>HG995361.1:6248755-6926288 GCA_905333045.1 Lysandra bellargus | reverse complement strand
AACAGAATATTAATAACATTATTTTGATAAAGTCATCAATTATCTTAATTTTATGTTATATAGATAAAAAGACTATAAATGGAAGGATTTTTAAACTATCACATAAACAATCTTATATATAAAATTCTCGTGTCACAATGTTAGTCCACGAACTCCTCCGAAACGGCTTTACTGATTTTTACCAAATTTTATATGCATATTCAGTAGGTCTGAGAAGCGGCTACTCGGTACTTTATATATTGATAAGTGCATTTGTTGAATAAATAATAGTAAATTATTACAACCTGAGACTGACGGCGACCATTGTTTGTGCGACGGGATAGCGATCGACGTTGCCATGGTGACACTTATTTAGTCACTTCAATAAAATAATATATTATGGCAAAGCAACGTTTGCCAGGACAGCTAGTATTTATATAATATTCATAACCTATAAGCCATATTCTAATTATCGTTACATAATTTGTCATACATTCATTTGGACCTATTTATGCATACCGGACTCAACTCGCACGATGACAGTTCTGAGAAAAAGCCGTTTTTATTAAAATTGTGTATTCTTTAAAACTGATTGTTATTTTAAGTAAAGTTAATTTACAATAGTATTTGGTAATTTATTCTATGCGTACTAACATAAATATGTTGAAAATTACTACTATTTTCCAACAAAAATTAAACAAAAACAGGAGGGTTCCTTGTAGGAAAACTATATTAGTGTGGGATACATATAATCCAAAGCGAACCATCTTTTTAGATTTATTACACAAGTTAACAGGATTTTCGTGCATGAGATCTGTGCACCCGATTTGGATGTCTAAGATCTAATTAGTAATAGAAACAACGATTTTAACTCATAAAATCTGCTTTTAAATAAACTGAGGCCTCATTAACTTTCAAATTTTGAATAAAACCGGCATTTTTTTCTTTCGGTTATGTAGTAATAGAATGAAATATATTATATTCATTATTTTTTAGTTTATATGCTTATATTCCCAAAAAAAAGATTGAAATAAAAAAAATATGTAATTTAGATTCAAAACTTAATATTTTTTTGTATCTAGGTGAGCATATCCTAAATATATCTTGTTGTATGCTTCGGCAGTAAGTACCTACCTGATATAATGTGGCGCTCCTACTTTTTTCTGGTTTTTACAAGGACGTTTAAAACTAAATGATGCCTGCAACTCCGTTTCGCCAAACTCGTTTATCGCACGGGAACCGTACATTTTCCGGGATGAATTGTCCTTTTCCGGTACTCAAAGTATCTGCATACCAAATTTCAGCAAAATCGGTTCAGTGGTTTGGGCGTGAAGAGATATCAAACAGACAGACAGATAGACAGACAGACGGACAGACAGACAGACAGACAGACACACTTTCGCATTAGTAGTTCAAGCAATGTTGCAAAAATCTTAATGTAAAAAATAATAATAATATAACAAAAAAAATAGTAATGGAGTATCTTACATTGCCATTTTACAAAATAATGAGCCACAATCGAACCTTCATTGTCCATTAAATGCAAATAATGTGTAATGTAAAATTTGTCCATTACATTACTGTAATAGACAAATTTTACATTATTCATTTAAAAGTATTGTAAGTATAGTAGAAGATTCGTCCTTGAAGTTTTGATGTCTCCGATTTAGTCCAGATTCGGGGAGGGGGTAGCCGAGGTATTGCCTTTGAGATTGGAAGAAACCCCGTTCCTCTAGGCCTATTGGGAGCGGAGTTATGGCTACTTTTGTAAGACATTTGACAGTTGCCGAGCTGTCAATGTCAAAGTTTGAATGCTTGTAACTCGGCAACTATTTGTCCTGGATATGGGGTTCTTCGGCTTGTTCTTCCTGGATTTTTCTCCTCTATTCGATCCTGGCTTCAGAATTGAGACAAAATTTGATGTCTCCGATTTAGTTCAAATTCAGGGAGGGGGTAGCCGAAGTGTTACCTTTGATGTTAGAAGAAACCCCGTTCCTCTAGGCCTATTGGGAGCGGAGTTATGGCCGCTTTTGTTCGACGTTTGACAGTTACCGAGCTGTCAATGTCAAACTTTGGGTGCTTATAACTCGGCAACTGTTTGTCCTGGATATGGGGTTCTTCAGCTTGTTCTTCCTGGATTTTCCCCCTCTATACGATCGTGTCGTAACGGTCGTGTGTGCGCAATACACACAACTCTGGTTTCAATGAAACCAGGCCAGTTACGCAGGAGTAATTTTATAGTGCCCAAGTGTGTGCGCAATACACAAGAGCACTTTGGTTTTTTTTTAAATGAAATAAGGGGGCAAACGAGCAAACGGGTCACCTGATGGAAAGCAACTTCCGTCGCCCATGGACACTCGCAGCATCAGAAGAGCTGCAGGTGCGTTGTCGGCCTTTTAAGATGGAATAGGGTAATAGGAGAGGGTAGGGATGGGAAGGGAAGGGAATAGGGGAGGAAAGGGAATAGGGTAGGGGATTGGGCCTCCGTTTTAACGCCGGTTTTCTGTGAGAACGTGGTATTTCTCCGGTCGAGCAGGCCCATTCGTGCCGAAGCTCTCCCACGTATGAGTTTCAATAAAACCGGGCCAGTTAAGCAGAAGTAATTTTATAGTGCCCAAGTGTATGCGCAATACACAAGAGCATTATTCTTTACTCTCGTAACCTAACGGAGCGGAAGACCGACATGACTGGTGAGAGATCAGGTGCACGACCGACTTTTTACACGGGCACACACTTGGGCACTATAAAACTTTTTACTTCTTATTAATTTTGCTCTATAATGGTATGGAACCCATCGTGCGCGAGTTCAACTCACACTTGACCGATTTCTTTTTAAATGTACCTAAGTAAACAAAATATATTTTTTTTGGTTTTGTGTTTTTCTTTAGGCACGGTATGAAAATAATAATTTCTAAGTGTTAGCCACTGATATTGAATATCTAGTTCTATTACTTTAAAAAAGGCAGTTTTTGAAACAAACTTTATAATAATATTGCGTTTTTGTGTTTTGTCCAATAACTGGTACTGTCCAATCACTAGTCGTTTTACCCTTACTTGGATAACCATAACATAACTATTCAAATTAGGCAGTATTTTCAATAAAAATTCACGTAGATTTCTTGATAACACAAACACTTTATTTTCATGAGGTTACAACATCAAAGAGAATATAACCACTACGTGTTACAACATTACGAGAGAATTGTAAGAGAGCGATGACACATTGACAGCTAATCATAGAGAACATTTTTCATAGACTAAAGAGTTATTTTCTTAAACTAATAGCGCCATAGTAGCAGAGAACTTATATTATACTTTTACTAAGATACATCTACATTATAAATTTATTCATCCAATACTCCCACTTAAATTTATAACGTAGATACAACATAACAATTGAATTTACATTTACTTATGTAAATAATTTTCCATACATAAAAATATAAACCTCCTTTTAGTTAACACAAAATCACTTGACTCAGTTTTAATCAAACATTAGTTACATTGAATATTTCTCAAGATCTTATCTCTATTTGAATTAAATCTATTGACCGGCAACGCTTTTGTTAAGAAGTCAGCTAATTGACTTGAACTCTCTACATAATTAATATTAACAATTTTCTTTACAACTTTCTCTCTAATAAAATTATATCTAATATCTATGTGCTTGCTTCTTCTATGGAAAACAGGGTTATTAATTAATTTAATTGCACTCTGATTGTCTATATTCAAAGTAATTGTGCCTTGTGGCTCACCAATATCACATAGAAATTGCCTAAGCCATAAAATTTCTTTAGTTGCTTCGCTAGCCGCCATGTACTCAGACTCAGTTGTAGACAACGCAACAGTATTTTGTTTACGGCTAGACCAAGTGACAGGACCTCCATTAAGTAAAAATATATACCCTGTATTAGACTTCCTAGTATCCAAATCGCCTGCAAAGTCAGAGTCAGAGTATCCTACTAATTCAAAATTACCTTGATACACAATAGATATATCTTTAGAACTAATCAAATAACGCAATATTCTCTTTACAGCCGTAACATGTGAGGGACCTGGGTTATTGACATATCTACTAACAATATTTACTGCATACGCTATGTCAGGTCTAGATACAGATGACAAGAATAACAACGCTCCCACTGCTTCTCTATATGGGAAATTAATAGACTCACTACTTGTATTTTTAGACAAATGTACATTTACATCAGCAGGGGTGTTACTACTAATTGCATCTGACAAATTAAATTTGTGAATTATAGTTTCAATATATTGTCTTTGACTTATTTCAATACAACCTATTTTACTACTTATCTCCATACCAATAAATGAATTAACATCTAAAATCTTTATATTAAACTTTTGTTTAAGAATATTCAATATTTCAGATAATACAACTTTACTTTTGGACAGTAGTAATCCATCATCGACATAAAGAATTAATATTACTTTTACATCTTTGAAATATCCGACAAATACACAATTATCAGATGGACACTTTTTGAAACCACAGATATCAAGAAAAGAACTAAACTTTTTATTCCAACATCTAGATGATTGTTTGAGACCATATATAGATTTAATTAACTTACATACTTTTGTAGACTGAGTTTTCAATCCCTCCGGAACCTCCATGTATATGTCCTCGGAGAGCTCACCGTACAGGAATGCTGTCTTTACATCAAATTGCTCGATCTGCAGCTCATCTCTCGCAGCAATACTTAGCAATACCCTGATGGAATCATACCTGCTGGTGGGCGAAAAAGTCTCATTATAATCTAAGCCCTTTACTTGTGTGAACCCTCGTGCACACAGTCGTGCCTTGAATCGTACTATTTCTCCATCTTTATTTTTCTTTATGGTAAATACCCATTTACAAGACACAGGTTTCTTTTCTGTACGATCAACTAGTATCCATGTTTGATTTTCTTTATGTGACTGAAGCTCTTCAATCACAGCTTTCTCCCATTGATGAGAATTTGGACTATTCATAGCTTCTTCATAAGTATTAGGAATTTCAAATTCTGTGAAATTTACCTCCAGATTATTATCTCGACGTCGACGTAATGTGACATTTCTCAAATCTTCCTGCTCCAAATTTATATATCTTGGAGGAACATAAGTCTCATCCAGTTCTTCTAAACTTTTCATACTATCATCTGAACTACTTTCTTCAGGCAAACTACATTGTTGATCTACAACATGTTGAAATTCATCCTGTGAGGAGGACCTGGCAGAATCATCTTCCTGTCCAGGTGTCACATTTATAAAACTTTGTCTTTCTTCAGGTGTAAAACATTCATCAAACTTTACATCCCGGGATATTGTTATCTTTTTGGTATTTTCATCGTACATCCTGTAATTCTCATGGTCATATCCAACTAACAACATCTTGACACTTTTCTTGGAAAGCTTTCTTCGCTTTTCTTTTGGTACATGTACATAACCAATGGACCCAAATATTCTGATATGTTGCAAGTTAGGTTTCACTCCATGCCATAATTCAAATGGTGTAATATCTCCCGTCTGGCTTGATGTATTTCTATTTAACAAATATATAGCACAGTTAACAGCTTCGGCCCACATATTCAAAGAAATGTTCTTTGCATATAGCATTGTTCTAGCAGATTCCATGATGGAACGCATTTCTCTTTCTGCTCTCCCGTTCTGTTGAGGCGTATATGGGGCAGTACGCTCATGCGTTATTCCCTTTTTCTCCAAAAATGATGTAAATTCTTGGTTTACATATTCACAACCATTGTCAGTATGTAGTATGCACACATTGTGTTGAAATCTATTTTGCACAATCGCATTATACTTTAGAAAGCATTGGAATACTTCACTTTTGTGTTTCATGAAGTAAACATGGCGATAACTTGTAGCACCATCTTTGAATAAAACAAAATATCTCATACCTGATACAGATGGCTCCTCTATAGGACCACATACATCACTGTACACAATTTCTCCAGGTTGTGTTGGACCTCGGGTTGATTTCAGAAAGGGGCGTCTTGCTTGCTTTCCATATTGACATGCTTCACAAATAAATTCCTGATTTCCGCTCAATTTGACAGGAATCACTCCATTCTTACTCATATTTTGAAGCTCTTTGATATTTATATGTCCTAATCTTTCGTGCCAAACTTTAATATCAGTTTGCACAATATTACATACTTCTTGTTTTACTGTTTTGATATCTAATTCGTATAGGTTATTTTCTGTTAAATGTCCGCTCATAACAACAATATTATTTTTCAATATTGCAGCAACTAATAGCGCCATAGTAGCAGAGAACTTATATTATACTTTTACTAAGATACATCTACATTATAAATTTATTCATCCAATAATAACGAAATTATTATTTTTAACAAAAAATTAAAACCGACTTCCAAGGTAAAAACAATATTAATAGCATCCTTATAATATGAACTAAAAAGTATTAAATAATTTTTCCTATCTAATATGTAGTGCCTTTTCCCGAATTCGGCTAAACTTCAACTATTTCTGTACTCAATCTTCATCATTTTGAAGTCGGTACCAGATATAGCTGAATCTTTGTTTCTTTGACAGAAAATTTGAAACTTTTGGAACTGGCACCGACTTCAAAATTATGAAGATTGAGTACAGAAATAGTTGAAGTTTAGCCGAATTCGGGAAAAGGCACTACATATTAGATAGGAAAAATTATTTAATACTTTTTAGTTCATATTATAAGGATGCTATTAATATTGTTTTTACCTTGGAAGTCGGTTTTAATTTTTTGTTAAAAATAATAATTTCACCCTTTTTAGTTACCTAGTAGGTAAACTGTTAGTGCCAATTCAAATTGTATAAAAAATAGTTTCATATTGTCTTCACTAGATGTCACTGAGGCGCTCCTGTGTCGCGCTATCGCTTGCACGTAGAAGTTTTATATAGGTAGTTGTAACTTGTAACAAATTTTCGTTGTGTTGTTGAAAGTTTGTAAGCAACTGACGTCTGACAACTCAACAGTGAGCTTGGTGTGGTAATTGATCTCGTATAATTGTTATTAAAGGTGAACACAGATTTGGCCGCACCGCATGCACCGCAGTCGCCGCATTCGCAATTCTTCATATTATTATGAAGTTGCGAAGACTGCGGCGCGGGTAGGTAGGTATGCGAGCTTGCCTATAACTTCATATAAAGAATTCCGAATGCGGCGACTGCGGTGCGTGCGGTGCGGCCAAATCTGCATTCACCTTAAGTTGACCTCCGTCATAGTCCGCGAATTTATAAGTGGTCGTCGGTGGTACTGCGTATATTCTACGTATCTTATTACAATTTGTTAAGACTGATATGAGTCATACGGCATACCCCAAGGCCCAAATATCAGGTAGATAGATAAATTTAAACAATACATTTAAAAAGATCTAAGTGAACACATGCTGCAAAATGCTCGCAGCGCGGCATCACAATAGACCTACCAGTACTTCGACTGCTAAGAGACTGACGAGTATTAATATCTGTCGTTTCTTTCGGGTTTCGCCAGGATAAGTTAAAGGCTGGCGCGCTGGCTGGTATAATTTAATTTTAAAAATAAGATTTTGAAATTGAATTCTGACAGTTTTCTTTGCATGTGCCAAAATATAAACAATTTGTAGGTTACGACCCTAGCGACGACTTTTGTCATAATACGTCAAACTTAAAAAAATTACATCAGTTCTAAGTCGGTATACTCTATCATTCTGTCTACTCTGGCGGCATGCCGCATGCCCTGACATTCCAGTTAGAACTTGAATACGATGTTTACGTAAGCGTCGCCGCGCGCCGCGCGGCGACGCCGTTGCCTCTGCGGCGCCGACCGCCGTGTATATTAAACAGCCTATAATAATTGGTGTTGTTATGTACATAATTATTATTATTGTATCCATACCTATGCCTTGTACTATTATCTATTTTGTGCCCTGAGACATTGGTGACCTTAACACGACGTGGTAATGATGATGATGACGATGATGATGATGATGAATTTGAATTGCATGGTAGCATATGCTTTCTGTTCTTAAAACAACGCCGAAACTCCCAAACGTGTATCTATAAAGAGTCAGGAGTTCTCTCAGCATCTTCGAAACCATGGTATACCTTGACCCAATATTTGACTTTTTGGTAGCATATTCTTAGTACACTTCACATAAAACCAAAATCACCATATGTTTCCATATAAATTTCGAGGAGTTCCCTCGATTACTCCTGGATCCCATCATCAGGTCACCACTTTTGTGAACATGGTACCAAATTGGAGTGAAACCTAATACAACAAAACAAAAATTTCGAAAATCGGTTGACAAACGGCGGAGTAATCGTTGAACAAAAAAAAAAAAAAAAAAAAAAAAAATATCCACAGCCGAACATATAACCTCCTCGTTTTTGGAAGTCGGTTAAAAAGGGATATGTCCCTTTTGTGTCGGGCCTGTGTCACAATGAGTCTTTGTAAAATATTAACAATTAAGCCTTTTTTAATATGCAAACAGCAACCAAGTCGCATGCTTCTACTTGCTTAATTAAAAAAAAATCGAGAGACCATGTACCTAGTTTGGATCTATGTAAAAAAAACAATACTCATTAATTTGTTAGTTGGTAACTTTGTTGTGAAAATGTTTTGTTCTGAAAAAATTGTTAGATTAGTACGATCTTCATAGGGTCGATAAAATATTGGAATACTTCTGCATTATTAACTCAATTTTGGCAATGGTGTGGATTGGACTCATTTTGCATAAATAGGGTCATTTCATATCTAACATCGCTGTAAAAAGTAAAAAATACTATAATTTCACTAAGTTAATAAATTATTTAGAGGCATTTAATGTGGGTCCACTGCCTGCCATATTATATCTTTAATAACAAAATATTGAAAAAAAAAATTAACGAAAGAATAACGATGTTTTACTAGTATCGACTATCGATAATATTCATCGTCACATCCCTAGCGGTGGGCATCGGCAGGAATTTCATTAAACATGGCCGTTCGGGATTGCCGTCTCCGTCACATCTGTTTTTTGATCCGGGAACCGTACATTATACATTAGTTCTAATGCTATTGTAGGGTTAAGGTTTTGTCATGGTGAAAATGTAACAGCTATTGTATTTTGTGTGAAGAATAAATAATTAGTTTATTGTTTGTAGTTTCCACAATATGATATTATGATTGTTTTAAAGGTACCAAGTAGTATAACTTAGATGTTATCTTGTACATTGGGAAGGTCTAAAAATTAGCTTAATTAATTCTACTTTTTATACTCGAAATAATGTTTGTGGTAGAATAAGGTTTGGGGATCGGCGCGTACGATTCTATAAGGATATTCTGACGTCTATTAAAATTAGAACTCATATCACTTCCATTTTGTAAAACTGTCACTAGCGAGACAGCTGGTAACAGTTATCACTAACCTCCATTATACAATTACGCTGGACATATGATACCCTTTGAAATGAAAGCTGTTTTTTGTGCCTATTTGAAGCGGAATCAGCGCCCCAATGCGGGGGAAGACAACTAAATCTGACGTAAACATGATGTTTAAAAGTCGCCATATTGGCGCTGATAGCAGTAGTGGGAGTACTTGGAACTAATACTAGTTTCTACCACCGTAGTGATTATATTCTCATTGGTTTCTACAACCAATAGCGATTGAGCGGCCATTTGCAAGTTACGTCAGATTTAGTTCTCCTCCCCCGCAATGGGGGCGCTGATTCCGCTTCAAATAGGCACAAAAAACAGCTGGGTATCTTATGTCCAGCGTACTTGTATAATGGAGGTCAGTGGTTGTTATTCACTATTTTGTCATAAGAATGCCACAACATCTTTGTTTAGTGTCACTTTTTTGCTTTTAATGAATGTTGGAAGTAAACAATTAGCTCCGACGCAAAAACAAACATTTCTTAATTGCCATGAAAATTTTGTTTTCGGGCGAAGAAAAAAGTTCTATTTATATTTTCAGTCCATAATTATATCAAAGGTTTTTCCTTAAATGGAAAAGTTTTTAAATTCGAATTTTACAGCTTCGTAATGAGGCTTCGCGAATTCTGCGAAATTGGAGAAATAAAGTTGACTTGCTAGCATTGCTGGACTTGCCAATTTACACTTCCACAATTACAAAAATTAAAAAGGTAACAAGATTTCATGTGACTTGTTACTGTAGAAAAGTGGGTAGTTTCCAGGAAATTTTCTTTTTTGTGTACATATAATAATTTTCTAACATAAAAACATGGAAATCTTAAACAACTGTACTTCCGTGGTAATACTTATCTATAGTTATCTACAATCTACATTACATTTCACATTGGGGGAAAGGTTCAAAATTTTTAGACCGATTTTGTTATGTCACAACCGTACAGTGGACCTGGACTACTTTTGACCTTAGAAACCTCTGAAATATAATTATATTTTATATTTATAATGATAAAATAAGTTAAACATTATGAAAATATTACATTACTAATAAACATAATAATTTTGTTCCCGTAAACATATTTCCGCAGTCAGATAGTTCTAGCGAAGATAAACTCAGTTTCCAGGGCGCGACAGAACTGCAAAACTTGCAGCGAGATTTACTGTAATTGCTTTAGGATTTGGTATTTTTGTGGGGATTAATTTATTTCTGTGATTTATTCCGCCACGTTGCAACTTGCCACGAGAATGGCCACTTTGTGACTTGAGGGCGACTTATCTCTGGAGATGTTGCCATTTCGTGCGCTCGGATACCGCGGAGAAACCTAGCTTTATTTGTACTACCTATTTTTATTTAAGGCTATGTTAACACCAACTGTCAATCTACGAAATTGTTCGATACGCAGTGTAGGGCTTAAGGCTAGCTCCACAATACTACGTTGCGGTGTCGCATCGTATAAATCTACGACGCCGCAGAACGCATCGTGAAAATTTCCGATGTAAAGAGTCCTATGCTATATGAAATTTTTGCGTTGAGACATCGCATCTCATTCATGTGCGATGGTGTTTTTGCGATTTGTGCCCTGGTTCTTATAGATGACGTCCTCAACGTCTTTGCGCCAAAATTCGTTTATGGCGCTGGAACCATACATTTTTCCGGAATAAAAAGTATCCTATGTCATTTCCTGGAACTCAAAGTATCTCAACACCAAACTCCAGCAAAATTAGTTCGGTGGTTTGGGCGTAAAGAGGCGACACACAGTGTTTTAGAAACGCCTAAAATCGGACATGACTAAGTTAATGCAATAGTCGATACTCCCGTGTGCGCATTTTACTTCGTTTTTGAGAATTTTGAAATTGCTCATTTTTGAACTGCCTAAAAACGAATTCATTTTATTTAAACTAATTACGAAGGTTTGTAAATCAGCTAGATCTGATTAGATTAATCATTAAGAGACACAAATTTTGGATATTATTTCATTCCTACAACTCAAGTAGTTCCCGAGTTTTTTTTTTTTTAATATTTAGACTTCATTTTTTTTCTGCTTTCCTATATGATTTCCGCAACTGTTTTCCATACTGAAAAATACTTTGGTATAGTTTTTAGATTACAATATTTTTATTTGTAGCGAATCGTGTATAGTGCCAGAGATTTGTGAATTTCTAATTTTTATTCGCCCCTTTAAAATTTTTAAGAGCAAAGTTTCATCGAATCTTAATTTTTTTTTAAAATAATCAATCAAATAATAGGAAAAAACATTTTATTCTTGATTTTAATCTTCATTACCTTAGTCGTCAAAAATGCTGTCCTTCCGTGTCAAAGGACAAAGCTAAAAAAAAAAACCCAGAGCGAACAGATACAGGATGTAGCTCATAATTTCAGTGATATTAAATGAAATTATTCTGTATATATTTCAACTTAAGATTTGATGGCTAAATAGAAGATATTGTTATTAACATTTCGTCAGGGGTCGTATTTTTTATTTTATTTAATGTTATGTTTTTTAATGTTTTTTGCAGTACTTAGCAGCTGAATTGTTGTGAGAATGCAGTTCATCTTTTATTGTTTTATTATTCAATAATTGGACCTATTTATGCATACCGGACTCAACTCGCACGATGACAGTTCTGAGAAAAAGCCGTTTTTATTAAAATTGTGTATTCTTTAAAACTGATTGTTATTTTAAGTAAAGTTAACCCATCAAGCCCCGTAAGGCCCATATGGGCCGCGATAACAAAACATTTCCAGGAATTGGCGATCGACGGTTTAATTTACAATAGTATATTTGGTAATTTATTCTATGCGTACTAACATAAATATGTTGAAAATTACTACTATTTCCAACAAAAATTAAACAAAAACAGGAGGGTTCCTTGTAGGAAAACTATATTAGTGTGGGATACATATAATCCAAAGCGAACCATCTTTTTAGATTTATTACACAAGTCAACAGGATTTTCGTGCATGAGATCTGTGCACCCGATTTGGATGTCTAAGATCTAATTAGTAATAGAAACAACGATTTTAACTTATAAAATTTGCTTTTAAATAAACTGAGGCCTCATTAACTTTCAAATTTTGAAGAAAACCGGCATTTTTTTCTTTCGGCTATGTAGTAATAGAATTAAATATATATTCATTATTTTTTTGTTTATATTGTTGCTTATATTCCCAAAAAAAATATTGAAATGAAAAAAATATATAATTTAGATTTAAAACTCATTATTTTTTTGTATCTAGGTGAGCATATCCTAAATATATCTTGTTGTATGCTTCGGCAGTAAGTACCTACCTGATATAATGTGGGGCTCCTACTTTTTTCTGGTTTTTACAAGGATGTTTAAAACTAGATGATGCCTGCAACTCCGTTTCGCCAAAACTCGTTTATCGTGCGGGAACCGTACATTTTTCCGGGATGAATTGTCCTTTCCCGGTACTCAAAGTATCTGCATACCAAATTTCAGCAAAATCGGTTCAGTGGTTTGGGCGTGAAGAGATATCAAACAGACAGACAGATAGACAGACGGACAGACAGACAGACACACTTTCGCATTAGTAGTGATGGTTTCAAGCAACGTTGCAAAAATCTTAATGTAAAAAATAATAATAATAATACAAAAAATAATAGTAATGGAGTATCTTACATTGCCATTTTACAAAATAATGAGCCATTATCGGACCTTTATTGTCCATTAAATGCAAAGAATGTGTAATGTAAAATTTGTCCATTACATTACTGTAATAGACAAATTTTACATTACTCATTTAAAAGTATTGTAAGTATATAGTAGAAGAATCGTCCTTGAAGTTTTGATGTCTCCGATTTAGTCCAGATTCGGGGAGGGGGTAGCCGAGGTATTGCCTTTGAGGTTGGAAGAAACCCCGTTCCTCTAGGCCTATTGGGAGCGGAGTTATGGCTACTTTTGTAAGACATTTGACAGTTGCCGAGCTGTCAATGTCAAAGTTTGAATGCTTGTAACTCGGCAACTATTTGTCCTGGATATGGGGTTCTTCGGCTTGTTCTTCCTGGATTTTTCTCCTCTATTCGATCCTGGCCTCAGAATTGAGACAAAATTTGATGTCTCAGATTTAGTTAAAATTCAGGGAGGGGGTAGCCGAGATGTTGCCTTTGATGTTAGAAGAAACCCCGTTCCTCTAGGCCTATTGGGAGCGGAGTTATGGCCGCTTTTGTTCGACGTTTGACAGTTGCCGAGCTGTCAATGTCAAACTTTGAGTGCTTATAACTCGGCAACTGTTTGTCCTCGATATGGGGTTCTTCGGCTTGTTCTTCCTGGATTTTTCCCCTCTATACGACCGTGTCGTAACGGTCGTGTGTGCGCAATACAAACGACCACTCTGGTTTCAATGAAACCAGGCCAGTTACGCAGGAGTAATTTTATAGTGCCAAGTGTGTGCGCAATACACAAGAGCACTTTGGTTTCAATAAAACCAAGCCAGTTAAGCAGGAGTAATTTTATAGTGCCCAAGTGTGTGCGCAATACACAAGAGCACTATTCTTTACTCTCGTAACCCAACGAAGCGGAAGACCGACATGACTGGTGAGAGATCAGGTGCACGACCGACTTTTTACACGGGCACACACTTGGGCACTATAAAACTTTTTACTACTTATTAATTTTGCTCTATAATGGTACGGAACCCTTCATGCGCGAGTTCAACTCACACTTGACTGATTTCTTTTTAAATGTACCTAATTAAACAAAATATTTTTTTTTTTGGTTTTGTGTTTTTCTTTAGGCACGGTATGAAAATAATAATTTCTAAGTGTTAGCCACTGATATTGAATATAATTGCAAAAAACATGCAAATAACGATTCTTATTCTTCGTATTAGCACTTTTCTTACTGGGCCTAAAGAGAAAAAAAGAAAGCAATAAAATAACGTCTTAGCCACTGATTTTGAATATAAATATTACATAGGGTGAACATGACTAGTGATTGGACAGTAGTCAGTACTAGTCATTGGACACAGCACAAAAACATTATAATATTCATTAAGGTTGCTTTAATAGCTACCTGTTTATCTTTCAAATCAGGCTTTTTATTACTTTAAAAATGCAGTTTTTAAAGCAAACTTTATAAATAATATTGCGTTTTTGTGTTTTCTCCAATAACTGGTACTATCTAATCACTAGTCGTTTTACCCTATCAAAAAATGGGATGTCTATTTTGTGTCGGGCCTGTGTCACAATGACCCGTGAGTCTTTGTAAAATATTAAGAACTAAGCCTTTTTTAATATGCAAACAGCAACAAAGTCGCATGATTCTACTTGCCTAATTAAAAAAAAAATCGAGAGACCATGTACCTAGTTCGATCTATGTAAAAAAAACAATACTCATTAATTTGTTAGTTGGTAACTTTGTTGTGAAAATGTTTTGTTCTGAAAAAATTGTTAGATTAGTATGATCTTCATAGGGTCGATAAAAGGGCCATTTTGGAATACTTCTGCATTATTAACTCAATTTTGGCAATGATGTGGATTGGACTCATTTTGCATAAATAGGGTCAATTATAAATCGCCGTAATTAAAGCGGTCCATAAAAAAGGTAACTATTTTAGGTTGTGTGATGAAAAATATCGTTTATAGTAACACAAAATATATTTTTAAACAGTTTACAGATTATCTACAACTAATGTGACATTCTCTAACATAAGAGCGGGGTGTAAAAATTGGACTGATGTCTGGCCCACCCTAAAAAGATGAAGAATAATGAAGAAAAACATTACACTTATTATATGGGTACAACTTCTCAAAGTTCTTCTGCCATGTATGCAGGAGCAGTAATGCTTAAGTATGGCTCGTCGGCCATAAAATGTATGTATCGTCTTGCTCCTGACTGTATTCTACATCTAATCAATATAATATTATTTTATTGAGGCTCTTGTAATTGAACGCGCTCCGGATATCTAAGGGCCGATTCACACTGGAATGGCAGAGGTCGGCAGCGGCCGGCAGCGGCCGGCAGAGGCGCGGCGAGGTGCGGCGAGGCCGGCAGAGACGGCTCGCGTCGCCGCGGGCGGACGCTCGTGGCCGCTGGCGGCCGCGCGCTACCTCCAGAGCACGCGTGCCTTTCAGTTTAGATTCTACATTCGGCAAGGAAACTCGTGTCGTGTGTTTGCAGCAACATGATGGAATTGGTTATTAATGCACTTATTGCCGAAGAAGTAATACTTTAACTACTAGTATCGCTTGAAAACTACAAAAAGGGCTCGAGGCGCCGCGGGAATCCGCGCGGCGACGCGCGCGGACGCTGGCAGCCGCGAGCAGTTTCCGCCGACGGACGCGCGGCGCCTCGAGCACTTTTTGAAGTTTTCAAGCGATACTAGTAGTTATAAGTATGTAGATAGAGTTTACAATTATTTCACACTAAAAGTGCTTTTCGCGCCGCTGCCGGCCGCTGCCATTCCGGTGTGAATTGGCCCTAAAAACTCCGATTTTATATACACCCGTTCTCTTATATGCTCGCTGCAATAGTAACGGGCGATTTTGACATGGTACGTTACCAATGCAAAGATTTTATATAATATTATAACCTTTTCAAACAACTTGGAAATGACAGGGATGAGCGTAATCGGTCTGTAATTATTTATTTCTTTTTTACATCCATTTTTAAAGATAGGGATAGCAATAGATTTTTTTAATTTATTCGGAAATATAAGGCATATTTCCGAATAAATTAAAAAAATCAAAGGATAAATTTATTATATAAGCCTATATGGATGCCAGTTCGGTTGCACATGATTTTAGTATTTTTGCAGGTATTTTATCATATCCCGTTGAGTTAGAGTTTTTTAACGAGTTTATCACGCAGGCGCAGGCGCAGGACCGACTTTTTACACGTCCATCCGACGCATGGATCATCTTACTTGTCAGACAATCAGGTGATCAGCCCGCATTGTCCTAACCAAACTTGGAAATATCATGTTTCCAACGCGGGAATCGAACCCACGACCTCCGAGTCAAGAGCCGCATTAAAATTATACTCATAGCTATAGCATAAATACCCTGCAAATTAGTTGTCAATGATCTTAGGAATAATATTCTGTTGCAACTTACCAACAACCATAATATTCATGCCACTCGTATTTGACATACCTATTACATAACCAATGCGCGTCTGACTTCACCGTCACGTGAAATATGAAGGCTGGATTTGTTTGGCGGCTACACCGCGAGATGACAAGCAAATGTATTTAAATGACAGCGCAACCGCATCGCTATTTAAATAAATCGTTACATACATTATGCGCTTTCATTATTCTGGACGTCACGTTAGCGTGGACGCCGGCTTCCATGATAAAACGTTGGGTACGTTAAATGCCCTTTTGATTTTACGCACCGCGAGCATTTTGTGCGGTTCAGAAGAGTGTATTGATCATGGCCTCTAGACGTGCACGTTACAACGTTATCGTTGACGGAAAAGCGTCTTCATAAACTATCTCCATACGTTTTGATTCCCTGAGTTATCGTTTTACCGCGGACGTCCACGATATTACGTCACGTCCAAAATTATAAAAGCGCAAATCAGCTTGTGATATCCCGGTGTAGCGGCCAAAGCGCGCGTTTGCGCGGCTGCAAATAAATCCAACCATAGCCGTTCGTGGACGAAATCTCAATGTTAATGAGTATTAGATATCCATTTGGTTATTCCAAGTAATATTTTAGCCCACTCAAGTAAAATACAAAATATTAATAAAATTGAGTTCAAACGGTAGATATCTTCCACCTAAAGCAGTGAAAAGCCTAGTTCAGATTTTACTTTATATATCAACTCGCAATCTTGATTTTAGTTTAAAACCCGCATTTAAACGACATAAAAGCCAGCTTTAAATGGCAATTTAGACTCTATTACGGGAAAATGGCGGTGAAAATCGATTGAACGTTCTGGAAAGTTCTAAACGATTCCGTTAAAGATTCCTGTGTATTCTTTATAAAAGCAACAGTTCGTTAAAAATTCCGTTGTGACCTAATCGTTTTAGCTACTTTCTTAATGAAAACGACTGAAGTTAAGCCACTACACGGTCTGGTGGCTCTGGTTGTTGTGAAAGAACTATAAACAAATTAAAACTATATGTATGCTTTATACTGTTTTGTTTGAATAGTTTTGTGTAAAAAGTTTATAATCAAAAGCGTTTTTACTACAATTATAATAAGCTGAGTTGCTTTATGTTGTATGCTTATAAATGTGCTCAAAGTTTTTAGACTATGCTTTTGAGGCTATTTAAGAGAATGATAGATGATATAAATATGGCATAATTATTTTACACAGGTACTCCTACATAAACTCACTACTTGAATGAATTTAAATAATTGCTTTTGAAGATACTGGTCTGAAAACCTAACGGTAGCAGCACAGAAATAAGATCTAGATAGAAATCTGTGGGTAGCAGTTAGCACGTGCTTACACTTTATCATTCATTTGACATTATAAAGTAGTAATTTAGTAGTAAGTAATATATTTAGTAGTACTTAAGTAATATATATTATGCAGTATTTATATGTAATTTTATACGTTACAGTCAAAACTCTTAACCACTCAAAAGTAGTATTGACTAGCAAAATCATTCAAAACTACTTTTGACCGTATTCTTTAGTCAATAATACTTGTGACTAAAATAACAGTTAAAAGTACTTTTGACTAAGTGATTCAGTCAAAAGCAGTTTTGACTGGTTGTATCAGTCAAAACTCCTAAAAAGTAAGAAAAAGCGGAGAGTGGATTCGATTTTAGTTGGAAAACGTGGTACCAGTTTTTTTAAGGACAGTTTTAGAGTTCCGTACTCAAAGGGTAAAAAAGACTTCGATGTCTGTCAGTCCGTCTGAATGTCTCCAGGCTGTATCTAAAGAACCATTGTAGATTTCTGAAGTTTTTACAATTTATGTATGTCTATTGTCGCTATAACAGATACTAGAAACAAAATAAATCTAACAATATTTAAGGGTGGCTCTCATACAAAAAATGTCATTTATTTTGCTATTTTTCAAGGCGCTCGAGTCTCTCACCAATAATTCTATTGACGTTCTGTTTCTTTTCCCGAGTGAACTCTCTCTTGAAGGACCCATTCCATTGGAAGTCAGCATAAGGTCAACCAGGGAAGGTTTCTGACTGTCCACATCTGGAATTCGCGTTGGCGTAGCAACCAGTTGTGTTAGGTCGTTCGCAAGGGCAAAATCGCAGACAGATCACCCCACATGATCAGTTTTACTGGAATTGAGCCAATCGGCATTTTGGGCGTTAAAGTCGCTGAGTAGTATGATCTCTGCGGATGGAATCTGCTGCTGCACTAAATCTGAAGCAGCTTGCGGGTATTCAAAAAGTTGGTCCGTCTCAGGGTCACCACTATGGGACTTCTATGGAGGCACGCACAGACGCGATCACGGTCACGGTCATCGCAATCAATGCGGAGGCATGAAGTTGAGAGTTTCCTGACTTCAGGATTGCTGAAGTCGCGAGAGCTGATATCATCTCTGATACACACACACACACTTCAGCTTTGGACAGTAAGAAGTGCTCGATATCTGCGTCTCGGTTATAAAGAGCTAAGCCGGCTTTGCCGTCTCAAGGTGGTAATGGACGGGATAAAGGTAGGAGTGTAATCCTCTGAAATAACAGAAGTCGATGTTAACGCAATTGGAAACCAAATTATTCTTTTGATATCTAATTAATAATAATACTTCTTAACGCGAGCGAAGCTACGGGCAAAAGCTAGTTGCTTATAAATATGATTCTTTCAATTTATTTAATTTTGCATCAATTTCGCAATTTACTAGACGTTTTCCGCAACTTCGTTCGGGAAGAAATCCGCCCGAGAAATGTTATTCTTAAACCAATTAGAACTATTTTATGAAATTTCAACCTAGAGAAACGTTAGTTAAGATTTTTTTAATCAGAAAAAGCAGTGAAGTAATAAGGGTTGGGGTGTATGGTCATAAATTAAGAGAGTTATCACGTAACACCGGCCGATCTGGAGAGCTAGGAATTGGGTAGAAACGCCGCATAGCTGTATATTAACTCAACTGTACTAAAAATGTTGTTCGTAATATTATTATGTTTTATGTTAGATTTGTCTAGTGAATGTTATTATACTTCAAACTTCAGAAAAACGTAATAAAAAATTATCTGTATGATACCTTAACTTAAGGCCACCCCCTGAGCAAACGACCTTGACCATACATTTGACGCGTTGCCGAGATCACACAAAAATCCTATTTTTTTCACACTTAGTTTAAAATTGATCTAAGAAAATTTAAAATGGGGAATATGTACTTAATGAAAATATTGTTTTTTCAAATAAACATAATTTGTAAATACTAGGGAGATGCTGAAAGTATGCTTCAAATTTAATAAATTGGTATTATTTTGGAAGCTAATATCATGAGTACCTGTAATAAACAAAAATAGAAAATTTAAAACGGGGAAAGGAATGTGGATATACTGAAGATTATTGCTGTATTTTTATTATAACTTTGTAGCTTTCAAATTATGAGTTTATAAGGCTCGAAATACGGTAAATTACGGAATCTCCGTAGGGGAAGGCCCTTAAGTTTTACAGGTTTTTGACTCCAAATGTTGCTTTCACTCCAAATTAATTAAAACCAAATGGCGAATGCGTTCAAACTCAAGTGACATCCGAATGAATAATTATTTGAGTGAAATGTTTAATATCACCTTACGTTTCTATCACTTCAAAAACCTGTGGCCCCATTAATATTAATATTGCGACAAATTTTAATAACTCTGGGTTCAATAATTAATACCGGCGGTGTGGGCCTGCACTTTTTGTCGCTTGTACCATTATATCTTCCGGATTTCATCATTATCAGCCCACATCAATATCGTTTTCGTAAATATTTTTAACTTGCTGTCCCGGCAAACATGACAAAACAATGTTTGCCAATATATGGCAAAACAATGTTTGCCGGGACAGTTTTTCCGGGTTAATTTTTCTTGATTTGTTCTTGATTGATTAATCATCCATAGGTATGGAAGATTATATTTGAACTACCACGCGTACTACAAAATATTTTTTCTTTTACTAAATCACTTTTTATCATTTATCTTAAATATTATATTATATTGACTGACTGACATGGTAATCTATCAATGCACAGCCTAAACAGCTGGATGGATCGGGCTGAAATTTGGCATGCAGGTAGATGTTATGACGCAGGCATCCGCTAAGAAAGGATTTTGATAAATTCCAATCCCAAGGGGTTAAAATAGGGCTTGAAAGTTGGTATATAATAATACTTCTTAATGCGAGCGAAGCCGCGGGTTTTGCTCGTGTAATCTAAAGTAATTAAGTGGCTTTAGCTTGCAGAGGCCACAAATAGACACACTTTCGCATGCTTCGTTATAAAGATTCACAACCTAAGGTTAGGTTTTAGAATAGACCATCAAGTCAAAGTATGAAATCCTTTTTATCTCTGTTAACTACCACTTTCGAGATTTTTCGAAAACAAAAATGTTGTTCGTCTTATCAAAATGTAGCTACTCACAAAAAATTAGCTTGTTAGTAATCACAAAAAATTGTTCTAGGGCTCCCGTACTATAAAAGGTAGTCAGTTAAAAAGTTAAAGTTCGGTCAGGCATTTGCTACGAACCAAGATGCAAATCGCCAGCGTCAAAAATAGATCATAGTTTCTTAAGAAAAAGGAAAAAAAGATTCTTTAAACCGAACAATCTAATACTATATCAATAGACAATGCCCAGCCCGCGGCCATTGTGCGGGCTTTTAGTCGCGCGACTTGAATTGTGCAACACAATACATTGCCGCAATTAGTCGGGGAACTAAAATATGGCTACTTAAAATGTTTCTGTGTACGGTGTTCCGAAAATAATGTAGGATATAGCCTATATTATAACGCAAAAATGTTGATTCCGCGCGAAATTTAATGTATATGTATAATATTGTACAAAACGTTAATTGTTTGTTTTGCCTTAGCGCTTTAACAACTGACGCTAAAGTCTATGATTCGTTTTATTTTGACTTGTTTTTTTTAATAAAATAAGGGGGAAAACGAGCAAACGGGTCCTCTGATGGAAAGCAACTTCAGTCGCCAATGAACGCTCGCAACATTAGAAGAGCTGCAGGTGCGTTGCCGACCTTTTAATAGGTAATTTACGCTCTATTCAAGGTTTGCATATCGTATTGGTCCGGAAATACTGATGATGTATGCACTTCGTCTTTGTTTTTGTTAAAAAAATCCGTTGCGTAACACTGTCGTAGCCATACAGATATTAAAACAACTGTTTCTGATATCTGTGGTCGTAGCCATCGGACAGACAATTTAGAGTTCATCACTTTATTTCTTATGTAAATGTGAGTGGTTGACCAAAAAGGGACCTGAAGGTAAATAATTTGATTTTGAGTAAAACGCGTTTGAAGTTTCGTGTTTCAAAAAAATCCATTAAAAAAAACTACGGCACCTAAAAATATTCTGGTTAGACCAAAAGAAAGCTAAAAGACCACGGATTGAAAAATAAAAATATTAAAGAAGGTACTTAAATAATTTGATTTTGAGTAAATCGTGTTTGAAGTTTCGTGTAGAAATAAGTTACGACTCGTACGCGGTTCACAAAAAAATTCATAAAAAAAAAACTACGGTACCTAAAAATATTCTGGTTAGACCAAAACAAAGCAAAAGACCACGGACTAAAAAAATAAAAAACATAAAAAAACCGTTTCCAATCCTTCAGGTCCCTTTTTGGTCAACCACTCACAAATATCTCTAAAAATATTATGTTAAACGACGCAGCGGCTACGCAGCGATGACGCAACGCCACGGAGCAACGCTTATAATATGATGTCAATACGGTGACACAGGTAACTTGAAATCTTAATTTTATCAACCTGTTATATGAAAAACCGGCCAAGTGCGAGTCGGACTCGCACACGAAGGGTTCCGTACCATTATAGAGGAAAATTAGGCCAAAAATTGTGTTTTTTGTATGGGAGCCCCCCTTAATTATTTCTTTTATTTTAATATTATTATTTAATATTAAAGTACACATATAACTAAGGACTTTGAGAAAAATTCATGTACCTACCTGTTGCCATTTTTGATATAGAGCAAAAAAGGCCAAAAAAATCACGTTTGTTGTATGGGAGCCCCCTTAAATATTAATTTTATTTAGTTTTTAGTATTTGTTGTTATAGCGGCAACAGATATACATAATCTGTGAAAATTTCAGAAGTCTAGCTATAGCGGTTCTTGAGTTACAGCCTGGAGACAGACGGACAGACAGACAGACAGACAGACGGACAGACAGAGAGACAGACGGACAGACAGACAGACAGATGGACAGATGGACATATCGAAGTCTCAGTAATAGGATCCCGTTTTTACCCTTTGGGTACGGAACCCTAATAAACAAATTAATAATTATAAACACATTATTCAGTGAATCGAAAGTAATGAATATCAATTAGCATAACCCAAGTTTGACGTGATACCTCCATCCGAAGAATCCGTGAGGAATAAACTCATTGTTGAAAATCCATTGGAAAATTTGTCACTAATCCAACTTTTAATAGGTCCTAACCCTCGTCACGCCGACGTTTGTTTTGCTCCCCAATATATCAATGCTCGGCCACTATTTATTTCAGACTGAGGCTGTTTAGAAATAGATTTTGTTGCGAGTTACTGTAATTTAAATTGTGGGGTTTTATGTATAATAAATTTCATGTGAGGTTTAAGGACAGTATATTATATAATTTACCAATATTAACAATATGTATTTTGGTGAATAACTATTCAAGGCTCTGGTATATTGGAAAAGTCGCACTATAAGCAAAGACAGCCAAACTTTGAATTTGAACGCGAATCGCGATACATTATCATCGTATTAGTAAGATTTCAGAAAGAAAACCTTTTGCGTTGTTTTTAATATTAAGATAATGAAGCGACTGTATAATAGAAGACCATTTTCGGCCACGATATTAAAAGAACTATACGTAGGCTTAGTGATGATTCTCAAAACTTCTTTTAACACTCCTGATGTTACGGGCAAAGTCTAGTGCACTGCTTTTTAAAAAAGAAAAAGTCATTGGATAGTGAATTTTCAGTGCAGGTGAAATATTACTTAAATAAACGAGATTTGGTTTCATTGAAATATCAAATAATCAACCGTGACCGAAATATGTTTAGAACTTTTCATACACGCTAGATTACATTCTATTGAAATCAAACAGTTTTTTTTCAATGCGAATTGCATTTTTTAATGTTGGCGTGCGAAATGAAAATGGCGCATGCAAATAATTTTTCCGCCAACACGCAGCGTAATGACACAATATCTCACCTCCAAAGCTATTAAACTATAAAAAATAAATCTAACTTT
The DNA here is from genome assembly GCA_905333045.1 of Lysandra bellargus. Taxonomy (NCBI): domain Eukaryota; kingdom Metazoa; phylum Arthropoda; class Insecta; order Lepidoptera; family Lycaenidae; genus Lysandra; species Lysandra bellargus. Next base: position 6,902,538 of record HG995361.1, on the reverse strand, counting down.
ATGACAAATTAAATGAGAAAACCTCTAACGCGTTGCCATTGCGTTAGCAACCTTGAAACCCCTCGGTAGAGTTCAATTTCCCTCGGTAACGAGAGATAAAATGCTCCAGTAGTTTTCGGTTCCTTATTGCCGTATAAATAAGGTTTATATTGCAGTAACGGTCGGCGCAGTCACAATAATTATGACGAGTGATGTCTAGGCGCTAAAACTAAGAGTCAAGTTGTGGCTTTTGCCGCGAATCATTTGGCACTCGCGGCTAATGGCCAAATCAAAAGATAATGGCGTTCGAATTTTCTTTTTTTATTTACCCGTTTCGAGGCGAGGGTTTTTCAATCTTCTTTTTTAATGGCCGCCTATTTTATTTAGTTTTTCGAACGGCTATAGACGTGCTCTTGGACTTTTTAGGTTTGTTATTATAAAATTCAGAATAATACCCAATGTAACTCACGCTATATAAAGTAAATAGTGTGAAATACTTCCGAACTTACTTAGGGTACAGATCATTTATATACCTATGTATTTTCTAAATGTGTTAAGAAAAATAACAATAGTATTGTAAAACTCAACATTATGTTCAAATGACATTTCTTAACACCTACAAGTGTTGGTGGTTTTCTAAAGATATAGCTGAGGAGCCAAGCGTCCTTTCATTGCCGAGATAAATTGTCGCTCTCGTCCATTTGTCTCCTGGTCTAGATCGCTGAGCTGCAGAACGCTTGAAGGTATAATAGTCCGAGAACTATTACAGCTGTAATAGCTTCAAATATTGTTGATGTTGCTGTATTTCTTGAAGTGTATTTTAAGAAATTGTATTATATAAAATGAAAATTAAATGGCAAATTTCGTTCGGTCCTTCTAGGGTTTTGTTCATTCATTCGTTTATTGTTTGATTCGCTATTTATCAGCACTTTGCATCATGAAATCGCTAATCGAAATCTGCTAGTGCCATCAAGTAGCTTAAATCTAGGAGCAAACAATAATTTCCACGCGAGTTAAAATTTACACTTAATAATAATTATATCTATGGACGCTTTCACACCACGTCAGTCTGGCCCCGTGCTAAGTACCTGAAGGACTTGTGTTACGGGTACCAGACAACAGAAATATATTTAATACTTTTATAATATACATATTTAAGATTTTTGTTATAACATACACATATTTAATATATATCCATGACCCAGGAACTTTGAAAAATCACAAAACTAAAAAACACTTGAAAAATATTTTTGTGTAACACAAAAACAAAATATGCTAAAGCTAAATTATGCACGGAAATTCAGTGTAAGAACTTTGCTTTATATATAAAGTACTATGTCATAGTACAACGTGCTTAGTACTAATGTATTTTACACCTCATAAAGGCTAATTCGCAGGCAGTGCCGAGAGGTAGTGACTTGTTCAGACCCCACTGTAATATCCTAAGGGACTAAGCTACGTATCAACCTCATCTAACTCCCGCACTCGAAAACCAACCCTATACCCATGTTTTAAGGTTCATATTAGCTTCACAGGCGTTAATATACAGGCTGTTGTGATTTCTTGGGATTATCTTTCGTTAAAAACCCCCAGCGAGCAGTCTTCATCAGGCGGGAGTATTTTTACGATGCTAAATAAACGTTCAGATATCGATCCCTCTTTTTATCTCTAATTACTTATTCTCAAGAGGAAAATATTCGGTGCTTTTGAACTAAACATTTTTAATTATTTTCGTAATCCTAAAGTTGCTTTGTGTGATCCAAGATACAAAACAAGTGAAATATATTACGGGTTATACTCCGGCAGGGCTATCACGTAAAAGTAGCGATCAACAATCCATTAGCAATAATCGCGCAATCGATTGCTGGTTGTCAAAAACAATGACATCCACTGTAGAAATACTAGGTTATTCCTAGTATTTCTACACAAGCTAGATATACCGGTGATCAGACTTAGTAAAGTCAGTAAATCTTTTAAAGGTCAATGTATACGCCTTTACAATAAAATCCCAAAAAACGTTCAAAATCTTTCCATTAATAAATTTAAAAAAGTAGTCAAAGAGCGTTTGTGTGCCAAAGCCTATTATAAGGTCAATGATTTCATAAACGATGGCACACCTTGGGAGTAGAATGGCTTCTTGCAAGGCTACTTCTACATTATTATATGACTCACAATTATGTATGTTGATATTGTATATAATATTAAGTTACAGAATTGTAATCTCTATTTTAAAAAGAACAATTTTTATCTCACTTTTTGGTAAAAAGTGGGATCCGTGCGAGATTCTTACGCCGGTTCTTCTCGCCGGGGTAGTTCCCAAACCAGTGGTAGGCATCAGGTAGACATTCTGAAAAAAAATTATTCAAATTTACTCAGAAATAATATAATATCTATGGATATAAAACATTTTTAATTTTTTAGTGATATATTTTGTATATATATATTTAGTGATATAATATAAATAAAACATTTTTAATTTTTTTATTTTATTTTATTTAATGGTGTCATGTATATCGATTGCAATCGTATTGTTTTGGCTGTTACGTCATATGAAATTGCGATTTTGGAGCAATTATCGCGCAATAATTGCTATCGCATTGCTCTCGCAAGATACGTGATAGAGGGGCCGGATTGCTAGCAAAAGTAAAAACGAAGCAGCGAAATCAGGTACACATTTCCACTGCGCGGTTAAAAGACAGACGTACATTATTTCCGCTTCACGCAGCTCCGTCTTTTATCCCTCTGTCTTATGAATTTTCGATTAGATCACGTGCGATGATGCGAGTTTAACCATTTTTACCCATCCTCAAAACGTGCACAATACCACTAAAGAAGTTTTCACTTTAAAAATAGCTCTATGCGCAAGAAGTATTTCGTTGCGCCTACAGTCGTAGAAGTGCTACGGCGTAGAGGGTCTACGCGGTTTCAACTTTTCATGAAAAACACACAAAATATCACATATTTTTAAACTTAATATAGCTATTTCAACGCAATATCACATTCCAAACTTCAATATTTAAAGTCTTAAATTGTCTTAGCACTAATTTCTCCTGTAAAACTAAATCCCACCAAAACATGAAATGTAAAAGGGGCCAAGACAAATTTTGTATATCTATTCAATACTTCTGTCGTGAAAAGTTTTCAGATCACATTCAAGCCAAGTCTTAAACTTATTTTGTAATTTAAATCAACATTCAGTAAATTTGTCAACAGATTTCTTTATTTTATAATTATTATAGTGGCTTGGCAATGAGCAAATAGAGAAATAATCAGCTACTAATTGGATTTATTGGGTACTTATAGTACTTACGATGGTAAGTACTATAAGTACACATGCCACATGCGTCGTTACATAATAAAACACTTTACGCTTGCCGTCCGTGTAAGTATGAACTCCTCCCAATATGCAGTTTTATATTTGTTTCTATTTTGCTCATTGCCAAGCCACTATAATAATTATAAAATAAAAAAATCTATTGATACATTTACTGAATGTTGATTTAAATTACAAAATAAGTTGTAGGCTTGGCTTGAATGTGATCAGAAAACTTTCCACGACAGAAATATTGAATAGCTATGTAATATTTTGCTTGGCACCTTTTACATTTCATGTTTTGGTGGGATTTCATTTCTTTTTTTAAAGGGTTTTTTTCTTTTCTTTTCAGGTCACGTTATAACTTTTCTGTACTTAGCTTAGCACCCATTCCCTATCTCCTTTAATTTTTTTTTCTTTGAGGCTTCGTTAGTTCTATAGGTGGATAACGTAACGTAAATGCTTCTGAGTTCTGAGTCAATTATTATGTTCATAATATTTAATTGACTCTTAAGCTAATACTTGAAGGTGGTCATTTTTAGCACTACTGTTGAATACATAGAGCAGCACTGATGTAAGCGTCTCGAAGTTCTTCGCAGAAAAGGAGCACACCTTATTTCATGCGATAACTTAAAACTCTCATATTATATCGAGCAAGTAAGGAGTGTATATCTCAGTACTGATTAATGATTAGTGATTACATTTATAATATTTAAATCTAATTTAATTATTCTTTCATTATTAACGTTGTTAATATTATTTTTTATTTAATAAATACCATTTCATTAAGTTCATAACTAACTTAAAGCCTTTTGTACGTCAAACAAATGTGCAGTCGAAACTCATATTGTTCTTGCAAAGTTACAAACATAAAAATCTTTTATTTTATTTAATACTTAAAGTATTATATTATAATTTTTTAATTTCAGTTTTTAGGTTTCCCTGCCCAAAGATGAAAACGGGGCCCTATTATTAATAAGTCTTCGCTGTCTGTCCGTCGTAGATCCGTATGTCACTAGGCTGGATCTCGAGAACCGCAATAGCTAGATAGTTGCGATTTTCACAAATTCTGTATTTCTGGTGTCGTTATAAATGCTAATAGTTTAATCAAAATAGAATAAATTATTAAAGGGGGCCTCATACAACAAACACAATTTTTTCCCCTATTTTTGCTCTATGTCTATAATGGTAAGACTAAGGTTTTTCGAAAATTTCAGCAAACTCTCAATTTTATGTTAAGTTTAATAACTAATAATAAAAATCAAATAAACTTATTATAAAAGGGGGGCTCCCATACAAATTTACGGTACGGAACCCTATGTACGCCAGTCCGACTCGCACTTGGCCGGTTTCATAATTTTTCCTTTCATTGTGAATAAAGATCTATCCGGGTACCAAATTTTAAGGTTCTAAGTCTGCTAGAAGTGCCTTAGAATTTTGATGATCTGTCAGTCAGTGACAAAATGTAACTTTGAACATCCGTAACTACTAAACTCATCGAAATTTCATGTGATTTGGAGGTTAAGCTAGTTTTAATACTTGCTCCTAGTGACCGAAATTTGAAATCCCTAGCTTTGTTAACATCGAAGATAAAGGGGGTGTGAACCGCGAACCGCTTCGAGAAAAGTATGGTACGGCCGTGCCTTTGCTAAAAAGCTTGGCTGGGGCACTGCCGTGCCCTCAGATTAGACTGGTGAGAGTTTAACAGTTTTGTCGACGACTGCAGTACCGGCTTGCTATCTGATGGCACACGTGTTTCTTATTGTACAGTTAAATGAAAAACTTGTTACGGCTTGTAAGGGAAAAGAGATATAGCATGATATCCTGCGAGTACATACTTAAAATATATTTTTTCCTTCTTAGAATCTGCTATCGAATTCGTCATTCAAATCAGATGTTCTGGCTTTTATATTTTTTACTAGATGACGCCCACAACTCCGTTGCCAAATATCATATTATCGTGCGGGAACCGTAGATTTTTTGGGGATAGAAAGTATCCATTGTCCTTTTTCGGTACTCAATGTATCCCCATACGAAATTGCAGCAAAATCGGTTCAGCGGTTCAGGCGCGAAGAGATAAAAGACAGACAGACACACTTTCGCATTCATAATATAACTATGTTTTTTTTTCCTTCTTAAAATCTTCGACATAATCAAATGTTTTGGCTTTTATATTTTGTACTGGGTGAATTTCAACATTTGCCTCTGAGGGATTTACAAGTTAGATTTCTCGTGTTGATGGTGTCTTTTTTTAGGATTCCGTACCCAAAGGGTAAAAACGGGACCCTATTACTGAGACTTCGATGTCTGTCCGTTTGTCTGTCCGTCTGTCTGTCTGTCTGTCTGTCTGTCTGTCTGTTCGTCTGTCTGTCTGTCTATCTGTCTGTCTGTCTCCAGGCTGTAACTCAAGAACCGCTATAGCTAGACTTCTGAAATTTTCACAGATTATGTATTTCTAGTGCCGCTATAACAACAAATACTAAAAACAAAATATTTGATGATAAAAAATAAAATTTGTTGTATGGACAACAAACTTTATTTTTTTATCATTTTGGCTCGTAATCCATAATGGCAACATAATATAGACATTTGTAATTTTCAAAAAATCCTCAAGTTGTTGTTCTTTATTATTAAATAATAAAATTAAAATAAAATAAATAATTAAGGGGGGGCTTCAAAACACAATTTTTTCCTTATTTTCGCTCTATAACGGTACGGAACCCTTCGTGCGCGAGTCCAACTCGCACTTGGCCGATTATTTAGTCTTCTTGTTTCCTTTTCAGGGTGTATATCATAATCTATGGCTAGTTTATTTGTGTGAGTGCGCTTAGTGTTAAAAAAATTTTTGAAGATTTTTTTTTGGAAGTAGCAATAAAACTGACATCATGATTCAGGATATAAGGCAGAATATACAGCCGGCGCAGCGTAGAAGAGGAAGTAGTGTCTCCCTCTGTCTTTTTACATTGCGCCGAAAATGTATACTTGTACCTGCTCTTTTGTTTTACACTTTTGCCATCATGTCCAAAGTGCAACTGACACATGCATAGAAAACCACCAACTTTTTGTTACCTACACAAAGTTCTGTCTTTTCTTCATTCAGTAGGCTATTTTTTAAAACGGGCTTTGGCCCACCACCCATTCCCACCACTGTATCTCCTGTGTTGCCAGGATCGACAGCGGTATCCAACCACGAAATCTCTTTGATATAATCTCAGGTAGCCCGAGGGACATGCTACTTGGGACCCGCAACGAAATTAATCAGAAGAAAATAGGAAGAGTAGGGAGAATCCCAATTTCCCTCCCCATACAAAGTGGGTGCCAGCACAAAGTTGCAATGACCGTAAGTCAGAGAAAAAATCAGTAGGCTATTCCATAATATCTTTACGTTCAGCCACCTCAGTGTATTAGCGGTGGACGATAAAACTAGAGCACATAAGGTTCATTACTATTCTCCCGACATAGTGGCAGTACCGAGCGAAACTTCTGAACAAGTATAAACTGCAATTGTTATGATTTTCCGCCGCGGTCCTACGGGATGTACTCGGACGCGCAGGGTTGCCACAACGTAGAAGTTTTTAGAAAATATTATGTAAATTTTCTTCAAAGGTATAACTTATAACAATAAATAAATACACTTTTTTTATGAAATAAGGGGGCAAACGAGCTAACGGGTCACCTGATGGAAATCAACTTCCGTCGCCCATGGACACTCGCAGCATCAGAAGAGCTGCAGGTGCGTTGCCGGCCATTTAAGAGGGAATAGGGTAGGGGATTGGGCCTCCGGTAAACTCACTCACTCGGCGAAACACAGCACAAGCGCTGTTTCACGCCGGTTTTCTGTGAGAACGTGGTATTTCTCCGGTTGAGCCGGCCCATTCGTGCCGAAGCATGGCTCTCCCACGTATAATCAACAACAACCACGTACTTTTCAATCAATCAAATCATCCTCAGCTATAGTAGATGATTTTATCGAAACCGGTCGTGTAAAGTATTACAATTGTAAGAAATATGTGCCAAAAATAAGTGCAAGAACAGTGTATAATTTTATTACTGTGTATCAAAAACTTTATGTATGTCGAAAATTAACGGGTTTCCCGTGAGTTTTTGACAAATCCTAAATTATACATAACGCTGCTAAAGAATTTTAAATCACTTCATAAGTATGAAGTAAACAGTAACTAAGTCAAAAATGGTATCACGAAACCCAATCAAGTCAGTCTGGTTGTCATACTCAGGTTAAGCTTGAAATTTCATTTTCATTCATTGCCTTAGTGTTTACGACAGTAATTAGAGCCATATTCGGTTCAGTGTAAGCAGGCCCCTAGTTTTAACGCCCTATGTTCTTTTCTAAATATCGCAACGTCGCGTTGGCAACCCTAGCAACCAGTACGGCATTTTATGACCCTGTATAAATGACGCGGGCGATCGTGCATGCGAACTGCTGCATTACGCCGCGATGGGATAGTATTACACACTAGTTTTATAGTCTCACTATGTTACCGGCAAGTGGATACCGATATTGACAGAGGTCTCAGAATAGAACTGTTTGCTCATTGGCGACAGATCTACTGCCGCATAAAACACGTGAAACGTATTTAAAATCACTATTTTGATTTAAAAAGCAGGTTTCACATTGAAAATTCCAATATTACTTAAAAGTAAAGATAGGACTGTGTCTTACGAATTTTCGATCAGGTGACGTATCCTGTTTTACATTTTTAGGCATCCTAGAAAAGTTCTTTAAACACAGGCCGTAATATCCATATCCATACTAATATTATAAATGCGAAAGTGTGTCTGTCTGTCTGTCCGTCTGCCTGTCCGTCTGTCTGTCAGTCTGTCCGTCTGTCTGTCTGTCTGTCTGTTACCGCTTCACGCCCAAACCGCTGAACCGATTTTGTTGAAATTTGGTATGGAGATAATTGTGAGTCCCGGGAAAGGACATAGGATACTTTTTGTCCTGGAAAAATGTAAGATTCCCGCACGATAAACGAGATTTGGCGGAACGGAATTGCGGGCATCATCTAGTTATGAATATTTGTTTATGTTTAATAGTTGTACGCTTTTGATGTAATTGGAATTGACTCAAAGTCATAAAATACAAGTCAAGGCATTCCTTGTATTCAAATATTTTACATCTTTGAGTCAATTCCATTTAATTATTATTCATTACATAGTCAAATTTATATCAAGATAAATAAACAGGATTTCTTTTATAAAAGTACATGATATTATAATGTATTGAAACTCTGCTTTATATTATAAAGTCAGTACTCAGATATTCCTGGAAATATGAACAGCTTTAATAACAATTTCACTAGACTATAACACATTCAGGCATTTTCTTAAGAAAGTCGGTATTTCTGTAGGCGAAAAAGTTTTAATTAAATTCTAAGATATGTTGCGAAATACTTATCTAGAATAAGATAAAAATTCACGATTCCAAATTATGTTGCGTAGACAGCAGAGCGATTTTATTCTTATTAGATATTAAAATATTTGTAATGGTGTTTTGAATATACGTCAAACGAAGAATATCGTAACTATACTTGGAGGCAAACATCGACTCTCTAACGAGCACACACGGCAATGTCACTCAAGAAGTTAATAGAAGATATTATTATTCTGGATAAAAATGATGACTTTTTAGGCCTCAGTGTTCCTACATCAAATTTCATCAAAGTCGGTCTGCTTCAGGTGTCGGTCAGTTCTTGAACAACAAATGGACTAACCACAGACATTCCTAATAATATTGGCCTAGATAACCATCAGTACAAAATTTTCCATTACGTCATAATGCCCAACAATTCCGCTACGCTGCCTCGCGTCGCAATATTTCTGCAAAAATTAATTACGCCCTTATGTTGATAATGGGCCGCCCTTATTAAATGAAGCTAAACCTTTATTAAGAGGATCAGGACCCTCGCGTGAGATTCATGGCCCCGTTTAAATACCGCCCTGATTAAAATGCTATGTGAAGACGTTTATGTCATAAGGCAATGAATAATGACTATACTTTGACTGATGTAGAAGAATCCTGGAGATGACGATGTAAGGACTGTATTTTAATGGGATACCATTGCAAACAGCATCACCCCAGTTTTCGTAAACAAAATATTTCTAAATTAGATACCATACGGATATCAGAGTCTCTACAATATCAAAATCGACCTTGAAGGCGTCGAATCATTACTGCTTTGTTGTAGGTACGTCATAATACTCATAGCTTGTAAATAGTTGTGCTACCATCCTAGCGGACAAGGTAGGTAAGTAACAGCTCTCTATATAATAGAGCTGTATATATACATACATTTCGTTGATAGCGACGAATGGTTGCACCTGCAGCCACGATATCACAGTAAAATAGCAGGTGTCATGATCAGGTGTCATTCAAAATGACACTGAGTGTTATGCCTGGGTTACACGGTGCAAGCTGACATGCGAGCTGGCCTAGTCAGTTGCAGCTACCTGCACCCTGTTACCGCATTATACGAGTTACTTTCAGGTGCGGGTATGCGGCAAGTAACTCGTATAATGCTCGCGTGCGAGTTACTATAATATTTTTTTTTGTTTTCACTCGCCACTCGCCTACACCCACAGATATAACTCGACTAGGCAACGTCACTGGAACATTACCTATCTATCTATCCCTAAAGGATACAGGCAACTACTGTGCCTATATACACGCACGAGAGCACCTCGACTGTCCTCCCTGGGGTCACACCACGCAAGCTGACGTTGCAGTTGTCAGGTACTGCCCTGATGAATTCGCCAAGGCGAGTGGCGAGTCAAAACAAAAAAATATGTTGTAATAACTCGGACGCGAGCAACTGACCAACTCGCACATGAAAGTAACTCGCATGATGCGGTCATACGGTGCAAGTAGCTGCATCTCACTAGCTGACTAGGCCAGCTCGCACCGTGTAACCCAGGCAGTTGTTGTGGTTTGGACACATGCTAGATTAAGCTTAAATATGACATTGACAGATAGGCATGCCCAAAATAGCTGTATCTACAATGAATCTTTCAAATAAAGTGGTATTAGTTTTAATTTTGATTAAACGCTAAGAAGTCTAGGTGCGACAGTGATAATAATTAGTATTTTCTTACTTATACTCAGACGAGTGACGTTAGAATTTTGTGTTAAGTTTAATTAAAATAAAGTAGCGATAGCACGCGACACGCGATAGCTCATAACTAAGATACAACATAATCCCTGTATTAAGGGTCCGTATACGAAATTTGCCGAATTCGCTGATTTAACAGACGTGATTTAACAGTTAATATACAGTATTTCTATAAATTTTAATGCACAACATGTAATATTAATTTAATTATAATCTAATGTTGAAGCTAAATTTTTTATTTTTTTTTAAGTATCTTGAAGATCCAACTCAAACCCGCGATAGTTTTGTGATTTTTGCTGTAAAAGGTTTAGAATATCACCTGTTTATGAATTGTATTGACGTCTTAACGGTATGAAAAAAATACAATGTACTGTTGAGAAAGTCGTCTATAAAATGTTGGAATTACTTTTTACCACTTTAATATGAAATAGTTGGGTAAAAAAATATGTAACTCGGCAAAATTTTAGAGAAAATGGGCAAAGAATTGCTGTTAATTTCGGCAACTTGGAGCTGTAATTCATAAAAAGAAAACGACAGAAATAATCTATAGACAAAATTCTATCCAATTCAAGAAAAAAGAAAAAAAAAACAAATTGTGCCAAAAAACACGATTCAAAACAACCTAAATCTCACATTATATTACTCGCCGCAAGGTTCGAGTCGGCTTTCCGGGCTTAAATATATTTTGAATCTAATAATTAATATACATTTTTTTTAAGTCTATTAAGGGGAAAAAACCTAATAATATTTCTGAAGCGAACCTTTGCAATTTCGTATTCATCGGAAAAATTTCGTATACGGACTCTTAAAGAAGTTGAACAAAAATTGAATATTAAAAGTCAATGTAGCTTAGAGGATCGATTTGTGGAGACGTGAGGGCAAGTTGAGAAACCCCTGGACCCTCATTCCGTTATAATAATAAAATTGGATGAAAAGTTAAAACCTTCACTAATTTCTTAAAATACAACTTTGAAAATGGAAAACTTGCGCTTTTTAAGTCCGGTGATTACGAAGCAAATTGAATACAAACAAAGTTATATTTTAAAAGCTTTTTGTTCTTTTATTATTAGTGTCAATGCTTATTATTAAGCTTTGAATAGATTCAGAATCGCAAAACTGAGGTCAGCCCTGTAGTAATAAATTTTCCCCGTACATAACTATTATAATATTATCTTGGTCACCCAACGCTTAGTAGTACGGTACCTACAGCTACTTGCCAAAAATAAGTACTATGACATGTCTGTGAAAATAAAATATTTGTGTGAGTGTGAGATACGTAGCAATAAATTAATATCCAATTTTCTACATTTACGATGACTGACATACTGCCAGATTATTTACTCGTAGTACTAGATGTTCGGCTGCGCCCGCGTAATTTAGTTATTTCACGGAAACCGTACATTTTCCGCAAAAAATAGCCTATGTCCCTTCACGTGGTCTACTCTTCATGTGTGCCAAATAACATAAAAATGTCCCAGTTGTTCTTAAGATAATAAGCAATTTCAAATAATTTCCCCGTTTTTTCCACATTTTCCTCTATTTCTTCGCTCCTATTAGTCTTAGCGTGGTAAAATATAGCCTACAGCCTTCCTCAGTAAATGGGCTATCTAACCATGAAATAATTTTTCATATCGGACCAGTAGTTCCTGAGATTAGCGCGTTCAAACAAACAAACAAACTCTTCCGCTTTTTAATATTAGTATAGATTTAATATAATTTTCGCAAACAAAACATCCGACAAAATATTTATTTTAACGGAACTTCAAACGTTAACCCTTCGTATGGCCTCATTTTATTTAATGGGAAAGATGTTCCGAAAATATAAAGGCGGGGGTTTCCACGCGAGCGGCGGCCAAAGGAACAATTCGGGGACAAAGCCACCGAAATGGAGTAAAGATATAATTGGCATTCTGTCATTAGGGTTTAAAGTGTTTAATTTTTGTTTAAATTCGATTGTTTTGTAGCAAAATGAAGAAGAATCGTAGAGAACTCTGCAAAATGCATGTAGAAACAGAATCAAATGAAAAGTGAATTATAGTTTTGGTTAGATTTTTGTGAATAAATACCAAGTTTTATCAAAATCAATCTAATCTTTAGCCGAATAAGGTGACAGACAGACACAATTATTTTGTCTTTATAGTATTAGTATGAGTCTATAGTATTAGCATTTCAGATACTGCATTTAGTAGTATTACGATTTATCTTCATAATATTATTATTATGTAACTGCAAAAGAGGAAAGTGGGTATATTTATACAGGCATGGTGACTATTTTTTTTCTTATTAGTAATTGAAAGACCCTTTAAAAATAGAAACATCGGTGAAATAATAATTACTCTGATAGCTTAAAAATTCACCAAGATATGACAATTCAAACATCTCATAAAATGGACCTGCCCGAAACGCTCCATACAAAATGCAACTCGATTATGACGTCACCTTAGAGCTGTTTGTAGGCATCGCGGGAGATTTTTGTTCGGTAGCTATATTAATTATTGCGTTTATGAAAGTGGTTTCATAACAAAAGTTGCTTTAAATTACGTAAGTTATCGAACGGTATACAAATATTAAGAAATTTAATTGAAAAAAAAATATCGACTTGAATATCCAACTTTGAAGGCGCATAACAAAAAAAATACAAAAGCTATCAAGCTGAAATTTTGGAAACACTTATTTTTTACCGTTATTTCTTTATTTTAATAACAAACTTAGCTAATCTTTGACCTTGTCATCATCCCATTTTCCAACCACTTTCTTAGAGAATCCTCTCATTCGAATATTCGAAACAATTATTAAACTTTAATTCTTCCGAAGTCGTACAAGAGCTATAAATAGCGCGAACATTACGCTAATAGGCCAAGTTGGGATATCTCGGCGTGCACGCGGCGAGCACTGGCGCACTACTGGCCCGCCGCCAACCTGAAACTAATGTAATTGTCACCACAGTGCAAACTGGTGAATGTCTTGAGATTTGTGATAAACTTCTTTATGGAGAAGTCTGGCTTTGGCCAACTGTGAAACATCAAGTTATATAATAACTAGACGCCAAAATTGGTTTATCGCGCGGGGACCGTACATTTTTCCGGGAAAAAAATTTATTATAATATGTCCTTTCTAGGGACTCATAGGATCTCCAAGCCAAATTTCAGCAAAATCCGTTCAGTTTAGGCGTGAAGAGGTTATATACAGACAGACACACTTTCGTATTTATAATAATATTATATAATAAGTATGGATTATAATTACTTCTTAGAAATTAAAATCTAATATATAAAATTCTCGTGTCACGGTCTGCGTAATTGAACTCCTCTGAAACGGCTCGACCGATTTTCGTGAATCTTAGCGAGCATATCGGCTAGGGTTGAGAATCGGACAACATCTACTTTTTATATTGATAAGTGCATTTGTTGAATAAATAATAGTAAATTATTACAACTCGAGACTGAGGGCGACCATTGTTTGTGCGACGGGATAGCGATAGACGTTGCTATGGATATACATATTTATTATAATATATACACATTTATTTAGTCACTTCAAAAAAATAATATGGGCGAAATAGGTACTTTATTTTATGGCAAAGCAACGTTTGCCGGGACAGCTAGTAATATTATGTAATTGTCACTACAGTCTACACTGTTCAATGTCTCGAGATCTGTGATAAACCTTTATAAGGACAGGGCCTATCGCCCAGCATACAATATTATGATACTGGTATAATATAATAAAAATGGCAATTTTTAAACGACGATTTTGTACTTCTTTCTAATACTAAATTAACTTTGTGAGAATGGAAAGTTTCTCGTTGATACACATTTTCATTTAAAATTTTGACAGTAATAATAGGCTTGATGACTAATATTTTTTTCTTATTGGTAATTGAAATATCCTTAAAAAATAGAAACATCGCTGACAGAATGACTATGATAGCTTAAAAATTCACCAAGATATGACAATTCAAACATCTCATAAAATAGACCTGCCCGAAACGCTCCATACAAAGTGCTACGAAAGACTGATGTCACTCTTTCGTAGTTTGTACGGATCGGGAGAGAACTTTGTTTGATAGGTATATTAAATATTGCGTTTATGAAAGTGGTTTCATAACAAAAGTTGCTTTTAATTTCATAAGTTATCGAATGGTATACAAATATTAAGAAATTTAATTGAAAAAAAATTCGACTTGATTATCCAACTTTGAAGGCGCATAGCAAAAAAAAAATACAAATGCTATCGAGCTGAAATTTTGGGAACACTTATTTTTTTACCGTGATTTCTTTATTTCATTAACAAAATTCGCTAATCTTTGACCTTGTCATCATCCCTATTGCAAGATGCGACAAACCTGCACAATGAATGTTTATTTTAAGTTGTTACTGCGAAACTCTACTGAAGTTCGAAACGCACATTTAAAATGTTTTGCATCTCTCAAATTTTACACATAAAATATTATACTAAACGTTTGTCTAAAGTATTTTAAGTAATTCCAAACTTTCTAGACGAAATATAAACATAATTATTATCCACTTGATGACGCCCGCAACTCCGTTGCGCCAAAACTCGTTTATCGCGCGGGAACCGTACATTTTTCCGGGACAAAAAGTATCCTATGTCCTTTTCCAAGACTCAAAGTATCTCCATGCCGAATTTCAGCAAAATCGTTTCAGCCGTTTCGGCGTGAAGAGGTAACAGACATACAGACATACAGACATACAGACAGACAGACAGACGGACAGACAGACAGACACACTTTCGCATTTATAATATTAGTATGGATTTTACGTCTAAGGTGTCGCTGCACACGGGCCACACGCGACAGCCACGAACGCTGTTTTAAGCTAGTCTATTGGTCATATTAAAGTGAATCGTAGAAATCGAAGTAACAATCGACGATTGTTTGTTCATGTAAATACTTTCATACATCCATTCTAATTTTATAATACGAAAGTATATTTTTATCTGTCTGTATTTTACCTCTTCACGCTCGAACCGCTAAACCAATTTTGATGGCTATGGAGATACTTTGAGCCCCGGGAAAGGACATAGTATAATTTCTATCCCGGAAAATGTATCGTTTTAGCGTGATAAGTGAATTTTGGCGCAACGGATTTGCGGGTGCCATCTAGTATACTGTATACTGTTCGCCTCCGTGGTCCAGTGGTATAGAGCGCGGCTCTTGACTCGGAGGCCGTGGGTTCGATTCCCGCGTTGGAAACATGCTATTTCCAAGTTTGGTTAGGACAATGTAGGCTGATGACCTGATTGTCTGACAAGTAAGATGATCCATGCGTCGGATGGGCATGTAAAAGTCGGTCCTGCGCCTGATTCTCGCCAGTCGTGTCGGTCGTCCGTCCCACTGGGCTATGAGAGTAAAGGAATAGAGAGTGCTCTTGTGTACTGCGCACACACTTGGGCACTATAAATTTTACTCCTGCGTAACTGGCCTGGTTTCAATGAAACCGGCCACCGTCACCGAAACCGGAGTGGGAGTTATTATTATATTGTACTGTCAATATATTCCTTTTAGTTTTATAGTATTCAATAGACTTTTTGGTTTCAAAACTCCAACGCTAATGCCAGTTGCTGATTTTGCACCGGTCTTGTTCCATACAAATATCCATCTTGTACCTTTTAAGATCAAATTACTTTATTTCTTTGACCTCAAGCGGGGTGGAAATATTAAAATCTTTAGTCGAGTCGGGATTATCGTCGAATTGATTTTCTTGTAATATTTCTCTCGAACCAGTACCCTGATTCCGTTATTTTAATGTCACATTAATGCTGCTTTTGTGTGGTTTCGATTTTCCAAGCAGTTTTGGATATTTTTGAGTAGGGGCTAACGTTGACTTTGAGTTTAATATTATTTTATTTCTTTCAATTATCATATTTGTATAAGAAATGGCGTGATACTTTAAGACAGAAGTATATTAAATTTGGAAAATATTGTTACGGATACGGGCAGTTGTTTACCTGCGCGCGACCAACCAACCGCTGAAAAGTCCAACCCTTGTTTATGTGAATTGCGTGTTTACGTAAACAATCCAGAATGGAACGTTCCAGAAAGTATGGCGGGCCATATAAAAGGTAAACAAGCCGGCAATCAAGTCAGTTTTATCTGAGCGATCTTCGAGGCGACTTCGAAGTGAGAACAAGTGATCAATAGTGAGTGACAGTGATAGTGCTTAGTGTTTGGACTTAGTGATTAGTGTGACTTAGTGTTTGTGAATAAAGTCTTCAAGCGAGTCACCAGGTCTTTCTCTCCGAATCCTCAAACCCTAGCACGTAACAATATGTAAACTCCATTTACGCCAATCTACAAATGGCCAAAGCTACCAACATTTGGTATTCTCATAAAATGTTAATCCATACGTGGGAGAGCCATGCTTCGGCACGAATGGGTCGGCTCGACCGGAGAAATACCACGTTCTCACAGAAAACCGGCGTGAAACAGTGCTTGCGCTGTGTTTCGCCGAGTGAGTGAGCTTACTGGAGGCCCTATCCTCCACCCTATTCCCTTCCCTTCCCATCCCTACCCTCCCCTATTACCCTATTCCCCCTTAGGCGGACTTGCGCAGATCTGAGTTGAACGTCATATTGTCATATCTGTCACTCACCAAGTGAGTGATAGAGATGACATGTTTAGCTCAGAGTTAGCTTTAGCTAACTCTGAGCTAAACATGTCATCTGCGCAAGTGGACCTAAAAAGGCCGGCAACGCACCTGCAGCTCTTCTGATGCTGCGAGTTTCCATGGGCGACGGAAGTTGCTTTCCATCAGGTGACCCGTTTGCTCGTTTGCCCCCTAATTTCATTAAAAAAAAATCCAACAACAATGCATTACTATTAATGAAAATTCTAAAAAAAATTCCCTTGACGTTTGTTTGTACTTATTTGACAACACTATTTTAAATTTTTGGTAGGATCTGAACTAGATCGAATCGGTGTTAATGTTGGATTAAGAATGAGAATCAGGGTACAGAATATCCTTATTCCTTGTATAATCCGTGACTTTCTGGAGTTATGAATATTGAAAAATATCATTTGAAATAATATCGTCGAAACCTTTTAATATTGTAATATTCTTAAGAAACTGTTGGACTAGGTAACAGAATTAAGTATTAGTTAAAACTTTATTTTTCAGAAGAAAACTGTATCCAGGGTTATACATATAGCTGTGCTAAAGGTAAGTTTATTTACTTGTTAAAAGGACTAATATTTCGAATAATTTAATAATTAGCTTAACTTAAACTAAAACATTATAAAATATGCTGCTAGATTTCCCTGCAAATGGGAATGGCTTTTTTTCTAAGAAAATAATGGCATATAATATCTTGCTTTCATTTATAATATTATGGGAACTATTACTTTGATATTGACTATCTAGATATATTTAGTAAAATATATAGATCTTAATAATCTGCATAGTCAGGTTTTACAATTCTCATTTAAAAAGTTATCAGAAATAGCGTCAAAGTCAGTGGTCACACTTGGGAGCGCATGAAACTAATAATAAGAGTAACACTGTCATAGTTGTCGACATACTATCGAAATTTAGGGCCGTTTCATACCTAGCGAGTAGCGACCGTAGTTTGCTATTTAGTGGGCTTTCTACCCTTAGAGCCCGCGCAGACTGCAGACTTTTAGTCGGCCGATAATTTGGTCGAAAGCTTAATTAAAGCTTATTAAGTACGATGATACGATACGATGTACTGAAATCCCAACTTGGTCAAACTATCGGCCAACTAAAAGTCTGTCGTCTGCGGGAGCTCTTATTATAATAGTAACATTATGTTCTTCGTAATTAGAAATATGGGGGTTTAAAGACAAAATAATGTTATCATGAATTCGTTTTTAAGCAATGGCAAAGCTTTTATCACGGGCTTAAGCGCGGCGATCAAATCAAGAAATTCCGTAACAAAAAACCTAACAGCCCTCACTCCGACCGCTGTGCTGGTGCGTTTCCAGACTTCGGCACGGTGCATAAGTTGATAAAAAATGCTATGCAATAGATTTACCGCGGCAGTCCCCGAGTGCCACGCGTATTTTATCCAAGAAACGCTGCGCTGTGGTACATATCACTACATAATATTATAAAATAAAGTCGCTTTTTTCCCTCATGTCCCTTTGTTCCCTTTAATCTTTAAAACTACACAACGGATTTTGATGCGGTTTTCTTTAAAAGATTGAGTGGTTAAAGAGGAACGTTTATAAGTTCAGTGAACAACAGAGAAATACTAATACTTTTGGGGTTTCTAATGTGATGTCGTAAATAATTACATTATTTCCGCTTACATTGCAAACGCAGGCTGAACCCTACGGGATTTATCAAAATAATGTACTAAATATAATTGTACACTATGAAAAGGTCTACAGAAAACTCCGCGATGGCATATGCTTATCTCTTATGGACAATAACATTTTTTTGTCATTTACGTTGAACTTTAAATAATGGCTAATTTTCGAAGCGGTTTTAACCAATACGGCGATAATCCTTATTCAATTAAATATTTTAAATGTATGTTATTGATTTAATATAGATCTATATGGCCCATTACAGCATATAATATAAATGAATATTTTCAAATATATTACAGATTCTAAAATTGCGGGACGTAGCACGATTAAATTGTGAAGGGTTAAACCACTTCAGCTGAACATCGCTTCTATTTTCATCATGGAGGAAGTAAGAGACCGTTTTTCCGCTACTTGTACCCTCGCGCCAACTGACCTGACAACATTAAATAAAGCAATAATAACCTAAAAATTGATAAAGAATAGGGCAACCTTACAACAACAAATAACAAATTTTAAAATTGTTCTGATAAAGTTTGTAAAATTTAGGATTTATCACAAAAAAGTACATATTACGCTCTGGGAGTATCGTCAGAAGTGAAAAAGCAAGTGCCTTGCGTCGCCTATATAAAGCAGCAGGTACAGGCATAAAATTACCCCACGACCTGAAAAGAGGGGATGTTACTTCCTTTCCTACGCCACACCGGTGGTCAGCAGCTCTATCTGGCGTTCTGACGGGAGTTTAACAATTTTATACCCATTACCCATTTTTAAAAAGAACGATGTCCCCAAAGAAGTTTTCACTTTTCATAGTCGCAATCCGTGTTTTTTTCATGTATTAATTATAATTTTTTTACAAATAATAAAACAAACGTAATTAAACAATCCAAGTTGTAATTTATTACAATTGTGTAGACATGTTTGATGTTTCGTCCCCTGGGTTGCGTCTCACTGTAATGGGGTTTAAAATGGTTGTAATTTAATTATTTTGTTTGGAGAGTTTTATAAATTAAATTATTATTTATATTAGGTCATAAAATGAAATTTGTGTTTTCTTTTTAGCCAATTAGGTTTAGCCAATTTACATTGCTATATTATGTGCCTTTATTATATATATATATATATATATATATATATATATATATATATATATATATATATATATATATATATATATATATATATATATATATATATATATATATTACAATTAACAGCTATGTAAGTTTTGAGGTGTATCCAATATCCATACTAATTTTATAGATGCGAATGTGTGTGCGAATGCGAATATGTCTGTGTGTCTGTTACCTCTTCACGCCCAAACCAATGAACCGATTTTGCTGAAATTTGGTATGGAGGTATTTAGAGCTCCGGGAAAGGACACAGGATACTAACACGATAAACGAATCTTGGTGCAACGGAGTTGCAGGCGTCATCTTGGCTGTATGCAGCCTCCGTGATCCAGTGGTCTAGAGCGTCGCTCTTGACTCGGAGGTCGTGGGTTCGATTCCCGCGTTGGAAACATGTTATTTCCAAATTTGGTTAGGACAATGAAGGCTGATCACCTGATTGTCTGACAAGTAAGATGATCCATGCGTCGGATGGGCATGTAAAAAGTCGGTCCTGCGCTTGATCTCTCGCCAGTCGTGTCGGTCTTCCGTCTCACTGGGTTATGAGAGTAAAGGAATAGAGAGTGCTCTTGTGTACTGCGCACACACCTGGGCACTATAAAATTACTCCTGCGTACCTGGCCTGGTTTCAATGAAACCGGCCACCGTCACCGAAACCGGTGTGGGGAGTATTATTATTATTATTATGTACCCTGAAATGAAATGCAACAATGGAAGTACCGTTGCAATTATTGAATGGTAAAAATTGCACCCAAATCGCCATGCAAAATCCAACGCAACAATCGTGACGCAACGCAAATCGTAAATATAATTTACGAACAGCTGCATAATCCAGTCAATTAGAGAATTATCTGCGATGGGGACAAATGTTCCTGATGATTAATATTCGATAATCCGGGCAGCGGCGCTCTTGTTTTTGTCATGTGGACTTATGGTAATATTCCGATAAGCGATATTTTCATAATTATGCGCCCGCCAATAAATTCCTTTGTGGAAGTTTTAAATGTAAATGATACATTGTAATGTGTTCCGTGTTGATTTTTTTATCGAGCTTTGGCCTACCACACATTCCCACCACTGTATCTCCTGTATCGCCGGGATCGACAGTGGTATCCAACCATTAAAACCCTTTGATATAATATCAGGGAGCCCGAGGCCCGAGGGACATGCTAAAACTGTCTTGGGACCCTCAATGAAATTAGTCAGAAGAAAATATCCGTTCCGTGTTGATTATAAGTTTTTTATTTCAGTGGTTAGTTTTAAAACTAGCCGAATGATAATTATCTTTTTATTCAAATTCCATGGGGAGAAGCCAGGACCATGCTTCTCCCCATGGAATTCGATGCTTCTCCAAATGGATTCGAAAGTTCACTGTTAGCCAAAGGCTTTCAATGTACTAACACAGAAGTTAATTCCTAGGTAGATGGGGGATCTACCTACGTAGTTTGGTCACGTTACGTCAAACCTAGCCGACATAACACAACATTAACCATTAACATGATCCGACTAAATAACGTTGGTCTGTCAACTGCCTAGGAATCAATTTCCTCGATGGTATGATGATATTTATTGTGCTTCACCACCGCAAGTTTCCCGTGCTTAGCCAAGCGTGAACTCTCGTATTTCTTTCTTCATACTCACGGTATCATCACCTGTTACCCTGGCTGGTCAGCAACTATTCTGGAACCCTTCAAAAAATTAAAACAAGTTCGATTTTCATTGGAATTACTTAAAAATGCGAATTTCATTAGTGTCAGGAAAAAAGAGTGTCAGGAAAAGTGAAAAAAGTTAAACATATACCACATACGCGCAAGCGCTCTGTTTACTCAGGTTACGCGCTCTAGCATTGCGCTAGAGCACGTAACCTGAGCTTTTTTATCTTAAAAAGAGCAAAATGACGATAAAGAACACTTAAATTTTGAAGGATACTTTTCACTATGTCTATTAAGAAACTTTCTATACTTTCTTAAGACTAGAATACAACGTTTTTCCCGGGACGTCGTACAAACACATTACACATAATCAGTTTATTTGCTTCCTGCGAGATTAGAGAGTGCCGTATTATTTATTTAGAGCTTGAGGAAGCCCCGGTCTTCTGGGGCTCAGATCCCGTCTTAATGTAAAAGCGTTCTTTGGATATCTTTTCTTATCTCGATGATATAAAATGCGAAAGTTATGAGGATATAACGGTGAGTGACGTGTGTAAGTAATGATAAAACGTTTAAAATTATATTATTTTCTGTATTAAATGTAAGGTTGTATGAAGCAAAATAAATTATTTTTATTCCGTGAATCCTACAAGGTCATCGACACAATCTTTAAAAATATTCTCCATAAAGATCTAGAGTTCTAGAGAATCGCTAACCCTATTTCTATATTTTCTAGTCTGATAAATCAACTTTGTAACTCTTTTTATAACTAAAAAGGTAAGCCAATTTCAAAATATATTGGGCGGGCTGATGACGATGATGGTATTAAATGTTTAATCCACAGAGGGGGGACTTCCGGATCCGCCTTACAACGTCTCGTTAAAGAATAAACACTGGACACTCGATAGTGAAATGCGATATTATATTCCCTAGTTGTTTTAAGCTGAAAAGCTTTTCGTAGGGATGTCCCGTCAAGTGGCGATGTCGATAGAAATATTGCATAATTTATCTACTTCTATAAAGTTTAAATTGAGTAAAGTGACAGCTCTATAAAAATCATAACTGTATCATTATCTGAAATTTGCTTTTAAAAATAATTATTATCAGATTCAAAATCACTTTAAAACTATTAAATTGATTAAAGTTTTGGATTAGCAGAGCTAATTCTGCAGCTGCTTGTGCGCACATATACGGTGTTCCCCATTTTACGCTCTTAGGGGTAAAGACGTTCTTAGCGGGTGTCTACTGTCCGCATACTACAAAGAACCTACTTCTGAAGTTTCTAGTTTGTTATTGTTTCGGAGTTTTAATATATACATATAATAAAACTGTAGAAATGAAGATTCTGTACATTAAAGATATTCAAAAAATAATAAGCGGAGGGTGTCACTACATCGCTATAGAAGCCAAAAATGGGGTCAGTTTTTTTGTCTGTTTGTCTGTCTGTCTGTATGTTTGTTCCTCTATCACACGAAAACTACTGATCCGATTTGAATGCGGTTTTTGCAGATATATTTGTCTTCTTCCAACTTAACATCTGGTGTACAAAAAAAATTCCCCCCACCCCTCTAAAGGGACGAAAGAGGGGGTCAGATTTTGTATAAGACTTTTGCTTTAACACGAAAACTACTGATCCGATTTGCATACGGTTTTCGCAGATATATTTGCCTTCTTCCAACTCAACATCTGGTGTATTAAAATCACCCCCCCTCCCCCCCACCACTCTAAGGGGCGCAAAGAGGGGGTCAGATTTGGTATCGAAATTTTTTCTTTAATGGACTTACTTCATATTATTAACTGTTTTTCCAACTTAACATCTGGTGTATAAAAATCCCCCCCCCCCTCTTAGGGGACAAAAGAGGGGGTAAGTTTTTGTATCAACTGATGAAGTAGAAATACTTTAAATGGCAAAACAACGTTTGCCGGGACAGCTAGTGATAAATAAGAAAGCAATTCGCTTTACAAAAATATATATTCTAATAGAAGCAATTTTATAAAATACTAGATGACGCCCGCAACTCTGCTTTGGTTAAACGGTTTAGGCATGAAGAGGGTTACCTCTTAAGACAGTCAGACCGACGGACAGACAGACAAACACACTTTCGCATTTATATTATTAGTATGGAAGTATGGATATCGCCAAAATATTTTATCGACATAACATTGCGTCACATGCCTAGTGTTTCTACGACGACAGAGTGCAATCATTTACGGCGTGTAATAAAAGTCGGGCGATGAAATCACTCGGACTTTTTGTTCTCAGTTTTAACTCGCAGGGTGCTTCGCGGAAATGGGCTTGTTGTCTACAACACTCACGAATTGTTCGAAATATTGTGAGGATGTTTGTTACGAGGATACGTGTAATGGTGTTCAGTGGTTTAGAGCTTGGCTCTGGTCTGAGAAAGTCATGGCGTCAGGCTGGGAAAGAACCAAAGAAGTTGTCACCCTATTTAGTGGAGTAGTTACTTATGGTATCAGTAGTTTGTATGAGGGTATTTATTGTCCAGTTGTATCGGCTGTCTGTCCTGTTGGGTTACAAAAAAGGAGGAGAGACTTTTATTAGTTGGACATTGCGTAGTTAGCAGGGATTCAACTAATCCAGCTAGTCTAAGGTATTACCTATAGCGTGTATCTTAATACATTTTATTTCTATGTCTTAGCATATAAATAAGATGAACATATTCTCATGGGATTCATATTCTCCATATTCTCGCTTCCTTCTAGTACATCTAAGCACATACATACAAACAAGCCGCACAAATTCTCCTGTC
Source organism: Lysandra bellargus (assembly GCA_905333045.1). Classification (NCBI taxonomy): domain Eukaryota; kingdom Metazoa; phylum Arthropoda; class Insecta; order Lepidoptera; family Lycaenidae; genus Lysandra; species Lysandra bellargus. The sequence goes on along the minus strand of HG995361.1, from coordinate 6,878,279 downwards.
GTGTACAGGACAACATCTGTTTGTAAATTTTAAATAGGACCTTTTTGAAATAAGTCGTTACAATCTGAACCAATTAATTAATAAAACATTATTTACTTGACCTAAGTGTAAATGTAAATTCTAAACTACTTTAGAACCTATTTGAACACACTAGAACACGTTCGAACCTCGATTACACACAAGGATAGATTTATTAAGCTATTGCATAGCTTTTATGGGCTTTGAACGCGGTTACCGAATCAAGAAATTCCGTAACGAAAAACAACTAACATTCGTCTAATGTCGCCTCCCCGCATAGGCAAGCGCACCGCCAGCGCGTTGGCGAAGTAGTGGAGCTTAATAAATTTAAATGTTTTCTCGATAAAATGTTAATTAGTTAGCTTAATAAATTTAAATGTTTTCTCGAAAAAATGTTTTCTCATATTGTTCGCCATTTCGTCAAGTTAGATGTTAATTCGCTACAAGAAAGAAACATGCACTCTTCATCGCTGCTCCGGGCAAATTGATCGTGCGGCCGATGTGTGGATGGAGCGCGCTTACGACAAGTGTCCTCTTTCCGACACCGCGCGGCAAGCTCGCAAGCGCGCCGGCCAGCGTCCAAATACTTACCTACCGCCAATGCGCCAATGCCTGTTCTATAAAATAGTTCTAATAAACTTTTTAGTTTGGCGGGAAACCAGTTTAAGCCACTTTTTAACCGACTTCCAAAAAACGAGGAGGTTATATGTTCGGCTGTGGATATTTTTTTATTTTCTTTATTTTTGTATGTTCAACGATTACTCCGCCGTTTGTGAATCGATTTTCGAAATTTTTGTTTTGTTGTATTAGGTTTCACTCCAATTTGGTACCATGTTCACAAAAGTGGTGACCTAATGATGGGATCCAGGAGTAATCGAGGGGACTCCTCGAAATTTATATGGAAACATATGGTGATTTTGGTTTTATGTGAAGTGTACTAAGAATATGCTACCAAAAAGTCAAATATTGGGTCAAGGTATACCATGGTTTCGAAGATGCTGAGAGAACTCCAGCTGACTCTTTATAGATACACGTTTGGGAGTTTCGGCGTTGTTTTAAGAACAGAAAGCATATGCTACCATGCAATTCAAATTCATCATCATCATCATCGTCATCATCATCATTACCACGTCGTGTTAAGTTCACCAATGTCTCATGGCACAAAATAGATAATAGTACAAGGCATAGGTATGGATACAATAATAATAATTATATACGTAACAACACCAATTATAGGCTGTTTAATATACACGGTGGTCGGTGCCGCAGAGGCAACGGCGTCGCCACGCGGCGCGAGCGTAAACATCGTATTCAAGTTCTAACCGGAATGTCAGGGCATGCGGCATGCCGCGCTGCGAGCATTTTTCAGCACGTGTTCACTTAATTTTTTTTAAATGTATTGTTTAAATGTATCTATCTATCTGATATTTGGGCCTTGGGGTATGCCGTATGACTCTTAACAGTCTTAACAAATTGTAATAAGATACGTAGAATATACGCAGTGCCACCGACGACCACTTATAAATTCGCGGACTATGACGGAGGTCAACTTAATAACAATTATACGAGATCAATTACCACTCAATATTATGATTCATGTTGTCAATTCAATGCTCACTGCTCACACCAAGCGGCAGGCTCACTGTTGAGTTGTCAGTTGCTTACAAACTTTCAACAACACGACAGAAATCTGTTACAAGTTACAACTATCTATATAAAACTTCTACGTACAAGCGATAGCGCGACACAGGAGCGCCTCAGTGACATCTAGTGAAGACAATATGAAACTATTTTTTTATACAATTTGAATTGGCACTACTAGTTAACCTACTAGGTAACTAAAAAGAGTGAAATGATTATTTTTAACAAAAAAATTGAAACCGACTTCCAAGGTAAAAACAATATTAACAGCATCCTTATAATATGAACTAAAAAGTATTAAATAATTTTTCCTATCTAATATGTAGTGCCTTTTCCCGAATTCGGCTAAACCTCAACTATTTCTGTACTCAATCTTCATAATTTTGAAGTCGGTGCCAGAAACCTGTCAAAGAAATAAAGATTCAGCTATATCTGGTACCGACTTAAAAATGATGAAGATTGAGTACAGAAATAGTTGAGGTTTAGCCGAATTCGGGAAAAGGCACTACATATTAGATAGGAAAAATTATTTAATACTTTTTAGTTCATATTATAAGGATGCTATTAATATTGTTTTTACCTTGGAAGTCGGTTTCAATTTTTTGTTAAAAATAATAATATATTTTTATTCGGAATAAACGATGAAAAAAACACATTGGGCCAGTGGCTGGGCCAGCGCACTCGCCAACGCGATTGCCTATGTGAAGAGCCGGCATAACTTCGTTTTAGTTCAGCAGACTTTGGCTCGGTGTGGCTCGGGATGTCATGATAATAATATTATGAAGCTCGCTGCACCGACCGGCACATCAGAGCGGCGTTGCCGCACCGCTTTGACGGTCGGTGCGATGTTGCCAGACTTCGGCCAGTACCTATTTGTGTAGGTGCGACAAGACGTATGCGGTAAATTATAATTGCTTAGGTTGAAAAAAAAATGCTATGCAAGCTTTACCGCGGCACTCCTCGAATGCGGCACGTATTTTTATTTGTAGATATTAACACGTTTTAAAGTTTCTGAAATCAGCGACAAGTGAATCAGACGGGTTTATTTAACGCACACAATACCGGTCGGCCATTTAAATATCGACTCCGCGATTCCCCATTGTTTTAATTACGTCGTTACGTTTTTGTTTTCGATTAAAAGCGAATAAGCTGATTTTCTTTTTGTTTACGTATGTGTTAATTTGTGTGCATTTTAACTGCGCTAAGGGACTGTTTTTCAAAAATGTATCTATACTAATATTATAAATGAGAAAGTTTGTCTGTCTGTTACCTCTTTATGTCTATACGGATGAACCGACTTTAATAAAATTTGGTATGGAGATATTTTGAGTCCCGTAAAATGATATAGGGTACTTTCAATTCCGGAAAAATGTTGGTTTCCCGTGCGATTAACGAATTTTGGCGCAACGGAGTCGCGGTGTCATCTAGTATGTTCATGTTTAGAATCCTTGATTTTTTTAAACAAGCTTTGGTCCACCACACTTTTACTCTACTTCCTGCATCGCCAGAATTGACAGCGGTATCCAACTATGATAACCCTTCTTTAATGATCAGAGACATGCTAAAGTTGTCCTGGGGTTACGCAATGAAAATAGGAGTGAACCTACGGAATTTGGTCGCATCATGTAAAACCCAGCCGATAGATCATGACATTGAATTGACATAACCCGACCAAAAGACTTTTCTATGAATCAATTTCTTTGATGATACCCTCAAAGAAATTGATTCATAGTGTTTGCTGTGATCTGTTAAGTAGGTTTGATATAACACGTCCAATTTACGTATGGCCTAGTTCTGACTATGAATCAACCCCTCTGATAGTACATATTATGAAGAACAAAATAAACAACGCGTGTGTTATCCATACCATTCACATGTATCATCAAACCTTTCATAAAATATGCATTATACGATGTGAGAGGCCGATCCCAGTTGCGTTTATAGTGATGATATCTCACGGAGAGTCCGCCATAAAAATATTAAAAGGAATCCGAGTGGACCCTCGTAAACCATCAATTGACGTACGGTGCGAAGTGATATAACTTGTAGAACCGATACTTGATGTAGCGGAAGAGAAAAGATTCATGAAAACATTGTTTTGATTCCGTACGTGAATTTGAATAGAACTTAAGAGTCCGTATACGAAATTTGCCGATTTCGCTAATTTAACAGGCATGATTTAACAGTTAAAATACAGTATTTCAATAAGTTTTAATGCACAACATGTAAGATCATTTCAATTATAATCTAATATTGGAGCTAGATTTTTTTAAGTATTTTTAAATAATCCGACTCAAACCCGCGACAGTTTTGTGATTTTTGCTGTAAAAGGTTTAGAATATCACCTTTTTATGGATTGTATTGACGTCTTAACGGTATGAAAAAAATACAATGTACTGTTGAGAAAGTCGTCTATAAAATGTTGGAATTACTTTTTACCACTTTAATATGAAATAGTTGAGTAAAAAAATATGTAACTCGGCAAAATTTTAGAGAAAATGGGCAAAAAATTGCTCTTAATTTCGGCAAATTGGAGCTGTAATTCATAAAAAGAAAGCGACAGAAATAATCTATAGATAAAATTTTCTCCAATTCGAGATAAAAGAAAAAAAAACAAATTGTGCCAAAAAACACGATTCAAAACAACCTAAATCTCACATTATGTTACTCGCCGCAAGCTCGAGTCAGCAGTCCGCGCTTAAATATATTTTTAAATCTAATAATTAATATGTATATTTTTAAATCTAATAAGGGGAAAAACCAAATAATATTTCTGTAGCGGACCTTTGCAATTTCATATTCATCGGCAAAATTTCGTATACGGACTCTTAATGTACAGTGTAAAAAGATCTACAGTAAGACTAGGTTCACCCGGCACAATTCTGCACGTTTCCTGCACGTTTTCTTTTCAGTATACGTCATAGCGAATAAATAGCGGCGCATACAATGTATAAAGAACCATTCACACGTCGATTGTACTGCAACAAATTCACTACATGCAGGACAATGCCGTATGAACCTGGCCTTAATTGTTATTAATTGTACATGAAATAATTAATGCAAATTTTTGCGCATCTAAGGCCAGCTGGTCTTATTTATATGAATTGATTTAAAAAAAAATCGTTTTATTTCTGAATAAATTTGAATCAAATGTTTTCAGAACGTTGAGCTACATGTTGCCTACCACCGGTTCGGGAACTAACCCGGCGAGAAGAACCGGCGTAAGAAACTCGAACGGGGCCACTTTTTACTAAAAAAATGGAATTTACAATGTAAATAACTTAATCTAATACATTATAGAAAGTCAACATGAATACACAATTGTAAGTCACATATAATAAAATATGTACAAGCAGCAGCAAGCAGCCATCCTACTCCCAAGATGTGCCATCGTTTAGGAAATCATTGACCGTATAGTAGGCTTCGGCACACAAACGTTCTTTAATTACTTTTTTAAATTTATTAATTGATAAATTTTGAACGTTTTCCGGGATTTTATTGTAAAGGCGTATACAACGACCTTTAAAAGATTTACTTATTTTGCTAAGTCTGATCACTGGTATTTCCAGCTTGTGCCTATTTCTAGTGTTTCTACCGTGACTATCACTTTTAGTTTTAAATTTAGTTAGATTCTTTCTAACATACATACATAGCTACACATCGATACATAGCTACACATCGATACATAGCTACACATCGATACATAGCTTTTCTCCTCGTCAAAAAATAGTGTCTGACCGAAGCGCCTAGCCGGCGGTGTAACAGAAAAGTGACGCAAACGAAAACCGAATGCCGTAATAGAATGTGTTTCAGCTATCGTAGCCGGGCCCATCACCCAAATGTCCCTCATTACTCACGGCTCAGATCCTCTGATAACGGATAAGCGAGATTTCACCCCCGAACCGCGAAACAACACCTTATCCCCTAAACCGAAAGGTCCAATTTTGAGGTTCGCCCCCCAGTAGTGGGCAGCGTAAACATTTGATGGTCGCGTTTTTATCATTTAAATTGGTCTCCGCTTACCCCGTATCTCGCCAGGGTATGTTGGTTAGTATTTTTAGTGTTAGATTTATCTGCCGCTATATATTTTATCACCCCAAACAGGCTGTTACGGGCGAAACTACTGTTTATGCAGTGAAACGCTTTGTTACTGACACACCCGTTATCACGTATGTTACGAAAAGTTTTAATGTTTTGTCGTAGTGCTACGGCGGTGTAGCAGAGTTACGGTATGATTGCTATTGATGTATTATAACTAAGAGCAAACGATCCCATGGTCCAATGATTTTGCGCGTAGCTCTTGCCTCTTAGATAATGAGTTCGATTCTGGTATTGGAAATCTATTTGTTTCCAAGTCAGATTATGACTTATAGGTTGTTCACCTGACTCTCTGACCAAAAAGATATGTATCATACGCTACGCTGTAAAATGTATTTATTTCAATAATATTAATCAATAGAAACCGATATAATCAGTATTGAAACATAATAAATACATACTTTTTGTATTTTCGTAGAGCCTCTACGGCGGCGTAGTAGTGCTACGAAAGAACTGTTTTGCATCAATTTTAAGTTAGTTCTGTTTTACCTTACTTAAAGGAGGTTTTAATGATTTCGTGTATATGCAGTATATGTATGTTTGTATAATCCCTATTTGGCTTACTGGCACGACTTTTTTATAAGGGGGCAAACGAGCAAACGGGTCACCTGATGGAAAGCAATTACCGTCGCCCATGGACACTCGCAACATTAGAAGAGCTGCAGGTGCGTTGCCCGCCTTTTAAGAGAGAATACACTCTCTTATTGAAGGTTTGCAGGTCGTATAGGTCCGGAAATACTGATGGCGATCGTTCCAGAGTTTTACAGTGTGCGGCAGATAGTTACGCGAAAAACGCACGGTGGATGACTGCCACTCTCAAGATTTTTTTAAGGTGTTATTTTGTTTTATTATAATTACAATATTGTTACCATACCAACATACTAATGGTGTCACGGTGATGGATAGTGATCGATCTGCTTGCTGATGAACGCTAATGTTATCCATACTAATATTATTATAAATACTATATTATAAGATATTTTGAGTCTCGGCAAAGGACAAGAGGTAACATTATATGGGTTGTTAGGTTTAACACTGTTCGCGTTACCCTTAAAACCATCAAAATATGAGCCCGTCAAAATGAACAACTTTTTCTATGAGAACAATGCTGGTAACTCAAAGTAAAAGTTGTTCATTTTGACAGGATAACGGTGTTAAACCTAACACCCTCTATATCCCTGAAAAATGTATGGTTCTCGGGCAACAAACTTTCAGCAATGTTGCGAACAAACCTCTAAGTAAAATATATTTTTAAAAGCATAAAACTTCATAGAGCTTAAATTCGATTATCGCAATATTTAGAGATCAACTACGATAACATGGCACGGTAGGCTAGTTATGATTAGTTGACCAACAAATCTTGGTAATAAGTGACATTAACTGAAATATTACGTATACTGTGATTGGTTGAATACTTACTACAAACTCTTTCATAAGGATGTGACTACACAGTACACACATTGAAACAGTCATTTGGAGGGGCACGCCATGTTATCGTAGTTGATCTCTACATTCGTTCATGCGGTTTTACTTGATTGAGATATAACACGCCTAAATATTATTATTACTATTTGTAACGCGATTATATTTTTTAGTTATCTTTGATGCCCAACTATCATAATATAACAGGATTATATTTTAATGCCTCGTAAACAAGATACGCATAAAGTAATTATTATTTGACGACCTCTGTGGCTCAGTTGGTGGGCGAGTTGGTAACTCAAGCCGGGGGTAGTGGGTTCGAATCCCGCAGACGGAACAAAAAGTTTTCAATGTTCCTGGGTCTTAGATGTGTATTATATATATGTATAATACAATAAAAGTCTTAAATATATTATGTATAGTGTATGAAATATATTTCCGTTGTCTGGTACCCGTAACATAAGTCCTTCAGGTACTTACCACGGGGCCGGACTGACGTGGTGTGAAGCGTCCATAGAATCTATGAACGCTTCAAACCACGATCTAATATTATAGATAATAATATATTATTAAAGTATTCTAGCTCCATTTCGCGGCCTTATCCTCAAGAACTAGCTTCCCTGTATATAATCGTAAGAAACAAACCTTGGTTGTGTCATATTTTGTGGGAGAGCCATGGTTCGGCACGAATGGGCCAGCTCGACTGGAGAAATACCACGTCCTCACAGAAAACCGAAAAGTGCTGTTTCACGTCGGTTTTCGTCGGATTTCGCCGAGTGAGTGAGTTTACCGGAGGCCCAATCCCCTACCCTTTTCCCTTCCCTACCCTACCCTATTTCCTTCCCTGCCCTCCCTTATTACCCCTTAAAAGGCCGGCAACGCACCTGCAGCTCTTCTGATGCTGCGAGTGTCCATGGGCGATGGAAGTTGCTTTCCATCAGGTGACCCGTTTGCACGTTTGCCCCCTTATTGCATTAAAAAAAACATTTTGTAATGATGTGGCCATGTTGTGACAACCTTATGGAAGGCAGCGGAAAACGCTATCTCGCTGAAATTTTATTTTTTTATTTTTTGTTTATCCTCCAACAAACATAAACAAATAAAAGATACTAAAATGTTGATAAATGTTACTCAAAAATCGAGTATGAGAGGGTACTAAAGTCAGTCACGACTCTCTGAACTGCGTGTTCATTATAGAATTTTTCGCAAGAAATCATGACTGTCTATTGTCTAAGCCTTTGCTTGTTTTAGGGGCGTCCAACTTTTTTGTTTAATGCCTTTTTGTTCAGGGCTAGTCAACCTTTTGAAGGTTATTTAAGTTTTATATGTAGTGAACGCACGAAATAAGCGACGGTGGTAAGTAATAGAGCGTTGTTGTGTTGCTCGCGGCGACCGCGTAATAACGGGAGTGTGTTTGCCGTGCGAGCAGTGTAAGCAGACCTAGGGAGGAGCTGTTGAAACAATAGACGTGATTTATCGATATCGATACATTTAAACACATATTTTTATAGCTACTCATGAGTCTGTTATGACAGAATGACTAAAAGTTCTACTTAGTAAACTTTTAAGTGCTTTATGAAAAACTAATTATAACAAATTATGATTAGTATTAAAACTCTGAAATTTTTGAAAATGATAAATGTAAACAAATGTATTTAAGTTTTCTGTAATGTATTCTTTGTTTTGGTCGCTAATGACCCTGATGTTAAAGCGTCCTTATATATATTAATAAAAAAAAAAAATATGATGAGTGTAAATGGATAGATGGATTTTTCTGCTGACGCTGGTTTTTGTTCGTCAGACAAACAGATGATCAGCTTGCATTGTTTAAATAAAAAGCCGAACTAATTCCAACGCAAAAATTTCATCTGCATTATCCATAAGAAAATAATATAGAAATAAACTACGATAACATGGCGCGTCCCTCCAAATGATTGTTTCAATGTGTGTAGTCACATCCTTATGAAAGAGTTTGTATGTTGTAAGTAGTCAACCAATCAATCAGTGCTCGTAATATTTCACTTAAAGGGCCGGGCTACCCTCGAAATTCTCATACATACGTAATACCAAAATCATTTTGTCATACGAAAATATTTAAGATGTTTGAGTTATTTTTAAGCTTAAAATAGTAATTACCTAGGTTCCTGAACAAAATTTAACTTCAAAATATTTAAACACTAAAAAAATTTTTTTTGTGTATAAATTTTTTTTAAAAATTTACTACTAAATGTTTAAACACTAAAAAATAGAGTAAAAGACTAAAAATATATATAAATAAATAGTAAATTTACTACAAAATATTTAAATACTAAAAATATTTTTTAGAGTTGAAATATTTTGTAGTAAATTTAATATTTATTTATATATTTTTTAGTGGTTTACTCTATTTTTTTGTGTTTAAATACTAAGTAGTAAATTTAGTAAAAAAAAATTATACACAAAAAAATTTTTTTTGTGTTTAAATATTTTGAAGTTAATTTTTGTACAGGAACCTAGGTAATTACTATTTTAAGCTGAAAAATAACTCAAACATGTTAAATATTTTCGTATGAGAAAATGATTTTGGTATTACGTATGTATGAGAATTTCGAGGGTAACCCGGGCTCTTAATGTCACTTATTACCAAGATTTGTTGGTCAACTAATCATAACTAGCCGACCGCGCAAGACAACGCACTTCAAACGTTTTGACAACGCACTTCAAACGTTTTGAATTTTGAAGGGGCGCGCCATGTTATCGTAGTTTATCTCTACATAAGTAGGTACCATTAAAAATATATGGCAAAGTATTCTTTCAAATCTAAACAGGACAAAAGAGACTACTTGAATATGGACATTGACATTCAATATATTTCCTTTTTTTGTGCAAACTATTCAAATTTTATGTTGTCTGGTAATGGTTAAAATAAATATTTATATTATTTTAACCATTACCAATTTATTAATTTTCAATAAATCACAATATTTTTTTATCGATACTTGCACCTACATACGTCACATCACTAGCTACACCTAGTAATTGCCTGCGATGATTGATTTCAAAATATCACAGCGTAAAAATCCGACAAATTGGCATCTGAGTGCGCGCAAGATGTAATCCAATTGCGTTCGTTAGTTTATTTTCATTTAATTAATGTGAACCAAATTGATACGGCAACTGGCGGAAAACGACTAGTGTTGTTCTAGTTATCGATGTTTGAGTGTCGAATAACGAACTGAATTCGGAATGTTTCATAATTATTTGAATTTTACCATTCAATGAATTTTACAATGGATTTTGTTTGCGTCAAAGTTTCCGTTGTAACGAGGCTGTAACTGTTTTGTTATATCCACACTATGCGCTTTCGTTTTCAATTTTCCTCATCTTCATTCAACTTTCGTTTTGGCGCATTCAATAATTGAATGCGTCAACGAACGCAACGCCAACTGTCATTTTTAATAACGAAGCGAAAGTTTTGGATACGGTCAGATACGTCGCGGGCATGCCATTGACGAACAGAAAATGGCACAGTGTGGACAAAGCTTTTATTTTATATGATCTATCAATACTCGTTCAATAGTATATTGTGTAATCGTAAACGTGATTTTGTACGATTGTAAAAACTATGAAAAACGTTTCGTAGTTTTTACAAAGTGGAATATGACTTCCTATGGTTTCCTACGACTTCATGCACATGAAATGAAATTTTGCAAACACCGTACATTACCGAATCTTTTTGCTTTTTATTATTACTAATAAAAAGATCCCCCAGTACATACTATACAAAATACTTATAGACAAGGATAAAAACGTGTGGATCTATTTATTAGTACGAGGTACACATAATACTCCTTCCCTTCTCTTTATCTGTGACATGCGCTCCCCAAAGAGTCTATAAATAAAGTTTTGTATTGGAATTCAACAGTTTTTTGTGAGTAAACAAAACGTCTGAACTCCACGGGGATTCACCGGACAAGCTATATCCAGCCAACTATTTGTGCCAAATTTTATCCAAATAGAACGGGTATTGTCGGATATCATGGTCTGTGGGTGGTTATATGATTTTCAGGTTTGACGCGCATTGAAGTGGGCATGGATCTAGAATCTAGATGATCCAACATAATATTATAATTGACAGAAAAATCTTTATACCTCGTTATACGAGTATTCCACGGAACTGTATTTTACTTTTTCGAGCTAAAAATAATGTAGCGTATGTATTAAAAAACCGCAGTAGTAGCCAAAATTACGAATTCACGCATGGCAGTGTCATGCCTTATTTCAGGAAAATCCAGTAGTTTTGCGTAAAGATGTAACAAAATTGCGCAAATATACACCCTTAAGGCGCGATTCCACCGCAGCGCACGGAGAGACTACGCACGTGCGTCAAGCTTCGCTTTGCAAGAAAATATATGTGACTGTGTCCACTGCAACCCACAGACACGCTACGTACGAATTGACTCACGTAGCTTGCTCGAATATGGTGCACACATAGCTCAACGCTGGCCACTACGCATGCTGTGCACTACGTAAATTGTAAACTACGCAACAACAATTGTATACAATATAGTCGTGAGTAAAGTGTTTGTATAGCGTGTGCTGCAGTGGAAACGTTGACCCACGTAGTCAAAGAAATAAATTCGTGCACCGCGTGGCCGTGCACAGCGTACGCAGCGGTGGATCCGCGTCTTTACAATATAAGCGTAATATAATCTCGATATTATGTATGTCGCAGTCATCTGGTTTAATCTGCGATTCGATCGAATGACTAGCGCATTCATTGAATGACACCATTCAATTGAATGACTAAAGGACAACTCGTCAAGACGTTGACTGTAACGTTTAACGTTTTGACTAAAAGTCATATAGCAAAGTCGTTATGGGGTGCTATATTTTTTTTCAAGTAGTCGTTGACGGGGTAGTTTTAGGCAAATCCACGCTTTCATAATTAATTTATTAGTTATTATAAATAAAGCACTTTAATGTGAATGTAATCGGTAAAATATCAACACAGTGCTATCAGCTGTGCGAGCTATTTGACGCCATATTTGTTATAGTGACTAGTAGCGCCGCAGTAGGAAGAAAATGAAATACGCCCAATTACCTGACTGATTTCATGTCCGCTATCTTCAGAACGCTATGCTACAAATCGCTAACTAGTTGAACGTTGAGGGACGATCGTTCAATCGACGTTCGGCCGAGTCATTCAATTGAATGGTGTCATTCAATGAATGCGCTAGTCATTCAATCGAATAGCAGATTGAACCTGATGACTGCGACATGTATAATATCTACAGAAGCAAGATGTATCGCTTACAAACTATGTAAGAACACCAGATCAAGGCGATGCAATTTTAATATTATTTAGAGCGTGTTACGAATATTATTATAGCTCGGGCGGGCGAGAAGCTGCATGTATTAAATTTCCGTTCGCCGAGTACTTTACTAAGTTTAAACAGATTTCGCTGTGCCATAATACATAAAATAAACACATTTATACACGCTAGTGTGAGCAAAGTCTTGGGACTATATTTCGAATATGCTGTTTGCAGCAACCAGCTTTAAAAAGTGTTAAGAGCACTTTTTGGAAGTGTTAAGATGTACTTTCAGCAAAGGCTTTGATTGGCTGATGACAAAATATTAATCAATTAGCAACGTTGTTAATTAAGTATAAAACCTTTGAAACTGGACAATACGGCTTTGCCCCTGACCATGTTATCACCCAGGATCTCTTCTAGGGCCAGGTGTGAGAAAATTGTACATATGCGAGGTGTACATTACTCCTGATTCTTATGACGAATGTGGGACTCGGGTCAATTCAGACCGACACGCGACGCGTAGATGTATTTCTAAATTAATTGTATGGATTTGACGGAATTCAATTGCGTGAGACGTCATGCAAATCTGTCAATTATGTACAAATTGCGTCGCGTTGCGGTCTGAATTGACCTTAATCATTCGATCGCGGATTCTTGGCAATCTATTGTTATTCTATTGTTGTCGGGGTCACTGGTGTCCTTGATGGGTTAAGTGTGCGAGTAGGTGGCAATCATAATCGGTTCAAACGATTTTTATATCCTATTTTTGCCTGAAAGATGACGTGATCATGAATGTTTTAAGCTACAATGTTTCACAGTTTGCTCTAAATTTTTAGTTTTATTAAAAAATAGAAACACTCGGTCACTCGCACAATCAGTAGTTATTGTACACAATAATTTAAAACAAAACATTCACAAAAAATCAGTATTGGATGTTTCTACTGTGGACGTTAGAAACGAACCAAAATTATTTCATTTAATAAAAACACAGCGAATGAAAAATATAGCATAGTATCGAAATTGATACGAAAATTCCATACAAAATATATGAACTATGAGAATGTTTTCGGGTTTTCCGCGAAAATGTGGTAAGGGGCGACTGGATCCCATCTGCTCCTACTAAAAAGTTAGAGTTAGTTAACTGCTGTACTTTGTAGTTTGCCTTTTAACTTTAGCTGGAACTTGGTATAGTAACTAGCTGTTTTCTTATTGCTAGAAACCCCTAGAAACCTAAGATTTTTCGCGCAACTTTGCTTGCGCAGAAATATTGCATAACGTACGTTTTGTGTTATAAAACTATCCTATTCGTACATACTTTTCTCTTTACCTGTTCTGCCTGTCATTAGACATTCAGAACATAATATTGGTTTGGTAGTCTTAGTGTAAAATTGTTATTCTTTACGCTTAAGCTACTAAATCGATTTTAATAAGAAATTGTATGGAGATACTTTAAATTGTAGGGAAGGAAATGGGATTGATTTTGTCCCAAAAAAATGTACCGTTCCAGCTCGATTAACAAATTTCTACATAACAAAGTTGGGGACACCATCTAGTGAGAAATAATAATGCAAATTTACGCCAACTAGACTAATCTCTTATGTGGCAGTTCATAACGTAGGTATTTCAAAGTTTAAAGGTGCTGGTTGGCAGCGGGCGACACGAAGCGGCAGCAGACGACGTGTCGTCGCGACACTACTGTTTCTATTTAAATATTTGATGTCGTCCGCTGCCAACCGGCACCATAATTCTCATTACTAAGGCTCTATAAATAAAATATTGTTCCGCCCAATGAAACAATTTCCCGATGGCACGGGGCGGCGGTATATTTTCAAATTCTTTTTTGAAACTCAATTTCTGTAGCTCGGGACGTAAATTACATGCCTTTGAAATACCAAATTATGAGTGGAAATCACGTTACAGCAGGTGCCCGAGGCGCCCGTTTGGTGCAACATCGCTACCTCAGGTTCTTCAACCTTTTAGGCTAAAATTTAGGTTTATTAATGGTAATAAATTAAGATCTGGCTTCGGACAAACTTATTTTTACTTCTTTCATAATGAACTTTCTCTATGGCAGCGGCTCTGAGAGCACGAGGCAATGAATTTAAGACTCAATTCTTTGTGTGGGTATAATTACTAATTTAAATGCAACTACTTCGCGATTAACTTTCTGTGTGATTCCGTTATTAACCGTATAGCATTATAAACTCATAATTTGAAAGCTACAAAGTTAATAAAAAGTAATTAATATATATTTAGCTGCTTAATATCAATCAATATTTAAAAATAAATTAATCATTAAGAGGTAATACATCAAATACGTTAAAAAATACATTAACTACTTTATAAATAAGTAAGTAAATAATTTTTATATCAATTATTACAGGGAATAATAAAAAAAATAATAATAATAATAAAAAAAAAAAGAAAGACTACATATAAAAAACTAAATCTAAGTCGGAGGCTGCGGGCAATGTACCCAAGAGGCTGGCAGCATTACCTCGCTGTATCGCAAGACTGATACGTTGGCCGAGGTAAGCGCCAGCTCTGGGATCGTTAGTTTTCTCAACCAGTCTTTGGGATAACTAAAAAGTTAGTAAAAATACAGCAATAATCTTCAGTATATCAACATTCCTTTCCACATTTTAAATTTTCTATTTTTGTTTATTATACTCATGATATCAACTTCCAAAGTAAAACCAATTTATTAAAATTCAAGCATACATTCAGCATCTCCTTAGTATTTACAAATTACTTTTATTTGAAACACACGCCAATAGATCGACAATATCATAAACTACATATTTCATGTTTTAATTTTTTTTAGGTCAATTTTGAACTAAGATACGTAAAAAATAGGGTTTTGGTGCGAACGCGGCAAATGTATGGTCAAGGTCGTTTGCTCGGGGGACGGCCTTAATTGGGCATAGTAAAATTAAATTCATTTCTATCTTTAATTTCGATAAAGACTAGATGTTAACAATAATTATTTCTTGTAATGGAACTAAATCGTGCCACTAAAAAGGTGTTCCTTGGGCGATCGGGCGACGACCTGTCGGCCGTCCACGGTACCGGTGGCTATGTCGTGGAGTCGGACCTGCGCGATCTCCAAGTCACAGAGTGGCAAGAAACTGCGCAAGACCGCGACAAGTGGCGCAAACTCGTGTCGGAGGCCAAGATCCACTTTGGGTCGCTGAGCCATCGTAGTAAGTAAGTAATGGAACTAATAAAAAATTGGTAACCTCCACAAAATAAAGAAATGCAGTGACAAGTCGATTAACTAACCCCTGACATACAAAAGCTATTTAACTTCTAATCGCCACATGCTCATTGCTCGCTACTTACTACAACATTATTAATAAAAAAACAAACAAAATGAAATCAAATAAACATTTTTATGTCAACGGACATCCGTCACGCCCAAAATAATTAACATTAGAAAAATCTGTACGCCGTACCTCATTGTTATAGCCTCGTAAACATGTAAATGGAACACACCTCGATAATGCCATTACTGAAAAAGCTAATCAGATAAACCACGGAGGTACTATAAATAAAGGTATAGCCTTATCTACACCAGGCCACGCAATAAGCGGCTGCTGTAGCCTTCATTCACTAGCGCTTTATAATAATTGTGTATTTTTGACTATTCTTCTAAACGTTAAAAATAATAATTTTTTGAAACTTTCGTTGATTTCGAATGTAAATACTTTATGCTTTTTAATAGCATCAGCAAGACAAGATTTAAAACTGAAGACTTATTCAATAAATTTTTATTATTTTACCAAATAAAGTTTCTTTCTTTTTTTGCAATATGATTTCATAATATAATATTAAGATTGCTCAGTCGTTTGTTATGTACACAGTGCATTACAACTTTGTGATGAAAAATCAGTTGCGACATTGACTTGCAAAACGCTGTTTTGCACAATGTTTTCACCGCAAACCCGCTACTTTCATGGCCACGCCCTAAAACCTTATCGTGCACGTCCTTTCACTTAATTACGATAAACAGAGCTACATAATGAATAGGACCCTTAACAGATTTTCATTTGCTTTATTCGTGTATGTGTGTTCTTCCCAAGAATAAGGTAATCTACTTATGGGGGACTCCCTTTTTGGGGTAAGGTCACTAGAGGGTACTTAATTAGTTAATTTTGTTTTATTTTGTAAAAAGATTTTTTTATAAGCGTTGTGTACCCGGACAGGTGGGCGCGTCTAGTTTCGGAGAGGTTACCGACTGGTCGGCGTAACAGAGGCCGACCCAAAAAAGGTGGCGCGATGAATTAAATGCGTTCGACAAAGAGTGACTAGTGACTAACATCACAAGATCGTGAATTATAATAATAAAAGAGGGGAGGCCTTTGCCCAGCAGTGGGACACAGTGGGCCAATAATAATAATAATAAGCGTTGTGTAGTACAATCACATATTTCATTTGATGTATTGCACGATTCATCTATAAGTTCGCTTAGAAATATAATATTCATAATTTTTCATAACTTCGTCAAAAATGAAACATGTAAAAAAATTGGGACAGGTTATACGGCTTAGAGCATAGAAGTGCACATTTGTATCATTTGCGCGATCAGATCTCCGTCGCGATCATCGCGCCGTATCAAAATGATACGATGATACTTTGTATCATGATACGCGTATCATTTTGCGTCCACACTAGCGATCATGATACAGCGCGATGATCGCGACGGAGATCTGATCGGAGATCTGATCGCACAAATGATACAAATGTGGACGCACCGTAAGTGTCCTGTTAGTCCCTAGGCTAGAGCTTACATGCTATGTCGTGGATAGCAAGCCTAAGTTAAATGAAGGAGATTTGAGCTTTACGTCAAAAACCAGTAACAACATGAAAATTTAAGCCTTATTTCTAAATATATCCTTATTTTCACTGAATAATTGATTTTTCTTTTTATATTTTAAGTTTGTACATATCTGTATATTTTAGACTGTATTTTTAGTAATTATGTATCCTTTATTGTGTTGTATATAAGTTCCCAAAAAGATGCGGCTCCCATACAATTTTTGCCTATTTTTGCTCTATCATGGTACGGAACCATTCGTGCACCAGTGCAACTCTCACTTGGCTGATTTTATTTCTTAATTAACTTTAAATGTACACCATAAATACACTTTTTTCATCCCTTAGCATGCGCATTTGAATGTAGAGATTAATCTACATACAACGTATTCGTACGCAGTTTCCAATACGCTAGAGATTCAAGAAATGTGCGCAGCATATCGGTCTATCTGTGTTTAACAAACAAAATGTGTGAGTGTTGTATGAATACGAAAGTAGGGCAGATCCGTACGGGTCACGCTGTGGAAATAATAAACTTTGGAAAATAATATTCGGTAAATATTCCACTAGGAGTTTTGGTTTTGTTAGAAAGGTATATATTACTGAATGTTCATGAGTCAAGGCTTCGTTTCCGAGCTAGCTATCAAAAGATTGGCTACTGTCAAATCACTTTTTAAATGATAAATTCTTGTCAGATAAACCTCGATGGCAACTAGTAATAGTAAGGAATTAGTTAATAATTAATTTGTTGATTTTACTGACGTATTGTTTGTTAACCATGATTTAAACAGTAAGGCTGCATTTCCACTAGAGATGAGCCGAGCTGTGTTGCGAGGAATGTGTTTTTGAGAACCAATAGCATCGCCGCGCTGAGCGATGTCATGGCAAAGTCATGTCAATAAAGCGATTCTATTGGTTTTCAAAACACATTATAATAATATCTATGGACGCTTCACACCACGTCAGTCTGGCTCCGTGCTAAGTACCTGAAGGACTCGTGTTACGGGTACCAGACAACGGAAATATATTTAATACGTTTACGTTTATACTATACATATATTTAAGATTTTTAGTATATTATGATACACATACCTATTTAATACACATCCATGACCCGACATGACATGTTAGATGGACACTGTTAAGAATATGACGTGTGATACCCCACAAAAGTTACATAGTGGAGATATACATGCAGTTTAGTTAATTTACAACATTGTTTTAAACGGGCTTTGGCCCACACATTCCCATCACTGTATCTCCTGTATCGTCAGGATCGACAGCGATATCCGACTACAAAAATCCTTTATTATGATCTCAGGGAGCCCGTTTTTTTATTTAGAACAAGACTTCATTTAGATCTTAACAATTTTTTGGGATAGTAGGTACACCCATGTCTAAAAATATGTTAGACCCAGGGCTAGCCAGATCTACAACTAGACCTAATATACTAAAGTTTCATCACAAAGAAAAAGGGATGTAAGTCAAATCTAACGAAATTCCGAATTGATTCACGTCGATAATAAAAACCAAAATCACGGGTTATTTACATTGTAACGTTGCGATTTCTTTGCATTCGGTTTTTTACTTATATCGTGTTTTTTTTTCTCTATGGCAAACAAACACGACACACTTTGATTGTCATTTCCTTGCCATAATAAGAAAAAGAACAGAAATGTCATTACCTGTCATTGCGTCACTGTCATGAGGACATTGACATTTGCCATTAGTCAGGAGTTGTCAGTTGGAGAGATATCATTTTGGAGCTGGCTTTCCAGAGTTTTTTCTGAGTCTGGCTGGTCTCCAATCTATAAAAATCAGCGTCTATTTTATAGATCTCATGGCTTATAGGCCAAAAATAAATAATAGCGGTAAGTGTCTTATGATGCTGATATCATATTTTTTCAAATCTGAAGCCCTAGGGTTTAGCACATGGTTGATTACATT
Organism: Lysandra bellargus; assembly: GCA_905333045.1. Lineage (NCBI taxonomy): Eukaryota > Metazoa > Arthropoda > Insecta > Lepidoptera > Lycaenidae > Lysandra > Lysandra bellargus. The sequence continues at coordinate 6,859,041 of HG995361.1, read as the reverse complement.
TGTTGTCCACAGGCATGAGGTGGGAAATCGCGTCGACAATGGTTTAGAGTCCTTTTAAAACTCAAATTAATATGTTGTAGCAGTCGCCGTGGTATTTAAAAACCATAATTTCCATTTATTCGGTATTGTAGTTGTTAGATGTGTTTTCTCATATAATATGTCTTTTCTTGTATTTATATAATTAATTCTTACATCTTACTACATTCCTTTTCTTCTACTTTTGAATATATTGTAGCAACAAGAATCAAGCATTTCCTAATGAAGAAGCTTCTGACTATTTTAGATGTCACAGTTATGTGCAATGAAACTCATACTGAGGTCCGAGTAAATGTTATATAGGAGGATATAAGGTACAATCCTCAGTATCTTCACTCCACATCAATCCAAGTCAGTGTCTCAAGGTCTAGAGCTAGGCGTTTGCCCGGTGGACGCGCCGACCGTTAACTTCTGTTTACTCTCGGAGCCGCTACTGCGCAAATGGTCGACCAAAATCAACACTAGGATTTGTTGTGAATAGATTATTATAGTCATCTTGGATTGTTTAGACTAAATATTCAAAATCTCTTAAAACAATAAATGGGTATAGTAGATTTGATCAAGACACGCGAACTGGTAACGCGACCCTGAGAGAATAATTCTTTGTTGTCTCCAATAAGAATTATTTAAGTTAAAGGTTAAAAAAAAATAATTAAGTAAACCATTTATATAATCTAAATATTTAACTTTAATGTGTAGTTATTGTCTAACTTATTTACTATGTTAATCTTTTGGAAATGAACATGAAATAATATATTGTTGTGAGATTATGTCTGCTTTTCATTACATTCCCTTATTTGTAAATTTGGAAAGATACAAGTTTTCAACATTTATATGAACGTTCACAATACGGGGAAATCAGGTCTCATACATAAAACATACGTATATAAACACGCTGACCGTCAGTATGTGATTCGCTTTCAAAAGATTTTTAAAGGCACGAGTTACACGCTCGGAACCTTTTAAAATGGAAACTTTAACGCGTACTAAATAATTAAAGAGCTCCACACTCATTTTCGCCGAATTTATCTAGAATTGAGGTCATAACAAAAATAATTATGATCAGTAAATCATCATGCTGTAACACAACAGGCCAAGTCCGAATTAAGTGCACGCATACAGTAGCGTGATTTCATAATTATCTCTCTGTCATCTTTATAATTATTCCACTTAATATGTACATCGAATTTAGTCAACCCCTACGGCACAAGAATCTTAGTGTAGGGGTTGTTGTAACCTCCTATGTCTATGTTTTGTCTTTGTATCATTTTGCTTATTTGTTTTTACTGAGACATAAAACTATTATTATTATTATTATATAACGTATTGAGGTAGCTTAACTATGCATCACATCGCATGCGCACAAAAGTTGTATCTGTTTTAGACTTGAATTCAAATATCTTCATTTCGAATAACCCAAACAAGATTCACGCATACATAAGCGTGACTCCAGATAAATTGGAGATGTAAAATTAATAAAAATTGTCTCTGTGTGGAATGTATTATGTAGAGCGATTTGATCCCAAGGATTTGAATTATCATATTCTTTTTAATTGCCTGAATCGGCAGCGAGCGTAAAGTAGCTTCTCACATAGCTCAAAGTATACAAACATGAAACAGTGCAGTATCACTATGCAACAAAACATGTTTCGGAATAACACGAGTTTTATTCTAAGAGGCCGGTTCAGGCAAACTACTGTATCATTAAATTTATACTGTGGCCATAGTTTCAAAGGTAAAATTACAGAGACAAATAATAAAAATATCTTATTTGTGAGGTCTAGTTATTTAGGTGGTTTTACTGGTTTAAAAATGGCTACCTCTGATTCCTGCTTATATTCTACACTTCGATAATTATAAAAATACATACCTTAGTTTACGATATAATTTATTTACTTATTTATTTATTTAATACTAATATTCGTAATCCATACTTAATATTAAAAATGCGAAAGTGTCTCTGTCTGTCTGTCTGTCTGTTACCTCTTCACGCTCAAACCGCTCAACTGATTTTGCTGAAATTTGGCATGAAGATACTTTGAGCCTCGGGAAAGGACACAGGATACTTTTTGTCCCGAAAAAATGTACGGTTCCCGCGCGATAAACAAGTTTTGGCGCAACGGAGTTGCGGGCGTCATCTAGTAGGGAATATTTTGCAAAGGTCGGTGCAGAGGGCGCTACTAGTACATACCGTAAATAATCCAAATAAAATCTTAAGTACCTCGCAAACGATCAAATTGTTTGTCAAATTTTACGTGTTTGTCAAACAGTTTGATAGTGTACAGCTTTGTTTGAGGCGTTTGTCAAACAAACTACGTGTTTGACGTGTTTGAAGAAAATTTTCATTGGCGTAGCGTTTGACAAACGTGTTTGAACGTGTTTCGCTGTATTTGTCAAACAAGATCTCTTGATCTTGAGATCTTGTTTGACAATTTTGTTGTTCAAACCGATTCTAGCAAAACAATTTGCTAGAATTCGTTTGAACCGATTCTAGCAAATTGTTTGACAACTTAATTGATGCACGTTTGATCGTTTGCGCTGCTGTTTGATGAAAACGTAAATTACGTCAAACATGTTTGTCAAACAAATTTGATCGTTTGCGGGGTACTTTACTTGTTGCACGTCAAGGATATTGACAGAAAAGTTGTCAATCGTTGAACAAAACTTTTTGTTTACTATATAATATGATGGTGCCGCCTTTAGCTTTTAAACATTGCAAAATATGCCCTATTTATATTACTGTTATTTTTCAATATCACCTATACTGATATTGAAAAATAACAATATAGATGATATTGATAAATCAGGGAGTTGGCAAGGCTAACTAAATCATCAACACAAATTAATGATTTCCATCATGCGCCAATTATCAGTTTTGGCAACGAAGCACTATTTTTACCACAGGCTCTAATAAAACAAACTTGACAGTTTGCGGTGAATATAATTGACCGCAACGTAACGCAATATCGGCATTAATTATAGCGTGATCTGAAACTGTGGTTGGGTTCTCGTTTATGATGTGGCTTATTATGTTTATTTTGCAATGTTAATATTGATTTGCCTGATAAATCAATAAAATTGAAAAATATTAATTTAATGCTTACAGTAAGTATTTTTATTATATTATGTGTATGGAACAAAGTGACAGCGCTAGAACGTAATTTTAAATTTAACTTTTCCGTTCAAAGTACAGTGAATATAATTATATATTTTAGTTTTTTACAAACTAGGACCTAGTTTGTAAAAAAACATTTTATCACCTAGTTACTAGGTGATAAAAGTTATAATACAACCTCATAGCAGTCAGGATCTATGTGATAATCCCAACTTGATGTGGAAAACATAATTATTGATAGTCGATTGGTTATAAGTGTGGTCATGGACAGATTTTGTGATTATAGAATGTAGAATGCTGAATACTAGCAATCAATATTCCAATTCGCCTTCACAAAAAACTCCATAAAACTTATAAATATCGATCCCCGAACATTGTATCGTATAACAATAGTTCACCCCCGATCCGCGATGACAGATGCTCTTGAAAAATACTCCCCAAAACACGGGAGACACAAAAATAACTCTCCAGAGTAAATAATACATCAAAGGGCTAAGTGATTGATGGGCGGGGGGTGAGGGGGAAACAGGAGGGGAGCGAGGGGGGCGATTTAGTGTCATTAATCTCTGTTGCCCCCTCACGATGTGGAGCTATGCACACTTGGTCGCTTATAGTTTTGAATCGAAAAATGTTTTGATTGGTTTCTGAATTTTGGTACCAAATATTAAAAAAAAATTCGAGTCGAGAGTGCTTGTGCGTGAACTCCTCCAAAACGGCTCAACTGATTTTAATGAAACATTATCTGTCCTTTTTATATTGATACTAGAAAAATAGCTTATAATGTGGCGAAAAAAATATTTTGCCGTGTCAGCTAGTTTTACTATATTGTGACTGAGTTTTAATTTTTTACTACAAGGCAATAATAGTCAAGCTGCACTTAAAGCACTGACTGCCGCGGAAGTCTCGTCCAATTAGTTCTGGAATGCATTGAGACGCTAAACATACTGGGAAGGAACAACAACATCCGGCTAGTATGGGTCCCGGGCCATAGTAACGTCCCCGGCAATGAAACCGCTGATGAACTGGCTAGGCTTGGGGCCGAGAGTCTCATATATTATGGCCCAGACTCCCAGTACCACAAAGCATAAGTGCTCAAGGAATGGGGTCACAGAAATGCAATGCAGGAAGCAATGGGCTGAGACCCCTGACCTTGAACACTCCAAGGCTAATTCCTGGCTTCAACAAGAAACTATCAGAATTAGTACTCACCTTGGGTAGGAACCAATTAAGAATCCTTACCAGAAGCCTAACTGGGCACTGCAAGCTCAACAAACACCTAAACAGAATGGGTATTTGTAGCATAATATCGACTTGCAGATTCTGTTTGGAGGAGGATGAGACACCTATTCACCTTCTCCTCGACTGTCCTACTCTACTACAGAGCAGGAACAGGCACACCACAGGAAATTCGTGGCACCAACTCCAACCATATCGTTCAATTTATGAGCAGTATTGGGTTGGGGATGATTCTCTAGTGCGAAGAAGTCACAATAGATCCTCATGGGTCGCAGTGATGTCACCTGTCCTGTCCCTGACGCGACCGACGCGACCGACGCGACCTGCCTTCTTTTTTTTTAATAAAAAAAAAACAAGGCAATAATGAAAGCTCGTTTGGATTAATAATATCCATCTTTTATTGAAAGAAAAAGTTTTTCGAATGACAGGATATTAAGGCAAACATTTGCGTGATACGTGTTCTTCTTACGATGTAAAAAAGATTTTTTAAATTTTTTACTTATAAACGGGCTAACTCATAAATTTTGTCCAAAGAGGATTGAATTAAAGGCTGTCACAGACAGAGCAGGTAAAGTAAAGGTGTATATTATAGCACGATACATCTTTCTATAGAAATCGTACACAACAGCTATAATGTAAAATATACATTATAGCTGTTGTGTGTGGTCTCCTGACGATTTCTATAGAAAGATGTATCGAGATGTATCGTGCTATAATCTTTACATTACCTGCTCTGTCTGTGACAGCCTTAATTGAGAGCTTTATGAGCGCATTTGACGTAAACTAAAACCGCTTTATTGCTTCAAGCTCCAAGCGGTCGCATGCGACCGCGATAACAATACAAATCTATTGTGTCTCGTTTATTCCACGATCAAGAGATTAATTGCCGTTTAAAAATAATGTAAGTTTATTATAATATCGATCAGAAACTCTATCCCTATGTAGGTCCCGCGTAAGTTTTGTTTGTCTCCTATATTTCAACATTTCTCTTCATACATTCGATTTTTCTCCGCGAAATGTTCATGTAACTAGTTTTAGAACTATTGAAGTTGGTTTGGCGGCAAAGTTGGAAAAACTTGCGGTACTAAACTCGCAAGTTCTGTGATTGGCTTGCAATTTAAACACGAGTAAACTAACTTGTATTACTTGACAAGTCACGAGTTTACATGTATTTAAGCATTCTATTTCACACGAGACCAAGCCCTTAGCCAGCCGACATTAGTTAATTTTAATTTCAAAAATAATCTATAAGATTTGAATAAGGAATATTACGCAAAGGCCGGAAGAGAGGCCGCTAGTGGCACGTACAGTAAATAATCTGACCGAAATCCGATTATGTTCCTCATATCATGTCTGATATCAGATTATTGACAAAAACGTTGTCAAATGTCGAACAAAACTTTTTGTTTACTATATAATATATCATTGCAGCAATATAATATCCCATTACGTTATTGATAAGGAACATAATATTATTTTTTGCTATGCCTGTACGGCAAATCCTATACTTATATTAGATTTCAAACTTCAACAATAAAAATACTTAACGAATGAACCTGTAAATCTTAAAACTCTTCGACAAGCTACTTCCATTTTTATAACGTTGAAATGAAAACTACAGCATTTTTATTTATCATAAAATTCTTATAATAAATCACGAAATGAGCTGTAAAAATTTAAGAACTCGAGAAACGAATAAACAATTTTACGAAGTGGCCTCAAGTAGTAAAGAGTTATGTGTCGATATTGAATTTTTATTCGCGCTGAAGCGACCAAGTGTGCGCAGACCCCAAGCTTGTTTTGATGGCTTAAGTAGTGGCGACCTATTTTAACCGCCAAATAACTCAATCCATACTAATATTATGATTGCGTAAGTGTCTGTTTGTTTGTCTATTTGTCAGTTTGTCTTATACATCTTTACACAATTAACCTTACAACCAATTTTCATGGGAATAGTGATAGTTTATAGCGACAAAATGTACGGTTCTCATGCGATTAACGATTTGCTGTTAACGAAGTTTCTGCCGAGTATGTAATTGATGTTTAATAATTAAATTAAATAATTTCTTATCATAGTAATTTATTTCGCTCCTTGTGTAATGAGGGCTTCAGATTATTATTTTAGTGAATTCATAATAATTATCTTACTATGACCCAGATAATAATTTTTCTCCAGTGAAACTCATAATAAAACATAAAATTTCGATACCAGCTTTTAAAATATTTCTCTACCCATTCATTCGTTTATTTAAAGAACTTTTTCATAACGATTAACAAAAAGTTTTAAACTATACCCCGACTTGAACAAATAAAACTTTGAACTATATTTTAGTATATCAATCTGTTACTTTGTCTGTAATTTTTCCTTAGAAACAAATCCATTATTTTTTGCTTTGCCGTAACATCTAGTATTTGAATGTCAGAGTATCAACATAAACCAGCTTATATTCTAGAAAACCCGGGTATAGTTCAGCTCAACGTCGAATCAAAGTTAACGAACCATTTCCACTGGTAAATTGATGACTCTGGGAATTCCCCGACAAATATAAACACTTAACAAAGGACATAAAGAAGCGCGAACAGATTTACAGACCGACACGCCGCTGGAATAAAAATAGCTCCCGATTTCACGACCGCGGCGCGTGCACACTGACGCCAAAACGCAGATTAATAAATAGTTTGACGCGACTGACTAGCACCAATAGTGAGCTTAGCAAGCTACGAATAATAAAAACTAAGGAAGAGTAACTCCGTCAAAAAACATGCTCCAAAATACTTGTCAAAAAGGTGTACCTTAGGTTCACTTTTCATACATTTGCAATATTTAGGTGACCTTGAGCGGTATAAAGGCTGACGTTACATGACAGTTCGAATGGAACCAAATTTAAAACTGTATTAGTATGTGAGTTACGTTTCCTTAGGTTTTATTTTTCGTAGTTAGCAAGAATAATAATAGTATTTTTTTTTAATTAAAGATAAAACTGACTTCAAATTGTACGTAATTAATAATTAAAATTCCCTATCTCAAAAACTACTGAACCGATTTTGATAAAACTTTTAGTATTTCCTAACTTGAATAATACCTTAAATCACTTAAATCGGACTTGTATTTCCAGAGATATGCGTGCACAAACATAAAAACATACATACATACATACATACATACACTTTTGAAATTTGGCACATATTTTGTTCAGAAGCTGTTATAGATTAACATATACAAAAACTGGACAGTTCTGGAAATATTACATACATACGCGTCGAATTGATAACCTTCTTTTTTTGAAGTCGGTTAAAAATTCGTAATTAGTAGTAACTAGATAACAACGTCGTTGCTCAAAAAGTCGTTTATAGCGGGAACCCTACCTTTTTCCGGGATAAAAAGTATCCTATTTCCTTTCCCGGGATTCAAAGTATCTCCATAATTTTCAGCATAATCGATTCAGCAGTTTGGGCGTGAACAAACAGACAGACACACTTTCTCATTAATAATATTTGTATGGATTATCAATTGATAAAGACTAGTGTTGTTAATTAAATCATAATATCAAACCAAATATTTTTATTCAGAATGAATTTCATACAAAATGTTTTCTGAACGTCGAGTCTCTTTCGTGTGCAAAGCAAGTTCTGATTTCGTATTACCCAATCATCTGTCAGACCCTAACCTCCTTAATAATTTCTTCCTCGATATCCCGGGAGCTAATTTTGTGCCTTCACCTACCTCGTCTCTACCATATTCCCAGCCTTTTTGCTCATCAACTTTAAGATTCTCGACAGTTTACGATAGTGATATACTAAAAATACTGAAATCCTTAAGATCTAATGCGGTTGGTGCTGACGGTATCAGCTTGGATATGCTTGTACTAGTATCTCGTCTTCCAACATGCCTAAGTGTTATAACCAAAATAGTAAACACATCTCTTACTACTAACACCTTCCCTAAGTCATGGCGGTCAGCTATAGTCAAGCCGTTACCTAAAAAGGATTCAGTATCTGAACCCAAAGATCTCAGGCCTATTAGCATATTGCCATGCATGTCAAAAATTCTTGAGAAAGTAGTGTGTGGTCAAATCAATAAATATTTAGAGGAAAATAGTATACTGCTTACTTTTCAGTCTGGTTTCCGTAGAAACCACAGCACAACCACAGCTGTAATTGACGTAATAGACAATATTTTGATAGCACGGGATTCAGGGGAGGTTACTATTTTGGTTCTTTTGGACTATTCGCGAGCGTTCGACACAATAAGTGTGCCTTTGCTTTTATCCAAATTAAAATATTACGGATTTGATGACAGCGTTATAGAATGGTTTTCAAGCTTTTTCCTAAATCGTACACAAACAGTTGAAATAATTGACAATAAAGGAGAGCCGTTACGTTCAGTTCCACTTCAGGTAGACAGAGGGGTCCCGCAGGGATCGGTAGCTGGGCCTCAAGTATTTTCTATTTATGGTGCCGATATAACCCGCCACATACACAATAGTAAACATCACCTATTTGCGGATGACTTGCAAGTGTATATATCTTTTAAGCCCTGTGATGCCCGTGAGGCCATAGCCAAGCTCAATGAAGACCTAGCGCGGATAAGTGAGTGGTAAGAATCCAATGCTCTGATACTGAACCCTGACAAAACTAAATTCATGGTACTGGGAACCAAAAATCAAATTAAAAAGGTCACTGCCCTCTCTCCTGTGGTACGCATTAAAAATAAAAATATTGAGAGAGTATATGAAGGTCGTAATTTAGGACTATTACTAGATGAGGAGCTTAAATTTGAAGAACACATAGTGAAAACTGCAAGTCGATGCTTTTACCGCTTAAAAGTTTTATATAACATCAGAAGCCTCATCTCTGAAAATCTGCGTAGCACTCTGTGCGAACCCTTGGTACTGTCCAACTTAAATTATGCGGACGTAGTCACAGGGCCCTACCTCCTGTCGAGATCTAAACGAGTTGTGCAGAAGGTACAGAATGCATGCGCTAGGTTCTGTTGTGATATACCACCCCGTTCACACGTCACTCCCTACATTAATAAATTACGTTGGCTTAAGATGGATGGTCGCAGGCAGGTACATTTCGCTACTCTTTTATTCGGGGTAGTTAAATTTAGAATACCGACCTACCTTTTTGACAAGTTACAGTGGGCTAGTGATAATAAGCTGTTTGTCACTACTAGTAGTGACAGTCAGCTTATTATCACCTCTAGAGGTTCGTCTTATTTACTAAAAATCATTCTTCCGGTTTCAGAGGGAGTTTCAGATATCTTGCCAGCAAAATCTGGAACAATCTCTCACCACCCCTTCGTGCTCTGAAAACAATAAATAACTTTAAGGTAAAACTGAAGGCACAATAATTATTGAGAGAACAAATTGAAATGTAGATATAACTATAATAATTAATAAGTACAATAAAATGAATACTATTGACAATTATTGTAAATTTATATTGTATATCGAATATTTATGTATTTAGTTTATTTTACTAAAATATCTATTATAATCATAATTATAGCTCAGTAATTTACAATCTAACAATAATCTTATTCTTTTAAGTTTATCTGAAATGAATGTCTTATTTTAGTATTATTATTATTTTAAAGTTAACTCAGAAACTATGTATTACATTATTTTTTTCAATATTATCTATAGACATACCTTTAGTTTTGTAAGCCGTAGCCAAGTGGTTTATGAATTGGTTTTTCACCAGCGCGTAGGTACTGTAGACGTACTAATGCTGGCCGAGACAACTTCGCTGAATTAGTTACCTTGTAAGTTCATGACGTCAGCAATTACTCAGTATTATTTTAAGAAAAACAAGCAAAGCAATAAGCAGCTGTGCTGCGTGAGCACTGAGCCCCCGTCACTCCGAGCGAGGCCCACGCCCGCACGCCGGTGTGAGGCCAGCGGGCGGCGCGCGCGCCTGTATACTCCGCCGTAGGTGTTTACCGCCAGTCTGGCGCCGCACCCCCTCGCACCCCCCTCGCCCTCGCCCTCGCCCGCCACTCTTTGTTATTTTACCGGTGAAGCCAAAATATAAATTATGTTTTACTATTATACTTAATCGGCCACTCGATATCATAATATTATTTTATTTACATAAATATATTTTTTTTATTTATATTGAACACTTTCGTATATATACTTATTACTTACACTAAATCTCTATGTTATTTTATTTAATTCATTATTTATTACAATTATTTTGCGCATTATTTTATTTAATTATTGTAAGTATGTATTTATTTACTTATTTATTTCTGATGGGTACTGCTTGTTGTCTGTCAGTCGCTTGACAACTGCTCAGGATCCACAGAATACCAGGGTTCACGGTACAGGATAACCTATACCGTGATCATAGCCTGAGTGGAATCCTTTTCGACGGTATATTCGCATCGCACTGCCTTACACTACTACGGCCTAGTGTTGCTACACTTGTTCATTTTAAGTTCCTTATGTCCTTATAATTATTATCTTTTTTTTTTTCTTTTCTTTTGCCTTTTATTGTTTGTAGAACTTTACTGTGTTTGTTTTTAATGTTTCATATATATTATGTATTTCAGTGTAGTGTGGTGTGAATGTTTTATTATTATTATTATTATTATTATTGTGAGGTACCATCTAATATTATGTATTAACCGCATAGGAAAATAATACACTACATAATTTATTTGAGTACTAATTTTTTCAAAATTAATTGAAGCAAGTACACACCTTACTTACTTTTGTAACACCGTATTAGTAAAGTTGTCAAAGGATAAGAAGAAACGAATGTCACAATAGAAATGTTAAATGTAACATTACTGGGACATTTCTGGAATGAAGTAGGTCTAAAAATAAAACCTTTATATCCTTAGGTAATATCTTATCCGTCAAGGTCAGCTCAGATAGCAACTTAATTATCGTAATGTCTAGGATAGTGTTTAATCCACTGATCTCTATTATACAAGTACGCTGGATCGATGATACCGACTTGCTTTTTGTGCCTATTTGAAGCGGAATCAGCGCCCCCATTATGAGGGCTAAGAACTAAATTTGACATAACCACAACCAATAACAACAGTAATTGTCATCACTAGTATTAGTTCCAAGTACTCTCACTACTGCTATCAGCGCCAATATGGCGGCTTTCAAACGTAATTCTTACGTCAGATTTAGTTCTCAACCCCAATAATGGAGGCGCTAATTTCGCTTCAAATAGGCACAAGAAATAGCTGTCATTTCAAAGGGTATCAGCGATCCAGCGTACTTGTATAATAGAGATCAGTGGTTTAATCGCTTTTATATTTTGTTACTATGGTAACTTTTATACTAAAATGAAAAAAATAGGAACTTAGCACTTTTCAACCCTTTCGTAATGTAAATATTTACAACAGTAATCAGACGATATAATAATATTATCACAATGCTTTGTACGTGTCTGTCAATCTATAACTATAATGTTTTTATATACAATGTAGATAATTGTATAAGCAACAAGGGCGTTACTGTTAATTGCGATAAGCAAATACAGTTTCGATGAAGACTGACCAACAAAGCAATTAATCGCGATTTGTGAAAAAACTTCTTTGCCCGAGGTGGGACATTATAATTTCAAAGAAAAAATACTGACTTCCGACAGTATTTCCTTATCATTTGGACCACCTTTGAAATGTTGTCTTTTCAACAAAAAAAGAATTATGAAAATCGGTACATAAACGATAAAGTTTTACGCGAACAAGCATAAAAAACCTTATATGATATTGTGGAATTAAGAAAACTCCTTTTTTGGAGTTGGTTAAAGCTATCATACTTAAGCTTCAAGGAATTCAGCTCATAGTTACAACAACGCGTTTAAAACGCGCGACACATGCACTAGTGTGCTCGCTCCTTCACAAATCCGTTTCTCCCCGAGGAAAAGGAACTAACACGAACATCAAAGTTAAAGACTCCTGATAGAAATATGTTGATCTAACGTCCGGCCTTTTGTACAAATTACTGTCCTTTGAAGCGGTATTTGTACTGCCAATGTTTGCTACTGTAAATAGTTTGAATTTCTTCTACAAATGTAAAATAGTTTATTTACACTTGGGCTGGTTTTACAACAGATGTTCAGAAGAAAATTACAAATATTGGCATAAGAAAGATTTTTGTGATATTATGAGCGTTTTTCTTTGTTTTTCACTTTAAAATTATAAAATTTGTGTTACTTTATTAAATCCCCTCCTTTCATTAAATAAGATATTATATTAAATATAATATTAATTTATATAAGATACTAGCGACCCGCCCCAGAGTCGCACGGGTATAAAATATATAGCCACTGAAAAAATGATTAAAATCGATAGCCTATGATCCTCCACGTGGTCTATAACTTCTTATCAGCTGTGCCAAATAACATAAAAGTTGCTCCAGTAGTTCGCGAGATAAGCCCTTTCAAATAATTTCCCCCGTTTTTACCACATTCTCCTATTATTCTTAGCGTGATAAAATATAGCCTATAGCCTTCCTCAATAAATGGGCTATCTAACACTGAAAGAATTTTTCAAATCGGACCAGTAGTTCCTGAGATTAGCGCGTTCAAGTTAGCCCTTTCAAATAATTTCCCCCGTTTTTTCCACATTTTCCTCTATTTCTTCGCTCTTATTGGTCTTAGCGTGATAAAATATAGCCTATAGCCTTCCTCAATAAATGGGCTATCTAACAATGAAAGAATCATCAAAATCAGTTGCGTAGTTTTAAAGATTAAAGGGAACAAAGGGACATGAGGGAAAAAAAGCGACTTTGTTTTATAATAAGTATAGAAGATAGATATTAATTTATAAGATAATAAGTACGTATGCTACAATATACCAGCAATAACATTTCGGAAATGCAACACTTTAAATAGACGATCAGATCTATATTTTATTTATAATTGTACTAAATATATTATGTATTCTGTATCTGAGGTTCATAGAATTTTATCCAATCCTGAATACATTCCTCAAATTTCAGAGCACCTCTACTAGAAAAGTACAATGTAGGAAATCTACATACGTATGTAACTACATATTATTATGTAACTGTATTAATTGTGAAATAAGTGATAATTAAACAACACCCACAAGTCTGTAGCACTAAAATTCGTTTATCGCGCGGAAACGGTACATTTTTCCAATATATTTTTTTGTCCCAAGACTCAGAGTATCAACAGATTTATTTTTTTCATCTAATTCGGTTCAGTGGCTTAGACGTAAAAAGGTAACAGATAGACTAACGAATAGACACACTTTCGCAGTTGTAATATTAGTTATTATTACTGTTGTTAACTGTTATTAACTGTTATTAGCAAATCTATGGACAAAATTAGTCTGAAATAAAGTTTTATTTATTTATTTATTTATTAGTAAGGAAAGGCTGAAGGCAGCGTTTAACTAAAAACTTATCACAAAACAAACTCGGCTATTTATTCAAAGCTTTTCGATACAAATAAATCTTTCGAACTTAATGCGGTGTCAAATATAAAAGAAAATAAAAAGCAATCGATAACGTAAAGCACGTATCCCATTGTTGGGCACAATACAAACATGGCCGCCGTGAATATTTCACGAGAGTGAGACGTTATCGGAATTAATGTTTCCTTTGACGGCTGTGTGAGCGTGTACCGTAGAGAGACTTCAAATTTCGGTATTATACCTAACTATAGCTGATGATCTGTAAACTTCGCATCACTTAAGTACTTCGCTGGAATTCCACGAATATTTTAAGATTAAAATTGGCTAATTCAGTTCAACCGTTCTCGAGTTATAACGAGATGATTTATGTAGTTTACCTGACCTGAGTTATTCTACGTAAAACAACACAAGTATTTTTAGGATAAAAGTGACGATTCCAAATGATATTGTTACGGCCAAAAATATATTTTGTTCCTTATTAAAGTCAATTAATTTTTAAAAAATAAATTATTTACAAGCTATTTGAACTTTATTTCATCGCAGATACTTGTACGGTAGAGTTATTCTGAGGGAAAATACAATAACAGAAAATGGCTTCCAAAATGTAGATTAATTACTTTACAGAACGCTCCGTAAAAACTTTTAAGCCCTTAAAAAGCCGAGCTTTTAGCCGCAACTAATGGGTAACTTAAATCCACACAGAAATATTTTATAGGTTTTTGTTTGCTTATAATCTTTTAAAACAACATTGTGTAGTTTTAGGAAGGTAAGATTTTTGATGTTTATGAAGATGAGTTTAAAATTATTTTATTCATCAATAATATGAATTAGGTTAAAACTTCGTATTTTGTGAAGGACTTCTTATGTTATTTATTATTTTGTAGGTATTTATTGTGGCATGTTGTGAGAACTATAATTATTACTCTTATAACAATGAACATTTACATACTAGCAAGCTACATTTCGATGTCTTATAAACTACAAATTAAAATCCCCCGTTAGAAGCAAAACTGTACCTAAATATTTTCTTTTATTCTGTTCACGCTTGCTTAATCTTTGGGACTGCGGCCGCAGTGTATTTATTTTGTAAGTTGGTTTGAACTTTCACTGGGGTTTCATTTGATCGAGCCTTCACCTAATTCTGGTCTCCTAGTACGAGTAAATGGTTTTACTACAAATCACACAGCTTAGCTGGATTGAAAAAACGAAAACTAGAATGACTTAGTTTTGATGTGGTTTTTATTTAAAATTTATTGATCACACTACAAAATCCTCACAAAATCTCTTATTTTTAGTTTCAAACACAATGAAAACTCTTACATAATAATAATAAAAACAACACGTTCTGAAGTCTGAACGTTCTTAACCCAAAGTCGGAGTTTAATCCGAAATATAACTCGCAAATAAATAAGGAAAATACCGCAAGTTTATAAACATTACGTTATACGCCGTTAAAAGCATAGTATTATTATTTATACCATAAATTTTGTATAGAGTTAGCAACTTCGGGAAGTTGTAACAGAAGCGGATTATGGGGCTTAGAGGATTTGTTTTGGAATCTCATTTTGGCGAATAATTGAAAACTTTGGTGTGGCTAAAATGTATTACTTGCGACCACATATTTGGAGAAACACAGACCAAATAAAGTATGAACAGAGTTTTACAGACAATGAGGGCCTGTCGCACTTAGTTTTAGCCGCGCGGATTTTTATCACGATTCTTTAACAATTATGTGTTATGTTTTACGTTTTGAGAGTATAGTAGAGAGAAATTATTCATTTTTTATTTTTTATTTTTTGAATTTATTCATATAACTATATGAATAAATTCGCGCGAATAAATATCGCCCGGTGAAAATTCGCAGTACGGACGGGGCCTAAAATGAGGCTGGTTGGAGTGATGTACGAGAGATGAAAAGTATGGTATTTTGATGTATGTGTGCGTAAACACGTGTAAAATATAGCTGAGTTTGCGTCCTCAATTATTACAAAGATTGTGCGCTATCTTGTTTTGATTGATCTGAGAGTCATTGATGTTTCAACAAAGTTCGATCTTGACGCTTGTTTTACCCAATTTTCAACACGAATATTCGTGCAGTAAATAACAAGCTTTAAATTTCACACAGTATTATTATTTCTAAGACTAGATAACGCCTGAAACTTCGTTGCGGTAAAATTCATTTATCGCGTGGGAACTGTACATTTTTCTATATAATTTCCCGGGACTCAAAGTATCTCCATAAAAAATATCAGCAAAATCGGTTCAGTGGCTTAGGGATGAAGAGGTAACAGAAAACGCCTTTGTGTTTATAATAATAATAATTATTATGTATTAGTATAGAAGTACAAGCAGAGAACTATCTATTTTCGTCTACATATTGTGTGGGTTAAAATTATTGAAGCCTACGTAATCTATAAGCTAAGCTGATGGAGGTAGGTTGAATTAGAAATTATGCGAATATATTAAGGCCAATTTATATTCGTCACACCAACGAAAATGTTTTTTTGGACAAAATAAGGCAGCAAACGAGCAAACGGGTCACCTGATGGAAAACAACTACCGTCGCCCATGGACAGTGGACACTCGCAACATCAGAAGAGCTGCAGGTGCGTTGCTGGCCTTTATGAGGGAATACGCTCTCTACTTGAAGGGTTCGGATTTTTCTCACTAAAAACTGGTGTGAAGTAAGTCCTATTGAATCTGTCATCAAGAGATGTAGTACTCAGTCTGCACTTGTCAAAAGGTATATAAGGTTTCATGAATGTATTTTAAGAGAAATTTATAATAGGCAGATGTAAAATCTACGTTATATTCTAGTCGGGCTAGTCAAGTCAATCTTAGTCAGGATGTCAGCTGGGTTTAAGTTATCCCGATCAAGTTACATTGGTCTGTCGCCTGCTGACAAATCAATTTATCTGATAGAAAGATAACATTTCTGACAAACCACTTTAAAACATTTTCTAAATGATCTTTTTTCATTCTTTCCGCTAAAATAATAATTTAAAAAAACAATAACGTTAAAACCAAAACTCCATTGCGATATTTTTCCAAGAAACCAATTTACAGAATTTCTAGAAAGTTACAAAAACATTCGGATGTTTTAATTGACAACGTGAAAAGGGCGGCACGGCGAGTCAAAAGAAACAAAACACGTAAGTGACATTAATTTTAGAAGCGCTGTGTTTAATAAAGACGCCACGAAGAATACAAATGCTCCGTACAATTCCGAAGATAGAATCGACGACAGTCGTGAAATGTGAAAATTATTGTGCCTTGATGACTGTCAGAATGTTAAAAGGTGATAAGATAACGTTCGATGGTTCGAAATGGAAATTAGCTATGTCCACACCATAAACTTATAATATACTGTCGTATAGACCAGCTGACAACCCGAAAATGCGTGACCATTTTTGATCTGTCAATGTGTGCGTGTGCTAGTGATGTATATTTTACTATCGATAGTATAGTATTTTGCTATCGATAGTATAGTCCGTTCGAGTTATTTTACCTGAGTTTTTATAAGAAATAAATAATATGCAGCTTTGACAGATTTTGTATTTCAAATTAGGGCAAAAAAGGTGACGATTGAAAAGTAGATACACATTTTCGTTTGGAATGATTTTTCAATCGTCGGGTATGTTATGACATGAGGTTCTTATAGGGGTAAATAATATGCACATAACACGTTATAAAGTTACTTATTTATTTCTCAGGTAAAATCTATCTCGTAAATCAGCCCTTACATTGAAAGTTTACGTTGAAAGTAAACAACACACATAGTATATTATATTTTATTCTTAAATTAAATACATATCATAAAATATCATAATACTTTTTATTACAATTATTTTAACCGACTTCCAAAAAGGAGGAGGTTAGACGTTCTGCTGTGGATATATTTTTTATGTATGTTCAACGATTACTCCGCCGTTTGTGAACCGGTTTTCAAAATTTTTCTTTTGTTGTACATTGTATTGTTCCGAGTAGGTACCATGTTCACAAAAGTGGTGGTCTGGTGATGGAAACCATGAGAAATCGAGGTGACTCCTTGATATTCAAATGGGAACATATGGTTATTTTGGATTTATATGATGTATTTTGATTATATGCTACCAAAAAGTAAGGTTTTTCCCCATGTATACCACGGTTCTGAAGGTGCTGAACAGAACTCCGGATTCCTTATACATACATGTTTAGGAGTTTCAGCGTTGTTTAAAGAACCAAAAGCATAAGCTACTATGCTAATTACATTAATCATCATCATCATCGCTACACCATGCATCATAACATTATGATCCTATTATTGGTACTTTTCATAGTCTTGTCGGTGATCAGACTTAGTAAAGTCAGTAAATCTTTTAAAGGTCAATGTATACGCCTTTACAATAGAATCCCAGAAAACGTTCAAAATCTTTCGTTTATAAATTTAAAAAAGTAGTCAAAGAACGTTTTGTGCCAAAGCTTATTATAATAAGGTCAATGATTTCCTAAACGATGGCACATCTTGGGAGTAGAATGCTGAATGACTGCTTGCAAGGCTACTTCTACATGACTTACAATAATTATTATGTACCTATCTATGTTTACATTGTATAATTTTTAGTTACAGCATTGTAAATTTTATTTTAAAAGATTAATTTTTTTCTCTCATTTTTTTGGTAAAAAGTGGGCCCCGTGCGAGTTCTTACGCCGGTCCTTCTCGTCGGGTTAGTTCCCGAACCGGTGGTAGGCACAATGTATTCTGAAAATATTTTTTATTTTAGATTTATTCAGAAATAAAGCAATTTTGATTTTGATTTTTTAAAACACTAACTGTAAGTTTAGAAAACCTTAAGGACAACTAAAATAAGCAAAATTATTATTTTTAAACAAAAAATTAAAACCGACTTCCAAGGTAAATACTTCCAAAGTTCATTTAAGTAATATTATACTTAAATGAACTAAAAAGTATTAAATAATCCTTATTCTGTACTCAGTATTTCTGTTCTCAATCTTCATAATTTTGAAGTCGGTACCAGTCCTATATTAAGTTTAAAAGTTGCAGTTATACCTATTCTGTCAGAGAACTGTCTATTATATTATTGAAAGCTGCATTCAATGGGTGTTTGCACACTGCACGATAACGACACGACACGATACCACAGAATAGAGGGCCACCGCACATATTATACAATTTCAAGTAATTGGCCGGTTATCGTACAAACTGACTATCGTACTAATTCTAATATTCTGTCACTTAGTATTGAATGCACCTAAAATATTCTCCTTTCTTTTCGCCTTCGTTTTATTAGTGCCACAATAAAAGCGTGCTTTTTACGCATTTTAACACGCACGTCGCTAGGCTAGCAACACCGTTACCAAATAAATCTAAAAGTCTGCGGCTGGCAGCGTTCACGATGAAGTTGTCCAATTAAATTGTGACACTACGCAATTTAGTTTGTACGATAGTCGGCCAACTTGAAACTGTATTATATGTGCGGTGGCTCTTATCTATTCTGTGGTATCGTGTCGTGTCGTTACCGTCGCAGTGTGAAAACACCCAATGAGTATCAGATACAAGTGACTGATCTGTGAAACCTTGATTTTATACTAGGTATGTCAAAAGATTATTATTATTTAAAATAATCGTTGAAATAAGATAATATGTCCTTTTTAGGGTGATAAATATAAAAAGGTAAATGATTTTTATTTTAGTTTTATGTTATTGTAAAATATCGGTAAATATCGATAAATTTGATTCAAGAACTAGCGTTTATGTAAAAAATTTTGATGAAAAATTTTTCTTCAAAATTTGTCTAATATAAGAACAATAATACCTTTAGTTACGCAAAATATGAAAGTAAAAGGGAGGATTCACAATATTTTATTTGAAATAGAGAACTAAAGACAGAATATAGCAAAAATAAACACATCGTAGCAATTAGGACATGAAGATTAATTACCTGTGAAATGTATATTTTTCAGGATTATTCTTATGATTTACACTGCAATCACTCACAGAACAAGTTACTATTTTTATATGTATTAGTATTTGATGAAAATAATAAAGGATTTAAACAATAAATTGCAAATACGTAAAGGGCATAAAAACGATTGACGACTATTGACGACCTGTCAAATAAAAGTGGTTACAATTTACATTAGACTGCCGCTCTATTTTCATCTTGTTATAATTCCATAAAGGATTTTCTTCTCTCTCGCACTCTCTGTTGGTCTTAGCATTATAATTTTGTGGTCCACACAATGCGCTTTCATCTTAAATTTTCGTCATCTTTTGTCATTGAACTTTCGTTTTGGCGCTTTCAATAATTGAATGCGTCAACGACCGCAACGCCAACATTGTCATTTTTGTTCAGTTGCAGTGTCTGTCAGATTATTGTAACATGTGCGACGAGAACATTCTGGGTGGAATATGTGCGGCTTATTTTGTCATAAGAAATTCAAAAAAAAAAAAAGAACAAAGTGAAAGTTTTGGATACGGTCAGAATGCATGCGTCGCTGGCATACTTTACGTGCGCTTTTGTCTGCGCTATAACGCAAGCCCTTGATGAACAAAAAAAGGCACAGTGTACCTTCGCTTCTAGATGATGCTCGCGAATAAAAACTATTTTACCAATAAGCTTTCAATATTTGATTATCTAAACCGATTTTGATAACTACTAAATTGAAGAGCAGCTGTTGAGCAAGAGCTGTAGCTATTTATAGTGGGGGAGGGGAAGAGGGGATTTTGGGAGTAGTTCGAGCGTGTCAGATTAAGCTTGCATAGGCTTCCGACATGTGTCTAGTTATCATGGTATAGAAATCAGATTTCTCACGTGGTGGGTATTTTTTTTTTAATATTAAAATGTCGTCGGATCTGTCAGATTAAGATAGGGGGTGTTTAATATACTCCAAAGAAGCTTCCATATAAAGCACTGACGATTCAAAGGTTAGGCAAGCCTGTACTTCTAGGGACATTTTAAAATATAAAAAATAAAGCTTCATATTTTCTTAACTAAGCTTCGCAAATATTTTATTTTGCTCTAAACTAAATGATTTAGTTCTTGTTGTCTAAAATATATTTATAATTTACCTAAATAATCCATTTTCTGAATATGTTTTCTTTTTCAAAACTTTAAAATGGCTGCAGTTTCTGAACCCACCGCTAAAATAAAAAAGCTCTTATTATTTTTTTATCAGCTTTACCTAATGTACAAAACCTGCTAGGTCTCCATGACACTCGAGTGACTACAAAAATAGCACCCTCCCCTCCTCTACTATTAGTAATCTGTGGCAAGAGTCTGGTCAGGTCGGCTTGCGATCAGTCCAACCGGTACGATCCGCCTCCATCTTTATAATCGCTCTAGATCAAAAATACACTAAAAGTGCACAAAATAAACCTAAAAAGATCAGCCCGTAAAACCTCCTCCAACATTAAGTTACGTGTACAAATAAAACGTGAAGAATTTAAATTCAAACGTCGCCATTTTTTTCTATTCCGTCACGTCGTGCGCAAACACAATATTTATTTCGCTTTTTTCCCGCTGAAAATGCACACAATATGTAAAACGCGCTCTCATATGCATGAGAATGCTACATTTTTAAGGTAAGTGCATTTTCCGTGTCCGCCTCGGATTCCCAGCTTGATTTTAATTGGAAAGTATCAAGATTAATGGAATATACTTTGGTGATTAATGTAGTGTTTGTTGAGTGTTGATACTTGTTGACTTTTTGTGGTTTGTTGATGAATTGACCTTACAAGTTATGATTGTTGTTGAGTATTTAACTTAAATATACTTTTACAGTATTCCTAAAGTTAACTGGTTTTTATTTTTTAAATCATGTGGGAATATTATGAAGATAGAAATTTTACTGTGGGTTTAAGTAACATTAACTACCTTATTAGGTACCTAGACCTAGATCATCAAAATGTTTCTAAAATAACATTTTCAAAGCACATATTATAAGCTAATTCCTTCAAATTCGCTTCAAAGAATACCCCGAAATTCGAATTCGTAACTTGCCAAAATTCGGATTCAGTTAGGTCGCTGTCACGCGGCACGCCACCACGTCATCCACATATTTGCGCTCAGCGTGTTTACAGCGTGCACGCTCGCTGCATATTTAACAAGCGGATGCATATTTACGCGTGCTAACAAATACCGGTATAATTTAAGTCTGATTAAATCTCTAAGTACATTTTTGTTAACAAATTGATTTATGGAGCATGTCACATGATACTTTAACATTTTCCAACATGATGTAGCAATTATTCGACATTTTTACACGTTGTTTATGCTCATGCTAATATAATACGGTTTAAAATTTAAACGCTTTTGTGTGACATAAATTGCAGATATAAATTTTTCAACCATTCAAATATTATTTAAATCTGCATGTTCTTAACAAGTATGTATATACACATTTTTAATGTGTAGATGAATACAAATGAATAATTAATAATGATGTAGATGAATACAAATATGTAAATAGAAGTGGAAACTACAACACGTAATTAAGAGACTAAAACACCTAATTAATAAACTCCTTAGTGACCTCATCCTCATTCAGCGTTAAATTAGAAAACCCGACACATTCAGTGTATATTTTGTGTATTTTAATATTATAACAAGTAATCATGAAAACCCACAACGCTGCAAAAGCTGAATACAACTTACACAAGAAAATTATAAAGAGGATAGAAACCGGTCAGCGCATTTGAAAGCAGTAATATGCTTCTATACACATTGCTTCGTATTACATTTTTATTATTTACGAAATATGCGATGGGATCTAAAATATGCACGTTGCTTCCTCACGAGTTTGCACGAAGCCATATACAAAATCAAATAACATATTTTACAAACAATAAATTGTGATTCTATTTCAGACAGAATTTTAAAGGTTTTTGAACTAAGACAATTTATTACATATTATTAATATCGTTTCTTGTATTTAATTTGTTAAAAAGTGGAAGGAACTTTGGTACTTAGGTAAATGAAATAAAATACGTGACGTTAAGACGAATGAATAAAGTACAATGATTTTGATCGGTAAATGTTAACAGGAATACACACTTCATATTTTCGACCACAAAAATGTTTAGCCAACAATAAAATTCTCCCACATTTACCGCAGAAGGAAAAACTTCAAATTAAGTCGCTTACGTTTCGCCACCGAAGCCTGAAAAAGAACAAATTCCGAAAAGGTAAAAATGAACAGTGTGCTCGTTAGTCGAAACATCATTTTTATCACATTTTCTCACCCAAGTTGTCTATTACGTAAATAAAATGGAACTTCCTTTGTTTACCTAAGATTTACTACTTACTACTATAATTTAACTTACGGCAAAAGACGCAAGTAGTAGGTAATTAGTAGTAAAACATAATGGAGTAATTTATTATTATTTTTTCAAAACTTGAATAAAAATACATTCTTAAGTATCAAGTTTTTTGTACTTTTGGGTCGAAGTACTGTAGTTTTTACAGCTTACAGTACCAGCAGACTTGAAACACTTTTCAACGAAATAAATGTATTTAACACTTGAATTAACCTTAAATTAACATAACTCTATATAATAATATATTTATATAACTTTTTTAGTGCGTCAATTTTTCTTATCAACGATCGAAAAAAAAAATCGATTGCCATAGGAACTGACTAACACGGAATAACCCCTCTGTCATGACATTACACGGAGCGTGTTTACGTGCGACGTGACGCGTGTCACGCCGTGTTCGACTGTCATATTTTTACGCTGCAGTTCAAGTCGTTGCACATTTGGCATGTCAATAAGATGTGACAAGTTTTATTGGTAAAAATGATTCAAATATTCCGACAGCTACACGGCCGCGGAAATATTTATGTAACTCGAAATGCCATAATATCAGTTCATATTTACGATGTTTGAATGCCGGAAATGTCAAGAATAGAGTATAAAAATATGTTAAGGTACTTAAAATAGTAAAAATTCGTTTTGATTTTGGGAGTGTACGCGAAAGCCGTGGTGTCAATCAATAATATTATTATCATTATCACACAAAATCTAATAAGCCACAGCATGTTACTTCAAATGCCACTATCCCCACAAAATTATTATTTCACGGCGCCTTCAAGAAAACATAGCGCCATTTCTTGCGAAAACATTATCGCATCCGTCGGGGGGTCAGCGTGACAGTGACGTCACGGTGCGCGGCGCGTGACAGGCGTTACCGGCGGAAGCGTGTGTGTGCGCACACATTATGTGACGTGTTTATATTGGACGGGACACCGATATTCGGGACATTTATTTCTGGTACAAACATTTTTACACGTGCCACAATTTGTTGAATAATCGATGAAGATTTGTAAATGATTTTGATCGACGCGTCCTATAAACAAGATCGAATTTTGGTGAGAAAATTGGAGCGACTTGCTCAATGGAATATTAAATGTGGCTTTACGCGTTCATATAATACAATTCGAATAAGGCTTACCGCTTACTTTTGACACAACAGTCGTAAGAAAAAACTGCCTCATAGCGTCAGAATTGCCTCGCGACAAGGCTGATAAATGATTGTTAAAGGTTTCAAGACGGTTGTCAAAATGATTTGCCTCAAAATCAATAATTATTTCAACTTAAGTTAAGCCATACGAACCGTACTTCTAGTCAAAACAGTTTTCTGCAGTTTTCGTACTAAATTCATATCCGCAATACACGGACCGCTCCACTGTGTTTTAGAAATCCCCAAAATCGGACATGACTGAGTTAATGCAATTAGTCGATGGCGTCTTATATTTCAAATGCAAGAGTAGAACTCCCGTGTGCGCATTTTACATCGTTTTTGAGAAAATCAATTTTTAAATTGATCATTTTTTGACTCCCTAAAAACGAAATTATTTTATTTAAATTAATTACAAGGGCTTATTAACTTGCTTCCCAGCTGATTAGATTAATCATTAAGGGCCTGTCCCACCGCTTCCTGATAAAGTGTCCAATAGGCTATTAACAACTTATTTGACAGATAATGCAAAAAATTCTGTTCCACAAGCATCTGATAAGCCAATCAAGCAGATAAAATCATTGATATCCTATCAGCCCGATCATGCGGCTGTTAAAGGTTTTATTTGTTAGTTAACAAAACTTTTTTTTGAGATCGCGAAAATATTTCCAGCCTGTTATATTTTTATCAGTTTTCGTAATGACTAATGATGCAGTTCAGTGTTGTGTGAACTTTCTACAAGTTAATATAATAATATTATAATGATATCCATACTAATATTATAAATGCGAAAGTGTGTGTCTGTCTGTTACTTCTTCACGCTCAAACCACTGAACCGATTTTGCTGAAATTTGGCATGGAGATACTTTGAGTCCCGGGAAAGGACAATAAACGAGTTTTGGCGCAACGGAGTTGCTGGCATCATCTAGTTTTGAATAAACATGGATCTTTTAGAGATTTTAGAAGACGAATTAGATGTTTTTAGGGTTCCGCACCCAAAAGCCAAAGGGTAAAAACGGGACCCTATTACTGAGACTTCGTTGTCTGTCTCTAGGTATGTGTTTATCTGTCTGTCTGTCTGGCCAAGTGTGAGTCCGACTCGCGCACAAAGGGTTCCGTAAAAGTAGGCCATAAATTGTGTTTTTTGTATGGGAGCCCGGGGCTCCCATACAAAAACCACAATTTAAATAAAAAAAATATTTTATTAATTATTAATTTTAATATTATTATTAAATATTAAAGAACACATATAATTAAACTAGCTTTTGCCCGCGGCTTCGCTCGCATTAGGAAGTATTATTATATACAATCTTTCATCCCCTATTTTATCCCCTTAGGGGTAGAATTAATAAAAATCCTTTCTTAGCGGATGCCTACGTCATAACATCTACCTGCATGCCAAATTTCAGCCTGATCCATCCAGTGGTATGGGCTGTGCGTTGATAGATCACCATGTCAGTCAGTCACCTTTGAGTTTTATATATATAAATATAAAATATTTTGTGAAAAATTCAAGTACCTACTATTATTGATAGAGCAAAAAGGCCAAAAAAATCATGTTTGTTGTATGGGCTCCTCCATAAATATTAATTTTATATTGTTACTAGCTGTCCCGGCAAACGTTGCTTTGCCATGATATATTTGCCATATTATTTAATTGAAGTGACTAAATAAGTATGTTACCATGGCAACGTCGATCGCTATCCCGTCGCACAAACTTAATGGTCGCCGTCAGATCAACTAACATTGTGACACGAGAATTTTATATATAAGATTAGTGGATATTTGTTGTTATAGCGGCAAGAGATATACATAATCTGTGAAAATATCATATCTCTAGCTTTTACTGTTCTTGAGTTTCAACCTGGAGATAGACAGACAGGCAGGCAGGCAGACAGGCAGACAGACACACGGAACAGTTATGCGGCACCCGGGTGCCGCTTGGGAGTTGATGAGTTTAAGGGTTAATGGCATTTAAGTTTTATTATGTAACAAAATAATGTTTGTGTTTCAAAATAGAATGTGTCAATAAATTTAGGAGAGAAATAAAAGTATAAATGCAAAAAATATATTATTATCCTTTAATTTTCAATCACCGTTACAATTGAAATATTTAAAATTAATTTTGCAAACTACTTTTTATTTTCTTATTCACATTTTAAAACTAAAGAGTTAAAGCCCGGTTTTCACTATAGGAGTACGCTCGGACCGAGTGCACTCGGATTACTACTCGGACGCTACTCGTACTGTGTAAACAGGTAATCCGAGCGCACTCGGACGAATCGCATCCGATCAGAGTGAACTCGGACGCGGTCCTATTTTTCCGAGTGCACTCGGATGATTTTATAAAAACAAAATGGCGTCTTTAAAAAGCAGAATTATTAATGAAAAAGTGGAGAACGAGAAAGAGAATGGGAAACAGTGAAGTTTTTAGAATTATACGAAACCAAGGAAGTGTTGTGGAACGTAAAGCAACAGATCAGTTGTCACTATTTTTTAATGCATTGAGAATATAACCTCCTCTTTGAAAGTCGGTTGAAAATGTTACTACTAGGATATCTATGGAATAATATCTATGGACGCTTCACACCACGTCAGTCTGGCCCCGTGCTAAGTACCCGAAGGACTTGTGTTACGGGTACCAGACAACGGAAATATATTTAATACTTTTATACTATACATATATTTAAGATTTTTATTATATGATACACATATTTAATATACATCCATGACCCAGGAACTTTATAAACTTTTTGTTCCGTCGGCGGGACTCGAACCCGCGACCTCCGGCTTGAGCTCAACGCGCTCAAAAAAAATAAAGCGTATAACGATGTGAAAACCAAAATCCGAGTGGGCTCCTATACGATCTAGCTCGTACGAGTGCACTCTGTCCAAGCGTACTCGTATAGGACGTGTAGTGAAAACCGGACTTAATTGAAATGGAGGAGGAAGAAAAGCTATTTAAATAAGTATAATTAACCGACTTCCAAAAAACGAGGAGGTTATATGTTCGACTGTGGATTTTTTTTTTTTTTTTTTTTTTTTTTTTTTTTTTTTTTTTTTTTTTTTTTTTTTTTTTTTTTGTATGTTCAACGATTACTCCGCCGTTTGTGAACAGATTTTCGAAATTTTTGTTTTGTTGTATTAGGTTTCACTCCAATTTGGTACCATGTTCACAAAAGTGGTGACCTGATGATGGGATCCATGAGTAATCGAGGGAACTCCTCGAAATTTATATGGAAACATATGGTGATTTTGGTTTTATGAGAAGCATCCTAAGCATATGCTACCAAAACGCAAGATTTTGCACCGAGGTATACCATGGTTCCGAAGATACTAAGAGAACTCCGGATTCCTTATAGATACAAGTTTGGGGGTTTAGGCGCTGTTTTAAGAACTGAAAGCATATGCTACTATGCAAATTACATTCATCATCATCATCATCATTACCACATTAGGGTCACCGATGTCACCAAAATTGAACAAAACAAATTCATCCTTAAGTCCAGAGCATAAGGCACACATTTGACATTACTTCTGAGAAGTAAGCTGCTTCGATAATTAATATAAATAACATGCATGTCTCACAACAACACATGAAACAACCTAATTTCAACCTTTTGCATTGCGCTTAGCGTTCATAGTACATTAACTGTCTGGCGTCTCGCTTGCTATAATCTGCTAGGGCTGTCAAGCGAGCGGCGCGGCGCGCGCGTTGCCAGGTACCAGACCGGGCGGCGTATTTACAAAGGCTTATACCGTTTGAGTCACGAGCCAGACTCTAATAGATGAGCTTTTGTTTATTTATCTAAGATAGTTTTATAATTATATTTTGTACTCTCAACAAGTGTGTAGTTATGTACATACCTGTTTCTTACCTATTAATTAAAGTTTGTTAGTTAATTAAGTAGTATTTTTTGTCACTTAAGAGCCCGTATTCTCTTTTCTACTGCTCTCTTCACACTCACGCCCGTCTTTCATGTGCCAGGTGAAAAAGGACGATCGCCAAGTTAGCGGGCAGATAGAGGTTTTCTGTTTTTAAACGGTTTTTTATATTAAAGTGGTAAAAAGTAATTCCAACATTTTATAGACGACTTTCTTAACAGTGAATTGTATTTTTTTCATACCGTTAAGACGTCAATACAATTCATAAAAAGGTGATATTCTAAACCTTTTACAGCAAAAATCACAAAACTGTCGCGGGTTTGAGTTGGATCATTTAAAGATACTTAAAAAAAATAAAAAATCTAGCTCCAACACTATATTATAATTGAAATGATCTTACATGTTGTGCATTAAAACTTATAGAAATACTGTATTTTAACTGTTAAATCACGTCTGTAAAATCAGCGAAATCGACAAATTTCGTATACGGACCCTTAAATACAGAATAGAAACGAGTAAGTAATTTCATTACTGTAACATTAAAATAATAAGTAATAACAGTAGGGAATTATTGGGCATTCTGTCCCACCTCCGTTCGCTCGCGAACTGCGCTCCGCGCCTCGCTCACTTCGGTGGGACAGAATACCCAATAATTCCTTTTCGTTAATGCTCTGCGAGCGAACGGAGGTGGGACAAAATGCCCAATAGCTCCTGTTCGTTTATGCATCAACTGATGGTAAATGAAATGACATGCTCATGACATGTACCTCTGTTCGCTCGCGCCCTCGCTCTCTTCGGTGTGTCAGAATGCCCAATAACTCCTGTTCGTTCATGCATCAAGTGATCAAAAATCGCTTCTCATCGATGATTGGATGGTTGAAATATCTAGCGAGCTATTATAGAAACAATGAATTTCGTATGTTTGAAGTTATCTGTTTATATGAGTCAACACACTGCATGATTATCATTTTGTCATAATCCACTAATCACAGTGGTCGATTGGATTAAACAGCTATGAAATTTCTGAAACAAAAAGAATCACTTCAATTAGAATGTGTCTGTCCTGCAGTTAAAAATGAAGTTAAGCGGCATGGAAATTTACTACCAAATACCATTCGCAGTATTGTTTGTGGTCCCTCAAACTGTGGGAAAACAAACTTAGTAATCAGTTTGTTACTACACCCGAATGGTCCACGATTCAGAAACCTTTATGTGTATTCAAAGTCTTTGTATCAACCTAAATACGTCTTTTTAGAAAAAGTATTGGAAAAAGTTGTGGATACATCGTATCACAAGTATAATCATAACAGTGAAATTTTAAGTCCACAAGAAGCCTTACCTAATTCTATCATCATATTTGACGATGTTGCATGCGAAAATCAAAATAATATACGTGATTATTTTGCTATGGGTCGTCACAAAAATATTGATTGCTTTTATCTTAACCAAACTTATACTAAAATACCCAAACAACTAGTAAGAGATAATGCCAATCTCATCATATTGTTTAAACAAGACGAGATTAATCTAAGACACATCTACGATGAACATGTAGGGTCTGATATGACGTGGTCGCAATTCCGTGAAATGTGTTCAACTGTGTGGAGTAAACCGTACAGTTATGTGGTAATCAATAAGGATTGTGAACGAAATAATGGTTGTTACAGAATGAAATTTGATACATTTATAATAGTGGATTAATTTATTCTATAAAGCATATACATACCCCACTACCTAGTAGTATAACTTGAGACATCAATCAGAGTAGAATTCTTAACATGGAGCGGAATCTTAAGGAACAAATTGTGAAATCAGCGTCTGCAGTGAAAAGAAAGGTAGAAATGATAAAAAATACTAAACACACAAATGACATGGCACTGGAGACGATATTTCAACCGATCGTCAGTCCGCTAAAATTATTAGCAAGCAAAACTGAAAAAAAACGTCATGAAGAAGACGAAGAAGAATCTTCAAATGGTTCACATGAAACATTTAAAGAATCTGAGACGGATCTTGATGATGAAGAAAATTCAGATAATGACGACTTTCATTCTAAAACACCTGACAAAACGCTTACTACATCACCTTCTGAGGATTATGATATCCATGAGAACTCATTTAAATCTATTCAATCATCACCGAGTATCGCAAACGATTCTTTGTCTTGGTCTGTATCGTCTGAAGCGCTGAAAGAAGATATACCATATGGAGCAAGAAGTGAACGAGGAAAACTTTGGCTAGGCAAAACCCGTTTATACGATGATGGAAAAGTTCTGAAAATTAGAAGCCGCTCTTTAAAAAAAACTTCTGGTCTGGCAGAATTGTTGTACAAAAAAAAACCTAATTTAGATATTATTACAGAGGAAGACTTACAAAATTATAAATTGCTACTCATCGACACTAATGCACATAAACGTAACTGGAAACGATCGAACCAAATAAATGGTAATAAAGGGTTCAAATATACTCATGTGATAAAGCCACTATTTAAATTCGCTAGAAATAATACCAGTAGCGTAGAAAGTCTTCAGCGAGGTGGAGGAATCGACATTTTGAAAGAAGTTAAGAAAGACACTGATTTAGTTTACTGGGATGATCCTAATGAGTTAGTTGAGAGACTGAAAATATTATGTGCATCTCGGGCAGCTGGTAATACTGGATTAGATAATGAAGTTAATGCCATACTTGAAGAAATGAAAGAAGCTGGTATCATTAAAAAAATAAAATATATAAGGCTGCCATCAGGAAAATTTAGCAGTACTATTACACTACAGAACCTAGCAAGACGGCAATGAATATAGACAAATTTGGTCATCACGTTCATAAGCGTTTACGATTATCTAAATTTTCTGAAATTCTTAGCGATACATTGGTAAGGTCCGATACAGGAGAATTCGATTTAAAGTCATCGAAATTAAAAGGGGTGCAAATTCCAGAAAAAGACGACGAGGCTGTGAATAAAGAATACGTAGATAAAAGTGTCCAAGCCCTTAAAAATGAAATGATGAAAATCCAAAGTAATGTCAGAAACTATCTCCATAGTTTAGAAAAAATTACTACTACAAATTTTAGTAAAATGTACTACACAAAACAAGAAATCGATAACATGATTGCAGCAAAATCTGTTCAGAATGAGTAAACAAGATATAGTGAATGAACTACACAGAGGAGCGAGACGAAACTTCGTTCGTCGGCATACGGTAATTAAAGGTCTGGATGATTTATGGCAAGCTGACCTAGTGGACTTACAAAAATATTCGTTGATTAATAAAGGATTTAAATATGTTCTCATAGTGATTGATGTTTTATCAAAATACGTGTGGGTTAGACCGTTAAAATCAAAATCTAAAAAATTTGTATCAAGTGCTATGTGCAGTATATTATCAGAATCCACACGAAAACCTAAAAACTTACAAACAGATCTAGGTAAAGAGTTTTATAACGACTCTTTTAAGCATTTAATGAAAACTTATAACATAAATCATTATTCCACATGTTCTGTAAAAAAAGCTTCTATCGTCGAACGAGTAATAAGAACTATAAAATCACGTCTTTACAAATTATTTAGTTTATGCGGAAAATATGAATGGTATAAAAATAATTTAAAGTCCGTTGTGCACAATTATAACAATACTGTGCATCGCATTACAAAACATAAACCAATAGACGTTAACAGTTCAAATCAAAATACAGTTCGATTGAATATTATCAAAAGCCAACAGCCAAGAAAAGTACGCAAAGAATCGTCTTTTCGAGTTGGCGATTTTGTTCGTATAAGTAAATACAAAGGAGATTTTTATAAAGGCTACACCCCTAATTGGTCAACGGAAATATTTCGCATCATAAAAGTCAACGAAACTAGTCCTCAAACGTATCAATTACAAGATAAACATAAACAAAACATTGTTGGTTGTTTTTATGGAAAAGAATTACAAAAAACTAAATTTCCTGATATTTATCTTATTGAAAAAGTTCTAAAGAAAAGAGGCAACAAACTTTTTGTGAAGTGGTTAGGATTGGGTGCCGAAGAAAACAGTTGGATAGATAAAAGTGAATTAGTTATTTAGATATATAAAGCACATAATCAGTGCTATATCACAATACATACTTATCAATGAAGGAAGGTAGTGGTGTAATCAATAACTTGATAGACCATTTACCGTTTGAGTTGCATTTACCTGGATATCAATTTTGCGGTCCTGGGACGAAACTTCAAAAACGAATACTACAAGGCGATCGAGGAGTTAACAAATTGGATGAAGCTTGCATGCATCACGATATTGCTTATATAAATAAAGATCCTAGTGCTCGACGTAAAGCTGATTTAGAACTTTTGAGTATGGCAAAGAAGAGGTTGAAATCAAAAGATGCTGGTAAGGGAGAAAAGATTGCCTCGTGGATAGTAAAAAATGCTATGAAAACAAAAATCAGAGCTGGAAGTGGTATTAAATCATTTAAGAAAGGTATTAAAAAAATACATGCCCATTTAAAAAAACTTAAATCCAACGATCATCACTCTGCTATAAAATATGCGTATGCAGCTGCGAAAAAACTGTTCAGCAAAAAGAAAGGAATATGTTTACCACGTATAATTCCACTTCCAAAATGTGGTGGACTTTTACCGCTTATTCCTATTTTTGCGGGATTGTCGGCGTTAGGTTCATTAGCAGGAGGTGCAGCAGGTATAGCCAAAGCCGTAAACGATTCTAAAGCGGCACAAAAGAGTCTCCAAGAATCTGAAAGACACAACAGAATGATGGAAGCGGTCGCTCTTGGAAAAGGATTATATATTAAACCTCATAAAAAAGGAGCAGGGTTATATTTGAACCCATCAAAAAACTAATTAGACGGCTGCCCAGGCGTGCGCTCACGAATTTAGACATATTGGAGTATGCTGGTGATATTCCATACTTTCGTGGTGTTTACATGAGAGATAAGTTGCCTTTAAAACCTAGAAAAATAGAATGTGGAATTGTAAATTTAGATAGTAACGTGAATCCTGGCACACATTGGGTAGCCTATGTAAAACAAAACAGCTACGTAGAATACTATGATAGCTTTGGTAATTTAAAACCACCATTAGAACTGATGAACTATATGAATAATTTGCTCATAAACTATAATTATAACAGACATCAAGCATTTGGAACAACAAACTGTGGTCATCTATGTATTAAATTTTTAAAAAAATATTGGAAGAAACATTTAAATAATATTAAAAATAAATAAACGTGTCAGTATCAAAATGTCTTTCACTGTATCTATAACCGGGAGCGGAGCCTCTTTGACGACAAACTATTCTCCGACGTTGGAACTTCTTGGAGACTATGAATGTGGTCTTTTGTACTTTTCAACTTTCAACTCTATACCTAATATTGATGGACGAAACAACAAGTTTTATTACGGTGACAATGAAATTATCGAAATTCCTGAAGGGTCCTACGAGCTTCAAGATATTTGTGATTATTTGAAAACTAACATAAAAAATACACTGCTTAAACTAAGATGCAATAATAACACATTGAAAACAAATATATTTTGTTCTAAAGACGTTCATTTTAATAAAGATGATTCAATTGGGAACATACTAGGCTTTGGAATGGAAACAATAAAAGCTAATATAAGCACTGATTCACAGTATCCTGTAAGCATTCTATCAACAACTATCGTGAGGATTGAATGTGATGTAGTTAGTGGTTCATTTGTGAACGGAAAAGCAAGCCATATTATTTACGAATTTGTACCTAATGTACCTCCTGGTTATCGAATAATAGAAATACCAAAAAATTTAATTTATTTTCCAGTCAATCAAAATTCTATTAGTTCCATCAATATAAGACTGTTAGACGCTGATAACAAAGAAATAAATTTACGAGGTGAAGAGGTACAATTGTATTTACATTTTAGAAAAAATGATAAATTTCCATAAAACCCCTGCCATATCAAATATCCAAGTCAGTCCTAAAAGATCTTCTCACAAAGACACACGACAGCAGTTAAAAAAGAAGCTTACTAAAAGCAATAAAGAATACCTCAAGCTAATTGGTTTAATAAAATGAATATTTTAAACATATCTCAACAAACCTCATACGACAACAGCATCGAAAGTTTTGAGTATCATTCATACAGACCGTACGTAACAAGTTTCAACAAGAATGATGAAATACGAATCCCCATCAATCAACAAGACTTATATGTGCTGCCTTCGCTCAGCAGTTTGTATATCGAAGGCAAAGTAATTGTCCACGACAGCACAACTAAAGAAAAGGTTTCAAATGTACATTTCGTTAATAATCCAGCGTTATTTCTATTTCAAGACATAAGATATGAATTAAATGGAGTAGAAATAGATAAAATAAAAAACGCAGGTGTAACTACGACCATAAAGTCTTATCTGTCCTTAAATGAAAACGAATCAAAATATGCTCGAGTTTGGGGGTGGTCGCCAGAAGGTATAAATAATACAAGTGGTGGAGAATTTTCTGTATCCATTCCTTTAAACAAGATTTTAGGATTTGCGGAAGATTATGAAAAAATTATCATTAACTGCAAACATGAGTTAGTGTTGCTTAGATGTAACACTAACCTTAATGCAATCAAGTTGAAAACAGGAGAAGTTTTGGAAGA
Organism: Lysandra bellargus; assembly: GCA_905333045.1. Lineage (NCBI taxonomy): Eukaryota > Metazoa > Arthropoda > Insecta > Lepidoptera > Lycaenidae > Lysandra > Lysandra bellargus. Next base: position 6,824,267 of record HG995361.1, on the reverse strand, counting down.
TATTGTTATAAGTAAAATTATCTGGAGAGTACCTCATATTAAAGTATCTGATCGCGAAAGAATAAATTTACTAAAACAATTAGAAAAAGATCGAGCTATTCCAATAGCATATCGTAACTGGGATTTATACGAGTATCCATTATTACCCAAAACTCGTAAACATACTTGGTCCATTAAAACTTCATCTTAGCTTTACAAACCAACCGCAAAAACAACGGTGAATTGTCGATGGCGGAGTTTGATCACTGTTACGTACGTGATGTAAGAGTGTTTTTAAATTCGTCATACTATCCATATGAGGGATTAAACGTTAGTTTTGCAGAAGACAAATTTACTTTATTATACGAACAGTATGTCAGATTTCAACAGTCGTATCACGGACGTCGGTCAGAACCGTTGATGAGTTTGAAAGAATTCAGAGACGTTGCTCCCTTATTCGTTATCGACTGTTCGCGACAGCACGAAACGTTAAAAGGCTCAATCGACGTGAGAGTAGAAATCGAAACAGACCAAGAAATACCTGATCAGACAGCTGCATATTGTCTGATTTTAAACGACTGCATATTTGAGTATAAGCCTTTGAGTAATATCGTTAAGAAAATATCATGAATAGTAATACAATAATCGTTGACTTACAAGGATTTAAAAATAATAATAACGACTTTTTAGTAAAAGAATTATGTATAGCCACTCAACAGCATACACATACATTTTATGTTAAACCACCATACCCATTCTCAGCGCTAACCGATGATGAAAAAAAGAATGTTCGGTGGTTAGAAAGAAATAGAGGGTTTCGATGGAGCGAAGGCTATATCGATTACAGAGAATTCAGAAGAATTATTAAACCTTACTTAAAAGACCGAAATATTATCGTAAAAGGTGAAGAGAAAGTGAAATGGGTAAAAGAATTGTGTGATCATAATAATATTGTAGATATAAGTTACAAAGACATTCCGAGATTTAACATTCTGTACGATCTGTATTGTAAGGAAGAATCGTATAACTGTTTTATTCATAAGAAGTATTGTGCATTAAAAAATGTATTATGTTTAAAAAAAATGTTGTTTAGAAAATAATGTGCACTTTCAATAAAAAATACCTTATATTTGTTGCTTTTTATTTAAATAATTAAATTGGAATGAAATAGAAATAAAACAAAATATATTCACATTATACATACAATTTATTTAAGCAATAATTACGTACACATTAATTTACAAAACAAACCCTAACTTATATTATTTTCATACAAATATATCTTACAATTTTATCGACTTATTCATTCTAAAGACTATTGCGAACCTACAGCTAAAACAAATACTTAATACCAAAGTAAACTAAAACCAACTCATATCGACGGGTGAAAGCAGAAGTGGCGTAACTTGAAAAATCCAACTTTACAGGAGAGCCAAAAAACTTTTTAAAAAATTCATAACTTCTATATTTACTAAGGTAGAAACTTAAAAATTGGAACGTATTTAAATTAACCTAAGACCTATACGATGAGTTTGTTAAAATTTTTCTAAAGTTGATATTTCATTGATTTTTAACAAGTTACGACAAAAAATATTTCTATTTTACGCAGCAGAAATGTTGTATCTTTGAGAGGAAATGTATAGATAACTTAAAAAAGCATAATTTTTTGAGCGACGGATCTGTCGTATCTCAAATATAACAGGCCCTTACGCATTTCATTTCGCCGTATCTTGTTTACTTAATTAAATTGCCTTACAACTTTTGGTTCAAGTGCAAAATCGGCGACAGACGTTGTGAAAATGAAATGCTGTATCTTAAACTAAATGAATTGTTTGTTTTAAAAGAATGTCATTATAACAAATTAAAAGAAATAATATGACTATTTACTATTATTTGTTTATAACATAAGAAAATAAAGGAATGGAAATTTGTTTTATTAATCATTAATCAACGTTGAAATATAAAATCACTATAATAAAATGAAAATTAATGTAATAAAACATTTATTTCTCTTGTTTTTTCTACTTTATAAAGGTTTAAGCCCTAATATTTTATTCATGCTCATGAATTTAAAGTTATTCTTTTTATTTTATAAGATATGGAGGCAAACGAGCACAAGGGTCACCTCATTGAAAGTAACTACCGTTGCCCATGGCCACTAGCAACATGAGAAGGGCTGCTGGTGCGTTGCCGGCCTTATCCGGTACTAATACGCTATCTTTTTAAAGGTTTGCAGGTCGTATAGGTCTGAAAATATTGCTGGTGATAGTTCATTCCACAATTTTACAGTACGCGGCAGAAAGTTACGTGAAAATCGCACGGTGGAAGACTGCCACTCATCAAGGTGATGAGGATGGTATATTTTTCGCGTGGAACGATGGCAAAAAATTGCAGGAGGTATGATTCTGAACAATCCCTCAGGGCACCCGTGATACATCATGAAGCCGATAGAGGATGCAGAGTGAAGCTACATCTCGGCGTATTTTCAAGGAGTCCAGCCTGTTTGAAACACTATGGCAGTCAACAATGCGAGCGGCCCTTCATTGTATACGATCCAAAGGGAGTAGTTGGTATTTGGCGCCCCTGCCTCTGGGCATGAGAAGAGTATTCCATATGAGGCCGAACCTGCGCCTTGCAGAGTTATGTATAGTCGTTGGTCTGGACTGAAATACTGTCTCGCTCTGTTAAGGACACCAAGCTTTTTCGAGGCTAACTTGGCCTCACCCTCTAGATGACATCAGAACTGGACTTTGCTTGATATGTTTACGCCAAGTATTTCAATGCTGGGGGAGAATGTTAAAGGGGTGCCCTGAAAACGAGGAGAATATGAACGAATATGATCATTGGTGACTTTTTAGTGGTGAACGCGCAGACTTATGTATTGGTGGGGTTGAATTGGAATAAGTAACGTCTACCCCATTCAGAGACTTTCTCCTGTGAATTCTCTATTTTAGACACAAGTTCGTTCCGACTCTATATCTAGAAAAATATCAGAGAAGCCGGTATATAGGGCAGCGTACTGTACCGCATATGTATGTATCCGCATAGCAATAAATGCCGTTGCTCTGTAACATGATCTGCTAAGAAACTTGTGACCCATTTGCATAAATTCTCGGGGAGCCCATATGATGGAAGCTTTGATAGCAGCGCCTTGTGCCAAACCCGATCAAAGGCCTTTGCAATGTCCAAACTATCAGCCAGTGCCTCTCCCTTCGATTCAATCGCCTGAGCCCAATGACGAGTTAGGTACGCCAATAGATCACCAGCCAAGCGACTCTTTCGGAATCCGTACTGTTTGTCCCTGGCCGCCCAAGTATCGAAAAAGCTGGGTATTGATTATGGATTCCATAATCTTCGAGCTGACGGAGGTTATAGCGATTGGTCTGTAGCTGGAAGGATTTGAGCGGTCACCTTTTTACACCAAGGCTGTCTTCCAAGAAGCCGGGACAATGCCAGAAGAGTAGGAGAACTGAAAAAGACGCGTTAAGACCGGAGCCAACTCTGGAGAGCACTTTTTTAACACAATAGGAGGGATTCCGTCAGGCATCTCTGCTTTTGGATATCAAGGGAACGCAGGACTGAGCGCTGATGAAACTCCGACATGATGCTCGTGCATCGTGGTATGGTCGGCGTTTTCTATCCCTCGTCATCTAGGGTCGAGCTTGACGCAAAGAGCTTGCCCAGAAGATCGGTTTTGTATTTTGCATCGTGGGCTAGCGATCCATTTTCTACTTGTAGGGATGGTAGCTTGCATGAAATTGCCTTCAATAGCTTTGGCCAGAGACCATATACGGGTTCCCGGAAGGAGTCTCGAGTCTCTCACAGACAGAGACATCTCTCTCTCTTGAAGGACGTAGAGGCAAGGTTGTACTACATTTTATATTATGTGTGTCCACGCATAGACCCGAAGGAGCTCAATATTTATTAACAACAACAATTATAGCTCAACAAAATTTTTATTGAACCATCAATAAAAAAATATATTAGCAAAACATAAAAAAATGAGTCGATAATCGATATTGTTATCAGAAAATATACGGGCTTTTATCTTTACAAACATGTAAAATCAACAAAATATGTATACAAGAATAAGTGTGTAGATGTCCAGAGCAATGCTCAGGGGAAAAAAATATACGTGGACACATACATGCAACATTTCACTATACGTCTTTAAGCTTCATTTAAGAATAAGCGTGCTCAGTTCCATTCAGAATAAACGTGCATTGATACACACAAACACGTTTTCTCAAATCGACGCTAACAATCTACTAAAAGGCGTTAAGAACGGCTTATATGGTGCGTCAGCGAAGGTGTCATACAGGGGCAGGAGGGAGATGAAATGGCGTTACTTATCTCTGTACTCATCACTTAAGTATATTAATTGGTTGTAAGTATAGGTTTAAGAATAAAATTATGTGTTTGAAATGTAATAACTTTCTCATACCTATAAAATTAGTATGAAATAAATTGTCGTATCTTTGCAAATGTTGTATTTTAGGCGACAAAAATGTCGTAACTCATTTAAATCAAACTAGAGAATTAAAAAACCTGTGTCGTATCTTTTTCTAATTTCTCACGCATTGTCGTATCTATCTTTTATTCAAAAATTGCAGTTTTTCGTGTAGTTACGACAATTTTTTTTAAGGTCTGTGCTAAAAGGTGGTAAAAATCCATGGTCGTATCTTTACTAGAATTTATCGTAGAAAGACGAGATATAGACCATTCGACGCAGAATTTTTTTTTATACAACAATCAATTAAAAAGTGATTTTGGCCAAAATTCAAGTTACGCCACTTCCGCTTTCACCCGTCGATATAACTGTAATTACATATTTTTTTTGATATATTACTGACTAACTTCTCGGTTTGGTCCATGATTTCATCACCGTTTTCATTCACAACATATTGAGCGGATAACAAAAAATTATCATCGTCTATACTGTCACAATGTTGCTGGGATCCATCTAAATCAAACACTGAGATCTTTATCAGACGGAAACCTTTTTTGGGAACGCTGTTTACCACAAACGAATGAACTGGGTTATGCAGTTTACTAAGTGCACTTTTAGAAACACATTTTTTTCCTAATTTTGCTGGACGACGTTCCCGAATCTTAGCGTTCGGCTTTTGCTGAGCTTTCATTTTTAAAAACTCTTCAGTAAATCCTTCCAAAGGATCTTGAGCATACTGGAAAGTATCCCCATATTCATGTAGGTAGACATTGTCTTCGGATGTAGCAGTCAAATCTTCTACGCGTTCCATTATCTGTAAAAAAAAAAGAAAATATTTAACACCAAATCAGCAATCTTTGGAATTAACGATTATTTTTATGTATTTTAATGACTTAAATCAATAATAAATCAACTTACCGTTGTGTAGTAGGTCCAAGACTCTATTACCAAAAATACGTAAATTATAAGTAACTATATAAGTTAAGGTTTGTTTTGTAAATTATGTAGACGTGAGTAACTAATTACAGTGCTTATCGACGCAAGAATGAATACTAAAACAAAGTCTTCACATTATTATAGTGATTGCAACATGTAGGTTGCATTATTATGAATAAGGACTCATGTTACAAACAGTACCGCGCGCTCATATATTCGCGTGTGGATTCAGTAATGTCGGCACTACATATAGGCGAACGCGTTGGCCGACGCGTTGGCCGGCGCGCTGGCCCAATGTATAGAACGGGCGTTCGCGCGTTGGCGGTAGGTATTTCGCCTGTTCTACACATTGAGCCAGCGCGCCGGCCAACGCGTCGGCCAACGCGTTCGCCTACATGTAGTGCCGACTTAAACTCAAGTAAAGCATGTTTCAACTTGATAAAACTTTACGTTACTTGAATTTAGCATCAGCCTGCAGGTTTGCTTGCAAAATCTATGTAGTTGTGAAATAATAAATAAAACAAATGTATTTAATAAAATGATATTTTATTTCTAAATCTACATAATATACATACTAAAATGCATAGGTTATGCTACGAAAGTAAATAATACAAAGAATTTCTTAATTAGGTACAGCTTATTAAATCTAGTTAAAAGTTAAATATACTAGTGTGTCCCCATGCTCTAGTTGAAATTTTATCTTTAGATATGACTCTCTTGTCATCATCACCAGACAGAGCAACTTTCTTCACAGCACATGTGTACAACTCGTGTTTTATTGACTTAAATAAAACATTTGTTTTATGAACAATGTTGCCTTCGTACAGAGTTTTTTGGTAATCAGTAACATTGAAATTGCTGACAATATTTTTCTTAATTCCTTTCGCTTTTTTGATTGTGCTATTTATGGTTTTAATACAATATAACTTTGAACGAAGGCCTACAAATTCACTTATGATTTTACCCGCCATTTCATCTTTGAACAAACCAGGAACTTTTTTATTTTGAATGGGTAAATCATATTGATTAGTATTACAAAAATTACTAGTATCAAAGTAAGGCAAAAAATGTCTTTTTATGTCATCATAAAAATCATGGGTCCGTATATGATATACAAAACTATCAGTGTCCGTGTAACACATTTGTACATTATTTTTATAAAAAGGTTTAATAACAGAGTAATGAAAGTTATACATATGACTTTTTGACAATTCTAGTACGGTAAAACCAATGTATATTGGTTTATCCAAAATTATTTGATCAGAGTTTAATTGTACCGCAACTAGATTTTCAGTAAAAATTGTGGCGCTATGGAAATTTGGACGAGCGATAAGTTTTTGTGCACATTGCCTTTTCTTAGTCACATTATTATTATCAACCCACTGATTAACTAAATGCACATTGACCCTCTTCTCATTATTTTCTAAAGTTTTTCCAAACACACTGTTATTCAAGAGTTTGAAAAAGTCTTGTTCAAATGTTGAGGAATTTTTTTGCCTCAGAACAGTATTCAAATCAATGTATTGTTTCAAATACGTGCTTTGTCGAAAACTAATCACTCGATGAATTTTCTTTAATATTAAACCATGTTTTAAACATGTTTGCAAGTGAATGTAATGTATAACATACTTAAATTTATCATACAAATTTGGAACTAGTTTGAAAGTTTTCCCCCCGGGTGGAATGCATTTTTCAGAACAAAATGGAAAATCATTATGTAAGTTATGTAAATGTTTGGGATATTGTAAATTTACTTCTAGAATATAACCACACTCTGCATCAATCGGTATTTCGATTATATTTAATTTGTTGATTTCTTGTTCATTGAGAAATCTGAAATCTGATAATGGTAAATACTGACACATACTATATCCATATAAATTATTACAATCAATATAAGTGACGTAGGAAGGAGATTCTGATGGTTTGTAATTTTCTAAGTAAGGATTATTTGCTTTTGCATGTCTATGAGAGCACAGACATACTCCTCCTCTGATACCACTCTGTAACATGCGCACCATCGACAAGTCATCGATAAGTTCCAATTGTATTCCTGTTTTTAATAACATCGCATCAAAAGATAAACTGGGTGCTGTTAAGTAAAAAGCTGGGTCTAATTGATAGTGTTGCTTGCAAGTCTGTCTAAAATTTTCAAAGATATCTGCCAGTAAAAGCACATCAGTTTTTAGATATAAATCCGTATAACTACCTAAATCTTTGATTTGAAATGTTGACCAAATTAAGCACGCGTGCTGGTAATCCTCATCAGAAATATCATGATCAGTTAGGGAACTATAAAAGCATTCTTTTGGGGGTAGACTTTTTTCGTCATACCGCTTCCACGAGTTCATATATTCGTATGGATAAATGCCTTTACGAGTGAGTAACTGAAATTCATCTTCATCGGGGAAATGATTTTGTAAGTTTTTAAACATTTCCGGTTTTAATGTCTCTGACAATTTGCTTAAGCTTGTTCCCAAAAACTTAAATGAATCAACGAATCGAAGTTGAAAAAACTGATTATTCGTAACTGGTACAAATTTGGTAAATGAGATGTAGTTTTCTTTTGTTTTAGGTATTATTTTAATATTACCAGGAACCTCGCCTAACGCTTTTATAAAAAGATGACAATCATAACCAGCTAAGTTATGAAAAAAAATGGGGACGAATGAAGGGCGTTTATACTGTAAATTACAAAACGGATGCGCAGCTCCGCGGTAACGACCAGTAACGTGACAATGGTCACGGACTTTGTCCGAAAAAATAAAATTTTCACAAATATGACAACGTGTGGCATTATCAAAATCAGACTTATCCGCCATAGAAAATATCATAGGGACTGGTGTACTAAGTATATCAAATATTTTTTGTACGTCTTTAAGAATCGAATCTACAAACTGCTTATCACAACCAGGTCCTCGATATGATACGTACCGATTGTAACTAGGGTCATCACGACAAACAATATAATAACCAAAAGCTATAGGTAAATGTTGGTGCAATGTAGTCGTGTTTTTGCTAGAAGAACAGTTAGCTTCAGTATTGGTTTGTAGCATCGATTCAAAATCTGCGTAAATACAAAAAGGCATGTTTTGTTTTCGACCATAGTTTTTAAATTTAATTACTGAGCCCTTATTTGGGAGGACAGTTACAACGCCTCCACATAAATGGTTTTCAACTTCTTTAGAAGTACTGAAAAATATCAAGCACAAATCACAGAAGTACAATTTGCTGTGATGAGATGTAACTTGGCTTCTAAACAGTCTAGAAGGTTCTTTGATCAAACAATAATGAGAAGTGTTATTATTTTCTAGATACAACAAATGTATAATTTTCTCGTTGCATGTTTTATTAATGTCTGATTTATACAACGGCCCAACAATAGTTTTACTTTTTTTAAACCATAAATTATGAACTTAATATTAGGATTATTTTTTTCAAAAATTTTAATGTCATGGAAAGTTACAGGAAAAAACATTCCATTTATATTAAATAATTCACGAAAATTAGGATATGATGAAATTCTTTCAGGGTGATTTTTAGCTGGATATAAGGCTGCCGTCACACTCCATAGAAAGCAATGCTGATCTTTATTCATAATATTTAAACACGCCTTTTTAGCCTGAATTGATTTGGGTAAACTGATAAAACTCGAACCGCTAAGTGGTTGATATTTATTGATATTAATCTCAATGTATAAATTATTTAAAAATGTCCACCCACAGTCACGATCCTCAAATTCCTCTATACTAGTTTTTAAATAACTAACTGTTTCCAAATATATTTTTTCAAAATCATAATTACCATGTAATATTTTATTTTTGGTTCCAAAAGATTTTATTTCTTGTGAATTATCGTTGAACTTCAAAAACGTCCCAAATAGTTCGAAATTAACCTTAACACATGTATGTTTAATAAGGTTTTCATCTAAAAGAGATTTTAACTTGTTACGAATTTCGAAAAAAAATATATCTACTGAAGCTAACTGAAGTTGATCAAGAGGTAATATCTTATAAGTTACAATACGATTACGAAATGCAGAGCTGACGATTTCTACACCATCACTGTATTCTATTGTCTGACAACTTTTTCTATGTAAATTACTTCGCAAATGACCTACCCATGATTTACTATGTACAGATATGTTACACGTCGAACAGAAAGGCATTTTATTCTATTAAAAAAGCCAATGCTATCAAAACAATAATACAGTAACCGATACTAATGTAAAAAAAATTAAAAAGATTCTATTCTAGTATATTAAAAATAAAATTAATATCTACTATAAATTGATTAAGTTTAGTAAAATTTATTTTTTGTCACTGTAATGGACGGGCTCTGACTCCTCAAATTCGGTAAAAGCTTGTCCTAAGAAGCCTTGCAGTGCCTCCCAAGACGATGATGACTCGTCGCACTGGAGCTTCACACTTACCAGCGCCGTCTTGTAGCGCACATTAGCGGCGTGAGACACGTAGTCCGATTTTTTGTAGATCTTGAGGTCCACAAAATATTCGCCACCGGTCTTCGCAGTCCGACGAGACGTTCCCGTAGAAACTCGGCTGGAGAAGCTTGATATTATTTCCCCGCCACGAGATTTGGGTTCACTGCAACTAGCTTCCTCAGTCTGCAAGATATTGAATAAGTCCGGTCTCCTTGTTCTGTAAAATACAAAATTAACATATCATTAAAATACAATAATCGAGAAAAAATATTAGTAAGAAAACAAACAAAATAGGAATAAGTGTATTGCACTTTCACTTTTGACTGTAAACAATTAGGTGCCTAGTTTTATCAGACTTCAACAGGATACTGAACTAAGTTTTGATAAATAATAAAAACCAGCAGAAACAGGCATAGAATTTCAGCAAACTTAAAGTAGATAATAATCGAACATACCGTGTAGTGATAAATTCGTGCGGCGAGGAGTATTTTCGCTTTCGTTGAGCACTTTTGTGTGATGAGGTGCGGGTCAACTCCAGCGGAGGCGATGAGTCGTGTTGCTTTCCGGAGCCGGCCTTGCGTTTGCTGCTTGACGCCTTTGACTTCTTTTTCGGTGCTACCGACACCACTGCAGATGGGGCCTCAAACTCTGAATCGGACCTATTAAAGAAGAAATATAAATTATTTTCCCATCTTGATGAATAATAATAATTATTATTAAAATATATTTTTAATATTATTAAATTATAATTTTAATTGAAATATAATTAAAAATAAACTAAAACATTATTTTAATATATAATTAAAAAACAAAAAAAATATATATTTTTAATATTATTAAAATATAATTTTAAATGAAATATAATTAAAAATAAATTAAAAACAAAAAAAATACATTAATTGAAATATAATTAAAAATAAATTAAAACATAATTTTAATATATAATTAAAAAACAAAAAAAAATATATTTTTAATATTATTAAAATATAATTTTAAATGAAATATAATTAAAAAAAAATTAAAAACAAAAAAAAAAAAATATTAATTTTATACTCACTAACATTTTCTCGTTGAAATTGAAGACTGGAGCGAAGCCACTTGAAAAATTGTGACTTGTTCCATCGTGCATCGACTTTTATTTAGTAAAAATGTCTTTGTCATCAAAAAATGTGTAAAAGTTGTCAAGCGCGAGTTGATTAATGTAATATATGTGTATGTTTGTTCGTTTTAATGTTATCAATTACACCATAGCAGTCATTCAGATTGAAATCCAACATCAATGATTGATCATTGCTATGTAAAACATATAAATATAATTGTAAAAGACTTAAATGAGATAAATATAATAAACGTTTCTTAATAGATATAATTTTGCTTGATTTTAAATAAAAATTAATAATAATTAATCCGTTTTTCGTTTAATTAATGTTTAATAAAGTTTTTTATTTGTTGTTATTTATTCTACATATAGTTTATTCTACATTTTTTTTTATCTTTATACATCTGTGCATTTTTTTAAAGCATGTTAAATGTTGCATACTTTTATAGCGAATTTAATCTTGAACCAATACCTAATTCCCAAGAAGAGATTAAAATAAAATAAATTATTTTGTTTAAATAAGCAAGTAAATCCGAATTTTTAATGTGTATATGAATTGTGATGATATGGTAAAATATATGCAATATAAACGTTATTTTAAACTAATGATGCCTTACTTCAACTTTCGACCTTATCATTGATCAATATAGCTGAATATGAAATAAAATTGAATAAAGAAGAATTTACATGGTGCGCTCGCTGCGGCGTTTCATTGAAATGCTTTGTAATTGTATCTCCGCCGCTGTTCATAGTAGGGGAAGCGAGTAAGCTAATTTTGTAGTTACTCGAGTGTCATGGGGCCCTAGTAGATTTCGTAGATTAAGTAATGAGGAGAAAAAAATATTAAGAGCATATCTTATGACAGTGGGGCAGTGACAAACTGCAGCTATTTAGAAGTTAAAAAAAGTAATTATATATATATAAAAATTGACTTTAAAGGTAATTTATAAGGTAATTTATCATTCAATTAAAGGAAACAAACATGTAATCGTCAAGCAGGATTAAAAATATATATGAAGAAGGTTTTGTTTTTAAAATATGGACTTTAGTTTTTGAAAATTTCAAAGAGTCTTTATATCTTTCCCTTTACTTTAAGTCGTCATTGCTTTAAATAAAAGCTTCTTTGGGGTCTACACAACGTTCTCTATTTTAATCTGACAATTTGATACTTAAAAATATATATATTTTTAACGCCCCACTCAGATAAGCTGATTTCTATACCACGTTAACTAGAGACATGTGGGAAGCATACACAAGCTTAATCTGACGCGCTCGAGCTACTGCAGAAATCCCCTAATCGGCTCCCCTACCATAAAACGAGTGTTCGTTTTACAGTATGTATGTGAAATATTATATTCTTGTTTGTCAGCTTGCAGTTTTTTTCAGATCAGGGATGTGAACTAGAAGCGAGAACTCGATTAAAGAGATAATTTAAGAGGCGATCAGTTTTTATCCTATAAATCCAATAAATTATAAATGAATATTGTGTGTATTAAACACGATTATTTTACCTCCAATCAAATTATGAAAATTATCATCCTTTAAATTCATTTACGCACATATAATATTTATATCAACATCAATATGTCAATTATTTGTTTCAAAAATTATTTACAAGCACGGTCTATTGATGTTAATAATTTATTATTTTACTTAGCTATGAATTTGACGCATGGTTTAATTTGCACGCACACAACACAATACAACGTTATTGGAATAAGATTCATTTTAGCTTGGTTGCGTTCTGCTTTACGCAAAATATAGTAGTTTCGCATACTATTTTTTTGAAATATAATATTTGATCCCTTAAAATAGTAGGATACTATAATATATAGTAGGTTTGACAACCCTAGCGACTCAATCGTTCTGTTCTTATGATTTCGCGTCTTGGGTCGTTAATATGCAACGTGGTGCGCGGTGAGTATCATCGTGGTTTAGACCTACATCAAAAGTGAATGGGAAGATAAAGGAATAGTTAAAAGTAAGTGTAGTAGTTATTGTATTCATTATAGATTTAATTCGTTACACAATTATTTAGGTTTTGATTTAAATTGATAATATTTTAGTTTTTGAAAACGATTCATTATTTATTAAGTACATTGTTACATTTTAAAATTAAATAATTACCAATATATTTATTCGTTACCCATCAAATATTTAAATCTAATGTGGTACTCTTATTGAATAGTATTTTTCTATATTAGCTAATATATTTATTTTTTTCAGATGCATGAAAATTAGAGAAGTTCATCAAAAATCACAGCGGAACGCAGAAAAAGGATTAGACCAGGCATTATTTAATTGTAAGTAAATTTGAATCTAAATGTATCTAGTTTATTGAATGAGGTTTATGTAGTAGATACATATTAGAGGTAATTATTTAATCAGAATAATAATTAATAACCAATTACTTGCCAGTATTCATTATAGATTTAATTCGTTACACAATTATTTAGGTTTTGATTTAAATTGATAATATTTTAGTTTTTGAAAACGATTCATTATTTATTAAGTACATTGTTACATTTTAAAATTAAATAATTACCATTCGTTACCCATCAAATATTTAAATCTAATGTGGTACTCTTATTGAATAGTATTTTTCTATATTAGCTAATATATTTATTTTTTCCAGATGCATGAAAATTAGAGAAGTTCATCAAAAATCACAGCGGAACGCAGAAAAAGGATTAGACCAGGCATTATTTAATTGTAAGTAAATTTGAATCTAAATGTATCTAGTTTATTGAATGAGGTTTATGTAGTAGATACATATTAGAGGTAATTATTTAATCAGAATAATAATTAATAACCAATAGTTATTTTAATAATAACAAATTTAAATATAAAAATTCATAATATATTTCCTGTAAAACTGTTATTGCATAATATAACGTTAATATTTTCGAGATTATTTGAATGCCAATAAGTCGAAGTTATTACTAGAAACATAATTAATCCATAATTTTTAGATGAAGCATTACTCAAATATCCTTAATCGTCATCGTAGTTTTAAAGTACTCGTGACTCTAAATGGTGATTATTATGTAAGTGTGGATGTACATAACATTCGGTTTTCTTTTTCAGATCGGATGATCAATGACGAAGAAATCTGCATGACACAAACGAAGACATTATTGTGTTTATTTGTATAAATGCATAAAAACTGGTGTTTATTTATTGATAAGATCCTAAATTCCTATCCCCTGAAATGTAAGCTTAAACATACTAAACATCATAGTGTGTTAGTATATTTAAGCCGAGGTATGTTTTTTGGTAAGCGGCACACTGACACACCGAAGTGAGCGAGGGCGCGAGCGAACAGAGGTGCATGTCATGAGCATTTCATTTCATTTACCATCAGTTGATGCATAAACGAACAGGAGTTATTGGGCATGCTGTCCCACCGAAGTGAGCGAGGCGCGGAGCGCAGTTCGCGAGCGAACGGAGGTGCATCAGTTGATGCATAAACGAAAAGGAATTATTGGGTATTCTGTCCCACCGAAGTGAGCGAGGCGCGGAGCGCAGTTCGCGAGCGAACGGAGGTGGGACAGAATGCCCAATAATTCCCTACTAATAACAATTTTCATATAACTATCCACCTACATATTTTTAAAGTTAACAATGACGATGTATTTACCATATCGGTATCAAATTGAATAGCATAATATGTTGCTGCAACGTTAGAAACAATTTAGCTAATCTCTTTCTAGGCGATTTCGGTCATTTTCTGTACTAAAACAGATAAGTGTTTTGTCAAGTTTTTGTCTAACAAAAGCTAAGCCAGTTCAGTTTGCGCTTTCACTCTAATGATATAGCCTTTGTAAATTCGCGACCGGGCGCGCACTAGCGGCCGAGCCGCAGCGGCGCGCGGCGACGGCCATCGAGATAGATAATATATTAATATTATACCTTAGTATGCAACCGCCATAGACGGTAGACCTCGCGCACCTGGGATCCAATTCCCAGAACATGAGAAAAGTTCATCTTCGAATAAAATACCGAATAATGAGATTTTTACGAGCGTAACACAGTTTGTCTATTTTCAAAACTTCACACTCAAAATTTTTCGTGCAAAGATCGCTCGAGTTGAACGAGTGGGGCCGGTTATTAATAGATGTCCGAATTCGTATAACACCACAATGTGGCCGCTTGGGAGTTGAAGCGTTCGAGACCGGTCTCTGCACGATACTTATGATTTGTTGCTAATAGTTTGTATCCTTCGATCGTGGATTCTTGGAAATATATTGTTATTCTATTGTGTCTCGCTCACCGGTGAGCTTGTAATAAGATACGTAAAATAATATAATACAGGTGTATTATTCTACGTACCATCGAGGAAATTGATTCCTATGCAATAATTGATAGACCAACTTTATTTGGTCGAATATGTCAATTCAATGTTAATTGTGATCTGTCGGCTGGGTTTGACGTAACGCAACCAAACTGCTCCCCGATCTGCATAGGAATCAACTTCTTTGATAGTACATAGTACGCGATAGTTTACTACTTACTAGGTAACTAAAAACTAAAAAGAGTGAAATTATTATTTTTAACAAAAAATTAAAACCGACTTCCAAGGTAAAAACAATAACATCCTTATAATATGAACTAAAAAGTATTAAATAATTTTTCCTATCGAATAGTGCCTTTTTCCGAATTCGGCAAAAACTCAACTATTTCTGTACTCAATCCTTCATAATTTTGAAGTCGGTGCCAGTTACAAATGTTTCAAATATTTTGGCAGACTGAAGATTCAGCTATATCTGGTACCGACTTCAAAATGATGAAGGATTGAGTACAGAAATAGTTGAGTTTTTGCCGAATTCGGAAAAAGGCACTATTCGATAGGAAAAATTATTTAATACTTTTTAGTTCATATTATAAGGATGTTATTGTTTTTACCTTGGAAGTCGGTTTTAATTTTTTGTTAAAAATAATATTTGAATAGCCTTTTAACTTTCTCCATTTCAAGTTACTCTTTTTTATAACGCATTTCCATCTTCAGCATCAGGTGACATTTCTTAAATTTTTTTCCTGAAGTTCTTCCTCAAGAAGGGTTTTTTGTAGCTTTACAACTTCTAACTTTTCTTCAGCTAATTTATCATAAGATCTTTTTGCTTTGGGTTTACCTGTAAGGAAATACATATTTTTAATATGCAAGTATGTCATGACAAATACTTACTGGTAGGTGATCAACTTTTAAGTCAGATCAGAAATAATAATTATGTCACAAAAGTGGTTGAACTTGTTACCTCTGGGTTATGACTTTTGAGTCATTACTAATTTCACAGATTATGATGTTTGAGATTTTAATAAAACTGAGTAAATGTAAATGTTCTAAAAGTCCACTGTGGACTGTGTGGTTTTCACTCATTAAAAATTTATTCAGTATCAGGAAAACTTACACAGAGCAGGATGTTTTTTGATCTGTAGCACCTCAATAGTGGGTATCACAGACATAATAGATTTTCATTTGTTATGCGACAGCCGGCTGCCGCTTGTGTGAAGGTTTCACAACGTCTATGTCCACTTAGCAAGAAGTACTAGCCACAATAATATCTATTCTGGAATCTGGAAACAAACAACATAATATTATGTATTTATAAATTTACATTATGTTTTTTTTTTTATTAAGGATTTTATCTAATGAAAATATTTACCATCCACTGTATCGCTAGCTGTCATCGGGATCAGAAAATATATTGTCTGCCATGTCCTGCATTCTGCAGGGATTCTGGGATAACAATTTAGTTCCTAAAATGTATAACAATAAATAAGATGCAAATACAAAGATAGTATATTTTGCATTTGCCCATCACTGTACTCGCACACACATATTCTTATTCTGTATATTATTATATAAACTTTGGCATCTGATACATATGAATAATTAATACAGATTACAGAGAGCTTATTCAAAATATATAGATCAACTGTCTAATCTCCAACTAAAGACTGAACTGCATGAGACAGAGCACAGCATGCTGGAGAGATTGGAGACACAAATCCATCTTCTTAGTCGTTACTCGTTTCCTTATCATTTCGTCCATTAACCATTCGACTTTAACCTCAATCTTTCGACATTGTATCAGTTCAATAGAACTTCCTTGAGGTTTCCTTGTTTGTCTTAACTGTATGTTTCCAACGAAATCGTGTTTAGAGAAAAGCATGGAAGATTTTATTAGGTTTCTAAATTGTCTACTTCGGCTTCGTAGTCGTTAGTAGTATAGTATCCTCAATCCCCATGGGAAAATTTACACTTCTCTCGCGATTCTTTCCGTTGTCCAATATAGCGTCTCGTTACTCGTTTATAATCAATTTTTTGTCTTTATTACAAATCACAAAATATTAGGTATTATTCAAGAATCAAGAAACTGGGTACCTACTTAGAACATAGAACAATATTTTCAAATATCTTGAAAGGTGTCACCTACGATTCGTTTTACGTATTTCATATTCCTTGCATATTAATTATTATGTATGTTGTTTAATCAAAACCTTTTGACTCTTTTAAAACAAATCTTATGTAAAACTTTAGTAAATATATAAATACATACGTCAACTCTATTTTTGTTGGTGTTTTTTTCTAATATATATATATAAGCAGAAAAAAGTCTAAATATTTAAAAACATTAAAATCTCAGGAACTACTTAAATTCTAGGAATGAAATAAAGTAAAAAATTTGTGTCTCTTATTGATTAATCTAATCAGCTAGGTAGCAAGTTAACAAACCCTCGTGATTAATTTAAATAAAATAATTTCGTTTTTAGGGAGTCAAAAAATGACCAATTTAAAAATTAATTTTCTCAAAAACTATGTGAAGTGCGCACACGGGAGTTCTACTCTTGCATTTGAAATATAAGACGCCATCGACTCATTGCATTAACTTAGTCATGTCCGATTTTGGGGATTTCAAAAACACTGTGCGCTCGAACAGTTCTTGAGCGGTCGTCGGTGCAAATTTCAACGCGACCGCTATAGAGCAGTCGGTCTCGACTGCAATTTGCGGTCTGTCTATGGTTATTGGCCAGTCTAAGACCTAAAATTTTTGGATTTAACTCGTGTATGCATACGGAAATGCAAAAATATATATATATTGGCCAAGTGCGAGTTGAACTCGCGCACGAAGGGTTCCGTACCGTTATAGAGCAAAATAGGCTAACAATTGTGTTTTTTTTGTATGGGAACCCCCCTTAATTTTTTATTTTATTTTAATCCTTCGACCGGCGATTCTCGGAAATGCTATTGTATTCTATTGTTGTCGCGATCATTGCTCGTACGGGGCTTGATGGTTTAATATTATTAATAATTATTGAAGTAGACATACAATAAAGGCCTTTGTGAAAATATGTGCCTACCTGTTGCCATTACTGATATATTGCAAATATAATAATAGAGCAAAAAGGCCGAACAAATCACGTTTGTTGTATGGGAGCCACCCTTAAATATCGATTTTATTTTGTTTTTAGTATTTGTATAGCGGCAACTAAAATACATAATCTGTGAAAATTCCAAAAGTCTAGCTATAGAGGTTCTTGAGTTACAGCCTGGAGACAGACAGACGGACGGACAGATAGACGGACAGACATCGAAGTCCCGTTTTTACCCTTTGGAACCCTAATAAACGACGTCCAATCAGGGTATTATGTGAATTGTGAAAGTCGGAACAGCCTCTCTATGATAGAAAATATTTGAGTTAGTCCTGATCATTACAAAATAATGCATTCGAACTAATTTCCATGAACATTTGCCACACTTTATACTATAATCGGATTTTCTGTATATAGAATGTTAACAAACGCCTTTGTGGGGATCAATGTTCGCCATATTATAATAACTCGACCTCCGTTTCGCCGAGGATTACAGCGACATGTGTAAAGCTTTGCCGGTTGTGTTTTTACATTCGATAAATACGAATATCGTGTAAGTATTGTAGTAGAAATGTTTGTGAGTATAGTCACAAGTGTTTGCAATATTCGTATACTTTATTTATGGCTTTCGTGTTTGGGTTTGAAGCCTGGCGTTAAACTGTATTTTAGGATTGAGCTAGACTGGGTTGGATTTAGAATAAGTTTATTTTATATTTACTATAGGTCTACCAGAATCTGATTGCAAAAAGTGAGAAAATGAATTGACTCTAGCAATACCGGGGTAATTGGAATAAAACATTTTGGTCCTTCTTTTCTTCATATAGCGGCTGATTATGTGTGTTAAACATGCAAATATAAAAATTTATCCAATGATCAAGGATATTTTTGGAAGATCTGCTGTCAAAAATTGCCATCAGATTCTGGTAGATCTATAGTTAAGCCACGTGCTAACAACGATTTTACGTAAATGAAAGGTTAAAACTTAGGGCTACCTATAAATTAAACTTAAAGCTTAAAGCTTTGTCTATACTGTGAAATTTTGTTCATCAAGGGCATGCGTTATAGCGCAGTCAACAGCAAACGTGAGGTATGCCCGCGACGCATGCCCTTTGACCGTATCCAAAACCTTTGCTTTAAATGACAATGTTGGCGTTGCGTTTGTTGACGCATTCAATTATTAAATGCGCCAATACGAAAGTTGAATGAAAGAAGATGAGGAAAATTGAAGACGAAAGTGCACAGTGTGCACATATCTATTGTTCTCTCAATATTGTCCGCTTTGTTGCGCCAAAATACGTCTATTGCTATTTTAGGGTCTTTACAGACGAACTGCAATCCAACCGCAGATTGCAGTTCAAGTGCAGTTTGAATGCAGTTGATACGACTGCAATAGAAGGTTTGCACCATTATCAACTGCATTCAAACTGCACTTGAACTGCAATTTGCGGCTGGATTGCAGTTGAAATGCGGTCTGTCTGTATAGACCCTAACAATATTATTCTACATCATTAATTACTACTTTTTTTAGGATTAAAGCTATCTAAAATCTTAACATCTCCATGCCATCAAAATCAACACAGTCAGATTTACATTTACAATAATATTAGTATAAAAATAAATTATTATTATCAATATTAAGTAAGCAAGTCTGTCTGTTATAATACAACACGTGAATCAGAAAAGATATCCTTTTAATATTCAGTTTTGATTTGCTAAAACGAATTCTTTGTTCCGTATTAGCTGACGTTTATCTGTTCATCAATTATTTCGACTGTAGGGATCAAAGGAATATTTTCGTTAATAAAAAAACATTGAATTATGACATGAAATTGTTCTTGATGAGCGCTCGGAGGCTTTTGTCTAATAAATACGAATTTCAGTTCTTTTTGTAAGTTACTACTTGCTAGGCAGTCTTTTTAGTATTTTTAGTGTTTTTAGGGTTCCGTACCCAAAGGGTAAAAACGGGACCCTATTCATGAGACTTCAATGTCTGTCTGTCCGTCTGTCTGTCTGTCTCCAGGCTGTAACTCAAGAACCGCTATAGCTAGACTTCTGAAATTTTCACAGACTGTGTATATCTGTTGCCGCTATAACAACAAATACTAAAAATAAAATAAAGTTAATATTTAAGGGGGGCTCCCATACAAGAAACGTCATTTTTTTGGCCTTTTCGCTCGTAATCTATAATAATGGTAACATTTAAACTTGAAATTTTTACAAAATCCTTAATTATACTTGTATTTAATAATAAAATTGCAATAAAATTATTATTTAATACTTCAGTCGGAATTTCCAGGAATTGCTATTGTATTCTATTGTTGTCGCGATCACCGGTGCTCGCGCGGGGCCTGAAGGATTAAGAGGGGCTCCCATACAAAAAACACAATTTTTTGTCAACTTTCACTCTATACCGGTACGGAACCCTTCGTGCGCGAATCCGACTCGCACTTGGCCGATTTTATTTTTTATTAAGATGTTTTTAGTTAATGTCCATCCCGTGGAAACTTTCATGTTCTTATTCATAAAATTTGTGAAAGTGTCATTTAAACTTCAATTACCCCGCTACTAAATTTATTTTACGGCGTATAAGTTATAACCAAATTTCGGCGTATTTTAGATATCAATAAAATATAAAGTATTAGACCTATTCAATTGAGACTTTGTATGTTTAATTAGTCTACTATTAACATCATATACTGAGAATATAAACTATCTGGCACATCGGAGACCAACTCTATAAGGGTCAACTTCAACCCCCAAATTTTAGGGGATGGGGGATGAAAATTACAAGTTTATGAATTTTTTTGTTGGTTGTATACTAAACTTAGATTACATACCAAATTTCAGCTTTCTAGCACTTCAGGAAGTGGCCAAACATTTTGATGACCATCAGTGTGTCAGTGACGAAATCGGCGTATTTTAGATATCATTAAAATCTAAAGTTTAAGAGCTATTCAATTGAGACTTTGTATGCTTAATAAGTCCATTGATGACATCATATCCTGATAATATGAACTATCTGCTACAGTGGAAACCAATTCTATGAAGGTTTAAAAAAACGGCGAAACACTTCGAGAAAAGGTAGGTAGTGCCCTTGCGCTTCGCTTGGCTCGTCTCGGCGGGTGCACTACCATGCACCCAGATACTTGTAGTGGCTTTTTGTTAAGGCTTTAATAAATATTTTTGCTATCTAATTTTATCCGATCGTGCACGGAGGGTAATGTTTTTTTAAGTGTGTACGCATGGCAGACATTAAAAATGCTTCATACGAATGTATGTATTTTTATTGGCTTACCTTAAGGTCTACACAGACGGACCGCATTTCAACTGCAATCCAACTGCAAATTTCAGTTCAAGTGCAGTTTGAATGCAGTTGACACGACTGCAATACGACTGCAATAGAACTGCAAACCAAACGCGCAGTCGGATTGCAATTCAGTTGCAGTCGGCGTGCAGTCGTGTGAACTGTTTGGTTTGCAGTTCTATTGCAGTCGTATTGCAGTCGCGTCAACTGCATTCAAACTGCACTTGAACTGCAATTTGCGGTTGGATTGCAGTTGAAATGCGGTCCGTCTCTGTAGACCTTAAGGTAAGCCAATAAAAATACATACATTCGTATGAATGCATTTTTAATGTCTGCCATGCGTACACACTTAAAAAAACATTACCCTCCGTGCACGATCGGATAAAATTAGATAGCAAAAATATTTATTAAAGCCTTAACAAAAAGCCACTATAAGTATCTGGGTGCATGGTAGTGCACCCGCCGAGACGAGCCAAGCGAAGCGCAAGGGCACTACCTATGATTGTCAAATTTGAGCTTGTTACTGGAATGTATCATAAGATAATATATCTCGGGTGATTTTGATCTTGCGACAGTCTTATTATTACTTTTCAGAGGTAAATTAAACTATGAACGGACTACAGTGATGGGAAAGAGCTTGTGTAACGCCTGATGGATGGCTCGCCTGTCTTGCGGTGTGGATGTTATTGATGGCTCAGCTTTCAGTTTTAACGGCTTAACTTTCAATAAGTGTTGTGTACAAAGGGGGTGCGGAATTACTCTGTAAATTTGGCGTTTCTAAGGGTAGGGTATAAGTAGAAACAACCAGCAGGTATGAGATTTTTTGGGAACGTGTAGAAATGGAATATTTTTATACCTATTCCTCTCCTACGCCATATAATCAATCGAACTACATCTTTCGTCTTACGAATTTTCAACCAAGCCACGTGCCCTAACTCCTAAGATGTTTTACCCGTCTAAAAAAGGTGCGAAACGCCGCTAATGAAGGTTTCACTACACTACAAAAGACAAAACAATATATACTACGGATCATAACAGTCTTCATCGAGCATAGTAATAAAAAACAACATCCATACTAATATTATAAATGCGAAAGTCTGTCTGTCTGTCTGTCTATTACCTCTTCACGCCCCAACCGCTGAACCGATTTTGCTGAAATTTGGTATGGTAATACTTTGAATCCCGGGAAAATGTACGGTTCCCGTGCGATAAACGAGTTTTAGCGCAACGGAGTTGCGGGCAAAATCATAAAATCTAGTCGTCTTACTCCAGCATTAACATTTTTACTTACGTACTTAGTGTAAATTAGTTTAAGCTATCATTGTTATTTTCTACCTTTTTGGTCAAAGGTGGACCCGTGCGAGTTTCTTATGGCGGTTCTTCTCGCCGGGATAGTTCCTGAACCGGTGGTAGGCCTCATGTAGACTGGATATTCTAAAAGTTTTAACTTTGTTGACCTATTTAGAAATGAATATTTTGAATTTGAATTTGAATTGTAATCAAAGCATTTTCCTTCCGTAATTCTACGTAATGAGAATCTCGAAATGCACCAGATTCATAAGCGAGTAGTATGTCGAAATACATCCCGTTAAGTCTCTTATGAGATCTTATTGTTTCGCCAAATTACATAAGCTCACAGCTCCAGCTTGCAGCTCCTAGAAATACCTGGAGACTGAATTTGATGACATACACTTACTAATTTAGTTTGGATTTGAGTTTATTATCCGTATTTTGTTACTTGATTTACTACTTAGTATTTCATAATTTGATATAGGTTTTTAACAGCAAGTAACGTAAATTGAAAACACTTGCGTTACTCTGTGTTAAGAACCTATATAGCTGACATTTTAATGCAATAACCTTCTCCTTTTTGGAAGTCGGTTAAAAAAATCGATATATTATAATATCTATGGACGCTTTACACCACGTCAGTCTGGCCCCGTGGTAAGTACCTGAAGAACTTGTGTTACAGGTGCCAGACAACGGAAATATATTTAATACTTTTGTACTATACATAATATATTAAATATTTTTATTATATGATACACATATTTAATACACATCCATTGACCCAGAAACTTTGAAAAAACTTTTTTTTTGTTCCGTCGGCGGGATTCGAACCCGCGACTCCCGGCTTGAGCTACCAACGCGCTCACCACTGAGCCGCAGAGGTCGTCGATATGTCGCAGTCATCTGGTTTAATCTGCGATTCGATTGAATGACTAGCGTGTTCATTGAATGACTCCATTCAATTGAATGACTCGGCCGAATGTCGATTGAACAATCGTCATCCAACGTCCAACTAGTTCGCGGATTGTAACATAGCCCTTTGAAAAGAGCGGACATAAAATCAGTCAAGCTATTAAATAATTTAGTTCATTTTTTTCCACTGCGGCGCTAGTAGTCGCCAATATGGCCTCAAACAGCTTGCGCAAAGAACACTGTGTTGATATTTTTCCGATTGAGTTTTCTTAAAGTGCTTTATTGATTATAAAATAGTGCGACAAATGGATTTCACGATTATTACTCCGCCGCTGGCTACTGTTAAAGAAAAATTGAGGCAAAACTGGGCGAATACGAAAAACAAAACCAAGGTTATTGTTTTTGTTTATATTTTGTGATATTTAGGGGTTTGTGTTTTAGTGTACTTGATTGCGTGAACACAATGATAATAAGTTATCATGGTGTTACTGTTTTTAGGATCACAAAGAATCCTCAGGATGAGGCCAAACGAGCGTCATTTATTCTTTGATTCTTTGAAATCCTTGAATTAGTTCATATAAATAGGCAGTATTGCAATTTGCACATCTTAAGGCCCTATAGACCCGAAAATTAGCAGGTCGATGTCTGTCAGTACGAATATCGACGTAAAGGACATTAAAATAACATTCATATCAGCGCGCCTTGTACAGTGGCGGTTACGACGCTCGCCGCGTACTTGATAGGGCGAAATAGGAGAAAAAAACCCTTTTTCTTTGATAATTAAACCAAAATGCAAAATGTAACCACAAATTATTCTTCTTTAAGTTATGAGCTTTTCGTAGATATGATTTTTGAAAGTAAAACTATCATAAGCTTCATGAAAAATAAGAAAAATATCACAAAATATTCGAATTCAGCCTCCTCTTCGGAGTTATTTTTGATCGAGTGAAGTTTTCAATATTATGTTTCGAACCACAAATTGTCAAAGTACATTAAGTAAACAACAATGTGTATTTTTTTTTGGCTTTTAAAAGTCACTATTTGTTTGTTTATTATTGATTCAAAGTCATTTAAAATTGGGTCTATAGGGCCTTAAAACTTAAAATACAATAGGTATAAACCTATAGAATCATAATATATCATGGCCGTGTCCTCAATCGTTATTTAATATCACTAATTATTGTTATTCGAAATAAGGTTGCAAACTCTTGGTCATCCTAAACAAGCATTACAAAGTCGGCTATATCGCCTATATACCATTCAACGTCTTCACTATAATGACGTTTAGTCAGGACGTTAAACGTTTCAGTCAACGTCTTGACTAGTTGTCCTTCAGTCATTCAATTAAATGGAGTCATTCAATGAATACGCTAGTCATTCAATCGAATCGCAGTATGAGTGCGACAGATATATCACTGCAATATTTTCACGCTAGAGGCAGCACCAGAATTGACAGCAAAATGCTTTGTATGTAATTGATTGTACTGACGGTTCTTGGTGGAAATTCATGTTAAACACTAATAAAACACGGCTGAATTACTGGTACTGTACAAAAGTTTAAAATTTAAGTTAAAGAAA
Source organism: Lysandra bellargus (assembly GCA_905333045.1). Classification (NCBI taxonomy): domain Eukaryota; kingdom Metazoa; phylum Arthropoda; class Insecta; order Lepidoptera; family Lycaenidae; genus Lysandra; species Lysandra bellargus. The sequence continues at coordinate 6,798,904 of HG995361.1, read as the reverse complement.
AAATCACAACATATTATATGGTTTAATACACAATGTAAGAAACTGAGATTGATTCCAAACTACATTCAGATTAAAAAGTTATAATATCTTAATATAGTGGATAAAGTGCAAGGAAAAGTGTGTTTTATTAGTGTTCAAAATGCTTTGTTCGACGTTCGACAACGTTTTGTCAATATTCTGATATGACGTGTGCATTGCGCAATATGTCGGATGATTATTTACTGTATGTGCTAGTAGCGCCCTCTGCTTTACATAATATATATTTATATCGCACTATTATGAAATATATCTCTTCTTATACAGTAAGAATCAAATCAAATCAATTTGATTTGATTTGATTCTTATATATAAAATTCTCGTGTCACAATGTTAGTCAGCGAACTCCTCCGAAACGGCTTTACTGATTTTTAACAAAATTTTATATGCATATTCAGTAGGTCTGAGAATAGGCTACTGGGTACTTTATATATTGATAAATGCATTTGTTAAATAAATAATAGCAAACTGTAAATTGGTAAGGGATAGCGATCGACGTTGCCATGGCGACATACTTATTTAGTCACTTCAATAAAATAATATGGGCGAAATACTTAATATTATGGCAAACACGGATTTAAAAAAAATACGGTTGTAACCTTGTCTAATCCTGAGTGAAGCACAGTAATGGCCGCCCGTGTAGGATGTGTGCGTGTCATTGGCGCCGTCACTCTATGTACAATGACAGCGGGTTGTAGTACCTAGTTGCGTGTGTGAGTGTCGGTCACGTGTACAATAAACGAAATTGTGACGAAATTGTCGTACCTTGCATGCTTCACCTCTTTATAATGCTCCATCCGTATTTTTTTTTAATCCGTGATGGCAAAGCAACGTTTGCCGGGACAGCTAGTAACTATATTGTTTCATAAGCATAATTTTACATGAAAACATTTTATTACAGCTGATGCAGGCCTAATTTATTTCACTAGGCTTTTATAATTTACATATTTACAACACACATTACTCCGTTACAACGAAAAGCGTCCGCAACGCAAAAATGCGACAAAATAATTCTCCGAAACAAAGAGTTGAAAGTCCGCAACGAATAAATTGTTATAAATTGTAATAAATTGTCACGTACAATACAATATATCTTCAAAAATTACCGAACATTCCGCGGTCGTTAGCTAATAATGAAGTGTCCGTGTATTTGACCCCGACCTCCCCACTGGGGGAGTATTGAGCGGTAATATATTGCGGTTTTCAGCCAATTGAATTTTAAATTTGGAATCGAAAAATGTTATTAGGTACTGAAATAAGTGGTAGGGTTGTGCCAGCGTATTTGATGTTAATGTACCTATGTATGTAGATAGTCGTGACTACGTAATTTAGTCGGGTTTTATCAAGGTCAGACTAACCGATCACGATTATCATTAACTTGACAGTAGCCGACTCGAGTTTAACATAGGTCCTAGACATTGTACCATCAGCCAGTACTCTGATTTTCGTCATGTTCGGATCGTAATAACTTAACGCCCGCAACTCCGCTGCGCCCAAAATCGTTTATCGCGCGGGAACCGTATATTTTTCCAGGATAAAAAGTATCCCATGCCCTTTCCCGGAACAGTATTTCCATGTCAAATTTCAGCAAAATCGGTTCAGCGGCTTGGGCGTGATGAGGTAAAACTGGTAAAAGTCAGATAGACACTAGACAGCTCTACAGGCTGTAGCTCCATTAAGCTAGACACAAATTATCGGACTCATCCATAAGTCGCGGCTGATGGATTCGGCTTAACAATGTGCACGGTTCATCCGCGGACGTCAAAGACCTAACCTATATGTCAATGGCAGACGTCCGCGGACGCAAAAACATCCGGCCAGCCAGATTCTGTTTGGACGTCCTAACTTTGAACGCTCAAGGTCGCGTCCGCAACTTATGTCAGACAATATTGTGCACAATTTAGTGTATTTTGTATTTAATCAGATAGAAAAAAGCCGCATCCGATGAAAACGTCCGCGGACGTTCGTCCGATAATTTGTTCCCAGCTTTAGACTCTTTCGACATTTTACTTTTTTGCTGTCTTTTTAACGTTAGAAGGATAGCCTTCTAACATGAAAAATAACCTGGAAGCTTACGTTTCTTAACCACTGCGAGTAAACTGAATAGTGATAGACAAATGAAACTGTTACTCCAGTATTACCGACGAACGTATTGCAGTGGCTGGACTGTAATATTTCGATTAAGTCCTATCCCGGGCACCATTTGTACGGGATTCCCCGGGATTCCCGCGGATTGTCCGGGATCCCGGGCTTAAACGACACGCCCATTGTGTCTTGCATTATGCGTTTCCAATGCACCATTTAATAATGCACTGAAATGTCCTTAACATGTTTGTTACAGTTCTTAATGTTAGCGTTTCTCGCTTGTTCTACATTCAATTAAATTGAAACATGCTTTATATTATGAGGTACTTATTCAAAATTGTTTATACCTCCAAATTAGAATGCTACTCAGAATACAAACTAATATTATAAATGCAAAAGTGAGTCTGTTTGTCTGTATATATGCCTGTCAGTCCGTTACCATACGCCCAACTCATTCATTACACATATTGTGATTAAATCACGAACTATAATATCTATTCATAAAAGGAGAATCAAATGTTACTTAATATCTCGTACTTTGTTCCATTATGACGTATCTATTCTGAAGTATTTTATTCACTACGAGGAATTATTAAATGGAAAATCACAAGAACAAAATTAAATTAAAGAGACCTGAATATTATTTACTGAAATACTGTGGTAAGGACGGGGCTCTATCTAAGCTTTAAAGTGTCTCTACCTTCTATTAGCTGACGATAGCTGCCTGGCTGTCGTTGTAAAACAGAAGTGTTCACGTTTATAAATAGTTTAACAAACGAACGAATATTATAACTTAATATGTTATCTACGAATAATAAAAAATAAGGAAGAGTAACTGTCAAAATTTTGTTCCACGAGTCTACAAAATGAGACCCGAATACAATATGCATACTTTATGTATGTATTCGGTACACAGTTTTGTGTATCTATAGAAGTGACATTTATTGTCAATGGTTTTATTTCGTTAATTTGAGAGTTAGTGTTTAGTAGCTATTGTCATATTATTTTTGTGTGCGAAAAGGAACTGAATTGAAAACGGTTGAAGTATGGGAGTTACGTTTTCTTAATTTGTATTATTCGTAGTATGTCATTTTATAATAGTTCATATCTGTTATTAGCCAGTGCAATATTAAATTTAATTCTCTTTATAAACAACGCTTAGTATTGGCAGTTAAAATGCAACTACAAAAATTTAAATGTAGCTCATTGAGCGAGCAACAATAAATAAATTGACACATTATTTATTTATATATTTTTAATTTTAAATCAAATTGAATTCCAACAGCACACAGACAAAATAACCGTAGTTGCACAATACCTATCCTTACTTTCTAAATTGAATCGCTTACAAAAATAGAAAAAGTCACGCGGTAGTAGCAAAGGACAAGACCTTTGAAGTAATTTTAAATACCGACCGGTCGCTTTACCAGTTGATCAACTAGTCGACAGATCAGTGGATTTTTCTTTGATATGCGGTAGCATGGTTAATTTGTGATGTCCTTTGAAGGTATTTGTTCTACGTCAAATTATATATAATTAGTAGTGATGTGCCGAATATATGGACAGTATTCGGTATTTGCTCTATATGGATTATGTTGAAACTAATTCTGGCTAATTCTCAGTAAAAAAATACTTATGATTCAAAGTTCAAACTATAGAATGTAAGAGAAGTAGTAAGTAATGTAGTAAGTAATATTATAATTTTAAACAAAGTTATGACAATCATAACAAATGACAGCATATTCTCGTAGAAAAGAACATTATTGAAGAAGAAAACTTTATTATCTTCAATCTACATAAGAGAAAAAAAAATGAAAATATTTTAAAGCTTTTAGTTTATAAGACGTCCGCATTTTAGAAAAAAAAAGTGATTCGGTGTATAGTACTATGTACTGTGACAACCGCATAATATAAATCAGTCACATCCCTATCAATTAGTCAGTAAGGTCGTTGAGGAAGTCATTTAAGGTTACAGGAAACGTCCATCCGCCTGCTAATTATGACGATTTTTTTTCTTCAAGTCAAATTCGTGCAACACAGATACAAGTTTTACATGCGGCATTGCAGTCGTTTTTCTGCTCAAAACAGTAATAATTATATATTTTGTAATTATCTAAGTATTTTTGAATTATAAAACAGAGTTTTATCCCTATGTAACTTATCATAGCCCTGGTTATTTAACAAAAAAAAACTTAATTTTTTTTTTCATATTCCGAAAACCTCAAATCTTGACCCCGAATAACTTTGAAAGCTCACATGGGATCGATGGGGACTTTGCAAGTTTTCTTTCTGATAGTGAACTGATCGTAATATTGAGCTCTTTAAAAAATTTGGCTCTTTCAAAAAATTTGTTACATGACTAGTTAATATTATTCGTAGTATATTATGACCTATCTAATATCTTAAATGACCGGCCCCCGTATCACGTATCTTGCGAGAGCAATGCGATAGCAATTATTGCGCAATAATTGCTCCAAAATCGCAATTTCGTATCATGTATCAGCCAAAACAATACGATTGCAATCAATCATTATACATGACACTATTGTTTGTGACATTCATGACACCCAGCAATCGTTCGCGCGATTATTGCTAGTGGATTGTTGATCGCTATTTTTACGTGATCGCCCTGTGATGTGTGTGATACATACTACATAATATTATATATACTATATAATATTTTATAATTATTAAGTACCTTCGTTTTTAATTCCCCCAAACACACGTCTGTTTAGTGCGGCTGTTGACGAACAAACAGACAAACAACAACTCAATTATGCTCGCTGCTAGTTCAGAATTATTTATCAAGTTTTGTTAAATCAGAGGTTCCCAAACTTTATTTTCTCATAGACCACTTTAAACATTTTGTTGGATCCGGTAGACGACCCGCAGCTATCCCCTCCCCCCCTCCCCCTACAAATTCAATTGGATTCCTACTTTACTTTTTTGTATTGTAAGTTTGACTCACCAATCACAGTACAAGGAACTAATAAGCTTCCACTTCGGAAGTATTTTCTTGTTTTGTAACTATTTAACACAAAAATTATCACCCTTTTACGTGTTATGTTGTTATATTGTAGTAGAATCAATTTAACTTCAAAACTAACCATGATAACTATTTTAAAAACAGTCGCAAAACGCAATATAATCAAAATTAAAATTTCTACAATGGTAACCTGAGATAAAAGTTATAATTTTAATGGGATCCCATACTTGGTGAATTGACAGCGAATTATATCAATATTTGTCTTGACTTTAGTTAAGTATAACCGTAAATCTCCTCGCTCGGTAATATTTAATATGCTAATATAATATTGTCTACCTATATTTATAGAAGTAGAGTCGGGTCACCTAATTTTCATAGACCCCCGTTAACGACTCGTGGACCCCCATTTTTCCTTCACGCAAGCGTAGACCCCTGTTGGGCTCCCGTGGACCCCTGGGGGTCCACCTGGACCACTTTGGGAATCAATGGGTTAAATAAACGTACTATAATTAACTGTGTTTCGATTTACCATACTGAGGACTTCCCTCGACGTTTTTTTATTTATTATTTTTATATATTTATTATTATTTTTCTTTATTTCCCTAACTAGACGTCCCTATTTTTAAGCATATTGAATTGCTAGAACGCGACGTATATACGTTGCTACGAGCCCGGCTAATGTGTTTTTGCGGAATATACGTTGTGGAAACATACTTAAGAGCCTTAATTTTCCGACTAAGCAAGGAGTTTTAATTTCTGGCTCTGTTGCGTAAGGGTCAATTCAGACCGCAACGCGACGAGGTGAGGCGAGGTGCGGCGCGGCATAAATTTGTATGGATTTGACAGATTTAAATTTCGTGAGACGTCTTGCGAATCTGTCAAATCCATATAATTTGGAAATGTATTTACGCGTCGCGTTGCAGTCTGAATCAGCCCTAATATGTCACGCCGACCTCAGAGCAGCGATGTTGCGATTGGATATTTAGCACTGTTTGGGCCACTAGTACCTACGGTTTTTGGGGAAAGAAATATAGATGCTAGCCGATTCTCAGATATCGGAAAATGGGTTTAGATTCTTCAGAGGAGTTTGACAACAAACCCTATGAGAGTTGTTCATCAACATCAATCATGACGTCAGCTTTTAATCAAAAAATGTAGATCAAAATCGGCTAACCAATTTGGATGCTACAATACCACGGACAGATTTACACATATTACAGACACGTTAAACGTATATCGTACCTCTCGGGGGTTAAAAGTAACTTTGATAGTTAACACTGCTTAACTATATACTACACACTCAGCTGAAGAACCATCGAAGAAATTGATACAGAGGCATAATATTATGGCAGGCCTACGTCATATTTTGGTCGGGTGGTGCCAATTCAAGATCATGGCAGATCTGCCGGCTGGGTTTGAGATAACATTTTACGTAACGTGGGAGAGCCATGCTTCGGCATGAATGGGCTGGCTCGACTGCAAAAATACCAGGTTCTCACAGAAAACCGGCGTGAAACAGCGCTTGCGCTGTGTTTCGCCGAGTGAGTGAGTTAACCGGCGGCCCAATCCCTACCCTATTCCCTTCCCTTCCTATCCCTACCCTCCCCTATTACCCTATTCTCTCTTAAAAGGCCGGCAACGCACCTGCAGCTCTTCTGATGCTGCGAGTGTCCATGGGCGACGGAAGTTGCTTTCCATCAGGTGACCCGTTTGCTCGTTTGCCCCCTTATTTTATAAAAAAAAACACGACCATTTTACACAGGTCCGCCATCCGCCTATGAAAGAACTTCTCTGATAGCATTACTAAGTATCAGCTGTTTGTTACAACTTACACCCTGTTTAAGATATTTTCCCAAAAGCAGCAGTAGCATAATAGTTATCTACGAACATTCGATATTATCGATCGTGTTCTACGAATTCTCGTATTATATTCCTACACTTTAAGGAATTGTAAATTGATGAAGTAGCGTCTCACATCAAAGACATAGTCGAGTGTCTAACTAGAGTTGCCATCTTTGAAGCTAAAACTAAGAATTAACATTACAGCCGAAATGCTAGTTATTGCAGCCTAAAAGCCGGATACATTTTTAAGATAAAAAAGACATCAAAATGAAAATCGCCTTTTAGACTTATTTTTCTGTTATGTCGTTATAATTAGCATTAATAATATAATAGCTTACGCAATTACTTACGACTTACAAAATAGCTGTTTATGTAGGCATAAGGTGAAAATAATATATTATTAGTACGTCGATATGTTACCTGAATAATAACTACACAATAACATAAAAACTAGATTTTTTTCTGATTTTCGAAAACCGGATATGAAATGCTCCAACACATCAAAGTAGGACAAATCCGGGAAAACCCAGAAGTAGAGGTCTACAGTCAAGTAAAAAAATTGGAGCATTAATACGAACGGTGCTGCGAGCTAAAAACCGTGGGCTTGCTGACGTCCTGTCCCGTCAGCACGCCCAAGCTAGATCTCGGGAACCGTTGAGAGTACTATCGTGTATTGTGGTTCAAATTTTCGAGCAAAATTGGAGCACTCTGCTCCCGTGAAATCAACTTCGAAACTAGAATGTGAAAGGAGTTAGACGTGATTAACCGGTGGGCTTGCTGGCGTCCTGTCCCGTCAGCAAGCCCACGCAGATCTCTGAAACGGTAATGATTTGGATTATGATTAAAAACTCTACAATAGAGCCCTATTTAGAGCACTCTGCTCCAAAAAAAATATTAATGTAGCTTCAATAGTTATCGAGTTACAGGCCTTTGAAAACGGGCTTGCTGACGTCGCGTCCCGTCAGCAAGCCCATTTGGAGCGTGAAAACTACTGAACGGAGAGTCGTCAAAAATATCTCAAATCGTAGCTTAGAATGAGAGAACTATGCTCCAAATAGATCAAAATCCTAGGTTCTACGGTTTTCGCGCTATCAGCGAAAAACACTTCAGCCGCCAAAATTTGTCGATTTTCACAATCGCGCGACGTTGCCGTTCCGTGCTACAAGCAAATGAACGCTTCATTTGCCGTTGGTGTACACGAGAATGAACCTTCCGATGGTTTATTTAAGAGTCTCTTTACTTGCAATCCTAAGATGGCACGTAGTTTATGTCTGATATAATAGACCAGCAGCTATCGTTGCTAATTCGACATTTGTAATCTTCTTGTAAGTTCATGTAAAAGTAAGCTTGTTTGCCTACTCCCTATATTGAAATGTTACCTAATAATATTTCATTTGATGTGATGTGAGTCAGCACAGCATGATTAAGGGCCTACACGAGCCATAATGGCGCCGCCATTAGTTAAAAATAATTACTCACGTAAGTAGTACTTACCTACTTTTAAACGAAAACTCAGTTTTCAAGTTAGGCATTTATTTAGAAACAATAAATCGGCAAAATATAGAAAGCTGTGTAATATCTATTATTTTTAACTGAGAAATTATTTTTTAACTGATGGCGGCGCCACTTAGGCTTGTGAAGTTGTGATCTTAATAGAAGTGTTGAAATAAAACAAGAAACATACAAATGTGTAAATGTTATAATTGTTACAAATCAGTCTTGTTTATAAATTCGAATAGGTAAGGTGCCTGAAGGTACCTTTCGCACCTTTGCTTCTTATAAAACAGTCTTAATCATCATTTGGTTTCTTATGTTACTTTACTACGATTATGATTAAATAAATATAGCGTTTCATTTATTGTAGTGTTCCAATTAGGTACGTTTTTTCCAAACATGTTGAAATAAAATTTAAAATAAACTAACAGACAATATAAGTAAACATCGTAACAATAGGTAGGTATAGTGCTTAAGCAAAGTTATACAACAATTTTTATCACATTTTTGGTCATAAAATGGCACTAAAATTATGTAAAGTTTCATGTGCACAATCACCTCTTTATTTGTGTCCATTTCGCTATAATCCTCACTTTTGAAACCTTCATGAAAATCAATTTTGAGTAGGTATGCCAAAAAATATTCATGAAATAGTCGTGACTACATGCCGAATCTCGAAAATAGTCCTTCAACGATTCCAGAGTTATGGCTACCTTGGTGAGGATTATAGCGACATGCTTTTTCGGTATAATCCTCACCTGTTTTCTACTAAACGTTTACGGATTTCAGTATAAACTTGGTATCAAAAAATAGTCCGGAAATAGTCGTCCCAAACGATATAAATTTCGACCTGGTTTACTCTGTATAAGTATGTTAAAAACCCATATAACCCATGTAAACTATACATATAAAAAATCCTCAACACACCTTTATAACTCTGGAATCCTTGAAGGACTATTTTCGAGATTCGGCATGTGGTCACGACTATTTCATGACCATTTTTTGAAATCAAAACCAATGCGATATTCTGCGCCGTTTGCCCGCACGAGAGGTGAGGATTATAGTGAAAGCATTTCACTGTAATCCTCACCAACATATAGCTATAACTTTGGAGTTATAACACGACTATTTTTTTACCTAGGTGACTATTTATGACTATTTCATGACTACTTTTTACTCAAAATTTATTTTCATGAAGGTTTCAAAAGTGAGGAATATAGCGAAATGAACACAATTCCCGTAGTGTCAGCTAATTTTTTTACACTTTATTAATACTAAATAAACACGATAATAAGAATTTACAATCACAGATTTCAATTGAGATCAAATTTTAATAATCACAGCTTTCATTGATATTATCATCTTTTAAAAAGGAATTATTCATTAAATAAGTTGCTTAAACTGAATAGAATATGCAGTGGGGTAAGACAATTAAATATTATTAGGTAACATTTCAATATAGTGAGTAGGCAAACAAGCTTACTTTTACATGAACTTACAAGAAGATTACAAATGTCGAATTAGCAACGATAGCTGCTGGTCTATTATATCAGACATAAACTACGTGCCATCTTAGGATTGCAAGTAAAGAGACTCTTAAATAAACCATCGGAAGGTTCATTCTCGTGTACACCAACGGCAAATGAAGCGTTCATTTGCTTGTAGCACGGAACGGCAACGTCGCGCGATTGTGAAAATCGACAAATTTTGGCGGCTGAAGTGTTTTTCGCTGATAGCGCGAAAACCGTAGAACCTAGGATTTTGATCTATTTGGAGCATAGTTCTCTCATTCTAAGCTACGATTTGAGATATTTTTGACGACTCTCCGTTCAGTAGTTTTCACGCTCCAAATGGGCTTGCTGACGGGACGCGACGTCAGCAAGTCCATTTTCAAAGGCCTGTAACTCGATAACTATTGAAGCTACATTAATATTTTTTTTGGAGCAGAGTGCTCTAAATAGGGCTCTATTGTAGAGTTTTTAATCATAATCCAAATCATTACCGTTTCAGAGATCTGCGTGGGCTTGCTGACGGGACAGGACGCCAGCAAGCCCACCGGTTAATCACGTCTAACTCCTTTCACATTCTAGTTTCGAAGTTGATTTCACGGGAGCAGAGTGCTCCAATTTTGCTCGAAAATTTGAACCACAATACACGATAGTACTCTCAACGGTTCCCGAGATCTAGTTTGGGCGTGCTGACGGGACAGGACGTCAGCAAGCCCACGGTTTTTAGCTCGCAGCGTCGTTCGTATTAATGCTCCAATTTTTTTACTTGACTGTAGAGGTGCTCTATTTTTGCTCTAAATTCTGATATATTGAAAATACACCTAGCTCGATTGGGCTTTCTGGGGGGACGCACACAGAAGTATGGCAACAATCACACATGTCGTATTATACGTTGCTTTTGATCGCATAACTAGTTTTGTTCGACAAACCGTTTTGTACCTTTTACTGTTCATTAATGAGTTCTGACGATGATATTTCTGATGATCTTTAGTTTCCAAGGTAAAAACGTCTGTAGGATCTTGATCCTCATGGTCGATTTACACGGGTGACTAACGGGTCGATTTTAGTCGCCCGGCATGTCACCAGTCGAATGGCCTGTCCAAGTCGAATCGCCACCCCATTTACACGTTCTGCAAAAATCGCCTGTGACTAGTGCCGACAAACCATCAATTTGCAGCAAGCGATCGCTTGCGACTGAGCGTTTGGTTTACACGGTCGATTTTAGTCACCATCCGCATGCAGCCATTGGCCGCGCGATTTTGGGGCTTGCGACTTTAGCCGCATGCGGCGTGGTCGAATTGCCATTTACACGGTCGATTTTCACCGTGCGGCGTAAATCGTGCGGCTTTAGTCACCCGTGTAAATCGACCATCAGACGGCATTTTAAAAAATTAATGTGAAAAGTGTGATCTATAATTACTGTATAAAGGACTATAAAGTATAAAGTGTATAGGTACAGATATTTTATTTTTTGTTTAAGTATGTCTGTTTAAAATGTGCCTTTACCGCTTTTTCAGCATTTTCTTACATTACCTATTTTTTTCACTACCCTGCTACCATTTCACTTTGCCGATTTTTTTTCATAAAAGTTTAACGCAATATCATAAAACACGGTAGTACCTACATAAATATTTGTATAGACGATTCCAGGTGGCAAGCAAATATTGCGAAAGTTGAAAGAAAAAATAAAGAGAAACAGAATTTCTCCCACGAGATAAACAAATATACGGAGAAGGCGAATCACGCTATAACAAGCACCATAGGAAGTACAGCAAATAAGCCTGCTCAGCACCCACACTGGAATTTGAACTCAAAGCCGAGCGACTAAGGTACATTGTGCAGAAAATTGTACGGTAAATTTGGCGTCCAGTACTAATGACTCCGAACCATAATATTACGTGGACAGCGTTGATATGAAATAATCTAGATACACAGAATTTTCGTACAAATAAGTAAACAAGTATTTTTAAGACATCAAATACGTGGGAGATCCATGCTTCGGCACGAATGGGCCGGCTCGAACGGAGAAATACCACGTTCTCACAGAAAACCGGCGTGAAACAGTGCTTGCGCTGTGTTTCGCCGAGTGAGTGAGTTTATCGGAGGCCCAATCCCCAACCCTATTCCCTTTCCTACCCTCCCCTATTACCCTATTCCCTATTAAAAGGCCAGCAACGCACCTGCAGCTCTTCTGATGCTGCAAGTGTCCATGGGCGACGGAAGTTGCTTTCCATCAGGTGACCCGTTTGCTCGTTTGCCCCCTTATTTCATTAAAAAAAATGTTGTTATCTTTACCTCAGCACGATGTAGTATCATCCACTTTCTTCTGCTCCGCGGTGAAAATATACACCACCAGCTGTTAAAATTTAATTAATCTTGGCATCCCAAATCCCAAAAGGGTGCAGTTAACGCATCAACTCTCTTTCGACAGCTATGCAACAGACATTTGACAGCAGATATTGTTGTGCAATAGCTGCTATCAAACGCCGGTCGTAAAACACGATGTGCAACCCTGTTTTCATAGAATTAAATTAAAGCTAGCTTCAAATCAAATTTTACTAAAATTGCTCCAGCCGTTAAAATGTGAATACATAGTACAAACTCAAAACTTTCGCCTTTATAGTAATAGTGTGACTGTAGGATCTATTTTGATACATCGTTGTAGTGTGACCATAAAAAGGAGTGTTGTGTACCGCTTATGTCCTGCTCCAGGTTTATCACCCGCCCTAATGGGCGAACAGATTTCGAAGGACCACCTACATTTTTCACCTAAGTAATTGTGTTCACCACCTGTGATAATTAGCTTTATGTCAACAGGTTTTGGTACCTTGCTTAATACTTACGAATAATAAAACCTAAGGAAACGTAACTCCCATACTAATACAGTTTTAAATTTGGTTCCATTCGAACTGTCATGTAACGTCAGCCTTTATACCGCTCAAGGTCACATAAATATTGCAAATGTATGAAAAGTGAACCTAAGGTACACTTTTTTGACAAGTATTTTGGAGCATGTTTTTTGACGGAGTTACTCTTCCTTAGTTTTTATTATTCGTAGCTTACTACATATTGTTATTGCTTATTCATGACTATTTTCCATTCTCATTATTAAAATATCGTTTTTGGTATTTTGTTCCTTCTGTATTTTCATAAGCAAAATAAAAATATAATGTGATTAAATTGATCACATTTTAAATTTTCTTTGAGGTTAGATTAGGAACTAATTATTATTCTCTCTAAATTGTTAGTGGCGATAATGATTATTATTATTTTCTGTAACAAAAAACAGTAACTTTCGAAATACAATTATTAATATTAAATTAAAATTCGACATAAATGGCATGTCGAAATATTATTATGAAACTCGGTTTTAATAGTAAGAAAAATCAAACTGAATAATTTCAATTTTGTTAAAGTGCCACACTTTAACAAAATTGAAATTATTCAGTTTTGCAGGTATTACACATTATGATTACGAATAATTATTGCAATACGCCCCATTCTGTTTTAGCAAATTCTAGGTCCATTTTAGACTTTCGTCTCTCTACAGATAAAACAAAGTCTACACTAGGAATTATTACTAAACTCACAAAATGCATGTGACAATCTAATGATCCAGCACAAAAACCACAAAACCAAAATCATACATTCACAAAAATCCCAGGACTCGGGGGCGGAGACCTGCGGGAGATTAATGGATCTCGCCGCAGTAAGTGGCCCATATTTTTTACACTGAATCATTTTGAGATGATACATTAAAATTTGAGCTTTGTTTAATTCACTCGCAGACGGTTTTTTTAGAAATCGTTAATCACTCGCACGTGTTGGTTTGCTGGGTTTGTTCTGTGATGTGAAACTTCGCGTTGGTAATATGTAGTGATCAAGAGATTATGCACGTGTAGAGGGAGATCTCTTTGTTATTGTCAGTTGTAACTCATGATCAAATGGGTAAATGGTGCTGCAATTTAACAGCAGCAGTTTGTAACCAGGAGGGAGTTTAGTCCGTAGGTTACTGGGTAACACCACAGTAAAGTCGGACATATCCTTATGGGCCAACCCATTAGGAATTCATGAAGATTCTCCCGCACTCCCGTGGAGAAAAAAACATGATCAATGTCGGTTCTGTAAAAGTATTCGTAATGATGGTTGGACCACGATTTTTTGACCACAAAGTGCATCAACTCAAATGTAGAGCCGGACCAGGCTGATTTACATTGATACAGTAGCTGGTGCCAGCATCACCGGATTCCGGCGCTGCACTGGCGCTGGTACTTGAGTTCGAGTCCGCCGACGGAACAAAAATAGTTTATGAAGTTCCTGGGTCATGGATGTGTATTAAATATGTGTATCATATAATAAAAATCTTAAATATATTATGTATAGTATAAAAGTATTAAATATATTTCCGTTGTCTGGTACCTGTAACACAAGTCCTTCAGGTAGTTACCACGGGGCCAGAATGACGTGGTGTGAAGCGTCCATAGATATTATTATTATTATTATTATCGCTTACACGCGTCCAGTAGTCAATTATACTTTTTTGCGGTGACTACACGTTTGCATTCGCAAAAAATTAGTGTTTCACAAAAATGAAAGAAATTGAAAACATTGTCTAAAGATCTTTGTGCGTTATTACTAGACGAGCTGACAAATATGATCAGAATATGACCACTTTTTAGATAACATTTTCGATATGTTGATTGTTGAACAAACAAAACGCGTGGTAACTGTACGATTAAGCGCCAGCGACTGGCGTTCACTAGCACGTAGTGACAGATCAGAGTAACAGATCCAGTGCCACTGGCACTGGATACTGGATCGATCCAGTGCTGGATACTGGATGCTGGACTAGATTGAAACATGTTTACATTGATACAGTGCTGATCCAGCGACGGAATCCAGTGATGCTGGCGCCAGCTACTGTATCAATGTAAATCAGCCTTTAAAGTTAGGTATTCTAATGCTCGATTTATATGTGTCAGTGCAACTGAGCGGTTTTGACGCTAGTCGCTACACAATGATAGCACACGCAATTGTATGTAACTAATGATAAAATAAAATAAATGTAACAAAATATACAGCAAAATTTACAAGCAAATACCAGTCAAACAATTGAAAAGCAGTGGTTTGTAAAAACGTGGGTGGAAAAAATACACGCGTATATAATATATTTTATTTTTATAATAAACTGCTTAGATGATGCCCGCAACTCCGTTGCGCCAAAATTTGTTTATCGCGCAGGAACTGTACATTTTTCCGGGATGATAAAAATAAAGTTTAAAAAACTAAAACCCGACTACTAAAACGCGCTCTAAAAAGAACAAAACAAGAGAATAGTTTATAGGGATATGGAATTAATGTTTAAAGGATAGCCGTGGTCGTATGTATGTCCATTTATTATCTATAATGAATCTGTTTTGCTATAATAGTAGGTGGTATACGACCACGGCTATCCTTTAAACATTAATTCCATATCCCTATAAACTGTTTTCTTGTTGTGAACTTGGCTTGGGCGAATTTTGAATAAGTGTTGCTATAGATAATTAATTATTGTTTCATATTGTATTGAAGTGATATCATGAATTCATGCAATAATCAGGTGATTGCAAGCAAACTCGTGGGAAATAGCTAATAAAATTTATATATTTGAAATGTGCTAACAAAGTTCTTTCATTTGATACCCCACACAACATAGGTGAAAATATTTTTTTTGTTCTATACCTTAAGTGCCCTAGATGGCGCTATAGTCAATTTTACGTAAATTTATGTAGCCTATAACCAGCGGACAATCAAGACGCTTCCAATAACATCTCATTTGTCTAAATAGGTTAAGTAGTTTTAAAGTTACGAGGGAACAGACAAACATCCATACCCACATATATACATACATACAGGTCAAAATCATAACCCTCCTTTTTGCTTCGCCGTAGTCGGGTAAAAAGTATCATATGTCCTTTCCCGGGACTCAAGGTATCTCCATGCCAAATTTCAGCAAAATCGGTTCAGCGGCTTAGGCGTGAAGAGGTAACAGACAGTTTCACATTTATAATATTAGTATGGATTTGATTACTATGATATAATTTAGTTACTCGACGTAGGATAATGAACTTAAGAAGTAAATTATTGTAGCAATCAGTATGTAATTGTGTATTGATCAGCATTTCTACGATATCTTAATTCATTTCAATTCAATTCAATTCATTTATTTGCTCTAAAAGTGGTGGATACAGCAGGTGGTTAAGAAACCTAAGTAATACTTGAAGCAATTTATTAGATGTATCTTCTTGCAAATGATTATCCTTTTATAAATTGTTTCTGTGTTCAGAGTTCGTTAAGCTTTGACCATTAAATTACCATTTAGTTAATTTAATGCTCTCTAATTTTTTACGCATCGCATCCCTATTTTTCAATGTAAAAAAGCCGGCAACGCACTTGCAACTTTCCTGATGCTGCGAGTGTCCATGGGCGATGGTAGTTGTTTTCCATCAGATGAACCGCTTGCTGGTTTTCCCCCCTTCTTTCTTCTTCTTTAATGGCAGTTTCGTGGGTTGCCAATGTCAGAGTGTGTTGGATAGACTTTGCTCTATTTTAATGTAGGTCTGGTGAAGCAACAAGAGTATGGTTACATAATAATTTTAATAATATATATTTACAAGTTGATTCACCTAAAACAAAAACAAGTGTTAGTAAAGCTAAAGACATCACAATCTAATATTGTTTTTCCCTATTTTATGAAAAAATATGGTGGCTAGTAGAGTTGCCTCCTCATTTGTACGTATCGTTACTAAGTAGACGTTAACACGCCGGGTGAAACACGGGGGTACCTCAGACCCCGAACTTTGTTACTTACAACCGACATTCTAAACTAAGCAACACTGTCGGAGAATTTACTTTTGCACTATACTTGGTGGGAGTTATTGGATAACTTGGTTGTGTTATCAAACTAGTTTTACCTAATTCAAGCACTGTGAAACGAATTGTGACGATGCATTTGTAGGGTTCCATACAAACTTAAGTAACCCTTATAATTTCTCTTTCTTCATCTGTCCCGCATCTTCTCTTGATAAGTCATACTTATAATAATATTAAATAAATGATGTAATGTATATTTATCTGGGATAAAATGTATCCAATGTCCATTTCCGGGACTCAAAGTATCCCTTTACCAAATTTCATCTAAATCGCTTCAGCGGTTTGGGCGTGAAGAGGTAACAGACATACAGACAGACACACTTTCGCATTTATAATACTAGTATAGATTACATTGCTAACATTTCGACTGCCCCTAAGTATACTGAGTCAACTTGTTAAATTGCAAACTTTACAGGAGAAGGTCAGAAAGAACGAAACGTTATATTTTTAATGTCATGAAAATTAGGAAAAAACAAAATGTTTATAGATAATTACCTATAAAAAGACCCTTCCACACAAAGCAAAATAAAAAATATATTATTTCATTATTTACTGAGTTAATGTAGATATACTAGTATACGTCGACTATCTGTAAGTTGAAATTGGATCAACTACCACTTATATTTTTATACGTCATATCATTGAATTTGCGTATTTTGACAATTTTAAATCTAAAATATGGTAAAACTATTTTTAATTTAGAGTTTTCTTTCATAAGGTATCACAATTTTGCTCTCATAGTTCGTTTTTGTATAAATCTTGGCAGTTGGCTCACTATATATGGATATAAAATAAGAAACGTCCTATTTTTGTTGGTGAGTCAAGTGTGACAATGTATGTTAAATAATTAAAACATCTTTTACTTCTTATATTTTAATTACATTTAACTACATATAGATTAAAATATATTTGTTATTGAAAGTTCTTTATTTTCATAAAATTAACTAAGTTAAACCTTTGTAGCTAAGACTTAGGTTTCAAGTAACAAAACGAAAAATATTTTATTATCTCTTGTACATTTCTTGCTAAGTATAAAAAATGTATTAATTACTAAATAGCAATCATTTTAGAACAGTCTTAGGGCCTGTTTCACCGCTTCCTGATAAGGTGCCCGATAGGCTTATTTGACCTATATATCTCCTTACTCTATGTGTCAAGTTAAGTGGTGGATAGCCTTATCAGGAAGCGGTGAAACAGGCCCTTAGTCTTGAAAATTCACTTAAGCATGTCTAATTATTACTTATTCTGGGCATGGGCACATTGAAACCGAACAAAAAGGGAAAAAATTATGTTTATGGCATGGGAGACTCCCTTAAATATTTAGTTTAGGTATTTTGTTTTTAATATTTGTTGTTTATTTTATTTTATTTTGTTGTTGTAGCAGCAAGTGGCAACAGAAAAACATAACTTGTGAAAATTTCAACTGTCTAGCTACAGTGATTCTCGAGATACAGCTTGCTGATAGACCGAAGTTCCTGTTATAGGGTCCCGTTTTACCATTTGGGTATGGATCCTTTAGTAGAGGAGCCCAAGAGGAGATTTTGAGCCATGCTTGAGAAGTCAGATTAAGCTTGTATAATGTTCCCAAATATTATCACGGGTCAAAAATCTGATACCCTAGTTGGCGGATTGAAAAGTTTTTTTTAAGTATTGAAATCTCATGAAACTGTAAGATTAAAATAAAGAATGTTAAGTATACTCTAAAGAAGCTGCTCATAAAGATTTAAAGGTAAAGTAAGCCTGCAGGGACATTTTAAAATTTCAAAACACAAAACTTATTTTTTTAAGTAAATAAGCTTTACAGATGGTTTATGTCCCACTTAATTAAATGATTTAGTCCTTTTCAACTAAAATCTTCTAATAAATTACCTACAAAAATATTTTTTTCAATATTTTCATAACTTGAAATCGACTGTAGCCTCTGAACTCAACGCTAGAATAAAAACGGTCTTATTTTTTCCGTTGCACCTAATCTACAGAACCTAGTAGGCCTACAAAACAGTCGACTAACTTCATAAAGAGCACTTTGGGCTCCCTAGCTACCTTAAATAAGTGGTAATTTGGTCTTTTCACAAATGCATACTGAGTCAACTTTCAATTTCAACCAAAATGTCCGCACTCGCGTCCCGCTTATACTGGTAGAATACAACTTGACTCAGTGTTCCATATGCAAAGATAAGTAATTCATGCACTTGACTCTATGTACGTCATTTTATTTCCGGTATTAATAAAGATACAAACTTTTTTTAAAGCCAGCAGGTAGAATATGATTTAATTACTGTAAATATACCATAAAGTGTAATTTGGAAAATTTGTTAGTTGACTCAGTATACTTAGGGGCAGTCGATTTAATGTATGGTAGAAGATATTTAAACATTCATTTTACTCTATCAAATCATTTTCAAAAGCTTCTTGCGTGACAAAGCAGCTAATAGACCTTAACAATCTATTAACAATCAATTTTCTTATCGTAAACGACGATTACCGACTGAAATTAAAAACACGGCCGCGCTATAAACTGAATGAATAAAATAATAAGAAAAATATGACGCAGAATTTGAAATGTCGTTACTGAAATTAACGGTAACAACTTACAACTGGTTATTACTAGTCGTAACTCGTAAAGTAAAAAATAGAAATGAGTTTATTGAAAAATTACTGCTTGTTTCGTTGAAAAATATAAAATAGGAAAACTCGTTCTTATATCTAGGTCGCAAACTATGCACAGTTTGATGATCGATTCACTAGTTTGGGGATAAAAGTAGAACTAACTTTCACATTTATGATGAGCGCTCGCAGATTAAGGATAAGGATTAAGATCTTGAAAGAAAAGTTGAATGTGCTATCTAATGAACTTATATGTTTGAGCTGATAAAACATAAAACACGTAAATCTAAAGAACTACATGCAGGAGTATCATAACTTGTATTTTTTATGGATGCTTATAATAGCACTCCAGTAGCAACTAGCAGCTGTGTACAGTTAAATACTGGTCCGGCTGCCAATGTTAGGTACATACTTACGCCATAAAGTGTCATTAGTAAAATGTTTTATGTAATGTGCTAGATCAGTATTTCCCAAAGTGTGGATCGCGACCCACTGATGGGTCGCGGGTAGATTTTGGGTGGGCCCTGAAACTATAGAACGATTGTCGTACTTACGTACGTTTCTTAAGGCCCAAGGCCCAAGTCCAGCAGTAAATCGTCAGTAGTGAGTAGGCTGACGATGACGATATGATGGTGAACTACAAATGTCGCGGCAGCAACATACCGATTACCGCTGCTTTTTTGTCTTGACATGACACAAGGTGGGCCGCGAATTTTAAACTTTCTTGTAGATTGATCGCGGTCTCGACAAGTTTGGGAAACACTGTGCTAGATTGTTATGAAGTCAATTGTTAAGGAGAGATAAATAAATAAATAAAGCAAAAATAGTGTGTTTGAAACGCTGTAGGAAGCAAACTCTGAATGTGCCGAATCAGTCGATTCTGTGACTAGGAAACCACGTCATAACGTAAATTTCGAATTTAAAAAAAAAGGTATAATTGATAAGAAAAAAAAATTAGAAAAAACTTCATAACAATAGCAACTACTCCAGCTTTTACAACTAAACTGCTACAACTCAAAATTATTTCTCCAATTACATACAATTCCTAGGAAACGTAGTCTACAGGGAACTATCTCGGACACTTAGTTGCTAACGGTTAAACCCTAAAACGTTCGGCCAATAAGTCGGAGTCGTTAGTACCAAGAACATCACTAGAACCCGTGGACTCACTACATCTTCATAATTTAAGCCGTAGGAACAGCATACACATTTTTGTGAGCATTGAAGACTTTATGTCTATGAGCATAGATAATGTTTTTTTTTACTAATAAAAAACTAGCAACAAATAAACATTCGGAAGGCAGACAAAATAATAATAATAATAATAATTAAATCTATTGAGGCTTTACACCACGTCAGTCTGGGCCCATGCTAAGTACCTAAAGGACATGTGTTACAGGTAAAAGACAACGGAAATATATTTAATACTTTTATACTAAGTATACATATATTTAAGATTTTTATTATGTCATACACATATTTATTACACAATACACATCCAGACCCAGGAACATTGAAAAATTTTTGTTCCGTCGGCGGGATTCGAACCCGCGACCCCCGGCTCGAGCTACTAACGCGCTCACCACTGAGCCACAGAGGTCGTCAAAAATGATGGCTCCCGTATAACCCTTAGAACTATATATTAGAACGAAACCAGCTATGAAGGAGTGAATTTATAATTTATAGAGTCAACGTGTGTAACATAACATAGATCTCTCTCGTCGTGTCGGTTATCTGTCCGATGGGGTTATTAGAGTAAAGGATTACTCTAATAACCCCATCGGACAGATAACCGACACGACTAGCAAGAAAAGGACAGGACCGAATTCTTATACATCCATGCGATGCATGAATCATCTACCTTGTTACCTTTCATGTAGTCAGCCTGAGTTGCTCAAAGCAAACTTGGAAAGACTATTTTTCGAACGCTAGAAATCCACAATCTTACTAAGTCAAGATGTACGCTTGAAAACATGATATTAACTATAAACTAAATCAATATACACGAAACTTGCAGTTGTACTGTAAATTGAAACGAAGATACAGAGAAATCCAAAAGCGTGAGCCCGGCTTTAGCAGTGCCGCCTGCAGCCAGTATTAAAATCTCATTACCAACTCGAATTCACACTCCCATTCATACACGCCCTGCATCTTTACTTTAAATCCATTTTAAAGATAATTATTTTCCATCTAAAATCACTGGCCTGGACCCCGATTTTAAAATCTAAATCCAAAATTAATACAGCTTTTATCCTGAATTAATACAGATTTGTTCGAAAGAGTATTTCGACAATATTTTATTCATTTATTTTTTCTTTATGCACAAAATTGCAAATCAAAGATATATTTAAATGTTATAATAATAGTAGAGGAGAGGAGGGTGCTATTTTTTAGTCACTCGAGTTTTGTACATTAGGTAAAGCTGATAAAAAAAAATAAGAGCGTTTTTTATTTTAGTGGTGGGTTCAGAAACTGCAGCCGTTTTAAAGTTTTGAAAAAGAAAATATAATTAAAAAATTGCTTATTTATGTCAGTTATAAATATATATTAGACAACAAGGACTAAATCGCTTAGTTTAATGCAAAATAAAATATCTGCGAAGTTTAGTTAGGAAAATATGAAGGTTTATTTATTTATATTTTAAAATGTCCCTACACGCTTACCTTAACTTTGAATCGTCAATGCTTTTTATGGGAGCTTCTTTGGGGCATACTAAACATCCCCTATCTTAATCTGACAGATAGGATGACAATGTATTATTTAAAAAAAAATTAACCCACCACGTGAAAAATCTGATTTCTATACCATGATAACTAGACACGTCATGTCGGAAGCCTATTACAAGCTTAATCTGACACGCTCGAGCTACTCCCGAAATCCCCTCTTCACCTCCCCTACTATAATGCATCAGGGTAATTATTTCTTTAAGAGATTTCTTTTAGCAAACCTGATAATTATTTGTGAATGTATTGTAATCATTTTTAGAAATGTATTTAAAAATTTTTTTGAACACGTAAAACGGCAATTTTTTGGGATTTTTACCTATCCGAACATGCGTGATCTTGGTTTAAAACGAGATAACCATATTTTTGTAGGCTCATCATACCAAGCTATATACATTATACATACTGCATCGTAACAATATCGATGATATTGTTGGTTTAAAATATATGAATCAGGGTACTGACCGCACGGCGCAATAATTACTGCGACAGTATCTTTTAATGACGCATCGCTGACAAAGCATAAAGGTGCGTCCCCAAAAGCGATCTCTAGTGGATTCGCTTTGATATTATAAAATATTCTATGTAAATCTAGAATATTTTTGTTCTGAAGTAACGTTCATACTTTAAAAACATTTCATTACGAGTATTTGTATGATTTTTTTGATTGAACAAAGTGTGGCGGTACCCACAATTCGCCTAACATTCCTGCATCGTGCTATAGAAGATTTCTGAGCTCGTTGGTATATATACGACAGCTGATATGTATCACGTGGGCTTCGGCCTGACCGGGCATACCTACCACCTCTCTCGGAAGTTCTTCCTTTGTGGCGGCCACGCGTTATTCCCACATAAGTTTACATAATAAATTGATCCTACTACGAGTTGACTAATTGTCTAGTAAATCTCGATTTATTATTTTCATCTCGTCAAATTCTGTTATTATCATTAGGTGAACCGTGATTAAAATCAAGGTAGCCATTATCATCAGAATTATTTAATACTTGTTCAAAAATCTCACTATCGTTATCATCACCGATATCAATTTTTATACTCGTAGTAATTACTACGAGTATAATAAGCTGAGTCCATTTAACTCTTCATGCGAAAGTTGTACTAGCTGCAGCAGAAAATATTTCATCTTACATACTGATGCTGATCAACTTTATTATTAACTAGCTGTTGCCCGCGACTTCGTCCGTGTGGACTTCTGTTTATAGTTGTTCCCATACATCGATTAAATAGTTTACGCGCAAATAAATTGTTCTAGTAGTTCGTAAGATAAGCCCTTTCAAATAACTTCCCCCGTTTATTCCACATTTTCCTCTATCTCTTCGCTCCTATTAGTCTTAGCGTGATAAAATATAGCCTATAGCCTTTCTCGATAAATGGGCTATCTAACACTGAAACAATTTTTCAAATCGGACCAGTAGTTCCTGAGATTAGCGCGTTCAAATAAGCCCTTTTAAATAATTGTCTCCGTTTTTCCCACGTTTTCCTCTATTTCTTCGCTCCTATTAGTCTTAGCGAGATAAAATATAGCCTATAGCCTTTCTCGATAAATAAGCTATCTAAAATTGAAAAATTGTTTTAAATCGGACCAGTAGTTCCTGAGATTAGCGCGTTCAAATAAGCCCTTTCAAATATTTTCCCCCGTTTTTCCCCCATTTTCCTCTATTTCTTTGCTCCTATTAGTTTTAGCATAATAAAATATAGCCTATAGTCTTTCTTGATAAATAGACTATCTAACACTGAAAAAATTTTTCAAATCGGACCAGTAGTTCCTGAGATTAGCGCGTTCAAACAAACAAACTAACAAACTCTTCCGCTTTATAATATTAGTATAGATAACAATAAGCGTGAAGGTATCTTTACCAAATTACGGCCAAAGAACGATTGTTCCATTTCCGCGGGCGTGTTAATATTTTAAAATCCATTTATCTCGTGTCACAATTGTTTGGATTCCCATTTAGGTCGGAGTAGATTTATTATTTTATTCGCGGGGCTCGCCGAATGTGTCAAAAGTGCAAAGTAACTTTTAATAAAAATAGAACTTAAAAAAAACTGAAAGTTGATTACGAGAACGTTATTAACAACTGAGTGAGGGGGAAGATGAAGAAAATGGGGGAGACTTTTTTGTATTAAGTGCTTGCAATTTTCTTGATACAAATAAAGTGAAGATATATCTGTTACATCAACTGAAATTTGATGGATCCATGATTTGAAGAAACTAGTGGACAGCGAATGCAAAGAGGGCTGTGCAAGATAAGGATGGTTGGCGCTCCTTGACGGAGCCCTAATATACATATAGCCCTATTTTTAGTAGTGAACGACGTTAGGCTGATAATAATGATGATATCAATTAAAGCAGAAACATTTTACAATGATCTAATACAGTGCTTGAGGTTCTAAGTGTTAAAAATTGAATCCTACGTCCTGGGCATCTTGCTTTTGTACCCGGTTTCTGCGCAATGCTTTTAAATGATAATGCTGATGAATTACAATTTTCATCAAAATAGTTTCAATAGAGGTTGAGATAGGGAAATTCACGATTTTGAAGACGGTTTTATTTTTTTATGTACTATCAGAGAAGTTGATTCTTAGGCAGATGGCGAACCTAAGTAATTTGGTCGAGTCAAAATCAAAATCAAACCCAGCCGACATATTATTAGAGATCAACTACGATAACATGGTGCGCCCCCCCAAATGACTGTTTCAATGTGTGTAGTCACATCCTTATGAAAGAGTTTGTATGTAGTAAGTATTCAACCAATCACAGTATACGTAATATTTCAGTTAATGTCACTTATTACCAAGATTTGTTGGTCAACTAATCATAACTGGCCTACCGCGCAAGACACTTCAAACGTTTTGACAACGCACTGCAAACGTTTTGAATTTTGGAGGGGCGTGCCATGTTATCATAGTTCTAGTAGATCTCTATCACAAATTACAATTATTAAATTGCATTGACATGATCCGACCAAAACATGACGTTGATCTGTCAACTGCCTAGGAATTAATTTCCTCGATTGGATGGTACTTAATTCTGAAATAAACGTATTTATTTTATAGATACGACAGTATATATGTTGCTGCTGATATATCCCACCACGTGCGGCGGTTCCTGTACAAACTCATTATGAAAGTTTAATGTATCGCGGAGTATTAGCGGGGGTTTTATTTCCGCTGGTGGGAATCGAGAAGTGGAATATGTTATTGTGGACACTTCGTTGCGTCGTGTAGGGAAGGCGGTGTGACGCGCACCGTGGTTTTATCTTCTGGGGGGTGTGCCAAAATGTTTTCGTTTTAGCTTCGTTATAGATTCGCCGATGAAAATGTATGGAATTGACATAAGCGTAATATTACGTTGATGTTCGACTCATCTTATGTCAATTCCACACATTTTGATCGGCGATTCTATAACGAAGCGAAAACGAAAAGGTTTCGGCTAAATGGCCTGGTTCTTCACATGGATACAGTAAAAAATAGAAAGAATCCATAGTAATATTGTAAATTCGAAAGTGTGTCTGTTGTCTATCTGTCCGTCTGTTTATCTGTTACCTCTTTATGTCCAAGCCATTGAACCAATTTTACTGAAATTTTAATATAGACATACCTTGAGTCCCGGGAAAGTCCGGGGAAATATTTTTATCGGGAAAACTGTTGGGTTTCCACGCGATAAACGAATTTTGGCACAACGGACTGAACGGATAAAATTCATTGGAGGCCGTGAAGTGACTTTTAAAATATTTTAAGAGATAGCAAGATAAGAAAAAGGGCTTAGTTTCAATTATAAACACGTCGTGTCTAAAATTTCACATGTAAATATCCATGATACTTTCTTACTTTTCAGAAAATATGTGTATTTAAATGTTTCAAAATTTCAATTCATGTATTTCAATAATTAATACCACACAAATATCTAAAGAACTTAGAAAACCATTTCTTTTTTTGACGTGATAACGTCTTATAATTCGATATGGGGTGCGCGCACGAAAAACATGACAGTTCATGCGGCGTTACCTCGCTCTGAGGCGTTCCATTTACACTCTCAAGTCTTTCAACAACCGTAAGGTCCACCTGGGCCGCGCTCTTTGTTTCAATTATATTACGTATTTCGATGACTTAGAGAATACTTTTGTATGAAGAAGTTTGGTTAGTTATGACCTTTGATACATTGACCACACTCTGAATGAAAAATAAATAAAAAATCTGTGAGCTATTAGTATTATTTCGGCTACTCAAAATTGTGCTCTATTTCCTACGTGTCAAGGTATGACTTGTGCTTTGTTCGAAGATTTTACTGGATTTCACGAATGTATGTAGCGTTTTGTATTGCGAATAGTTTATTTTACTCATTATAAATATTTTTAGACAATCATTTGAAAAAAATACATCGAAGTAACTTTAGGTTACACTCGAAAAAGTTTGTTTCTATTTATAGAGATTCGGAACCGAGGGTTAAGGGGTTAAGGATAGTTGAACGTGACAACGTCATACGTTGTCACGTTCAACTATCATCAGTAAACCGACTTTACAGACAACCGATTTTTACATTTAACAGAAAAGCCAACTTCACGCGTTTACCCTACCTGTAATGAAACTATTTTGCAGCTGTGAATCGGGCCACAGGTGCCAGTTGCCACACAAAACTCTCTCACTTGGAACTTGATAATGTATCTTGAGATGAGTTGAATCCGATGAAAATAGTATAAACTAGGTCTGTTACGTATATAGAAATAGAAAAAAAAGGGAAATATAGACTACATAGTTTGATTAGTGATTACAGATTAAGTTGAGATATTGTATCTTTACTCAACTGCATTTTGAGAGATTGTATAATAATAATCATGGGAATGTTTGAAACGCTCTATGGTTTGACGAATTTTAACTTGAGAGTGTTGTTAGATTGGTGTAATTTTTGAGTAGTTTTTTTGCATTTGTACATTATTGTTTGAAAAAGTACAAAAAAGAACACTTGTACCCTGAACTAAAAATTTATAAATATCTAATATTAAAATATAATAAGGTACGTTATAAAGTAATATTTGTAACATATTGGAAATTTATTTTATTTGTGACTAAAATTTTACTACAACACGTAATAAAATTTAATTGAAAATAATTACAAAATTACAATTCAGAATAAAAACGACCTATTAATTTTAATTGTAGCCTAGTCCTTTGTAATTTCAGTAACAAATATGTTGCATAACTGATAAACTTATTTGTTAAATTAAATTACATTGGAATAAAATATTTCTCTTTAACAAAACTCTCATTTTAATATAATTATTGTGCATGTATAACATCTACTCAGTGTCATTTAAAAAACCTAATAATTTATCGAATATATGTTTTATAAAAACCACGATGTGATCCTTCTGCTGGGCTTGACTTATCCCAACCAAATCACGTAGATCCACCAATCATAACCTACCAACTAGGTTGGTTGGTTGGTAGAAACTGTTGTTAGTAGAAAGACCGCGCCTATTTGTTATGTACATAGTTTTCATGTATTGTGTTTTAATTTGTACAAATTAAGAATGTTCTATTCTGTTATCTACAGTTTCTCAAAAGAGTAGACGCTGAAATAAATTTTTAAAACAGTCACGATGAAATGATAGTTTTTGCGCCATATATTTTCACAAAATATAACGTTTAGAGAGCAACTACGATAACATGGCGCGCCTCTCCAAAATTAAAAACGTTTGAAGTGCGTTGTCAAAACGTTTGAAGTGCGTTGTCTTGCGCGGTAGGCTAGTTATGATTAGTTGACCAACAAATCTTGGTAATAAGTGACATTAGCTGAAATATTACGTGTACTGTGATTGGTTGAATACCTACTACATATAAACTCTTTCATAAGGATGTGACTACACGCATTGAAACAGTCATTTGGAGGGGCGCGCCATGTTATCGTAGTTGATCTCTACTACACTATACATTTTTATTTGCAATAATATGTTTTTGTATTTTTTATGTGATTTAAAAATTATGTTCGGCGTCTACTCTTTTTTTACAAGCTATAAATATTCATTCTAAGGTGTTTTGCTTCACTGTTTTAACAGTACTAAAGCCTTCAAAACCTAAAACTCCGTTGTAAGAAAACTTAATATCACACGGACGTGTTTAAATAATTCCAAAACATTACACACTTAAGAAATTTCAGTTGGAAATCTCAGAAGCACCTGATTTACCTCTTTAGCTCATCCACGGGTTTGTGGCGCTTGTTTACAACCAGCCTCCAGTATATCCAGACCTCCTCCCTTCCTCCAATCCCACTTGAATCCGCCGAATCTTCGCGAGGTGAGAGGTCTCCTAACGCTGGCACAACACTTCATTAGACCGACTTTGCTTTTGATTAATTTACTTGGCTCGGGTGTTGAAAGACGTGGATTATATTTAGCTGCTTTTAATTCTGTAAGCGCTTTAACGTTCATTGTAAAAATATTGTAATCTTTTGTAATGGAGTCGTTTAGGTAAAGTTGAGTTTCACTTTTTTGCCAGTCGATTAAGTTTACTTTTAGTGCTTAAAAATGCAAAATTTAAGATCGCTGTACTTATAATTTTGTATTCAACTTTCTCAAGCCTTATAAGCTCACAGGTATAGTTTTCGTATTTCTAACTTTTCATACCTCCTTCTACTAGCTGATTTTAAACCTATAAATCATTAAAGCTTTCAAACCGATACCAGTGACGTTTACTTTTTCTATGTTTTTTGGTGAGACGAATAAACTCACACGACGGACGAAAAATCAGGCACAGGACCGACTTTTTACATGCTGATTTGACGCAGGGATAATCTTTTTAGTTTGACAGTCAAACAATCAATAAACCCTATCCAAACTCGAAACAACATTTGTTGTCCCAAGTTCCAACGCAAAAATCGAACCTACGACCTCCAACTCGAAAGCTAATCTCTTATATACTATCTGTTTCTCACTTATATAACCCAAGTTTAGGACACCAACAAGCCTAGAACTGAGTTTTCAGTAGGCACCGGTGTCTGAAACTGACAACTGCGGTTTCTGTCGCCACATGCCTCTAAAACAACTGCTCTGAATGTGAAAAGCAAAGCCAAAATATATCTTACCTATTTTAGAAACCTAAATTAACTTAAAATTACTTTTTGTAATTTAAAAATAAATTGAAGCTATTTAACTATAAATATAAAAAAAAAAATAATTAAACTAGAAGTGCTCTCGTTTTTGCTAAAGATTAATGTCATTTCATCATAATATGACCACCATGACGGATAAACCAGTCGTTACTACCAACTGCGATTTGCGACTGGTTACGCTGTCATGATTCGCCGATGAATCTGGCCTTAAGGCCGTGTTCACACCAAACCGACTGTGAGCCACCGAATGTGAGCGAACGTTACGCAGTTTGTTGTATTTCCATACATATTCACGTTTTTGTTCACGCCTAACCGACAATACGTTATCTTATATCTTTAAACGAGTAATTCTTGTATATATATATATATATATATATATATATTTGGAATCTCGGAATCGGCTCCAACGATTTTCATGAAATTTAGTATATAGGGGGTTTCGGGGGCGATAAATCGATCTAGCTAGGAATCATTTTCATAAAATGTCATTTTGTGTGTTTTTTAATTTTTTGAATACCGAGCGAAGCTCGGTCATATAGCTAGTTAGTTATTATGCTAGGCGTAGGCGCGGACATTCGATACCGCATATTTTCACGTTCACACTGGGGCTCAGGTTTAGTGTGAACACGGCCTAAATATATTCAATATTCATTCGTACTTCTAAAATGAATTCCGAAAGAGGGCATTACATAATCTGGACTAATCATCTGATTGATAACCGCAACATCTGGGCCGCATTTGTATACAAGCTTGACCGACTTATTGAAATTTCTGATCGCTCTCCAATTCCTCTGAGTGGATTCTTGTTTATTCTGTTTCAGCTCGATAATGCAAATTGAATTATTATTGCAGTTGGCAACGTTGTGTTCATTAATGTCTGAACGCAGTCATCATGGCCTTTGTGTATACCACCAATTTAATAGCCGATAGCGTATTAATGAACCGATTTTGATGAAATTTGGTACTTTTTTGTTTCAAACCGTTTATTCCAAATAAAATACAAAATTGGCTTAAACTAGTTTTCCGCCAAACTAAAAAGTTTATTGGCGGGTACGCGCTCTTAACATAATTAGCAATAAACTTATCAATACACAAAACTAATCTATATCACTAAAACTAAATTATATGATAAACTTCAAACCGTATCACTTATTTATATTTCTTGTCTTCTAATCGCATAATAATACACAAATAATTAACAGCATCTATTTATCTCTTTATCATGTTACAACAAAGCAAAAATAAACAAAAATATATTACGTTTTCAGCTATAATCAATAAAAATAAGAAAATCTAATATAATGTATTAAACAGTTAAATTTACCTTGCATTTTACTTTTTTAGAATCTCATTTCTATTTTAATGAAGAGTTTGACAGACAGTTTAACTTATATAAATTTTTTAATTTATTACATTTAAGTAATTAATGTTCCACTTTGAGTGCGGTATTAAGTGCTTTTGCCTATTTATCATATATGTATTTTGACATAATATTTACTAAAGTTCCTCTAATAACATAGTTTTTAAGTTCTTTTTCAGCATGCCAACACTAACCTTAGGATTTTGATTCAACCAAAGAAGTCTATTAAAATTTTTAGGTATTAGATATTTGTTCGTCCTTTCCCCATAGTAATTAGTAATTTGTGGTTGGACTAGCTTTCCACAAGTAATTTTCCTAGTATTATGCGTGTGTGTAACTGTTTCTTTATAGTTTTTTTTCATAGTAATGCTCAATACTTATTAAATTCTCTACTTTTTTATGTACTGGTAATAAATTACATTTTTTAAATAATAGATCATAATTTTTGTTACATTCAAGTTTTTCTGTTTTGCTTACTAAATATTTAATGAGTCTTATCTGTAAATTTCTAACGTTACTTAAATGTGTGTTGAAAGTACGGCCATAAACAATAAGACCATAGTTCACTAATGACTCAGCTAGAGCGTGATAAACAACTAATAATGTATGTTTACTTACTATTTTACTTAACTAATAAAATCTTCCTAATAGCGACCTAAGTTCATTACATATTTCGTTTACGTGCGTTATCCAACTAAAATTTACATCAACGTAAAGTCCTAAATATTTAAATGTGTTAACATATTCTATAGTTCGACACGAACAATTAATTTTATTGTCATGTAAGCACTTATATGTGTGGCCCACGATATCAATATCATGCAGCTGTATCGTTTTGGCCGAACGATTATAGGATGAGCGAATATGCATGCACTTAGTTTTTGACAGGTTAAGTATAATTCCATTATCATGCGCCCACTTGGTGATATTTTCAAAATCTTGTACATTGTTTTTTGCCTCTGTGATATTTTTAGATGCATATATTATACACATATCATCAGCGTACATAAAATCTTTGCATTTTTCTACATTAGCCACACTATTGACGTGCATGATATACCCGTTGGGACCGCATACCGATCCGGTGGGAACACCGAGCGTCACGGCCACCTCCTCGCCCGTGTCCCCGCCCACCATAGTCTGTATAGTTCTACCGGATAAATATACCCACTAAAACTATAAACCACTCCTTAACCACCTTAACCACTCCTTAACTGGACCGCGGATCCCACACTCGTCCATCGCCTGTAGAAGGGTATTATGGTCTAGAGTGTCGAATGCTTTTTTATAGTCGATGAACAATGCGATCAGCTGTTTACCGGAGTCGAGACATTGGTTAATGTTGTCGGCGAAACGTTCGAGGGCGGTCACGGTGCTGCGGCCTTTCCGGAAGCCATATTGAGTATC
The DNA here is from genome assembly GCA_905333045.1 of Lysandra bellargus. Taxonomy (NCBI): domain Eukaryota; kingdom Metazoa; phylum Arthropoda; class Insecta; order Lepidoptera; family Lycaenidae; genus Lysandra; species Lysandra bellargus. The sequence goes on along the minus strand of HG995361.1, from coordinate 6,766,818 downwards.
AGATAGTATCTCATGTTTTTCCAAAAAATCTGATATTTGATCGATTATTATTTTCTCTGTAATGTTGTCTATTACTGATAGAATAACTATAGGTCTATAATTTGAATACTCAATATGACTTTAATATTTGAGATTCCGGAAAAGGGCATACAGTGAGTTGTTCAAGGAATTTAGGAACGTTGCTTTTATTTAAATAACTACGGCTATTTAAATAAATCATTTTTCTCACATTAGAAATAAATTAGATAATATTATAATCCGCAACATCGTGCGGAAAGTTGCTTACCGCGCGACAACTGTACATTTTACAGCAATTAAAACCTTTCCTTAAAAAAAGTTTTTCCTTTTTTAGGAACAATGGAGGTAAAAGACCCTGCCCATCTGAAAAGGTTAGTACTTTTTGTATTTACCACTAAACAAAGAAAAGCACATTTTTTACATAGCTTTTTCTTATCGTATTTCAATGCGTTTATGGCCACACTTAAAGACTTAACTTTAATTCGATGAGTATTTTGACAACAAGCTATTTAATTGCTTATCAAACTGTTCAATGCATTATAGATATAAAACATTTAAGGTCCATTAATATATCTGTGAGTGCGACAATTACTTCGTTACTGTATCCTTTATATAAGTTATTGCAGAGAATCCATATAAATTTAATAAATACGAAAGTGAGTCTGTCTGTATGTCGGTCTGCCTTTTACCTCTTCAGGCTTAAGCTGCTAAACGGATTTTGATGAAATTCAATATTCAGATTCTTTAAGTCACGGGAAAGGATATAGAATATTTTTTTCCCAGAAATTTACCGCGTGACAAATTAATTTTGGTGCAGCAGAAATGTTTGCGTCGACCAGTTTATAATAAAAGTGATAATGTTTGTTACATCGTTAATTCAAATTTCGAAATTCCAATAAACACGATGTAGGGCATCCATCACCGTTGACGGCGACGTCACCTGACGTCAACAGTGACGTGCATGGAGACTCTCGTTATTAACGGGTTTAATTGTCCCTACGTCACGTAGAGTCACGTAGAGTGGCAAAACTTTGTGTGTGGAAAAAAGTGGAAATCTGTTTGGTTATGGGTGTTAGAGTGATTAGATGTAGGTTTTGCAGAAATCATGCTAAGGTGCAAACCAATGTTGCCTTGTTTAAAATTAACAGTTAGGTATTTTGCTCTACGTATCATGCAAGAAAAGGCGATCTAAATTATAACAAATTATAAGCTAATGTTGGTTAAAGTTACGTCTTATCCTAAACTTATCATCTGGATGTCAAATGCTTTTTTTTTTCTTATTTATTAGGCTTGTGTCGAAACCGACAATGCCAGCCTCATACATTACATCCAAATTATAAACTTCATTACTAACAATTTGCAAATAGATACTAATTAGCTCTACACTTAATGAAATTTAAATACAAATTTACTAGCCCCCAGCAAACAGGCTCTTTCGGAAAAATGCTTTTGCCAATGTCGATTTATCGGCAAAGTTCTGAGATAATAAGGACATAGCTGAAAATATATTTCTTGGCCGCTAGAGAACACGTCTTGACATTTACGCGCCTTTGTTGAAAACGGGCATTAGGCTGCGTTTCCACCAGAGATGTGTTGCGACTTGCGAAGAATGTGTTTTTAAGATCCAATAGAATCGCTGCGCTGAGCAAGGTCACGTCAATTAAGCGATTCTAAAAAACAAAATTCTCAAAAACACGTTCCTCGCAACACATCTCTGGTGGAAACGCAGCCTTAGTGTACTATGATTTTAACTTAAACATCAAGGCTATACAATATTATTCTACAACTCGAGCAGGCATATAAAGCTTCACATAGCAAATGAGACAATTGTTGTATGAGCACAATGCTCCCCTCATCTTTAAGATTAAGCGCCGCCGTACAAATTATGATGTGAACAATGCCCTGTTCAGGGTGATATATTAACTGAGGTATATCCACAACATAAATAAATACAGTAGGAGTAACCCAGCCGTGTTTTTGCAATCTAATTCAGGCAACTGAAATACAAGCTTTACTTACTGTATTGTTTTGCTCTCTAAGAGACCTATCAGACAGAGAGCGGCCACTTAGTCTAGCTTTAAAGCAGCTGCTTTTGTGATTTTTGTGCTATAATTTTAGTTATATTAACGTGTAATTTTAGTTATATTACGTGTACCGAGTTCTTGACGCCAGTTATATATTTTTTACCCATTTCAAAAAGTGCAAAACCTTCACTATAATATTTCGTAAACCTTTTTTCCACTGCTGAGTCTCCTCATCACTAGACAGCTTATCTCTACTCGTTCTATACAGGATGTGTGGGTTTTTTTGTGATTTGTATTCATGTACATGAATTTTCCCATTCAAAAGTAAATGAAAAGTTACTCTTTATACGCTGCTACTTTCACAGCGAATACACACCCTAAAGTGTTATCACTTAGTTTTGTTACACGTTGTATAATTTAAACAGGAAATTCTAAACAGGATAGCTAATGCGGTAAACAACGTATGAAACTTTCACATCAAAACCTTCAAACTATCCAACGAAACTATATCCTGAACTACCCGGGGTGTAGTTTATGAAAAAGCAAACGAAAATTAAAAACTTATCACGGGGGCTAAGAACCTGTAGACTCTGGCAGGGGTGGTTAAACTTTTAAATTCAATAAACAACGATTATTATGCCGCGGAGTTTATCACGGTGGAACACGGTAGGTACGGGAGTGTTTACACTTGGAGACAGGAGATGGTTAAAGACTAATTATTCGAAACTGTCAAGATGATGATGATTAACCCACTGTGTATCCCCGGAAGATAGTCCTAGAAAATTATGCGGTTCCTGTGTGGTTCACTTTAATTATAAATTACTAAATATAAAGTATCTACATTTAACTTTCCTTCTCTTTTTATTTTCACTTTTATGAACAATTAGAAAAAATATAAGTAAATTTAAAGCTAAAAGTGACATTCACTGTAGGAATACCAGAAATACGCACAAGCTGGATTTGCCGATGATCAGACTTAGTAAAGTTAGTAAATCTTTTAAAGGTCAATGTATACGCCTGTACAATAAAATCCCAGAAAATGTTCAAAATCTTTCGCTTAATAAATTTAAAAAAGTAGTCAAAGAACGTTTGTGTGCCAAAGCCTATTATAAGGTCAATAATTTCATAAACGATGGCACATCTTGGGAGTAGGATGGCTGACTAAATATGACTTACAATTATGTATGGATGTTGAAATTGTATAATTTTAAGTTAAAATAATTGTACATTTTATTTTAAAAATATTAATTTTTTTCTCACTTTTTTGGTAAAAAGTGGGACACCGTGCGAGTTTCTTACGCCGGTTCTTCTCGCCGGGATAGTTCCCGAACCGGTGGTAGGCACCAGTAGTATCAACTATCAACGTTCTGAAAGCATTTGTTACAAATCTATTCAGAAATAAAACAATTTTTATTTTATTTTAATTTGCCTTCCTTCTTTCGCTACTTTGTTGTAGTATTATCTTTCGGGATAAATCAAACGCCTAAGACCTACAAGTTTATTTACGCTCTAGATAGTGCCATTGCTCCTAATCCACTGTTCCATTCGCCATTCCTCCATCCCTGCGTCCCCAACTAGGTACGTCCTTTAAACTTTAGACTCAATAGGGTCATGTTCAGGAGCTGTCAGACTGACGGCACGTGATTAATGGCCGCTGTCAGATTCACTCGCAGGACAAATGACCGGGAGTTAGGTGAGAATTAAATCTGATAATGATTGTTTTATCGCGGCCCCCGTGCCCCCAATAAGTGTTTTCGAGTCGTTGTTTGTTCTTAACGATTTTAAGGCTATGCGGTTTTGGTTTAGGCTGAAAAGAATTATTGTTGCCCAAAATATAACTTGGGGTGAGACGGGCGACGTGATTTTTTCCTATTTGGTTCTATTGTAATTTGTATACATTACTAGATGAAGGCTGCAACAACAACCTTATAGAGTAGAAGCCCTAAATTTTCTTAAAGTATTACGGCCTTACCACAAAGATTGAAACATCTGTTGATAGTTAGACTTTAAGGGTGTCTAGCAGTGGGAAGCAACTGTCAAAAAAGTCCGGCACTGGAAAACGAGATTCCTCCACTTACCGCCGCGAAGAATATAAGCTATGAAATTGAGCTTTACTCTTTCTGGAAGGTCAGGTAGACCTTCAGAACTGGATACCTCCTAAAGTAACCGCGACCGAAACTCCATAGTTGCCGGTCGTACTTTCTTCTACATAATAATTGGCAATCTGTCTGATTTCCTAAACTGAGGAAGGTCTGGTCGTCGCAGGCTCTTGGTTCAATAGATTTTTTAGGGAGAAAAACTACAATTTTTAATATTTTCATACTCATCTAAATCAGTCGTTTAGGCGTGAAAAGATCAGGCAGACATGCACACAGACAAATAGCAAACTTGCTCTAGCATTTTAATATTTGGATAAGATATTATATAGGATAAGGATAATTTCGTATGTCAACAATTAATTGTATTTGTAGAGATTTGCTTTCTGGAAATTAATGGTAACTAACACTACGTTCTAATCTTGAATTATCGTTCAGTGTTTGAATACGATCAAAATGTCCAGAATAATTTTCTGTGTAATATTTTATGTCATTATTATTATCCCTTGCAAATCACCTAAAACTTTGACCTTCATCATATTCAACTAAAATAGTTTAGTTTTACTACCTATCATATTGTTTGTCATGTTCGATACTTGAATAAATATTCGCCTGATGGATACATAAAATATGACTTATTTCGGGCCATTCTCATCATATCTTATGTATAATATTATCAATAACTTTATGGTACGAATATGATCATAAATCGCGGAGTGTTTTCCCCACTGAAAGTTTCACATAAATCATGTCCCAGATTCAATGGTATCACAATACTCGAAATGGGACATTTATTCTAACACGCAATTCAGTACACTCTGCGGGCCGTTGACTGATTTGTGGGACAATTTTCAACGTCCAACATGCCGAATTTAGGTGATTGCGGTGTCCAATGATTAGTACGAGTCCCCATCCACTAATATGTATAATTTTCAGATACTAAAGTCTATTCAGGATGAATGTGCAAGCACTCCTCGTATGTCCTCCCTGTACCATGAAACTGTTTTGAGACTCAAATAATCGGACGAGAATACCGTCTCCTACTCTAATCAACGTGAAATGACGGTGTTAGAGCAGAACGCGGCATTCTCATCCGATTGTTTGAGTCTCAAAACAGTTTCGTAGTAGGCCTACTGATTACACCTACCGACTGGCGACTACCGAGTAGGGTAGTGAGAAAATGCCCTTAGCTGAGTACATCCATAATAAACAAACCGAGTGCTTCTTTTTTTTAAGAAATAAGGGGGCAAACGAGCAAACGGGTCACCTGATGGAAAGCAACTTCCGTCACCCATGGACACTCGCAACAACAACTAATGTGTCCCATATGCGTGAAAGGGTTAAGAGGGAATAGGGTAATAAGGTAGGGGAGAATAAGGAAGGGAATAGGGAAGAGTAAGGAAGGGAATATTGTTGGGGATTGGGCCTCCGGTAAACTCACTCACTCGGCCAAACACAGCGCAAGCGTTGTTTCACGTCGGTTTTCTGTGAGCCCGTGGTATTTCTCTGGTCGAGCCGGCCCAATCGTGCCGAAGCATGACTATTCCACGTAAAAATTCGTGCCGAAGCATGGCTTGGCCGTGTGCATTCCCTCGCCGCTCTACTCGGTAAATGTAATTAAAGCATAAAGGCGTACTGAATTAGAATGAACTATGAACTTCTTTCTTGGAAACCTAAGTATATGTATATGTCGCAGTCATCTGGTTTAATCTGCGATTCGATTGAATGACTAGCGTATTCATTGAATGACACCATTCAATTGAATGATTCGGCCAAACGTCGATTGAACGATCGTCCTTCAACGTTCAACTAGTTAGCGATATGTAGCATAGCGTTTTGAAGATAGCGGAGATGAAATCAGTCAGGTAATTGAACGTATTTCATTTTCTTCCAACTGCGGCGCTACTAGTCACTAAAACAAATATGGCGTCAAACAGCTCGCACAGCTGATAGCACTGTGTTGATATTTTATCGATTACATATTTATTTGTAATTATATGTGCTTTATTTGTAATAACCAATCAAATAATATGAAAGCGTGGATTCACCTATAAATACCACGGCAACGGCTACTTGAAAAAAATATAGCATCCCACTTAACGACTTCGCTATATGACGTTTAGTCAAGACGTTAAACGTTACAGTCAACGTCTTGACGAGTTGTCTTTTAGTCATTCAATTGAATGGTGTCATTCAATGAATACGCTAGTCATTCAATCGAATCACAGATTAAACCAGATGACTGCGACATATATAAGGAACCAGCTGTACTGTACTCGTACCGCGTACGTCGTCGTGCCTGTCATTTTCGTAACAAATTGAAACGATCCACCGCAAACGCGTGGCTAGTGGCTACCCTCAATAATAATACCCAGCTGTATAATGTATATTGAAATAGTAGTCATATTTTGTGGCCATTTAAGATCCTTTATAGATAAGACTAAACGTTCCGCGCGGCTTCGCCCGCGTAAATCAGGAATTTCACAGACAAATTAGCCCACAAAAAATAGCCTATGATCCTGCACGTGGTCTTCTTTTTATCTGTTCTAAATAACATAAAAATTGCTCCAGTAGTTCGTAAGATATTATTTAGCCATTTCAAATATTTAGTTAGTTTTTTCCACATTTTCCTCGATGGAAGGAGCGATGAAACAGAGGATATATTAGTCTCAGCATGATAATATAAAGGTAGCCTATAGCCTTCCTCGATAAATGGGCTATCTTACGCTGAAATAATTTTTTAAATCGGACTAGTGGTTTCTGAGATTAGCGCGTTCAAATAAACAAAGAAACAAACAAACCTCAGCTTTATATTAAATACTAGACGTTCCGCGCAGCTTCGCCCGCGTAAATTAGATGTTTCACAGACAAATTAGTCCACAAAAAATAGCCTATGATCCTTTACGTGCTCTACTTCTTATCTGTGCCAAATAACAGAAAAATTGCTCCAGTAGTTCTTAAGATAATAAGCAGTTTCATATAATTTCCCCCGTTTTTCCACATTTTTCTCTATTTCTTCACTCCAATTAGTTTTAGCGTGATAAAATTAGCCTATAGCCTTCCTCAATAAATGGGATATCTAACATTGAAAGAATTTTTCAAATTGGACCCGTAGTTCCTGAGATTAGAGCGTTCAAATAAGCCCTTTCATATAATTTCCCCCGTTTTTTCCACATTTTCCTCTATTTCTTCGCTCCTATTAGTTTTAGCGCCATAAAATATAGCGTATAGCCTTTTTTAATAAATAGGCTATCTAAAACTGAAAGAATTTTTCAAATCGAACCAGTAGTTCCTGAGATTAGCGCGTTCGAATAAGCCATTTCAAATAATTTATCCCGTTCTTTCCACACTTTCCTCTATTTCTTCGCTGCTATTAGTCTTAGCGCAATAAAGTATAGCATATAGCCTTTCTCAATAAATAGGCTATCTAACACTGAAAGAATTTTTCAAATCCAACCAGTAGTTCCTGGGATTAGCGCGTTCAAATAAGCCCTTTCAAATAATTTCCCCCCGTTTTTTCCACACTTTCCTCTATTTTTTCGTTTCTGCTAATCTTAACGTAATAAAATATTGCCTGTGGCTTTTTTCGATAAATAGGCTATCAAACACTGAAAGAATTTTTCAAATCCGACCAGTAGTTCCTGAGATTAGCACGTTCAAATAAGCCCTTTCAAATAATTTCCCCCCGTTTTTTCCACACTTTCCTCTATTTCTTCGCTCTTATTAATCTTAGCGTGATAAAATATAGCTTATTGCCTTCCTCGATAAATATGCTATCCAACACTGAAATAATTTTTCAAATCGGATCAGTAGTTCCTGAGATTAGCGCGTTCAAACAAACAAACAAACAAAAAACTCTTCCCAATTATAATATTAGTATAGATAGATTAGTCCTCTGATCCTGTTACAACTTTTAAGCATCATACAGTCCTCATGATGATTGCCGCAAATTGACAAAGCTGTTCGTTAATTCCGCGAAGATATATAGCGCTAAAATGCGCCGTACTTTTTTGATACAGAAGATTTACAAGGCAATAAATATACATTAAAAGCGAAGTACTTTTTTCCGCTTACATTATTTTTCCATTCGTTTCCTTTATTTCTATTTGTCGGGACTAATCGAAAGCCGATGTAGGATATCAGATTAAATTATGGCTTAAGAGACGTTCTATTCATTCGGGAAAAATCTAATCTTGATTTTTTTCAAAATAATGAAAATTAAAGGCATTGTAGCCTTATTAAACTGAAAATATCAAAAGGAGGTAGCAAAGGCCCAAAGGGTAAACCATGAAAATAAAATAGAAATCTTAAATTATTATCAATTTATCACTGTGTTTTATTTATACCTTTCCTAGATTTTAATGACTTTTCAAGAGTGAAAATATCATCACCATGTTAAGTATATTTTGATCTCACTCTTGTCGTTATTAATTTAGGTGTGAACAGAGTAGGGTGATGATGACGACATGGCACGCGTGTCCGCATGAATATTGATGACGTCACATGTCACTAGTCAGCTCACGACCGACCTAATCCCTTGTTCCAAAATCACACTGCTGATTCCGCACTAATAATGGTTAGATAATATTGTATGTTATAATTACATAATACATATAGGACATAGTTACCTAATAATAATTTTCAATGCTATTGTAATTGTAACAATGTAAATAAATGTAAAAATGTAAATGTAAAAATGATTATAATCCCAACTCAATATAGTTACAGAGGGTGAAGTAGAAAATAAAATGGATGCAAGAATTACGTATCGTGCCGTACCTGTCGATTAGCTAGCACTCCTTACTATTTACTAAAGCAGCTGAAGACGTATAAGTTTAATATTTTTTTTATAAAACTGCTCCCGTAAAATAAGTTTAGAAAGAAACAAGGGGTAATCTTAGTAAACTACTATAACACATTTTCTTTTCACTTGTTAATTACCCATTCACACTCAAACGATTAATATATTATTTAGATTGCAGATAACAATATTATGAATCCTGGGAAAGGATAAAATAGTTTCATCACGCAAAAGCACTAATCAGGCCCTAAAGACAAAGTCACGGGCGACATTAACTCAATATTCCCAATTTACTAAACTTCAGATTAAATATCTCCATTTACAAGCTGCAGTTCCAGTTTTGAGTTACTCTAAACACCCGAAAGGTTCTCTGAACCATCCTTAGGGGGCGTCTACAAATTACGTGAAGTGCTTAGGGGGGGAGGGGGTCAAGTCAAATCTCATCTAATCTCACTCGAAATCGAAAACTCGAAAATTCCAAAAAAACACCTCACGTAATTTGTGGACGCCCCCTTAATGCTTCAGCAAATTGACCTCTACTTCCCAATGTTTTGAATGTCCACAATATTCCCCGAACCGATATGGGTCATCCTTGACAGATTAACTGGTTTTCATCAGGGAAAACAAACCTTTATGCCACGGTAATAAGGCTTAACCTGATGTTAACTCTGGTCGCGTTTAAGCCTCGGATCAATTGATTGTCAAATTATAAATTGAACTAATTTGCGGTCTTGTGGTCGAATCGAGCGCAGAAATATTGAATTATGTTATTCATGTTCGAGCAAGAATTTACGTTGCTAGATAACTCGGACTTTGTATCACATTCCTAATAATACAAACCTTTCTTGGACTTTTGCGAATATTTCAAGACTAAAATTAGCCAAAGTGAATCAGCCGTTCTCGAGTTTCAGCGAGACCAAAATTTAAAATTGATTTTATTATGTAGATTATTATTAGTTCTAATTACGAAAACAAAACTTCCATAAAGACCTTCTATAAAGTTCTAGAAACAAAGATGAGGAGGTTTTTAGGTGCGTGAACTAAAAAATGCCGCTGGCTTGTACTTTGAGACTCTTGTGTCCCCATAATGACATTTAAATGCCACTATCACTACAAAACACAACTTCAGAAAAGGCATGATTCACGTCTTACAATTACCACGCAAAAATTGATATTACTATATAGGCCCACGCAAACCCCTGTCTTAATCACTAATCCTTTACATCTTGAAGCCTGCCTAAGTTTTATCCGTCACATACATCTCATTAACTTAATTATCCAAGTCCCAGTGATCACGGCTTTAGGATTATACGCCCGGAAACTCTTTAATCTTACCCTTCAAAGCATTAAACTCGCAAACTTTTAATTTTGTCATATTAAAAACGACGCTCTGCGCTCTAATTACCCTTTTGTAATGTCGTGCCTTGATAGAGACAGATGTTTGTTATTTGGACTCGAAAAGTTTCATGTGATAAAGAATAATTCAGTATAGAGACCAGTAAACGGACCCCTTTAGACACTACAGTAACCCCACTATTTTTTATAAAATAAGGGGGGCCAGCAACATCACAAAATCGTGAACTTTGGAAGGAAAGAGGCCTTTGCCCAGCAGTGGGACACTGTAGGCTGATAATAATAATAATAAGGGGGGCAACCGAGCAAACGGGTTACCTGATGGGAAGCAACTACCGTCGCCCATAGACACTCGCAACATTAGAAAAGCTGCTGGCGCGTTGCAGGCCTTACGCTGTCTACTTGAAGGTTTTTAGGTTGTATTGGTCCGGAAATACTGTTGGTGACAGTATTGCCTATGGACACCTATAAATGGTGATGAGTATGCCTGAGTTGCCAGTGCTTTTAAAAGAAATTGCTCTCTTCTCTAAAGTAGCATTATTGAGGAAATACCTAACCACAGTTTATTCCTATGTCTTAGGGCGCGCAGTAACTTCGAGTAAAACGCACCGTTATATCAAAATAAACAAGATGATAGTTTTTCAATCAAATGCTATCCAAACTCCGTAATAATAATAATAATAATAATAATAATAATAATAATAATTTATTTGCCAGAGTGAAATGTACAATGCGGTCTTCATAATAAAATATAGGATCATATCACTTAACTAAATTAATAGTATGCAAATCACAAATGTCATTTCATTAATCTAAAAGGTGGAGAAAAGAAGTAGAAATATTACCATTACTAAATGTCACAATATGTCAATATGTCAATAATATAGAACTGTCAGAAATAAGTACCAGCGAAAAAGTCCTTTACTTCATAAAAACAATTATTTATGAGCCATTCATTTAGTTTTCTTTTAAAAGGAATTAAGCTCAGTTTTTCTAAATCTTTTGGCAAGTTATTATAGATTTTAATAGCCATAGAATAAGGACTTTTAAGAAACGTTGTGCTGCTACATTTGGGCATGATTAATTTATTGGGATAACGTTGTGATCTCTTTGCAACATTGTTATCCTTGTTTTGCATAAAATATTTTAATACCATAATAAGTTGACAATTAGCAAGCAAAATAATCTTTAATTATTTTAACTTCAAGACATATTTTTTACATTTGTGGCCTGTAACCTACTGTAACTAAAAAAACTTATAAAAGTAAATTGGTTACACGTAACAAGTCCAGACTACACATAAATTACTAGCACCGCCGTACTCCAAAACTACCAACTTTGAGATGCAATATCTTCCACTAACTTATGTGACGGTTCAAGTGGCTGTTTATTTTTATTACTACCCGCGTTTTCGCAAGAAACTAAGGGTCACAGAACGTTACAGAAAGTTGGTATTGGTCGGTATAAGATTAGTTTTTCGAGCTATGCACGAAAATAAAATGTGTTAGATATACGTCAGGAACTCAGGATGATATAAAATTAATCGCAAAAATTAAAAATACAATTTTTTGGAGTTTATTGGAGTTTACTCCTTAAGAATCGATTTTCATATAATATAAGGCCCCCGGTATGAGAAAAATCCGAGGGGTAAAACCTACTAACAAGTAACGAAAATGTGTCACGTTTTTGGACGACGGAAACTTTCTAATTTGGCTGTGAGTGTATTAAGACCATAAAGGTAATATACCTATCGGAATATAATATTATATAAAATAATATAATTATACATAAAATAATATAATATAATTATATTACAATATTATATAAAATAATATAATAATATAATATAATTATATGATAATATAATTATTTCAAATTCAGGGAGGGGGTAGCCGATGTGTTGCCTTTGATGTTAGAAGAAACCCCGTTCCTCTAGGCCTATTGGGAGCGGAGTTATGGCTACTTTAGTAAGACGTTTGACAGTTGCCGAGCTGTCAATGTCAAAGTTTGAATGCTTGTAACTCGGCAACTATTTGTCCTGGATATGAGTTTCTTCGGCTTGATCTTCCTGGATTTTTCTCCTCTATTCGATTCTGGCCTTAGAATTGAGAAAAAAATATTTTGAAATAACTATGGCAGAAAGGGGTGTAGATAATATTTCCGGAACATCTGATTTCATATTATATTAATCTTTTTCAGTTGAATAAACTCTTTTTGCGTATGGTTAGATACTCGTACTTAAGGAGTAAACTCCAGTCATGCGTCGGAGCTGACACACTTTTTTTTCCTAAATTATGTACAAAAGAGTGACTTAACATTTTTTTCTTCAGAAATTAATTTAACGACCTTTTTGGGGCTCGAAGAATATCCACATCAAATATCATTATATGTACATAGCGGTTCTCGAATCTCGAAACGCCTTTCTGTTGGTCGTTAAATAGATAGACAAGCAGACAGACTAACGCACTTAAGAATAATATTAATATTATTTCAAAGTAAAACATACAAAAAGCCACATCAAGCTAGCTGAAGTAATATTCAATTTACTACATAATCCGTCAGATGCTGATGTTAAAACCAAATAGCGGGCGGAGTGTTATCATTTATACACGTATGCATATTCATCATCTTAATTCTGTCTTTGTCAAATTATTCTAATGAGGGATTTGATTAATCTAATGTAACAGTGATGGAAATTTCTCGTAAAATTGTTTGTCGAACGAAGAATTTGCGCGTGATCGTTTAAAAGTTTTCGAGACAGATGTTGGGATGATCGTGGATTACAATATTCACAACATCACGAGTACCAGCTGAATAATTTGATGAATTTGGTATTTTTGATTAAAATTTTTTTTTAGAATAAAACTGTGCTTATTTGTTTCCTGGCATAGAAAACAGCTTACACATTTTGTTTAAGGTTCCGAAGGTACCGAACAGAACTTTTGAATCCTTATAGATGTATAAGCTGAATAGTTTGATGAATTTGGAGTATTTTTGAATTCGTGGTTTTTAACAATATATTATGAGCGAAGGAACTGGGATTGAATGCCTCCCCTCCCACCCTGCGACTCCTTCCGCTCCACGTTTAGGTATGAATCTCGTACCTCGCTACGCCCATGTGCGGAACTGTATATTTTTCGGGATAAAAACTATCCCTTGTCCAGCCCCTGGGTTCAAAAAGTATCTAAATTGGAAAATTTAGATACTATTTAGATTTACTTTTAGATACAATTAAACTGGAAAGTTTAAACGTTACGAATAATATAAAATGCACTTTTGCATTTTAATAAACTTAATATGGGTTTCTTATTTACGTCATCACAGTTCTTTAATCTTATAACTGAGTATTTCTATCTTTCATTTTCATATGTTATGTAAAATAATAATAATTGGAAAAATGCGTGAGTAAAAATATTTCCTTAAGGGTGTTATTATACCCGGTTTACCTATTAACGCCCTCAAAGAAAGTAATAATAAGGGTGCGCCCTTCAATAATGGTTCTATTTAACAATGCATCGAATTATTCCCAACAATGGGCTATGATTTATTATCCTGTATCGATCGGAAAAATCAAAGGTCGACAATATGGCGACCTTCTAACCTACATGTGAATATTGTTGTATATTTGAATATCTGAAATATTACATTAGAGAATGTTTCAGAGACTTTGGCTAAGTCTGTTCACTTAGCCAAAGTCTCTGAAGTTTTTAAAAGTAAAAACTAAAAATGTATGGAATTGGACATTGCATCGTTTTATATTATGTTATACTTATAACTGTACTCGGCGAAACATGGCGGTAGCAGTCATTGACTCCCTGTCAAAAACTTGTCATCATGACCATATCCATACTTAATTACTTAATTTACTTAATCCATGTCCATACTAATATTATAAATGCGAAAGTGTGTCTGTCCGTCTGTCTGTCCGTCTGTCTGTTACCTCTTCACGCCCAAACCGCTCAACCAATTTTGCTGAAATTTGGTATGGAGATACTTTGAGCCCTGGGAAAGGACATAGGCTACTTTTTATCCCGGAAAAATGTACGGTTCTCGCGCGATAAACGAGTTTTGACGCAACGGAGTTGCAGGCGTCATCTAGTTTTCTATATAAACCGCGATTGACAATGAAGTGTCAGATGTTGTCAATCGCGGCTTTGTATAGAAAATGACAAGTTTTTGACAAGTAATCAATGACCGCTACCGTCATGTTTCGCCGACTACAGTATAGATAGTTACACAATAAACAAGTTTGTCAGCTAAACTCGATAATCAATATAATAATGATAGGCATGATATTTCTGTTCTGTTATATTTTTGTAGGCCCGGATCAGTCTTGATTTTTAACCGACTTCAAAAAAGGAGGTTATCAATTCGACGCGTATGTATGTAATATTTCCAGAACTGTCCAGTTTTTGTATATGTTAATCTATAGCAGCTTCTGAACAAAATATGTGCCAAATTTCGAAAATGTATGTATGTATGTATGAATGTATGTATGTATGTATGTATGTATGTATGAATATTTTTATGTTTGTGCATGCATATCTCTGGAACTACAAGTCCGATTTAAGTGATTCTCTTTTTTTGTTGTTTGTTTCAAACAATACCTAGTTTGTTCAACTTAGGGAATGCTGCAAGTTTCATCAAAATCGATTCAGTCGTTTTTGAGATAGGGAATTTTAATGATTAACTACGTACAACTTGAAGTCGGTTTTATCTTTTTAAAATACTATTATAATTTGACCTCAAATAAACAATAGTTATAGCAGATATATTCTATCAGCCTTCGCATAAGCGTTAGTATACTTATAGCTTTTTAAATGTTTTACCTGTCCCTCTCAATCCTCACACTTTTGAAGTCGCTGACAACCCTGAAAATTGTTTAAATATGCAACTCATATTTGAAGACGTGAGTTGCAGAACACGATAATGAACAGTAAAAAAATTGCCGTTTTTTGCACAAATTGAGGCAAAAATATGCAAAAAAATATATAAAAAAAAACGGTGCATAAATATGTAGTAAGTAGATAAGCAGATAAGTAACAAGGTTTGTTCGAATTATGAGGGAAAAAATGATTTAATGTCCGTTTGTTACAAATTGTTAGTTATCATGGTCTACATCTCACGTCTTCATTTAGGTATGCTGGCTCATGGCTGGAACCGCTTTCAAAAGACGTGTGAATTTAAAGAGAATTCTAAAAAAGACAATACCCAGATAAATAATAAATCACCATGTATGACAGGCAATTTATCGAAAATTACAGTTCCAAATACGTGTCGTGTTATGTTTCAGCACAGAAATAGTTACGCAAGTAATACATAAGAATATTATTGTAACATCATTTTTGTGTACAAAAAATTCTTAAGCACAATTTGAAATATATTTAACACCCTCGTAGGGTGTCTGGAAAAGGCACTAGAGATAGTGATCGGACAAAAGAAAAGGTCGTTGACGAAATTTCGTTCATTCCGTAATCTCTCGAATCTCGCTTCCATTCAGATATTGATAAAATACTGGAACCTTCACTTGCTTATTTATTGTATTTTTGTATATTTTTATAGCTAAATAAATGACCAGCATGGTAGAATAGATAAATGATAGCTGATACTCAATGAACTGATTAAAAACCTAAAAAGTAGATCATAAGCTCATTTACACCGGCGCAGAATGGAAGCATCAATTTCGCTTCATGACGCGGAAATTATAATAATTAGGAAATGCCATTGTTTAACTTGTCTGTTTTTGACTTGACTACGTCTTCGCGCCACTTCACATGGACTCCACAGACGGCATCGGTGAATTTTCGAGAATTCCGCTAAAGACGCGTTGCAAAAAGTCACTTCCGTTCCACTCCGCGGCGGTATAAATTGAGCCTAAAAGCTTCAGTTGGACAAATCATACCGACCCTGACCATGATTTTTTTTTTGTAAATTCTAGTGTGTGCACGAGTTTGGTCAGGTCGGCCTGCGGTCAGTCCGATTGGATTGATCGATCCCTCTTTATTAATTAACCCATCAATCCCCAAGCGGCAGCCGGCTGCCGCATAACAATTGAAAATCTATTGTGCCAGCGATATCCGCGATGGAGGTGCTACCTTAGAAAGGCTTAAAAATAAAATTAGAAAATCATATGGAAATATTTTTTAGCTCAATAATTTGGCAATAGAACCCACGTCCTCCGAGTCATGAGTTCTAACCACGGGGTTGTTAAGATAAGTAAGAAATATTAAAGCTACCAAAGATCATAACTCATAAGTTATTTTTAGCAGTTTCCACGATACTTTCACAATGTCTAACGTAATATTAACATCAAATATGATTTACACCAAAACTTCTATTTAATTTGATTCTCGTCAGCCGTTTTATGATTTATGGTTCGTATTAAAAGTTCTACTAGAAGGTATATTAAAATTCTGTACACGTGTCTCTTTGTATTCAAAATAAAATAATTTAATAAATACAGTAAAAATTACTAAACTTTGAGTCCCTTTATAAATTAAGGAATAAGTAAGTAAAACAAAAAATTTAAACCGACTTCCAAGATAAAAACAATATTAATAGCATCCTTATAATATGAACTAAAAAGTATTAAATAATTTTTCCTATCTAATATGTAGTGCCTTTTCCCGAATTCGGTTAAACCTCAACTATTTCTGTACTCAATCTTCATCATTTTTAAGTCGGTACCAGATATAGCTGAATCTTTATTTCTTTGACAGGTTTCTGGCACCGACTTCAAAATGATGAAGATTGAGTACAGAAATAGTTGAGGTTTAACCGAATTCGGGAAAAGGCACTACATATTAGATAGGAAAAAATATTTAATACTTTTTAGTTCATATTATAAGGATGCTATTAATATTGTTTTTACCTTGGAAGTCGGTTTTAATTTTTTGTTAAAAATAATAATTTCACTCTTTTTAGTTACCTAGTAGGTAAACTGTTAGTGCCAATTCAAATTGTATAAAAAAAATAGTTTCATATTGTCTTCACTAGATGTCACTGAGGCGCTGTGTCGCGCTATCGCTTGTACTTAGAAGTTTTATATAGGTAGTTGTAACTTGTAACAGATTTCTGTCGTGTTGTTGAAAGTTTGTAAGCAACTGACAACTCAACAGTGAGCTTGCCGCTTGGTGTGAGCAGTGAGCATTGAATTGACAACATAAATCATAATATTGAGTGGTAATTGATCTCGTATTAAGTTATTAAGTTGACCTCCGTCATAGTCCGCGAATTTATAAGTGATCGTCGGTCGTACTGCGTATATTCTACGTATCTTATTACAATTTGTTAAGACTGTTAAGAGTCATACGGTATACCCCAAGGCCCAAATATCAGGTAGATACATTTAAACAATACATTTTAAAAAAATCTAAGTGAACACGTGCTGAAAAATGCTCGCAGCGCGGCATGCCGCATGCCCTGACATTCCGGTTAGAACTTGAATACGATATATGATTCCGAACAATTCCTCAGAGCGCTCCCCGTGACACAACCGATAGAGGATGCAGAGTGAAGCTACATCTCGGCGTAATTCCAAGGGGTCCAAGCTGTTTGAAATATTATGGCAGTCAACAATTCGAGCGGTCCTTCGTTGGATACGATCCAGAGGGACCAGTTGGTATTTTGGCGCCCCTGCCCAGAGATGAGTACAATATTCCATATGAGGCTGAACCTGCGTCTTGTAGAGTTGTAGGCGTTGGTCCGGACTGAAGTACTGTCTCGCTCTGTTAAGAACAACTTCTTCTTCGATGCTAATTTGGCCTTACCCTCTAGAAGACCCTTACCCTCTACTATTTGAAGCTGAAAAATAACTCAAACATGTTAAATATTTTCGTATGACAAAATTATTTTGGTATTACGTATGTATGAGAATTTTGAGGGTAGCCCGGGCTCTTAACTTTTTTTAGTACTAAGTTGAACTGCAAAATCATAAGTCATTGAAAACCATTTTTGTCGAAAAAGTGTCGTCGAAACCTCAAAATTCTTCAGAGGATTTTGCAGATTTCTGGAAATTGGTACCTACCAAAAGAAGAAGAGAAGTTTTTATGTAGTTTTGGATCAAAATAATCTTATATCTTTAAACGAGCAATTCTTGTATATATATATAATTGGAATCTCGAAATTGGAATCTCGGAATCAGCTCAAACGATTTTCATGAAATTTAGTATATAGGGAGTTTCAGGGGCGATAAATCGATCTAGCTAGGAATCATTTTCATAAAATGTCATTTTATGTGTGTTTTTGAATTTTTTGAATACCGAGCGAAGCTTGGTCATATAGCTAGTAATTTATTATGTGTGTGAAAAAGTGTTTTCAGACCTTAATTATGTTAAAAATAAATACCGCACATCATTAACTGAGCAACATATTTCTGACTTGTTGCTACTGTCAACATCAGATTTATCACCCAACATAAGTAAGTTGTTATTATTTTTAACAAAAAATTAAAACCGACTTCCAAGGTAAAAACAATAATAACATTAATATGAACTAAAAAGTATTAAATAATTTTTACTATCTAATGGTGCCTTTTTCCGAATTCGGCTAAACCTCAACTATTTCTGTATTCAATCTTCATTATTTTGAAGTCGGTACCAGATAGCTGAATCTTCAGTCCTCTGACAGAATATTTGAAACTTTTGGAACTGGCACCGACTTCAAAATTATGAAGATTGAATACAGAAATAGTTGAGGTTTAGCCGAATTCGGAAAAAGGCACCATTAGATAGTAAAAATTATTTAATACTTTTTAGTTCATATTAATGTTATTATTGTTTTTACCTTGGAAGTCGGTTTTAATTTTTTGTTAAAAATAATAATAATTTCACTCTTTTTAGTTACACTAGTAGGTAAACCTTCGCGTATATTTTACGTATCTTATTACAATTTGTCAAGAGTCACAACTCACACTCACAAAATCATATATTATCAGTGAAGTGAACATATTGTGCTAAGTAATTTAACAATTTTAATGCTTCAAGCCCCAAGCGGTCACCGGCGATTGAGATAACAATAGAAAGGCTATTGTGTCTCGTTTTTCCATGATCGAAGGATCTATCAGATAAAAAATTGTATAAACTTGCATAGGATGTAGCGTAGCTACTCATAATATTTAATATTATCATAGTTATTGACAGCTCTGTTCTTGTAAAGCGCTTATTCCACTTATCCTAGCTAGGAAGTCCTAGCTAGGATCCTAGCTTTCTAAATGTCATTCCACTTGACTAAATTTTTTCCGATTTAGGATCCTAGCTAGGATCCTAGCTTCTAAATGTTATTCCACTTGACTAAATTTTTTAGGACCCTAGCTAGGACTTCCTAGCTAGGATAAGTGGAATAAGCGCTTAATCAAGAATTCAAATCGATACTTAGTGCGCCATCTATCGATTAATAAGTATAACTGATTAAAAAGACAACTTAATGACTTTGTTTTGTGTAAATGCTCTTTTTAAAATAACTTTATTTTAATTCTATTTGTCTATTTAAATTTTATAAAGTAATTAGTAAAGTATTCGATCTGTTGTCTGCCGCCACGCGCCACGCGGCGCGGCGGCGCGGCGACGCCGTCGCCTCTGCGGCGCCGACCGCCATGTATTAAACAAACAGGTGTTGTTATACAGTACATAATTATTATTATTAGTATACCCATACCTATGCCTTGTACTATTATTAATTCTGTGCCATGAGACATTGGTGACCTTAATGATGATGATGACGATGATGATGATGATTATGATGATGAATATGAATTGCATAGTAGCATATGCTTTCTGTTCTTAAAACAACGCCGAAACTCCCGAACGTGT
Organism: Lysandra bellargus; assembly: GCA_905333045.1. Taxonomy (NCBI): domain Eukaryota; kingdom Metazoa; phylum Arthropoda; class Insecta; order Lepidoptera; family Lycaenidae; genus Lysandra; species Lysandra bellargus. The sequence goes on along the minus strand of HG995361.1, from coordinate 6,746,717 downwards.
ATCTATAAGGAGTCAGGAGTTCTCTCAGCATCTTCGAAACCATGGTATACTTTGACCCAATATTTGACTTTTTGGTAGCATATTCTTAGTACACTTCACATAAAACCAAAATCACCATATGTTTCCATATAAATTTCGAGGAGTTCCCTCGATTACTCATGGATCCCATCATCAGGTCACCACTTTTGTGAACATGGTACCAAATTGGAGTGAAACCTAATACAACAAAACAAAAATTTCGAAAATCGGTTCACAAACGGCGGAGTAATCGTTGAACATACAAAAATAAAAAAAAAAATAAAAAAAAAAAAAATATCCACAGCCGAACATATAACCTCCTCGTTTTTTGGAAGTCGGTTAAAAAGACATACAACTGCAAAAATCTCATTAATTTAAAAAAAATAAACGTATGCTTATATCGGGTGCAATTAAACCTTCCTGCCAAATTTTTTCCAGGGCTTAGGTATCATTAGGAGAGTCCATTTAAGCAAAAAAAAAATGGGTGTTATTTTTTTTCAATGACATATTTTATCCCATTTAAAATCGTTGCAGAACGGTCACTCCGCGGCGTGGGCGAATGAGAGGGTGAGCGCGGGATGAGACGCGCGCGCGGGGGTATGTCACGCGCGGCCGACGCATCGTGTCCATTAATTGTAGTGTTTTTTAGGATAACTTTCGGAAGCTATTTCTCAACATTTTAGTACTGAGTGACTATAAAAAAAAATACGTGTATTTTTATTTTTAACAAGGATCAATATATCAAAATTTGGCAGGAAGGTTTAATTGCACCCTGTATAACCCATTGAAGTTTGATTGGTATTATATTTAATGGCCCGTTATAAATGTGGGAATCCACCGTTTGGCCCCACTGTAAAAAAGTTTGAGCAGCCTTGCTCTAGATGATATCGGAACTGGACTTCGCTCGATATGTTGACGCGAAGTATCTCAATGCTAGGAGAGATGGTTAAAGATGTGCCCTCGAAACGAGGATATACGACCATTGGCGACTTTAATAAAAATTAAATGCATTGGAAGATAATACAGGGGCTTATGTGAAAATATTTATCTAATTACAGTTAAATAATTTTTATTCGTCTTGAATGCGGCAGTTAATAATTATTTGACCGACGCAAGTCTTAGTAGTTGCGTACTTTTTCATAAACAAATATTTCTACCGACAATAAAAGGATCTCCTTTTATCGTCGGTAGGAATATTATATTTTGTTTCGCTGATCCGTAACAAAGATAAGATTACTAGTGCAATGAGTGTGTATTTTTCCTGACTCCTTACGCAACTTTTTAAGCAACAAAGTCTTTGAACCGACTTCCAAAGGCTATATCCATGCCAAAGGTTAGTTTACAGCCACAAGGGCTTAGTATGTATAAGCCTGGTGCTAATTTTGATCAGTCCGCTCCTCTGGGAGGCATCTGCGCCGCTGACAGACGTGACGGGAACATAATTACTGAGTCTAGACCTCACGATAGAGCTGGGTGTAGTCCAGAAGTTACAGCTTTAGTGTTTGTGTGTTTTATGCAATGAAAAGATTCGAATTCGAACCTCGGCAAAGAAACTCAATTTGAACAAAGTTGTGAACTAACGTTATAATAATATTATGATGATATTTAGGTAACGTGCTATATGCATTATGCAGTACACGTGGATTTTTTTAGTACAAATTTCGAATTCATCACGCTGGTTGACGGTACTTTTTGGTATTAGAAAACGAACAGTAGGTGGCAGATTGACTCTGCGATAATAAATGTAAATAAGACTTTATAATATGAAAACAATCCATGTAGTTTAAAATAATATGCAACTGCAGCTAGGATCCAGAACTCAATCAGTTTAAGTACTTAGATATGTTAATAATATAATATCTTGTAAAGCATGTAGTCTGAAAAGTCTCGAAAAGTAAGACACGTAAGTTATTATTACTTTTGGAAATCACCACAACTCTTTTATTGTGTCATCTATAAATACTTATCGCTTATAAGTTTCCAGTTTCGTACTCAATATCGATAAATTTTAAAATTCTATCTCAACTTCCTATATTTTAAAACTAATTTGCAAACTATCCCCGTAATGAACGCCTGTTTTAATATCACCAACTATATCTTACGATGAGACTGGTCGAAGACGTCGTTAGTTGCACCCGTCGCGCACTAAATATTGTACACTCCCCGCCATATTGGTTACAGACTGCTCGATATACGAAAATATTGAAGTAAAAAATTCAATTTATTGTTACCGTTTTCATTTAGTGCAGTTTCGAGTGCTTTATTTATTTTGTTATCATAAATATGTTTTGGGTTTCAAGAATTAAAACTTGTAATACTTGTCCTGGAAATAAAATATTTTTTATAAATAGAATAATTAGTCTTGACATATTATTATAATATTATGTTATGGTGAGTCCAGGAAAGGTCTTTACTAGGAGGAGTGTGATACGATGTTTATTTATTTTTATTTATTTAACCATTTATTGTACACAAAAACATTTAACAAGATATACTTATAAAGAAATATGACGACACAACAGGTACTGCTTATCTCTAAAGAGATTTCTTCCAGCAATCCTAAGAAGAGAAATTTGATCGAAACATCAGATAGGGCGTGCACAGAAATGAAATATATTATAAATTATTACCTGTTATATGATGTTGGTAATGTAGTTAAAAATAAATTATTATTATTATTGCTTTGATGTAGGTACAGTACCCGGCAATAAATATTGCACATCGACCTTTGGAAAGTGACAGTCGGCTAATTTCGGTTTTGTAGAGCGTTATCTCTTACGCACGAAATACAAAAGGTCCGGTATATATTAGGAGCTGTTAAAACAATTATGGTTTGCTTCTTTTGACAATTTTATTATTATTTGTATAAAATACACCAAATTTTCTATAAGTTATGGCTTTATATTCGGGTAAAATAAAATAAAAAAGGGTGTTCAAATTATGTTTACGTATTTAAAATTCTTTTGGAAAATTACAACTGTAGCAAATTTAGGGGTGTTAACAACTCTAGATGTATATTTTGAACTGGACGCGACTGCACTCTATTGAATTTGAACAACGACTGACATAATGTCAAATAGGTGTGTGCTACAAAGATAACGCTCTATGAAACCGAAATTAGCCGAATGTCTCTTTCCAAAGGTCGATGTGCAATATTTATTGCCGGGTATTATAACAGGTATTTATTGCAATAAATTATAAATAACTAGATTACGCCCGCAACTTCGTTGCGCCAAAATTCGTTTATCGCGCGGGAACTATACACTTTTTCGGGATAAAAAGTATCCTATGTCCTTTCCCGGGACTCAAAGTATCTCCATGCCAAATTTCAGCGAAATCGGTTCATCGGTTTGAGCGTGAAGAGGTAACAGACAGACAGACAGACAGACACACTTTCGCATTTATAATATTAGTATGGAAGTATGGATATTAGTATGGATGCATAGGCTGCTTTAATAAGCATTAATAAGTTAATACTTATTAATGTAAAACAGAAAATTGCCATGATGTTCTGCAATATTTTTTTCTATAAAATCTTGTAAGGAATACTGAATACACACAACAGTGCTGCAGTACATATTCAGTAACTACTGTGCTTCCTTTAAAAAGTACACACAGTAAAGTTTATCTGATATCTCAGTCAAACTTGGACATTAAGCGATATGTACTTGCTGCTTGTTGCATAAAAAATAACTGCACGTAGTTAACTATAATCTGTATCACAACTTTAACTAAACTGGTACAAGAAAATACTGGGGGCATAATGACTTACATTCGAGACGATGGCAGGTGCACTGAAACCAGAGTCGCAAGAGATATCGATATTGCCCGAGTGTGTGAGTAATACATAAGATCACTCGCTCTTTATTTTCCTTTACTCTTGTAACCTTGTGCGGAAAAATCAGGCGCTATACAAGTAGGCATAATATTGAAGTTTGAAAGTATCAGTTTGGCGGCCAACAACAACACCTCATTTTCACCAACGACTGTTAAAGTTATGCTCGAATTAATATCACTTTACCTTCTTCGTCTTTCATGTGAATGAAAGAGAAGACATGACATTTTAACAAGCTGTTAACACTAACAGACGTTGGTGAAAATGGGCCTTACCCTATCTTTCGGCAAAGAATTATATACACTACGCGAACTTTTGGGCGGTTAACATCGGCTGGCGTCTTGCAGTCAGTTTAATGTATCGATCTTGCCGTGGGCCTTACACCTTCCTCGACCTGAGTGCTGCTCAGCAGGATCTCCCGTGTTAGTGTAACGATGATTCTTAGACAATATTGATAGAACGGCGTGGGTGTAAAATTAAAAAATTAAGATGGCGGCTTTAGAGTTTGCCTCATATTTCGGCCACGCACCAAGCCTTGTACCTAATTTTGTAATAAATATAACGCTTTCTCATGAAAATTCTACTAAAATGTACTATCAGAGTAATTTCATTCGTATGCAGATGACGAACCTACTTAATTGGGTTGAGCTATCGAGTAATTAAATAATAATTTACATTGACTTGACGTACCCCTACCAGTTAATTACATAGGTCCGCCATTTGAATATAAATAAAGGATCATGGACATTTTGGTATATTGCTCAACAGAGATAAAATATATACCATTAGATAGCTCTTAGTGAGTAGGTAAAAAAGTTATATGGCGCCCAGCCCCTAGCAACTGTACTTTTTGAAATAATGTACAGTCAACGTATAAGGCCGGCGTTACCGACGTAGTTTTTGTCGTGTATTGTGGTAAGATTCATTTGCGCTTAGAAAAGTTACGGATGTCTTGTCTTAGACAGTACACCTTAGATTTACGCTCACAGTAGTAGTTTAGCCCCTACCTCATACTGCTTACCCTTGGACGGCGGAGCAGGTAACGATGACAGAACAAAAAATATAAATAAAAGATAAGTGTAGACATATAAGACTGTTTAAGTGTATAAATTGTATTAAGAACATAAATCCCTCAACTTAAAAACAGGGAGGGACAAGAGCATTATTAAAAAAAAAACCCTTGATACTGGAATACCCTTGGAACTACCTTAAAAAATATATAATTTTTAAAGATCTTATACACCATTTAGTTGGCATCATTAACATGTGCATTCGTGCCGAATTACAGCTTTGTAGGTATAGGACCTCGGAGTCTCTGAGAAAAACCGCGGACCGACAGACGGACGGATGGACGGACGGAAGACCGAAACTATAATATCCTTGTTGAGTACGGAACCCTAAAAATAATCATGCTATGCTGATATGGTGATAACGTGATGTTATCAGCATGAAATGTATGAGCGCTGATGTCACTTTTAACATGGCGTTACTCAAAAAGTACAACGAATCTTGGCAAGCGCCCTATTAGTCATTAATGTACATGGATATACCCAGTTACGGATCTACCCTTAAGGTGAACGTAAATTTGGCCTCACCGCACGCACCGCAGTCGCCGCATTCGGAATTCTTCATAATATAAAGAATGTAGAAGTTGCGAAGACTGCGGCGCGGGTAGGTATGCGAGCTTGCCTATAACTTCATATAAAGAATTCCGAATGCGGCGACTGCGGTGCGTGCGGTGCGGCCAAATCTGCGTTCACCTTTAATCAAATTAAGCAATTGCCTAGGGCATCACGTCTGAGGGGGCACCAGAAGAAGGAAAAATAAACATCTGTCCTTAGCTCACCATGTCTCACTCTCACGTCACCAAAAGTGGTTTTTGGTGACGTGAGCCAAAAATGTTTCTGGGAAAAAAACTAATGTTTTTAGGTGGAGAAGACCGATTCTAGTTGACATACGGATAGTGGGGGGGGGGGGACAGACAGATTGGGGGGGGGGGGGCCGGGCAGGGATTGCTTAGGGCATCAAGTAGTCTTAATCCGTCACTGGGTATACCTTCCTAAAATATACAATCCATTCCTGTTGAGCCCTATACCAGAGCCCATACATTTTTACCCATCATCATTTCTCTGACGGTACATGAAACTTTTAACATTACCTTTAACGAGACTCTCACTACAAAATAGTTAAAACGGCAAAGATTAATCTAATAGTAATTAAACCAATCTACACAGATTACCAGGGGCAAAGGTTCACAGCAAAATGAGCCCCTAATTCTTAGTTAACAATATCCCAATTAGGCATATTTATGGCGCATTACGATTATTAACGGCCAAACCAATACGGGGCCGGGAGTAAATATTCATTATATAGGCAATAGAAACAACAGTACACCCCTCATAACTCCAAATATGGAGGGGGCTATTACGTAGCGAAAGGCTTCTTAGTTCTTACAAACGAACGGCAGCCGTTGACTGCCGTTGACGCGTACCATCGCGCGTCGACACGTGCCGTTCGTCTGGCGAAGCGCTCTAACGTAGGTTACGCCGTGTTCTACGATTATTGGTCAGTACTGCTTAGGGGGGCGAGCGTTCTTTGAGTATCGGTGAAGTTTTCTGAGTTGAATTTCGCATCGTGAAAGGCCCTAGCTACGCGCCTACTGCACTGTGATCGGGCTGTATGATTTGTATGCGCTATGTGAACGGACCGAGTAAGAGTTGGTTAAGTTGCTACTGGAACTCTGCTCCTACTCTCTTATTACTCTCACAAGCTGAAACGAGATCAGGTATGTCCATCCGATCATCTATTTAATTCTCGTGTAACAAGAATCACTGATGAATGAACTTTTCAGTAGAACCGGTTTAAGGAACTCGCAGAAACACTGGCGAAAGAAACTTGCAAAAGAACTGGTAATAAATTCACAATGAAGTATTTAGCTTTCTATACGTTTACGTAATAACTCCAAAAGCTGTTATAAGGTAGCAAATATCCACCGATTTATTCCCTTTATCCCGCGGTTGTAAACAGCCGTAAATTCATTTGCGATACCGTTGTCATGGGATTCCAATTGATAATAATTAGCTTACGGATGGAATTGACTCGTATTTAAATATTTTCATGATTTTTTTTTAACGAAGACAGTAATTTGACTGTCAGTCTGTACTTAGAAAACTTGTACGTCTTTCTTGACGATCGAAAACGCTGTACAATTTCTTTAACCTCTTGGGCGTCGCGTGGGTCCTCGAGCCAAATAAAAGTAACCCCTTCTAGCATCGCGCCTTGACTTTCTTCTTTCTTCTCCTGTTGTTTTGCTATCATATCTGCCAACAAAGATTTACTTTAGTTCATTATTTACTACCTACATCATGGTAGCGACATTAAAATATTGTAAATACTACAGTTTCCCACGATTCCACAAAAGAAAATAATCTTAAAACTAATTTCTTTCCAAGTAAAAAAAGCCTGAATGGAAAAGAAATTATATAATCCAGTGCATAAAATATGAGTTAATATAATTCTTAACAATGATTATAAAACTGCGTCACATTATGCGCTAAAATCCTCTATAAAGCAGCTTATTAAACTTCTTTGCAGGTAACTAACATACGTCTGTGCTCGGAAACTTCTCGCAAAACTCATAAATCAAAACACGAGTAAAAAGTATGGAGGTGAACATTACCCGTTTAGACGCATTTCAGACAAAAGTTTAAACACTGTTGCCGTCCGACGCAACCCTGCGTTTGATATATCACCCAACTTTCGGTTTTTGTCTCTTTTTGTCTGAGGAGCTTACGCTTTTTAGTTTTTGTGATATTTTCATGGAGCCACGTAATGCCGGGGCTACATTTACGACGTTGATTTTGTATTATAGTGTTAATTCGTAAGATGAACAGCTGATTACTAATAAATAGTTAGTTGTTTGAGTTACCACCTGTTTGTCACCCCAATAATTGGTCCTCGCTTACGTCAACCCTCAGAAACGTCTATCCCTCCCTTCTAAGGAGACGTGAATTTTTGTTGCCTAGATTATACCTCTAATATCGATGTCGATCATTGAATATAATAATATATTGTAAACTATGAAAACGGCGAAAATAAAACATTGCAAAATTCTTTCTAAGATTACGATATTGAAATCGACATCATATTGTTACCATAAAATTAATGCCTCAGTAATAGGTTTTACTCGATCATACTCAAATATATGTCGAATTTTAAAACTAAGTCAGTTGTCTTGTCTGTACTGAGGACAGACCTATTCAAGACCGAAACTTTACTGATTTCATTTCGTATTTTTAGTTATTTGGAGTGACAGAATAAAATTGAGTTGAGAGTAAGTACTATTAACTTCTGAATAATCTAGTCGACTTGAATAATATAAACTTAATTTATACAGAGGGCGCCTGATGTACTAGATACAATGTCAAAGTTTTGAGAGCAATGCCTTCGCCTGTCATAGAGGGTTATAAACTTATATTCACTATGATATTATTGCTCTATAAAGTCCCTCCTTTTAGATTCTGTACCGTAACTGTCTAAACACACCATACCGAAGTTCCGCGGTGGAAGTTCGGCACGATTTCGCCTGTAATGTATTTTAAATTACCGATGACACACCATGCCGAAATTACGTCGCGTTATACTCGTATTATATGCGTTTGACATTGCTGACGTAATCATGCCGAACTTCCGCCGCGGACTTCGGCATGGTGTGCTTAGACACTAATTATACTTAAGTCATCCATTAGACGATAGGTTTTGCTGTCAGTTTTACCACAGTCATGGCTGTGACTGATGGGTAACCTACCGTGTAAGAGCGTGACTGACGGTAATTGACGAAAATCTGGATACATTCGTCAGTCCATCAGTCACCATCAGTTAAACGTAATTCATGATTGATGGAATTGACTGACGAGGAACCTACCATGTAATGGATGCCTAAGAGAGAGAGCACATTAGAGACACGACAGTTTTTAGACAAACTATCGCGTAATAAAAAGTAATAGACGCGCACATCTGAAACAAAACGTCTCATAGACAAAGTTGTGCGTATAAGAACTGCACGGCGACAAGTCTGGCTAACGACTGTCGGCTTCCCTTTGAAGTGTATGCGAGCGCGCACATCAACGACAAAACTGTCTAGCGGTGCACCTAGTCTGATGTATGCGTTGCGTCGTCGTAGACAAAACAGTTTCGTCTTGGGATGCACCACGTGGTAGACACAACTGTTTCTCTTTAATCGTAAAGCTGACTCGTCTATGTGAAACAAGATTGTCTAAAAACTGTCGTGTGCTCTAATGTGCGGTGGCCCTAAGAGTACCGTATTGTACGGTATCTGTGGGCTGTTTTTCCGTGTAGCGAAGTCCAGGGCTTCGTCAATTCTTTGTAATATTAATGTTTATCATAAATAAAACATATTAATGTTACAATAGCTCAAAATGTCTATTATGATGCTCTTTTGTCTGTGTAATAAATGATATTATTTATAGTTCCCAAGAGAACTAAAGGAGAATATTAAATATAAATTACATTTACGTGACGACAATAACTTGCTTTATTTGAATAAATACCTAATAATACATCAAATTAATGAAATAAGAATAATTAAATTTACTTTTGTGCTAAACTTTGAAAATTTCCTAGATCATTTAGGCTAATATTCTTACTATTATTAAATAAGTTATATATTAATTTATATGTACTTACATATATAATTACTGTTCGTACTTAGTGCTACCGTAATCTAAAAAAAGTTATTGAGTATATAAGCTACATAAGGTATTAGGTACTATCCTAAAAAATTAACCGATGCCCATAAGAACATGCCACGCGAAAACCAACTTTTTCACATTGTCTTCTTTTCGGCAACAGATGTTACTGAAAATATTAAGCTAATGCAAACCTTATTCATACAGCTGAGAGTTTAATTTTCTTTGACCACCAAAGTTTGCCTACTGTAGCCTCATTATCTAGAACAGTTCATAATAAATTCACAAACATCCGTGGTCCTGGCATAAGTTAAGGAGCCCCTGAGGAGCACCACATAAATTGGACACTCCCGGGAACTTTACACACATTATGACGGTGTACAATAGAAGTAAAACTGGATAAGAGTGAGTCAGAGTCACAAAGGGTTCCGTGCAAAACTACGAATAATAAAAACTATTTATTATTCGTAGTGCAAAAAGTATAAATCACGTTTGGTTTATGGAGGTCCCTCTCAAATACTTATATTAAGAGTCTGTTGCCAAAAATTTCAAAGCACGCTAGCTCCGCATATCCAACCTGCTATCCTCAAATCGTGATATTATAATGATTGAATGTGTCATGTTCCTGAGCAATGTGCTTTACTCTGCAGCTAATAGTGAACAATATCGCGTAACAACGGTTCCCGCATTATAAGGGTGAGGCCACCAATTTTTGCTGATATGACGCAGAAAAATTTTGCGAGAGAATGAAAATCTACGCTGCTTGTGACGTTGGAGCACCTGAATTGTAGAGAATTTATTTCTCTACGCTATCATAGCGTTGAAAAATATGCCATTGGAGCACCAAAATGAGGCTATATATAAATAGAGGCTATCATAGCGTAGAGAATTTCAAACTTATCTTTGTAAATAATACACAATGCGGTTTGTATTATAGCCCCAAACATGGCCCTTTTAACTACTCACATGATGCATTGATCGTTTAATGTGAAACAGTAATACTTACATTTGTGTCACAAAAAAACTTCCTTTGAAAAAACTGTGTACACAGCCCGACTGAGGTTCAAATGTGAACTGTGGAGAAATGGCGAATATTACGAGATTTTCCAAAGAATACGTAAAAACTCAGCGTTACCACTTCCCGATTTTACCTTCCCTAACACCCAACGATAACAATAAATCGGTATTATTGATGACGTTTAAAATGTGGGGTAGAATTGATGTTTTGAACGATTCATTTGATTTGAAAAAGTTTATAAAGAAAGTTATCTTAAAATACTATAAGAATTAGATGAGGTAATAGCCATATATATAAGTATTCATAACATACCAGATTTATCTTTAAATCTGTCATACTTACTGCTACAGCGACAGTTAAAGTGCACCTCTTCCACGGCGGATTGTATATTTTAAGCTATTTTCTTACCTTTTTTTATGTTTAATTGTAAATATATTTTTAGACTGTTATTGGAACTCAAATAATTCTAATGCATGCTTGAGTACTTTGTTTTCTTCGTTAGAATCAGTTTTCGATCATAAAATAAACAATACTTTTTAAAATACAAAGGGCGGAGAAAAATAATTGCAAAATCAGCAAAAATTGGCGGCCTCGCCCATAACACGAAAGTAAAGGTCGTAGGTACGTCCCAAAACTGTTTTTGATGATAACTTAAAAATTAAATACAATACTAATATTTCCTTTCCACTTTTTATAAAGCGTGTGTTTGTAGTAGTGCAAGTTATTTAATGATAATAACTCAATAAGTGTAACAGATATTTGTTGAAAAGCCCAGAAATATTCATAATTTTGAAAAATATAACCATCGAGTCAAAATAAGTAATAATAAATAATAATACGTTTATTGACATCCCAAAAACTAACATCTTACTTACAGGCAGTAAATTTTGTACAAAAATTAGGATTTAAACTCAGAATGGCACAGTTTGGTTGATCTCTGACCCCGAAACTATTATAATGTGATATCGGAGTCAGTGATTGTCACGGTTGGAGAAAATATCAATACAATATTCATGTTCAAATAATAATCTATCATGTTTTTGGGTTAGGTAAACAAGAACTTTTAAAAATTAAATGTAAAACAGGCAAAATTTAAGCATAAAAGGGTGATTTTGTGTGTGTGTATGTGTATGATAGTGTTTATGTTATGGTATGAATCGTGTTTTCCGATTGGCAAATATCAGATGTAATGATTAAATAATTCTAATCCTTCCATCAAGGATTCCAAGAATTGTTATTGTATTCTATTGTTGTCGCGATCACCAGTGCTCGTACGGGGCTTGATGGGTTAATTTCATTCTAGTTAATCGTCTTCCGGGATCGTAAAAACTAATAAGTACTTATTAAAAAACACTGCAAAATTTGGCAGCCCGCTCTTAAGAGTAACCGCCTTAAAAACTAAAAGATATACCTAGTGTTAAGCAGGGAATTGACTACCGGGCCGCCCGCTACGGGCCGCCCGTCATGGGCAGGTCTGTCGCATGTCTGCACGTCAATTCCTAGGTACGAGCACAGACATACCCGCCGGCCCGTGCCCGCAGCCTGCCCGCGAGATCGCATTTTTCCCCCGCGGGCATGGGCAAGTCTGTACATGAATGGTCGCAACGGGCGGCCCGTCGTCATTTGCGCCTTGGAGAGCGACTGGAGTCCACTTAAAATATTATTTTAAAACATATTATTGTAAACAATACAAACACTAAACATAAGAAAAACCAACAACAACGATTTTGACATTCGTTTATTTCCATTTACCGGTCGCATCCTTGTTTGTGGAAAGTTAAAAGCAAGGATAACATTCAAAACACCGATTAACGTAAAGTCGCTTACACCGAACTTATTGAAAAATCCAAAAAAAAATCAACGCCGATACTGATCTATCATTTGTTAAAAAGAATATCGAGTCCATGAGTCCACGACCGAGCTGCAGCCCACTATCTATTCGACTGACTAGCCTGTTCTGTGTGTGTTCAATAGGGGCAAGCGGCAGACTTGTGCCAGACCGGGCGGCCCGCGGGCAGCCCGGTAGTGAATTTTACATTCGGATAAGCAAAATTAATGTGATATATTTTTTTTGATGTTTCACTAATAAATAAGTCCTCGTTGACTACGGAACCCTAAAACGGAACCCTAACCATTTTTTGTATATTGATAGGTTATTAGTCTTATAATAATAATAATTGAAGAGTAACATTGTCCTACAAATAGAACCATCCATATCTTAGGACCATCAAATCAAAATATTGAATCCTTTCTATCTCTGCTAACTACCACTTTCGAGATTTTTCGCAAGGGACATTGTTGTTCGTCATATTAAAACTCACGAAAAATTTTCTTGAGAGTAATATTAGTAATGTTCTAGGGAACCTGTACTATAAACATAATTATAAATAAGATCTTCCACCAAAATATGACGTTGTCATATTGTCAAAGAACATTATGTAATCCCAGCCCCCCCTTAGACAAAGTACCTTTCGTTAAAAACGATGACGAAATTCGTTATCAAAATGTATGCGGTTTGACATAAGTCAAATGACATTTTGCTTTCGAAGACTAATGTCAAATCCCATACATTTTGATAACGAATTACGTCATCTTTTTTAACGAAAGGGACTTTGTCTAAGGGGTAGTACTTACTTAATAATTTACACATCGCCTACAGAACGTACGAGTACTTGATCGTTTTCAAAGAAAAATACGAAATATAAGTGCTTTGAAATTTTAAAGTAAACATACTAAATGAAATACAAAATGTACACATAATTTTTCTACTTCCAAATAAAATCAATATACTTACAGTATTTATTTCGTGACGCCTTTGTTTACTTGGAAATATGAATTAATGACACAACAGCTATAAGTATTTCCTAGTATTTAAGCTTAGTTTAAAACTTTTTTCTCCTTGTTTGACTTCGTAATAATCCGTGCACACTGCACAGTGCAAACAGCGCTTTTCAAAAACTCATGCCAACAGATAATTTCTAGAAAGAGGTACAGTTTTAGAAAATATATATTATGTTCAAACTAAAAATTACCTCCTCTTCTAATATAATAATATATTTAATAGCGCGAATACAAAAAAGATGTGCACAAAATACTCGTATTTGCGATCTGATGTATTTTTGCGTCATAGCGTAACAGACTTACATAAACATTTATAATAATACATATCCATTATCCATGTCCATTGAACTAATATTATAAACTAGTTGATGCCCGCAACTCCGTTGCGCCAAAATTCATTTATCGCGCGAGAACCGTACATTTTTCCGGGGTGAAAAGTATCCTATGTCCTTTCCCGGGACTCAAAGTATCTCTATGCCAAATTTCAGCAAAATCGCTTCAGCGATTTGAGCGTGAAGAGGTAACAGACAGACAGACAGACACTTTCACATTTATAATATTAGTATGGATTATACCTGCCCTGATAATATTATAATATCGTCAGGGCGAATGAAGCGAGCCCTAGTATATCCCACAACCTTAGCATTTTTGTGGTACAATTTACGGGAAAACTATCACGCCTATTGATTTGTGCTTTAACATAGTAATTTTATATTTATGTAGATGTGTTTCAAGGTTTAGTAGTCATTCAAGGTTTGGTTACTATTAAAATTAAATAAAAACCGGCCAAGTACGAGTTGGACTCGCCCATGAATGGTTCCGCAGCAGCAATAAGAATTATTTCTATGAAATTATAAGGTTTTTGATTTATTATAATATTTTATTTTTGATATAATGAAAGTTAAATTAAGGTTTATCATTTATGACGTATAAAAAAAAGTACAGGCTAGATCTCGTTCAAACCAATTTTTGTTGGTAGTTTTTATAGTAATGTACATCATATATTTTTTATAGAATTATCATGCCCCTACTTTAGAAGTTAGAGGGGGGGGGGGGACACACATTTTGCCACTTTGGAAGAGTCTCTCTCGCAAACTATTCAGGTTAGAAAAAAATTATATTAGAAACCTCATTATGATTTTTGAAGACCTATCCATAGATACCCCACACGTATAGGCCAGATGAAAAAAAAAATTGTTTCATTTGTACCTATGGGCACCCCTAAAATTTTTAATATTTTTTCCATTTTTGTATCAAAATCTTAATGCGGTTCACAGGCTACATCTACTTATTAAGTTTCAATAGTATAGCTCTTATAGTTTCGGAGAAAAGTAGCTGTGACATACGGACAGACAGACGGACGGACAGACAGACAGACAGACATGACGAATCTATAAGGGTTTCGTTTTTTGCCATTTTGGCTACGGAACCCTAAAAAACTGCCTTTATTTACCACGCAGAAAAACTACGCGATGTATCAAGTAAACGACAATTCCTCATGTATCTATAATATAAATAATCTGAGAGGCCCGTATAAAAGTAAGTTATTAATATCATGCCGGGGAAGGGACGGCCCGCGGGATTGAGTTATCTGCTCCCTCGACGCACGATAACGTTTATATCTGGACTAAGGACCCATCATCAACATGTCATGAGTCATGACAGAAATGACGAGTTGAAATGTCTCGAAGACGGAATCCGTATGTCTGTCCGTCACTGAGTACATTCTTGCTGCAGCTAAAAATACTTTTCAAATAATGAAACAGCCGTGTTCTTGTAGCGCAATGAGATAAGTACGTCACAGCACTGTTTTGCTAAGCCAGTGTTTTTTAACCTTTTTTGATCGACTTCCAAAAAGGAGGAGGTAATATTATGTTCGGCTGTATGTATCTTTTTTTTTGTATGTTCAACGATTACTCAGCCGTTTGTGGTCCGATTTTCAAAATTATTTTTGTGTTGTATAGGGTTTAACTCGAATTTGGTACCATGTTCACAAAAGTGGTGATCTGACGATGGGATCCTTGAGGAATCGAGGGGACTCCTTGAATTTTGTATGGAAACATATAGTGATTTCAATTTTTTCTGAAGCATTCGACGTAAATGCTACCAAAAAGTAAGAGTTAAGGTTATACCCTGGATACGAAGGTACCGAACAGAACTTTTGAATGCTTATAGGTACAGGTTTGGGGATTTCGATGTTGTTTAAACAACTGAAAGCATAAGCTAATACATCAATTTGATTAATCATCATTATCACAACCATAATTATACCATAGGTCATCACACTATGACCCAATTATTGGTACTTTTTGTGATATTTTGTATCAAAGCAGATGTTTTTGATGATAATTTCGCTGTTTGTAGACTGATTTTCAAAATTCTCGTGTTGTTGTATAGGATGTAATATTAATTTTGTATAACAATTACGAAAGTGGTGAGCTGATGATGGGATATATGAGCAATCGAGGGATTTCCTTGAAATTTATCAAAACACTCATAGTGGTTAAAATGTTGTTTCTAGTAAGATAAACATATTATGTTACGAATAAGAGAAATTTCATAAGAAGGTGTCTCTTGGTGCAAAGGCACTGAGCAGAACTCCAGAACCTTTAATGATAAAATTTTGGAAATTGCAGCATCGCTTAGATAACTGCAAGCATTTACCACAATTTCACTTACAGTAACATAATGTGAATAGTTAACATTCGTATTGGGGTTTTACGCATAAAGCCTAATTTTGTAGATACTTAACTAAAAAGAGTAAAATTATTATTTTTTAACAAAAAATTAAAACCGACTTCCAAGGTAAAAACAATAGTAATACGAACTAAAAAGTATTAAATATCTCTTACTCTTTAATAGCACGCCTTTTTCAGAATTCGTCTAAATATCAACTATTCCTGTACATATACTACAGTCTTCATTACTTTGAAGTCGGTACCAGTCCCAAAAGATTCAGATGTTCTGACATTACTGAATTCACGATTAAATTAGCTGGTACCGACTTCAAATAATGAAGACTGTAGTATATACACATACTACAGTCTTCATTATTTGAAGTCGGTGGTGGTGGTGGTGGTCGGTGAATGAAGGAATAGTTGAGATTTAGACGAATTCTGAAAAAGGCGTGCTATAAAAGAGTAAGAGTTATTTAATGCTTTTTAGTTCATATTACTATTGTTTTTACCTTGGAAGTCGGTTTTAATTTTTTGTTAAAAAATAATAATTGTATTGTGACTTCACTGGTGTAAAAATATTTCGCGACCCTCCAACCCCTCGCTTTTTTATCTTAACTGTAAGTTTATAAAATATACAAGATTCAACAAAACAAAGTGATAATACTTTAGGGCAGAGGCTCCCAAAGTGTGCGCCGCGGCGCCCTGGTGCGCCGTGGAAAGAGAAGAGGGGCGCCGTGAGTCCATTCTCCATCATTACCAGAAACCACGAATGCAACAAAATATGTTATTGTTAAGCAGGTAGATGATTTAGTATTTGTTTATTATCATTTAAGTACCAAGTACCTGCCTACCTGTAGATAATAATTAAAGGTGTTTATTTATGTATCGTTTTCTAATAGCTAATTAGAGTAGGGTGCCGTGAAAATATATGGTAACGTGCAACTGCGCCGCAGGCTAAAAAGATTGGGAACCTCTGCTTTAGGGTATGTGTGTGACCCTTATACAGGTGTAACAAAAATAAATGATAATACTTTAGGATGTGTATGTGTTCCTTGTAGAGAGTTCACTGTGAAAGTAGCAGCGCTGAAAGATCAATTTTTTTTACCCATCTGCCGGGAATGTGTTTAGCGCGTATCTTGTATGTTTGTAATATTCTTCCTTACCTTGTATCTTCAGAACCGCTGAACGGATTTTCACATTTGAGGTATCGTTAGATTTGTCTTAATGACCCAAGTGTTCTTAGATAGGTGACATTAAAAAATACCAAAATGGCAGATGTTTGACGCCATATTGTGATATAAAAAAAATAAAAATTCTACCAAGCATATCGAGTGGGGTATCAAAATAAAGGATTTTAAACAATGATTCTAAATATGTATATAACTTGCAGTTTTAATATTAAATAGAACAATAAATATACACTAATATTGTAAAGAGGAAAGATTTGATTTTTTGTTTGTTTGGCTCCGAAACTACTGGACCGATTTGAAAAATGCTTATACCATTGAAATTCTACATTATTTTTTCTGAACATAGGCTGAATTTAATTTTGGAAAAAATAGGGTACCGTAAGATATTTGGGTTCTTCGGACGCAAGGTGTAAAAAATCAACCAGAAAAGTTACTTATTTTACGTACGCTGCCTTAATTATAAAAGATAGAACCATAAAATTTTAACTTATTGTAGAACTTACAAATATCTACAAAAAAGTTCGCGATACATTACCTATCTAGGTCGAGTGAGGCACAATAACCATTTTTTTATTTAAAAATCTTGAAATTTGTTTGGACTACTTACATTTAAATGCGTTTATTTTACTCATTCTTTTAATCCTTAACAAAATAAATTATTCCATTACTAAGTACAGTTTATGTAGATAATATTTGATCTTTGAATGAATAAAATTGGGCATTTGGTTTTGAAATTATGGCGAAATTAAAATATTACGATAGTTGGCGTCACCAAGGCGGGTGCGCGTGCGTGAGAAAGACAATCTGTGCAGGGTGCAGCCTGCGTATTGACTACAGACTGGGTCGTCGATGTTAGTGTCGGAGTCTGTGAATTGACCTGCAGGGCAATCGCGCTAAATGTTTTCAACTGAACCGCAAATGAAACTCGGACGTTAATCGACTTTTGGAACGATTCGGTATCGCGCTAACGTTTTGACAGCCAGTTGAGACGTTACTGAACCTCAGCCCAAGCGCAAACGCTGTCAAAACAAAAAGTTGATACAAAGCTACTTCTACTCGTACGTTTCTGAAACATATAACATAAGCTATAATCTAATTATAATATAAGCTTATGTTTTACTTCAAAGCTCTTCAAAGGACTATTTGAGTTTGTTAAAAAGTGAATTGAACTTTGACATTACTTACATACTTCTTTACGTAAATGTTTTCTATGCCACAAAAAACTTTTGTCACAACTTTACAAGTCACTTCTCAACACGGCTTTTGTAAATTAAAGTAAAACAATATGAATTTAGTCTTTCCTGGGTATGCTTTTTGTAGAGCTCACCGACATCCACGCGGGCGGAGCCGCGGCCGACCGCTAGTAATAAAATAAGAAAAAACCAAAATCCGCCTGCATGGATAAATCCAATATTAATTAAAAATTAACTGACATTACTGAAACAAGATGAAAATTCAATGACAAAGTATTAAAAAAAACAATGATTTGGTACTTAAAACTAGAAACATACATTGAAACAGTACCAAACCTACGTACCTATTACATAATATAACGTATTGTAGGTACACTTTTCTAAGTGCACCTACGATATATGGTTATATCAGTACGGTAGTTTTTCAATTTTTTATTAGATTGATTTTCGAAATGGTTAGATGACTACAACTAAAAAGTCGCAAATAAAATAAATAAATTAAAAATCAAAAAGCCCGACTGCAAAAAATGTTAACTAAACAGAACGAAACAAAACCTAATTCTGCCGGAGGCATCGAGTCCATGTTTTAATTGATACGACTCTCGCTTACGAGTTTCATGCCAGGATACCTAAATAGAAGGTTACATAGAAAAATTTAGAAGAAGAAAGTGGATAATAAAATGCAGTCGGAGGCATAATATTTTATGATTTATGAATTAATGTTAAACTTGGTGCGACATGCCTCCGACTGCATTTTATTATCCACTTTCTTCTACATTTTTCTATGTAACCTTCTATTTAGGTATCCTGGCATGAAACTCGTAAGCAAGAGTCGTATCAATTAAAACATGGACTCGATGCCTCCGGCAGAATTAGGTCTTGTTTCGTTCTTTTTAGTTAACATTTTTTGCAGTCGGGTTTTTTTCACATAATTTGTATGAGAAAACTCGTGACGCTCGGGCGCTTGCCCATACGAAAGTGAAAAAAAATATTTGGTCTTTCAGCGCTGCTACTTTCGCAGTGAACTCTCTACAAGGAACACATACACACCCTAAAGTATTATCACTTATTTCTGTTACACCCTGTATATCAGAGTTCACTATAAAAGTAGCAGCACTGAAAGAGCATTTTTTTTGTGATTTGTATTCGGAAGCGCCCGAGGAGCGTCATGATTTTCTCCATGTCTGATACCTTCAAAAGCCGCTCGTTGTGAAACATTGTGTAGTGGTTACAATATAGCTGTAGATCTTTTTATCAGTAAATGGAATGTGCAATATTGCTTTTACTTCCTGAACCTGAGCATTACCCAGTACCCTGTTGCCTTTTCCGTCAGTTCAAGGAACACTGAACAGACAATATTCCATGGCGATTCCAGGTAGTATTTAATATGCAATATCTGAAGCATAAAAGCTTTGTCCACACTGTGCCTTTTTTTGTTTATCAAGGGCATGTGTTATAACTTTTAGCGCAGTCAACAGCGAACGTGAGGCATGCACGCGACGCATGCCTATGACCGTATCCAAAACTAAGCTTTGTCCACACTGTGCCTTTTTTTGTTTATCAAGGGCATGCGTTATAACTTTTAGCGCAGTCAACAGCGAACGTGACGTGCATGCCGCACGCGACGCATGCCTATGACCGTATCCAAAACTAAGCTTTGTCCACACTGTGCCTTTTTTCTGTTCGTCAAGGGCATGGGTTATAGCGCAGTCAACTGCAGCGAGCGTAAGGCATTAATGACAATGTTGACGTTGCGTTCGTTGATGCATTCCATTATTGAATGATGAAAATTGAAGATGAAAGTGCAAAGTGTGGACATAGCTAAGCATCAATGATCTCAAATTAAAAGTATTTAAAACTAGATGACGCCAGCAGCTCCGTTGCGTCAAAATTCGTTTCGGAACCGTACATTTTTCCGTGATAAAAAGTATCCTATGTCCTTTCTCGGGACTCAAAGTATCTCCACATCCTGCATAATCGGTTCAGAAGTTTGGGCGTGACGAGGTAACAGACAGACAGACTTTCGAGTTTATAATAATAGTATGGATTATGGACATCGATATGTGATTTTCAGTCTTACCAAGTGCTCACCACAATATCACTACAACGCCTTCAGAGTTATATTACATCGGTGATACTATTAAATAAGCATTATCTCGTTGGCATAACGATCATGTAGAAGGTAAAACAATAACACTCGCATCGTAATCAGCACTCATATTATTTCAGCTCGATTCGCAATTGACGGTAACGATTAAATCTTCCATTGTCTGCGTGATAATATTTTTATAATTCCCCTTACCCGTTTTGTTGTGAAATGGGCTTTTATTTGTCAATAAAATAATTTATTGGTAAAAATAGTCGTAGCCCGGACTATATTTTTACGTCCTCATGCCCATGCCGCTAAACCAATTTTGGTATTTTTTTTTAGATACCTATTTTGAGTCCCGGGAAAGGACAATAAGACACTTATTATTCCGGAAAATGTACGGTTCCCGCACATTAAACTAACTTTGACGCAACGGAGATGCGAGCGGTATTTAGTTATGTTTAGCATGGGCCTAACTTCCCACTAGTGATGGTCGACTCGAGTAACTAACTCGAGTTGGGCCGTGGCCGTAATTCGAACCCACTCGAGTTGAATTCTCTCTGACTCGAGTTGCGAGAGTTTTCCGACTACTTATTAGTAAGTAGTCGGAAAATACTTTTATATTTATATACTAATGCTCAAGTACTTCTTAAAACTTTTTGTTGCTGAAGTACACAACGCGACAACGCGCAACAGTAGACTACATAAAGCGGTCTGGTTGTCAATTATTTTAAAATTAGATGTTGCCCGCAACTCCGCTTAGCGCAAGAACCCCATATATTTTTCCGGGACAAAAAGTATCCTATGACCTTTCCAAGTATGTCTATATCAAATTTCAGCAAAATCGAATCAGCGGCTTGGGTATGATGGGGTAATAGACAGACAAACACATTTTCGCCTTTATAATATAAGTATGGATGAATGTTCCCCATTAAGTTTTATCATCACGACGTCTCCAGATCAATTCGTAATATACCTACTTCGTTGTTAACAAGAGTTTACCTGTAGAAGTTGGAAGTTTTGTACCTTCCACATTAGCGAACTACGGGAAGTACGGTGGAACAACGCCATAAACGTGATTTACGTCTCTTGCCATTTGTTCAGCCGGCACGTTCACGTTATCTGCTCTCTTTGTACTTTCAACGTAATCAGGATATCTGTTTTATTTGTAGTTTTCGACTATCCATATAGCCCATAGGCTTTAAGAATGAGTTATAAGTGCAGCGACGAATCGCAAGATATTTCTGCCTGGCTCTCCCTACGTTTTAGAAACTTTTTGTTCATGTGTTCAAAAGGAAATTATATTATGCCCAAACTCCAAATATGACAAAGTAAACTCGGGACTCCAACATTTGAAAATCTTTTTCATTATCAGCAACTCAACCAAAAGACTGCATATTACGTATTAAATAATATTATATTTCCGTTGTCTGGTACCCGTAGGGCCGTAACACAAGTCCTTCAGGTACTTAGCAGCCAGGCTGACGTAATGTGAAGCATCCATCCATATTTATTGTTATTTTTATTATTATTTTAAAATAGAGCTTTGGAAGTGTAGTTTTAAGCCTAAATCCGTCGTTTACGTTAGTTTATTAAGTAAATATTTCGAGTAACAATCGGGGAAGCTCTTAATCAAAGGCTATAGAGTAATTGGGGTCACGGGGTAACGAGCATGCGATAGACCCCGTAATAGTCGGCAGTTACCAGCCATTAAACATCGCCCAAACTATATCTGTCTTTATCGCTCCCATTACGTACCTCATAAATCAGAAAGAGGTCAGGTATATTTGTCATTAGTATTAGACACGGCAATCGGTGATGAATTTTTCGAAGATTTGCACTGATAGCTATTGATACTAAACGTTGCCTTCAGCTACGTTCAATGAAATTCGTTTTTAAGCGCATCACATACGGTGAAGATACTATAATATTTTATCAGATGCCCAAATATAAAATATTATAGTATCTTAAGCTATCACACACGGCTAAGATACGATATTATTAAAAATCTGTTCATTTCCTTACGAGTCTGCGTTGGTGCCACACGTATTCCTTGTTAGAGTTCTATATACAGGGTGATTGACTATGAGTGATAACTGATACTGCCTTACTTCTTGATTTGTTAGACAGCTCCTCAGACGATGATTCTGATATAGAATGTGAAATGCAGATTGCAGTAGCACATTCCAAAAGGAGAAACATTTGGATAGAGCCTCACATAAAAAAGAGAAAAACCTGCGGCGAATTTAATCTTTATCAAGATCTGTCGACGAAGAAGTTTCAAGAGTATTTTATAAATTCAAGAGAAATATTCATTTCGATTTATAATTTGATTAGGGAAGATATAAAAAATCTGCCAAGTGCGAGTCGGACTTGCGCACGAAGGGTTCTGTACCGTTATTGAACGAAAGATGGCAAAAATGAGTTTTTTTTGTAGGTATGGGAAATAAATATTTATTTTATTTTTATTTTATTATTACTTATTAAAGTACAAAATATATAATTAAAAATATTGTGAATATTTCAACTGCCTGGCTGCTACCATTATTGATTACGAGCAAAAAAAGCCAAAAAAATCACGTTATATCAATCGTCAATATTAACTTTATTTTCTGTTTAGTATTTGTTGTTATAGCGGCAACAGATAAACATAATCTGTGAAAGTTTCAACTCTCTAGCTATTACCGTTCTTGAGTTACAGCCTGGAGACAGACAGACAGACGGACAGACAGACATCGAAGTCTCAGTTATAAGGTCCCGTTTTTACCCTTTGGGTACGGAACCCTAAAAAGCAAAATACAAACATGCGATAGAGCATTTCCACTGAAGAGCCAATCCGATCACCGTTGAGCCCGCTGCCCGACACAAAAACACCCTGTATTCATAAAGATAAAGGAGAATGATCATAACTCTATGGTACTCTGTACCATTTTGCGTCATTACGAAACTTGGTTTTTAAAAGTCTATGATTATCATTTTAGCTCCTATAAAAATTTATTTGTAAACAAAACCGGGGTTTTAGAGTTTTTTAATTTGATAAAATCGAAAATAACCTCAAAATCTTCAAAGCACCTATTTTATTGACAGTCATAGACCAAAGAGAAGTCATAGACGAGCGAACGTTATTGCTCTAAAAACAGAGTAAGGCGCTTATTAATTAGTAATTAATATGGGTTTAATATAATTCTAGGGGTATTTATTATTATTATTATTATTGAATACATTCTCTTATGCAATTTAATCCTTCAGGCCCCGCGCGAGCACCGGTGATCGCGACAACAATAGAATACAATAGCAATTCCTGGAAATTCCGACTGAAGTATTAAGCAAAAATGTAAGTAACATTTTAGTCACAATACTTTTCACAATGGACACATTAACGCAATAGCCGCGTACTGACCAAGCGAGCCGCCTTGCGAGGCAGCCTCGGACATTTGCCGCGGTACGCAATACGCATGCCGCGCGAGGCAGCTTCGAAGCTACCTCGCGCGGTAAGACCGAGCCAGCAACGACGCTCAGTTTTACTTGAAGTCGAATAGTTTGCCCGAGACATGCACACGCAACGCACCCGCACATCACACACACTCGCACATCATACGCACACGCATACTATCTCGATGACCGCCGCGTGGCCGCTAGTGCGCTATTGGGCTATGCTCATGCCGTTGACTGGAGTCAAAAATAAAACAAACAATGTAAAATATTTTTATTTTATCCAAACAGTGTCACAACAATAACAAATATTATATACAACAAACTTCCAGTGGCTCGGTTTCATTTAAAACAAGAACATTAACTTGATTCAATAAACTATTTCATTTCATTAACAAAGAACAGAGTTGTATTATAATTTACAAACTAAAGAAAAAAAGGGCAAACAATTAATCTAATATTACATGTAAATTAAGCGTGTGGTGTATGAATTAATATACATAATTCAGTATGTAATTCACATATTGCAGTACATATTATGGAACATAATTATTATGTAAGTACTGCAAAATGTGAACATGATAACACAAACATTTAAATAAGATTCATTTTTATTTACATAAAAGGAAAATATCTATTTAAATCATTCGTCATACTCCTGCAAAAACTCATCTAAATCATACTGCAACATGGTGGGACATAGAATTTATAACTGTTCCTTTAGGTTCCTTTAAGCGGGGCGATCCGTACCAATGGTCCGGTGACACTAAAACCAGTTTCATACATAAAGGTACCAGTAAACATCAATTTCAAAACAATTAACAAATATACAGTAATTAGATGTACTTGCAGCTCGTTAGTACACAGAAGAGATAATTTTTGGGTGAGGTATATCACTTGATCCAGCATATTCTGTCAAATGCCTCTTGATAGACCGGGGCGATTGGAGTCTTGCCCGTCATGACATTGTACTTCCTTGTAGCTGACCTCCAGCAAGCAGGACTAAAAAGTGATATGTAATATAATATATTTATAGTAGGTACCTATGTTAAATCTTACAAATAATAAAGACAATAAATAAAAATGTTTTATGAAATTATTTGTGAAACTTTATTAAAATAGTACAAATAATTTAAATACAACATTTCCATTAAATGAAAAACAAAAATGTGAACATTTCATTTGATTATAAAAGAAACTTAAATACTGAAACAAAGACAATAAAAATACAACTATAAATAAATTAATGAAACTATTTTTATTAGCACATAATAATAAAAACACTACCACCAGTATCATATGGAGATTGAAAATTAAAAATATCAATAAGATATTATTTAATACATAATATAAACAAAAATAACTACCAAGTTCAGCGGCTATAATGTTTCACTTATATGTTGATCTTGTCTTACAGTATGTGTTCTTGTAGTATTTATATACAATAGACTAGTCACAAAGAAACCATCATCTTAAACTTCCTTCACTGGTTGGGTTTGCTCTGTCTTGATTCTTGAAGCAGTGTTGAACACTGAACAGAGCACAGAATCTGAAGTTAGCTGTAATAAAACAAAGAATTAATAGTGTTTGTAATAATATATTCATAGAAGTAACAGCTATACTCTAAAATCTAAATGGTTTCACTGCTAGAACATTAAGTACCTACGTCCTTTTATGCCTTTAATGTTTTTGCTGTTGTTATATATTCAGGTGATAATTTAAAATATTTCATTTGTCAGGAAATACATAGAAGAAGGCACTTCTTTGACTTTTATATTATACTTATACTTATTCAAAAAATAAAATACTTAGGTCTGCTTACCTGAGTTATGAATAGGAGTTATCCATAAACATTGGAGTAGACAAAACGACTCGAATTTCTTGTTATTGCAAAAGAACAGTTGAGTATAAGTTCACAAAATATAAACAAGCTTATTTACAAATAGAAACGAGTTCTGCTTAATATTAATATCTGAAAAATAACTTCCTAAAATACAGACATTACGTAATACGTATATGCAAACGTCGGAATGACAGATGTCAGAAAAAATGCAGTGTGCAGCAGTTAGTGATGCCAGTCGATAAATCGAAGTCTATGGAAAAAATCGATTTTATATTTAATAACAGCACAGAATCGATTAAGTGTAATGGATTAGCTTCATTTACTAATATTTAACATACATAATATAGAGAAGCTAATACATGATATCAATAAATAATATTATCATTCGGAAATTGTTATTAAAGCAAGTAATATTTATAAAAATTGGAATAACGATTGCAATTACTGCTTGAGTCGAATGAATCGATATTGTTACAAAATATTGTTTGATGTATTTCTAATAATGCACCACATTACTAACGGAATGTGGAGAGAGTTATTTAGTAACTTTTATTCTTTAAATTAAATCCCGGGTTTAAAAATTGGATTCCGGGCGTGTAATTACGTAAAAAATTCTAAAAATAATTACTGTATTATTTTCATCAAAGCGCATGAGAATTAATGGTACCGACCTTGGGCATTCGCCTTTCGAAATATATATTTCGCATCTTAAGATAACATAATTATATTAAGATACGAAATATATATTTCCATATCGCTCGGTATACAAAAGGTAAAATATATATTAACTTCGTCGTATGTGATGGTTCATAGGATTTCTATGGTGAGCGATATTCTAAAAGATGCTCTAAGATATATTTTATATTATCTTCACCGCCTGTGATGCGCTTTAACGTAGGATCCGCACGTTTTTCTAGTAAAACTATTTTTTATCATTTTCGGGACTTAAAGTATCTTGAATCCAAATTTTATCCCACCTACTTGTGTGTGAAAATGTAGGACTTATGTCGTAGAATCATTATAATGACCCACTTAATATTTAGTATATTATTAGGCAACATTATAATGTAAATTTAATTTATTAGCGCAATAAACACTTTACTATTAACACTAATAAATCTAAATGTTACTTAGCAATATAAAAGAAAAGTACACCAACAATTTCAATAACTAATTTAATGTTCAGCAGTAAATCTACAGACTAGAAACAGCATTAAGGCGTCAGGGCAGTTCCACCCGGTCTAATAAAGACAACCAGGCAAGCGATTTAAACGAATCGCAAATAAAATCCGAAGACAATTTAAACTACAAGCATTAAGGCTACAAACGATCCTTGTAAACATTGCCTCTGCATAAGTTTGGATTTGCAAACAATGCCGGATAAACTACCCAAGTTATACTCGCAATTCATTAACTCTTCCCCCGTAGAACATAAGGTTTATAATCGCTATTCCGATACGTTTGTCACGGAGTTCAGTGCATTTGCGAAGCTCGCTGGGGGCCCTAGCATTATTTGCATTGTTAATAGTCAACTGATTCAATATTATCAATGTAGCGCGGAGTCTAATGACATTACGCTACGACACGAATTAAATGTTTAAGTTCGATGCGGTGTCAGTGTAGCTGTTTGCTTAGAAAATATTATAGTATTGTGCATTGATATTCATCCATCCATTTTTAATATTTTAATCTCTTATTGAAATTAGGGGTTTCAATGTTTCATTTGACGCTAGGGGCAGATCCGACGGACACGAAAGGTTGCCTTTTTTATCGTTGGGGGAATGCATTTACGCATCCCCGGGGCCTGGGGAGGACCACCGAGGTATGTGGGACTCCCCGGGGCGGACGTAGTATCCGCACCCGGGACTACCCACTAAAACCCCAACGGTGTTCCTGCTCTTGAAGGTGGGACTACGGGTAATGCGTGATACACGACCGCAGCCCCACCACCTCTGCCTCATTGGGCTCCACTCGTGGAAACAACACATTCCACACCACTCTGCGACGATGCGCTGGAACACAGCACATCGTGGCCTACCCGGGACACGAAGGGTTGCCTGGTGGCCTTGTATTTTCAAAAATTTACTTTAAGAATTTTCCGACACTTTTCTATACACCGTGGAGCCATCAGCCTTGTAGCAATAGCGTTCGTTTTCTTGCATAAGCACTGGTAGAATATTATTTAAATTTTATTATAATCTACATTTCATGTCATTACCATTGCAGTTTGAAAGGACTGGATTGCAACAAAAACGAAGCTGCATTGTGATAGTAGAATCGATGTAGATTGAGGATCGTTTAAAAATAAATAAGCAATCTCGTGACATAAAGAACAATCGTCGTCGTAATGAAGGTTTCTCGGGTTTGATTCAGTTTCACTACTGTCGGCCGCATGCTCCACAACTATGATTTCCGATAGAAAATACCTCCGCGAATAAAGGAAGTAAAAACATTTCTTGAGAACGCAAGAAATCTGTTTCGTAAGATGATTTAACGTTTTTATAGATTCCTCAATATGTACTGGTATAAAAAGTTAAGGCGTTTGTTTTACGGAAAAGCATAGAATATTGATATTGTACATTAGGAATATTATATATTATGATAGTTACGTGTCCCGGTGTCCCCGAAATAATCTCTGGGACGCCAAACATTTCGATTCGATTGTTTATTCTGGCCTATTTTTCTCGATATCAATAATGGTAGATATATACAGGATGTAACCCCCCCCCCGTTACAGACTGTATATATTTTATTATAATTGTATTATTAATTATTAAAGTACAAATATAATTAAGGATTTAGTGAAATTTTCAAGTGCCTTTTTTGCTCGTAATCAATACTGGTAATAGCTAGGCACTTGAAAATTTCACAAAATCCTTAGTTATATTTGTACTTTTATATTTAATAATAAAACTAAAATAAAGTAAATGTTTAAGGGGGGCTCCCATACAAAAAACACAATTTTTTGCCTACTTTTGCTAAGATAAAAAAAGATATAAACAATGATTTTTTTTAAATCTCTATTAACGATATTATTAACTATTGTATAGAGAATTAAAAAATTTATATAACTTAGACATTATTATTTTTTTAATATATTTTTCATGGGTCAAAAGTACCCAAATTTGAGATTTTTCGAACCTTTAAAAATTCATATCTTTAAAAATATTAACTTTATCGTGAAAACTCATAGGACCTTTTTTATTGATATTTCAATGAAGAATATGAAAAAAAAATTGTCCGGTTAAAAAATAACAATTCCTTGCAATTGTTTAAACAATGTTTGTTTAAACAATATGGCACCGGGTTGCACCAAGGCAACATGCATTTATATCATCAGGAGGGCAATTTGAAGAGGATCGCATAAAAAAATTGAGGTGGAATAGTTTCCGGTACTCATGCGCCGACTCGTGCTGGTCTATCTAAACTCATGAACTCTATATGCAAGCAAATCTAAGCTCACAAATCCTCATTACAGCTTACGCTTTCAATCAGAGTTTGACTCCCATACACTTCGATTTCGACAATACTTCCCGCACTAATGAGGCAACTTTTGATGTAAGTGACATTCGATTTATGGTAGGGGAGGGGAGGGTGCTATTTGTGTAGTTTCTTACGCCGGTTCTTCTCGCCGGATTAGTTCCCGAACCGGTGGTAGGCATCATGTAGACTTTCAGAAAATATTTGCAAAAATTTATTTTGAATAAAAAAATTTGAGTTTGAGTTTTGAGTTTGAGTTTGAGTCACTCGAGCGCGAGCATCATGGACACCTAATTGGTTTTTTATATTAGGTAAGACTGATAAAAAAATAATAAGAGCGTTTTTTATTTTAGCGCGGTGGGTTCAGAAACTGCAGCCATTTTAAAGTTTTGAAAAAGAAAATATATTCAGAAAATTGCTGATTTAGGTAAATTATAAATGTATTTTAGACAACAAGGACTAAATCGTTTAGTTTAGTGCAAAATAAAATATCTGCAAAGCTTAGTTAGGGAAATATGAAGCTTTATGTTTATTTATTTTAAAATGTCTCTACAGGCTTACCTAACTTTTGAATATTCAATGCTTTAAATGGAAGTTTCTTTGGGATATACTAAACATCCCCTATCTTAATCTACCAAATCCGATGACATTTCAATATTCAAAAATTTTTTTTTTAACCCAACACATGAGAAAACTAGACACATGTCGGAAGCCTATACACTCTTAATCTGATACGCTCGAGCTACTCCCGAAATCCCCTCTTCCCCTCCCCGACTATTATGAGAATTAATACCCAAACAATGCATTGATCGAAAATGAAAATACATTTAATGGTAAATAGTCCGCAGTCGATGTAACGATTGCATTAAGGTTATGAAACAATCGCGCACTCGGACGAGAACTCAACAGGTATTTAATATAAATCGCATTATTTCGGTGCATTTCATCTCGTTTCATTGTTTCATTTGCGTTATGAGTTCGCTTATTTCTTCCAGTTGGGGAAAGGGCCGTGACGATTACATTTCTAACCGATGAAAAAAGAGGGTTATAAGATTTCCGTGTCTGTTTTTGTGGGTCCTCGCCTATCAGTGGTATCATAGCATCCAAACAGATAGACCAATTTTGACCTGATTTCCTCTTAAGTAAGCTAAATTTTTCTGCAGTGAGATGTTGATGATGATTGATGACTGTGAATCGTGGTAACAAGAACACTTTTGACCACGTGATGAAAGTTTTCTTGGCCGGCCCAAATAATCGTCATCAACTCGCACACGTACGAAAATATCGAGGTCTTAAGAGCATGCGCTAACACTGTTTTTCCATACAAACATATTCCCCAATTTACTCCCAGGACTATGCGTCTAGACAAATAATTTTTATGCAATATTGGGATCTGTTAAAACTATGCCTCTACGTTCGATTTTTTCTAAATTTTTTAATATATAAAAAATATGACCGTTAAAAAACCCGCCGCCCCACCCCGCCAATCCACCGACCATAAAACAATTTTGAAAGATCTTTAAGATGAAATAAAAACGTAGAAACATAGACTCACTCTTCCTAAATCTATTTAAAAAAAAAATTTGAAAGGCTTTATTTTGAAGGAGGAATCAGAGGAATACGTAACCTCGATTTACTGTGTCTATCTCTATCACAATACACGTGCCGGCGCAAGGTGAAGCGTGATGGCAATAGTTTCTTCGTCTAAATTCTACTGTACCCGCGTTTACTCTTAATTAATTTATCTTTGTCACAACCGGCTACTTTAACAGTGTTTGTTCTTTTCAGATAAGAGGGCAAATAAAGTAAAAAATCAAACATCTTCCTCCTTTCTTCACACTTACGATCGTCCTTGATATGCCATGTGAAAACAAAGAAGCGGAATCAGCGCCAAGTTAGTTTTTTTTTCTTAATAACTCGATAAATATACAACATTAAAAAATCCGCTACTACAGTACCTCGGTAATAGAATGTTATATTATAAGATCATCAGCTATTTTGCTTGCCCCCTTAAGAGCCCGTCCTCTAATTTCTACTGCTCTCTTCACACTCACGCCCGTCTTTCATATGCCAGGTGAAAAAGGACGATCGCCAAGTTAGCGGGCAGATAGAGGTTTTCTGTTTTTAAAGGGTTTTTTTATATTGAAGTGGTAAAAAGTAATTCCAACACTTTATAGACGACTTTCTCAACAGTACATTGTATTTTTTTCATACCGTTAAGACGTCAATGATATTCTAAACCTTTTACAGCAAAAATCACAAAACTGTCGCGGGTTTGAGTTGGATTATTTAAAGATACTTAAAAAAAATAAAAAATCTAGCTCCAACACTATATTATAATTGAAATGATCTTACATGTTGTGCATTAAAACTTATAGAAATACTGTATTTTAACTGTTAAATCACGTCTGTTAAATGAGCGAAATCGGCAAAATTTCGTATACGGTCTCTTAAGCGACTCTTCCTAAAACCTGACAAAACATTGTTAACTAAAACGCCTGTAGGTATTTTTATATTAGTACTAGCGATCCGCTCCGGCGTCGCACGGGTATAAAATATATAGCCACTGATATATAATATATAATCCTTCACGTGGTCTACTTCTCTCTACTCTTACTATTCTGTGCCAAATAACATAAAAGTGCTCCAGTAGTTCGCGAGATAAGCCCTTTCAAATAATTTCCCCCGTTTTTTCTACATTCTCCTATTAGTCTTAGTGTGATAAAATATAACCTATAGCCTTCCTCAGTAAATGGGCTATCTAACACTGAAATAATTTTTCAAATCGGACCAGTAGGTAATGAGATTAGCGCGTTCAAGTTAGCCCTTTCAAATAATTTTCCCCGTTTTTTCCACATTTTCCTCTATTTCTTCGCTCCTATTAGTCTTAGCGTGATAAAATATAGCCTATAGCCTTCCTCGAAAAATGGGCTATCTAACACTGAAAGAATCATCAAAATCAGTAGCGTAGTTTTAAAGATTAAAGGGAACAAAGGGACATGAAGGAAAAAAGCGACTTTGTTTTATAATATGTATAGTATAGATTAGTGTGGATGAGTATTAATGATTAGATCGACATAATTACCTGATGCGCTATTTGCTCATCAAGCCATTTCTGCACAATCTTAAAAGCGCCTTTAAAGTAGAATTATATGAGGTGTTATCCGCCAAAGCTGTAAGAACTAAACATCGAGCTATAAAGTGAACGAGCTACTAATAACTTTAAGCTGTTTATTCGAGCAGGAAATAGCTTGAAATAATCGAAGATACTCTCAACGTATGGATTTTAAAGATTTTGCTGCGAATTTTTCAGGCTAGTTTTTCAGTTAAAGATAAACAAGATTCTAAAATCTAAAATTCGCTCTACTTTTTCAGTGTTTAGCAAGCAATATGATGAAAAGCTTTTAAGCCTAAAGGCAAATAATTTTATCAGCAATAACATTGTGCACCAACTGAGAAATTTCGGCTTGTAAATGCGCAGCATTCCAAACTATTTTCTTTAGTTTGACTACAAAATACATTCGTACCGTCGTACCCCATAGTGATATCGTCTTGCTTACACAGCATCTCTTTAAAAGAGGGTAAGTACCATCGAGGAAATTGATTCCTAGGCAGTTGACAGACCAACGTCATTTGATCGGATCAAGGGTCGAATATACGTTGGTCCCCCATCTGCCTAGGAATCAACTTCTCTGATAGAACATTCAGATAAAACGGTGTATTACCAGAGTAAACTGAACTAACTAGTAGGCCGACTCAGAAGAGATCTCAAAATTTATGCGTTAACTCTTAGTTCTGTCTACTCTGAACTAACCAAATGAAGTAGGTCCCCCGACCCCCATCTGCCTAGGATTTAGTATCTCTGATAGTACATTAAGATAAAACGGTGTATCAGAGTTGATACGCCGCAGAATCACACGTGATACCCAAGTCGACAAACTATTCAGTGCATTTCAATAATCTGCACTCAACCTTTATAACACGAGCGCCGCGTGCCAACACACTACAGCGCACACTGCTGACATCATTTAGATTGGTTTGCTAACTAATTTTATTGACTATGTCATTAAAATGTAATAGATAAATAGTTGACAATGCATTTCATTATATTTAATGATGTTTATAGTGTTCAAATTAATAGCTCTCGAAATATACAGTTTTAACAAAATTAAACGTGCAGCAGCCCCCCCAATGCTCAAAAGGGGGACTCGGGGGGCGCAGCCCCCCGCGGAAATAAAAACAAACACAATCCAGAAAGTCCAAAAGTAGATTAGGTTAGGTTAGAACTTAGACCACAATACAGAGGGAGCCGAGCGAGCGCAGCGAGCGTGCTGCGGCAGAAGCTGGCGACCGTTACAAAAGAAAAGGGGGGCTCCTAGGACATTCCTAGGACATTTATGTATTAAATCATTTTTCAAACAATATTTTATACATTTCCTAAACAGTTTCGGAATTGTATAAATTTCCTAGGATTTGTATACAATTCCTGGATTTCATACATTTCCGGTAGCATATATATTATTAAACAAAATGCAAATTTTTAGTATCATTTCAGTTTTAATGAGAATACCACACCAGAAAATTTTAATAAGTTTCGTTTCACACGTCTATAGTGTGTGAACCATAAGTTGCACACAATTTGCACAAATAGAAACGTCTCTTTTGGACGCGGAATTGCTTTGAGTCGGCGCGGGGGCGCGGGGGACGCAATCTGTATTCGGGATTGCTGCGGGCGGCCATTTTGTGGCGCCGCCATCTTGTCGTGCGCCATTCCGTGTATCGCTTCCGATAACCTGTCGCTTTACATGCACTATAACTTGTCTGAAAGGTTTACGCTCCGTATTCCAGTGTCTATTGTAGTGACGCGTTCAATTTCACCTGTAACGCCAACAGCTTGCCGATTTGTAAGTGTCTTTGAGCACAGGAAACTATTCCAGGAAAACGAAACATTATCTTGAAAATTTATCAACAGGAAATAAAAGAATATATTATTATAGAGGTAATGTCAATCTTAATGATAGGATTACAATCTCAAATATGTTTGTTATTGTTAGAGATTGCCAATTAAAACAAAACAACAATAATACATTCTTCTTACTGTCATTCACGACGACCTCTGTGGCTCAGTTGGTGGGCAGTCGGTAGCTCAAGCCGGGGGTCGCGGGTTCGAACCCCGCCGACGGAACAAAAAGTTTTCGAAGTTCCTGGGTCATGGGTGTGTATTAAATATATGTATCATATAATAAAAATCTTAAATATATGTATAGTAT
Source organism: Lysandra bellargus (assembly GCA_905333045.1). Classification (NCBI taxonomy): domain Eukaryota; kingdom Metazoa; phylum Arthropoda; class Insecta; order Lepidoptera; family Lycaenidae; genus Lysandra; species Lysandra bellargus. Next base: position 6,712,122 of record HG995361.1, on the reverse strand, counting down.
AAACGTATTAAATATATTTCCGTTGTCTGGTAACACAAGTCCTTCAGGTACTTAGCACGGGGCCAAAGTGTCGTGGTCTAAAGCGTCCATAGATGTTATATTATTATTATATTATTATTATTATAATTATTATTCAAGTACAAATAAAATCGAAATACAAAGAATACAAAGTATTACAAATTAGGTATGAGCTGAGAAATTCTCTAACATTGTAAAAATAACTATAACAATAAAAACAAAGTGTAGGCTGCAGTAATATTCCCCGCGCGGCCGTGGAGAGAATTGACCCATCTTGTCTTAATAACGACCCCGCTGGTGCACCGGGGTTGGGGTCGGGGTCGGAGTTACAAACGTACAGATCGAGTAGAAATACGACTTGGTGAAATCAGAGCCTTTAGCGCTTAGCTTAGGTGGTAAATAAGCGGTAAGGTTATATTTTTACTCATTGATAGAGATGAATAAGCTAAGCTAAGCTTATTTGCTGTAATCTATGTGCTTAAGAATTTTTTTAATGTTTATGTTATAACTCGACAGCTGCAAGTAACTGCAGTTATCATGAACTTGTAAAACAAAAAAACAGAGAGAATAAAATTAAAATATTTTGAAGGCTGAAGGTGTAGAGTCATGGCATATATTCTACTTTGATTAACGTTTATTGTACCATCGAGGAAATTTATTCCTATGCAGTTGACGGACCTACGTCATGTGGTCGGCTTGTGTCAATTCAATGTTAGCTGTGATCAGTCTGATGGGTTTGACGTAACGCGACCAAATTACTTACGTTCGCCATCTGCCTAGAAATCAACTTCTCTGATAGGACACGAAGACAACTGGCAAACTATCATTGTTGCAGTTATGATTACCCAACATGCCAACAAGAAGAACATTTCTTTATCCATTGCAGAGACTTTCCATCAACATTTCAACGCTAAACATAACTCGAGTCTCATTTCTCTGAAGTAGTAATGAATCGTGCAATTTGTACCAGGATCTCATGCAGTGTAGAGGATTTAGTGCAAGTCGCCGCTCGCCCGTGTCCATTAGACGCGTCCGTAATTTTCAATTAAGACAGTTTCCTTGGAAAATAAAGTGTATTGAATTTTGTACTAAGACCAGGAATGCAGGAGTTTCGTGAGGGTTTAATTAATTTAGTCTCCTCTTGTTTTCTTGTAGGTAAGTTTAAAAAAATTAAGAAAGAGGTTTTATTTATAATGCCTGTCGCCATCACTGTATAACACTAAAATTATGGACTGGCTCGAGCCTTCTGGCTGGTTTAAATGTATTAAGTAGATAATCAGTAACTAAATTTTAACTTAATTTAAAGTGCCTGCCCGAAATATGTCAAGTGACAAGCCCCGCCTGCCAACTTAACAAAAAACAATTAATCAAAATTCTAATTTCCATGTTTAGTACTTAACTAAATTTTAACTTGCTGCTTGCTACTAAATTTTGTGTTTACATGCAGTAATTTTTTTTATTTTACGTGGGAGAGCCATGCTTCGGCACGAATGGCAGGCTCGACCGGAGAAATACCACGTTCTCACAAAAAACCGGCGTGAAACAGCGCTTGCGCTGTGTTTCGCCGAGTGAGTGAGTTTACCGGAGGCCCAGTCCCCTACCCTATTCCCTTCCCTACCCTCCCCTATTCCCTTCCCTTCCCATCCCTACCCTCCCCTGTTACCCTATTCCCTCTTAAAAGGCCGGCAACGCACCTGCAGTTCTTCTGATGCGGCGAGTGTCCATGAGCGGCGAAAATTGCTTTCCATCGGGTGACCCGTTTGCTCGTTAGCCCCTTTATTTCATAAAAAAAAATGCAGTAAATATCTTAAAATTAAGATAAAATTTAGTTAACTACATATCAACTTAATACGTGTAAACCAGCCATTATAGAATCGCAGTGACAATATAACACTTGCGTTTGACGGAGTTACATTGAAGTTTCGATAACGCTATTGCTTTTGTTAGCTAGTATCACTGAGGTAGTAAGTACTGCTAGTATTAAAGTGTTTAATTGACGGAAATCGTTTATTTTTGGCGTTTAAGACCTTTGCCAGTCTTACAGATCTTTCACAAATAAATATCCCACCAAAAAACATTTTCATGTAAAAATGCTGCCAAGATGAGAACATAATTGTTCATGGTATCAAAAAGTAGTGAGATCTCATGTAGAGCCAAGTTTCAAACCTTACACACTCAGCCTTAAATCTAAAAACCTTAATTTTACACTTGAATCGCGGCAAAATACTTGATATAATGTGTCAGCCGCACGAGAAGAATCTAAAAACTCTACACATTAGTCAAAATCGGTGGCCTGGCCATTTTGTTGCGGTTAATATAAAATTTATTAAGTACAACGGAAGAGTAGTTCAAAGCATGACCAATAACAAACCCAGGTACAGACCATAACAGTTTTGATGATAGGTTGAGTTAGTGCCAAAATTGTGGGTTTTTGGACACCTATAAAATCTGAAGTATAATACCTACGATATTCAAACTTTGCGCATTTCATTACTTCACTCAAGTCATTATATCCTAAAAATTTAAAGTATTTGACATTATCCAAACCAAAGTTACGAGGGTTCAAAAATACGACGAAACGTTTCGAGAAAAGGTAGGTAGTGCCCTTGCGCGCTTCGATTAGCTCATCTTGGCGGGGGCACTCCCGTGCCCCCAGATAAATAAAAACCCAATTTGTTATTCCGTGACTCCGGCCGGTTTACATAGTTCCAATATAATAACGAAATGTAAAAAATATGAGATATAAATCACAATATTTAAAATACTTTAAACCATAAACATTTTTATAAAACGTAATTTAAATTATACATTTTATTTTAATAAATTGTTAGTAAATCTATATTAAAATATCCTGAACCGAACAAGTTTGTTTCTTAATATTTATTTCCAAAGATATTTAAAAAAAAAAACATGAAAAATAGAGAAGATCCGCCCCTAGAACTACAGTTTTATGCTAAGCTAAAATGAATCTTATTGCGATGCGTATACGCTTTGTCTTTGGTTGTGTGCAAGGTTATTGTTTTGGATTGAGATTGATCCCTGCCTTAAATAAGATTTTTATATGCCTAAATAATTATTGTATTTATTATTTAAGCAAGCGATGCCCAAAATTAATTAAAAAAAAAACTGTAAGGGCCTGTTTCACCGCTTCCTGATAAGGTGCCCGATAGGCTTATTTGACAGATTCTCCATACTCTATGTGTCAAGTTAAGTGGTGGATAGCCTTATCAGGAAGTGGTGAAACAGGCCCTTAGACTAGTAAATTTCATCTAGTACATCTACCATTACAACTGTCGCTAAAACAAACCCTGTGATTTAACTGCACTTGAATAAACTGAGCATCATCTTCTATCTTAAATGAACGTTAAATGGGTGAAGAAATTGTATTACGGTTTAAAAAGATTCGTGTGTGGTTCAAGTTATAAACTTTAACGATTTATTAATCCATAGTTAATATTATAAATGCGAAAGGTCTATCTGTCTGTCTGTCTGTTACCTCTGCACGCCCAAACTGCTGAACCGATTTTGCTGAAGTTGTTTGAGTCCCTGGAAAGGATATAAGCTACTTTTTTTCCGGAAAAATCTACGGTTCCTGCAAAAACTTTTTTTTTTAAACTACTAAATACAATTGGATTTTTACAAAATATTGAACTGCTTAAATCATTATTTAGCTACCCGTTCGAAGACACCAAGCCTGGTATAAAAATTAGCTCCCTTCTCTCTCATGTAGTAACTCATAAAACGCTATTTATATTTTTTAAGAAATCACTCTCGTAGTAAAGTGCAGCGCATTTCAGACTTGCATAATATAGTGAGACCCAGCCCTAGCCCGTAGTGTAGCTTTATTCCGTTGTTAACGGACCTGGGGAAGTAATATAAGGATCGTAAAAATCTTGAGATACACCTTATAAAATTGGTATCGTTAAAGAATTTATTCCGTTCCCTTTATGTCTAGGTTACTCGGTGCGAGCTGGCCTAGTCAGTAATTAATTAGTGCCCGCATCATACGAGTTACTTTCATGAGTGGGCCAGTTGCTCGCGTGCGAATTCCTACAACATTTTTTGTTTTCACTCGCCACTCGCCTTTCTCCACCACAGATACAACTCAACTCGGCGAATTCACCGGGGAATTACCTGTTTACTGCGACGTCAGCAGGGTACATGTGACCCAGGCGAGTCGAGCTGCCCCCATGTAAGTTCACAAGGACAGTAGCTGCCTACTGTCACGTCTTCAGCTGCTCGGACTGAGTAACCTATCCTTTAGAGTCATCTCACATTGCAATGTGACAAGGCGATGCGATGCTACTCAGTTTTGGATAAGCCATTCAAGTCTGGACTTTATTTATTCAATTTTTTATTTTTGTCTGATCGCTTTTGTTTCATTTGTATTGGTAACGAGATGAGTTTCTAATAATATATTATTGTACTTATTTCAGATAATTACTACTGCAGCCAGATATTTGAAGGTAAGTCAATGTACCTTTTCCAAGTAGATAATATAATTATTTGTACTTAGTACTATACTATGTCGGTTAATTTATATATTCTGTAATCAGTATTAAACACTTATCAGGAACGGTATAATTTCAGAATACTCTGCAATCACCCAAAATAATTATAGAAATTAATTAAAACTTGTACAATTTTCATTAAAAATTACAAAGTTTTAAGCCCAGAACCCAGAAGACGTTTCACTGATCAAAAGTTATTAAAATAATCCATAAGTTTACACGGCCCTACCGTTCTCTTTGAAGTGTTAGAGGTTTGCTCAACCCTGGCTAGGGCTGCCACATTCCAGATTCTAAAATCTGGATAAAATAATATATCTTTTTGTCTATCCTGTTTTTTGATTTCCGAAATAAACCGAAATTAAGATGATTGGCGGACAGTAAATGGTAGAAAAGATTCACTTTACTTTCATGTAGAAAATAAGACGAAAATAATGTTTAAATTCGACAATAATTATTGTTTTATTAGTCACGCCATGCCGATTTCAAGCCTTTTCTGTCGGTTGACAGCCCTGACAACGGCTGCCCTTAACGACAGCCTAAGCCGTGTTATTAAAGGGTCATTCTGGTATCTAGATGACGTCTTTGTATAAGACACCTTCACCCTTTCTTTATTAGATTAAACGGAAGGAAAGGTGTGAAAATGACGAAAGCGGTCGAAAAAGACAATAGGTATGGTCTTAATAAAAAGATAAATAGAATTTTATATTATACGTTTTATTAAAATTTTGAATTAAGAAATGTTTTATGTACATTAAATCAAAAGAGAAATTTACTTACACAAAACTTTCCGAATATGGGGATTATAAGTCGTTATAAAATATTTACACATAGTAAAGCTAATGTCGTTACCCTAGTAAATACTATAACATTCGCAATAAAATTCAACCCTTACATAATAAAATATTGAAGCAATGCGACGGACAAATTAAAGATCCATTCAGCATTTTCCAGTGATCGGAAAACCGATATTTCTTAAGATTTCCGCTTAGACAATAGAAATGCACCAGATGGTAAGTTTTGCTGTGATGATTGAATTTTACAATGGATTCCAGAGCCTTGGTTCGCAAAATACCTACACTTAATATGTATTTTCTTCGAGTGGGGAAGAATTGCCTTGTAATATCAATTATCATGGTGTGTTGTTTTATTTTTGAAGTAATATTCCGTATTCGTAGGATTCATGGTGCATATAAGCCGGCAAAAGTTTGTAGAGAATTGTCTAGTTTATTGCCTGCATAGTTTTAATAGAGATCTACAAGGTGTAACAAAACTAAGTGATAATACTTTAGGGTGTGTATATGTTCCTTACATAGAGTTCACTGTGAAACTAGCAGCGCTGAAAGACCAATTTTTTTCACTTTTGTATGGGGAACTCGTTACGCCGCTCCGGGGCGCATGCCCAATGCCTATACAGAAGTGAAAAAAATTGGTCTTCCAGCGCTGCTACTTTCACAGTGAACTCACTAAAAGGAACACGTACACGTCCTAAAGTATTTTCACTTAGGCTGGTATAAATAGTCAGTACTCAAGATGCATCTCGGTCTCAAGCCACGGTTCAGGCTCTGTGGCTGTCAAAATTTGGACCAATTACAGAGCCGAATCGCGTCTTGAGACCGGGTCTCATCTTAAGTACTGACTATTAATACTAGCCTTAGTTTTGTTACACCTTATTACAGTTCTCGTAGCGAACTGTATAGTTTTCGTAGCAACCTGCGCAGTTTTAGAGATCGCTACCACTTTCGTAACTACATGTATAGTTCTCGTAGAGGCTGTACAGTTTTCGTAGCTAACTGCACAGTTTTCGTAGCTACCTGTACGCTTTGCGTAGACACCTACTGATAACAGATCACGTGACTCGTTCTCGTAGCGACCTGTACAGTTTTCGTAGCTACCTGCACAGTGCACAGTTTTAGAGATTGCTACCACTTTCGTAACTACCTGTATAGTTCTCGTAGAGGGATGTACAGTTTTCGTAGCTAACTGCACAGTTTTCGTAGCTAACTGAACAGTTTTCGTAGTTACCTGTACGCTTTTCGTAGACACCTACATATCACGTGACTAGTTCTTGTAGATACCTGTACAAATCTTTTAGCTACCTTGTATTAGTCTACGTTAGGTAGGACCTAGAATTCACAAGTTACTGATTGCTGTGCTATTTTTTTTAATAATTTAAATAAAAAAGTAAATAAGGAAGTAAAGTAGAGGCGATATAATGCCATGAATAGGAGTCAAACAATAGCCGTTATGAAATGATGCGATAATTGCTCGCAAGTCGCAACTGATTTGTACCGAAATCTCTTGGTTATTGTAATTATTTCATACTAAACCATTTCCTTTCCATGGGCTCGAAATGCGCCAAACATTTACAGCGCTTCAGTGATTTAAGTGTGCAGAAGTAATAGACAGATACATTAACATTACATCTACAGGGTGTAAGAAAATTGGATGATAATACTTTAGGGTGTGTATAGGTCCCCCCGAAAGTAGCACCTTTGTATGGAAAAAATGGCGATGGCGCTTGTCCATACAAATTAAAAAAAAATTGATAGTTCAGTGCTGCTACTTTCACAGTGAACTCTATATTAATATTATGAGCATGTACACACCCTTAAGTATTACCACTTAGTTTGGTACACGTTGTATATGATTGCTATTTCATGAATGTATTATTTAAAACATAGCACAGAACGTGAAAACAGAGAGAACCGAATACATTATTTACCTTCCTAAAGCCGCTGGGTTGTGTTTAGTTAACAATTTAACAATCACAAAACTTAACGAAAACACCTTATACTCCACATGAAAACATACCAATATTGTTTATATCAACAACAATATATTGACGTTATAATAATAGCCACTAACTTGCTACCCACACTAGTCTGTGCTAATCTATACTATTTATACTAATACAATACTAATATAATAATTATACTGATATACTAATATACTAATATACTAATACTAATACTAATACTAATACTAATACTAATACTAATACTAATACTAATACTAATACTAATACTAATACTAATACTAATACTAATACTAATACTAATACTAATACTAATACTAATACTAATACTAATACTAATACTAATACTAATACTAATACTATTTACTAATATATATATATTATAAATGCGAAAGTATCTCTGTCTGTCTGTCTGTCTGTCAATCTCGCTTTCACGCCAAAACTACTGAACATCAAAATCGGTTCAGAACTTTTTGAGATAGGGAATTTTAATTATTCTTAATTACGTACAAGAAGTCGGTTTTATCTTTTTAAAATACTATTTCAGGACTCTGATGCCTGTTTTCACCAACCACCTCCTGACGTTAAGTATTACCTAGAACTCTTTTAGGGTCATGTTACTCTAAAACCAAACCCCTTTTTTAAAGAAATGGTTTACGAAAATCTTTACGCCCTAAGGACACACAAAAATTAGAGAAAACTTCAAGAAATTTCACCCTTAATGGCCGTTAGGGAACACCTTAGAGTGAGGAGGCGGTTGGTGAAAACAGACATCAGAGTCCTGACAAAGAAGGACATTTGAAAAGTATGGTTTACGCGTAACAAACTAATCTAGGTGCATAGAAAATAATTGTGGTAAACATGAGGTGGTAAATTTTAAAGGATCATGGATATAAACGTATGGAAAATGAGACCACGTTTGAATAGCCATAAATAAGGTTCGCAGTTCTGTCTGTACTTATACCTATAGATTCCAACAAAATTATTTGCCTATTCTACATTGATGATCAGAATATGCCAACAATTGAGGATATTAAAACATTCACAAAATAATATGTAACTGATTTTTTATTTCTGAGTATATAGTGAGTATATAGTAGATCTAATATAATAAAATAAGTTGAAAAACTCCTTTATTTGATCCCGTTATAATAAAAGTATAGCTTGCAATGTAAATAAGGAAATATATTCCGGTATTTAATATGTAAAGTCCACAGACCTCTGATAACAATCCCTATTATCTACGGAATACATTATTCATAGGACAGTCCACAAAAACAAAGAGGGCAATTACCCTTGACCTAAGATGGGGAGTTTCTGGGAGTAACGAGTGGGGAGTGGGGAGTAAGTAGGGAGTGGGGGAATATTAAAAAATCTGTGCCAGGAACACGATTTCTAATCAATTATGTAAAAATCTGTTGTTCATTTTAACATAATTACATAATCGCGGACCAAAACAGGTTATTTTATTTTTGTTTCATAATTCTCTTATTCTTGCTTGATTAATTTGAATTTAATTTAATGTCCTTAGCAAGGATATTTTTAATTAGAATATTTACGACATGATTACGCTTATTTATAATTTTACATCTAACAAGTAGTTTTCCAAAGTATCAGCCGAAGCAGCAACAGACTGCCTACTCCTATTAATTATTGCTAATACACCTTTTTAAATTTTTGCTTAAATAAATGTAATGTGTGATTAAATATAAAAATGTTCATATATGAATGAATCTTAAAATTATTTTGTAGGTACTCGGCATTTTAGTTCCTGAATTTTATTAGGTCCTATTATTATATTATGAGGAGCAGGCGAACAAAACTCAACTCATTTTCAATCGAAACTGCCTCAAATAAAGTCTGAAACTTCATACGGATAAAAACCACGCCAAATGCTCACTGTAAGTATGTCATTCAGTTTTTTACTGCTCCTGTAAAATTTGATTTTATGTTATTAATGCGTTTTGTTCGCCAGCTCCTCATACTTAACCCTGGGTCTCAAAACTCTATTTAAAAAAATATTGTTAATATCCAAAGTTGGCAATAATATAATGAATAACGAATAAAACGCATTACTTATACAAAAAATAAACCCCTACCTACAACAACCTCCAAAATAATCACCTTTTTTATTTTAAGCAATCAAATTTTTCGAGACGAAAGAAATGAAAAGTTTAGTATTTTCTAGCGACAAAGCAGTACATACTACATTAGATGAAAATTTAAAATTGCATTCACTAGCAACGAACTTTCGTATAACAACCTCTATTCATAAAAATCAAAAGTTTTAAACAAAATTTTCAAACAATGTAACAATTTTAATAATAAAGTTATAACATAAAAGTTGTAATACACTTTATTATTGCTTACAAAATTATTTCATAGTTGTATGTATAGCTCTGTCCTTCGTCTTTGTTTACTATGATTTTAACCTTAGCAAAAATTGCTCGTGATCTCGTGGTGTAGCGGCCAAACAGCTCGGTCGCGCGGACGCATATTATTATAGAATCTTATAGATAACAAGCAATCTAAAACATATCCAACACAGTTTTTTACTTTAATACGGCGTCACTTCAATAAGGCTTGATTTGAGCCTTATTAATAAGGATATCCACACTGGATAAATTAAAAATAAATAAACTGAGTAAAAGAAGTAAAGTTATGTCAATTACATCCTTGTCTGACACGAATGAAAATGCTTTGACAAAAAGCTGACGAAGATAAAAAAATATATAAAAAATATGCTTAGTTATACAGTAATATTATAATATAAGCATGATTTCCACCACGAGTAGCATTCACTAACGACGTCGGACATGGTCTTGACGGATTTTAACCACTACAATATCATCCAAAAGCTAGCGACAGCCTGACTTTCGTTATTTTATAAAATTTGGAAGTTTACCTGTATAATAATATGACCCTTATAGAGGTAAGAACGACCAACAACAGTCACGACATTCAGTACCTTCGGAGTGATGAAGATGTTACCAAAATCCAATATATAATATTGCTGGTCATTATTGCTTCTACACACACATAAAGAGCAACTTTTTTTACTTTTATATGGGCAAATGCATACAAATCGCAAAAAAAAAAAAACTAGGTACTCTTTCAGCGCTGCTACTTTGTCAGTGAACCCTAAATGAGGGACACGTACACATTACACAGTACACACCCTAACTAAAGTATTATCTAATAATACTTTAGTACTTTAGTATATATATTATAATATACTAAAGTACTAAAGTATTATCACTTAGTTTTGTTACACTCTGTGGGTCATATAATGCAATACTTTAAGCTTTTATAAAATGACGAAAGTCTTGGGTTATATATTCGTAATTGCTTGTATTATTAGTCCATGATGGTGATTTCAAGCCTTTTACATAGCAGGTTAATCCACAAAAATATTTTGATTACCAATTCCAAGATCCACTTCATACTCAAGTGCCAATTAGATAAATTGGATTTTAATTAAACCCAACGTATAGCACGAAATAATTCGATTATTTTAATTTATGTAATTAAACTAATGAATTTTGGTTAAGTGTGTATTATGTATTTATACGGTCGGTTAATTAATTGTAATTTATTTAAAGTATTCCATTTTAAAAGCTTTTGAAATTATGACGCATGTTTCGTTGTATCGAGGTAATAAGTTACGAATCACTGGCTGGAATAATGTTTATTCTCGAAATAATAAACTAGATCTTTACTGAGGTTTTACTTGTGTAAAATAATATTAATAATAATCATTTATCCTTTATCAGGGCGAACGAAGCGAGCCCTAGTATATACCACAACACAACCCGTACATTTTGTCGACGTGTGTGTGACGCCTATTGATTTCTTCAGAATACATAATATTACTTAGTACAATTTAACATAGTAATTTTTTTTTTTTACATGCAGATGTGTTATCATCAGTCAGTCAAGGTTTTGTTACTTTATTTGGGTTTGGTCAGTGATAATATTGTGTTTGTCAACCACGAACAAAACGATAATTTTGAATCTTCGATGTTAAAAAGTATAAAAACACATTTTTTAACGATTTCACAGAATATTATTTTATACGAACCGCCGAGGAATATAATATTTAAGTACTAAGAAAGGGTTTTTCCAATACTTACAATAATTTTGAGTAAACATTTTTTTTAGTTAAAATAAGCTACGAAAATTGCTAATTAGATATTAAACAGCACGCTAGGAAATTACCATGATAATAATGTATGACAAACTAATTCGCGCTCGGGCTCCCATCAAAATTCATACACCCAATGTTTAGTTTCATACAATTTCCGCCTAAATTAGGACACTATGTAAATTTAACTTGTATAACAGTATTAATATGTTATTATAATTGTATAGGAAATATTGTTGCTGTCTAATATGAGCTGGGCAAAGTAACGTTTCTTGTGAGCTTTCTTTTCACTGTCATAATATTATTATTAGCATAGTAGGTACTAGCTTTTCCCCTAATTAAAAAAGTAATGTATAGTGTATACTATTGCTAAGTACTCACATACGGTTTTGCTCGATCGAGCGATTGCTCGACGTGATTATGTCGAGCAAAACCCGCGGCTTGAGCTTTCGTCCACACATTCAGCATTGCTCGATAGTTTTATTCTAAATCCATATATTTAACTAGATGACGCCCGCAATTCCGTTGCGCCATAATTCGTTTATCGCGCGGAAACCGTACATTTTTCCGGGATAAAAACTATCCTATGTCCTTTCCCGGGACTAAAAGTACTTATCTCCATACCAAATTTCAGCAAAATCGGTTCAGCCGTTTGGGCGTGAAGAGGTAACAGACAGACAGACAGACAGACACACTTTCGCATTTATAATATTAGTATGGAAGTATGGAAGTATGGATTCCATCGAGCCGGCTCGATGCGAGCCTTCGAAGTTCGAGGTGTGAGTTTTACGGTCTACACATTTTTTATTACTCGATTTGGAGTAAAACTATCGAACAAAACCGTATGTGAGTACTTAGCATATCCCATATTAAACCCTATAGCAGTGGAATGTTGGCAACCCCATAATATTTAGTGAATTTTTCAAAAAATCCATACATTATAAGAAAAACACATGTGCGAAATTCCAATTTCTTAAAAAACTGTAAGTGTATTGTAATGTTCGTTGTGTTTTGCATAGGTCAGTCAGTCATTTAGCTATGTCTTTATGATATAAATTAATTGACTATTAATAATTACTAAGCAGATTCCGATCACACATAATTTATTATTAAGCTTTTTGGCCAATGTTACCTAAAGGTTTCGACTATTTGCCATGTATTTTTTTTTTTTAATAGAGAAAAACTTCTTTCGTTTAAACACATTCACTCATGCAGACTTAAACTAAAAAAAAAAAAACTGAGCCCGATTACGAAAATACCCTCTCAAAGGCTTCAGAGGGAATATTTGAGATATAAAATTTATTTCCCACTCACCTCTGAGACTTGTTCAAACTTTGACAAGACGAAGAACGATGCTAGTAGTGAGGGAGGCCTAGAACAAATTTTTTTGCGATTACTAACAAGCTAATTTTTTGTGAGTAGCTTCATTTTGATAAGACAAACAACTTTTGTATCTGCGAAAAATCTTGAAAGTGGTGGCTATTTTTTGATTTTTTGTATATTTGTAGGTTAATAGTTATGTAAATTATGAGTAACATTGTCCTACAAATAGAACAATCCATATTTTAGGACCATCAAATCAAAGTATGAAATCCTTTCTATCTCTGTTAGCTACCACTTTCAAGATTTTTCGCAAATAAAAAAGTTGTTTGTCTTATAAAAATGAAGCTACTCACAAAAAATTTGCTTGTTAGTGATCACAAAAAAATTTGTTCTAGGTCTCCCGTACTATAATCAAAGGGAAAATTTTCATGGAAATGTAAATATTATAATAGACATTTTTAAGCTATTGCACAGCTTTTATCGCGGGTTTGGAGCGCGGCGACCGAATCAAGAAATTCCGTAACGAAAAACACCTAACATTCGTCTAAGGTTGTTTCATTTCGGCAGACTTCGGCTCGGTGTGGCTCGGAGTGTGCTCGCCGTACCAACCGGCACAGCGGTGCAGCGTTCTCAGACTTCGGCACGGTGTTTGTGTGTATGAGACTAGACGTTGATAAAAAACGCTATGCAATACTTTACCCCGGCAGTCCCCGAGTGCCCAGTTTCTAGCCAAACTTCTCAGAAACGACGGAACTATTTTGATGTGATTTGTATGGTAGGTCTGAGAATCAACGTGTATTTTGATACTCGTAGTAACGTTATTGCTATAACATAACTGCTGCCGGCTTAGTTAGTAAAATTGTATTTAGACTTACAAGAACATTATAACGATAAAGTAAATGGGAAACAGCAAAATGGTATTAGTATTTATTTCGGCCACGTTGGCCACGTGCACAAGCTGGGAAAATATTGCTAGTAGCATGAGTGTAAAACAGCTTTAGTGGCTTTAAGCTTACTTTAAGTCATAAATGTATAACGTGTAGAGCTGAGCAGGAAGGAAGGAAATTAACACTTATGTACTCTCTATCATTATTATCATAATATCATGAACACCTCCGTGGTCCAGTGGTTTAGAGCGTGGCTCATGACCCGGAGCTCGTGGGTTTGATTCCCGCGTTGGAATCATGTTATTTCCAAGTTTGGTTAGGACAATGCAGGCTGATCACCTGAATGTCTGACAAGTAAGATGATTTATGCGTCGGATGGGCATGGAAAAAGTCGGTCCTGCGCCTGATCTCTCACCAGTCGTGTCGGTCTTCCGTCCCACTGGGTTATGGGAGTATAGAAATGGAGAGTGCTCTTGTGTACCTACTGCGCACACACTTGGACACTATAAAATTACTCCTGCGTAACTGGCATATAATTTCAATGCAACCGGCCACCGTCACCGAAACCCGTGTGGGAGCTATTATTATCATTACTTATTAGCAAAGAAAATAAACATTCTAACATAACGAGCTACCAAATATGGCCAAAATCTAGCTTATTTCTCTTTCTTCCCATTTTGGCCTGCCAAGGTTACATTGTCAGCTAACTACGAGGGCGGCCGTAAAAGTGCGGATACAGATATTTCACCTCCGGAAATCTTCAACGTCAACCTTATGTCCTTAGCATAAAGGTCCTTCAAGAGGAAGAATATTATGAACGCTCTGTAGTTACGGGTCAGTGGACGTTTGCCGTATTTGGATTCAATGAGCGATGCGCCTCAGGCTATATGCGGATTGCGAACCTTGTATTACTGGTGTATTTTTATTTGCTTGTAATACTGCGGGAATATAAAGTGCTTGTCCGTGGAATATTGTGTTTTGTAAGAGCCTATAATTTGTTTTAAATGTTATATTATTAGTTTTATATGTTTTGTAAGTAAAAAATGCAGGCATGTAACGTATAATTAAAATTTTCGTAGTGTTGTCTCCATTGGTCCAAAAGTTCATCACTTTGGCTGTCTCCTGGCAACTCAGCCGAAACTTTTTCGTTTTCGCTTCGTTATAGAATCGCCGATGAAAATGTATGGAATTGACATAAGACGAGTCGAACGTCAACGTCATATTAACGAACGCTTATGTCAATTCCATACATTTTCATCGGCGATTCTATAACGAAGCGAAAACGAAAACATTTTGACAGTGCACCCCACTGCTTTGCTTGGGTAGGGAACTACTTATATCTTCTACTCCTCCCACTTTTCTTCTGATTCGTTTCGTTGTCTGTCTCAAGACGGTTTAGAATGGTACTCCTAACATCATATTATAAGGTTTTCGTAGTTGGCTATACGATATAGGAGTTGCAGAAGTGTGTGGTGAATCAATTGTCTAGGAAAGTAAACAGTTATATGGCCTAAAGTTAAATTTGAAGTTAAATCTAAAGTTGAATGTAAGATTGTCCCTAATAATATTACAAAAAATCTATAGAAATATTTTAAACATGAAATTCGATTTTGCAATGTTGTTAGTCGCGTCTGCGCACACTGCACAGCTGTTTTTGGGTAGGTATTTTGATTTAAGGGGTACCAGGGTTTTAATTTAACACCAATTTTGTTGACACCGCGCGCTATAAACTGAAGACCACGCGGACGAAGCGCGGGCAACAGCTAGTAATATTATAATCGAAAATGTATGTATGGTATGCCTGTATTTTCTCTTCACTCATTCTTTTATGCCCATTATGATCCTTTACCAATTGCGTCACAATAATTTTGTATGTGCAGAAATTGGTCTGTCTTTCCAATGTCCTTTTTAACTGACTTCAAAAAAAGGAGGTAATCAATTCGACACGTATGTATTATGTAATATTTCCAGAACTTCCCAGTTTTTGTTTATGTTAATCTATGACAGCATCTGAACAAATGTGCCAAATTTCAAAAGTGTATGTATGTATCTATGTATGTATGTTTTTATGTTTGTACACGCATATCTTCGGAACCACAAGTCCAATTTTAGTGATTCTTTTTTATTGTACTAGGTATCGTTCAACTTAGGAAATACTGCAAGTTTCATCAAAATCGGTTCAGTACTTTTTGAGATATGGAATTTTAATTATTCTTAATTACGTACAAGAAGTCGGTCTTATCTTTTTAAAATACTATTTCAGGACTCTGATGCCTGTTTTCACCAACCACCTCCTGACGTTAAGTGTTACCTAGAACTCTTTTAGGGTCATGTTACTCTAAAACCAAACCCCTTTTTTAAAGAAATGGTTTACGAAAATCTTTACGCCCTAAGGACACACAAAAATTAGAGAAAACTTCAAGAAATTTCACCCTTAATGGCCGTTAGGGAACACCTTAGAGTGAGGAGGCGGTTGGTGAAAACAGACATCAGAGTCCTGGGAAAGAAGGAGATTTGAAAAGTATGGTTTACGCGTAACAAACTAATCTAGGTGCATAGAAAATAATTGTGGTAAACATGAGGTGGTAAATTTTAAAGGATCATGGGTATAAATGTATTTAAAATGAGACCACGTTTGAATAGCCATAAATAAGGTTCGCAGTTCTGCCTGTACTTATACCTATAGATTCCAACAAAATTATTTGCCTATTCTACATTGACGATCAGAATATGCCAACAATTGAGGATATTAAAACATTCACAAAAGAATATGTAACTGATTTTTTATTTCTTAGTATATAGTGAGTATAAAGTAGATCTAATATAATAAAATAAGTTGAAAAACTCCTTTATTTGATTCCGTTATAATAAAAGTATAGCTTGCAATATAAATAAGGAAATATATTCTGGTATTTAATATGTAAAGTCCACAGACCTCTGATAACAATCCCTATTATCTACGGAATACATTATTCATAGGACAGTCCACAAAAACAAAGAGGGCAATTACCCTTGACCTAAGATGGGGAGTTTCTGGGAGTAACGAGTGGGGAGTGGGGAGTAAGTAGGGAGTGGGGGAATATTAAAAAATCTGTGCCAGGAACACGATTACTAATCAATTATGTAAAAATGTGCTGTTCATTTTAACATAATTACATAATCGCGGACCAAAACAGGTTATTTTATTTTTGTTTCATAATTCTGTTATTCTTGCTTGATTAATTTGAATTTAATTTAATGTCCTTAGCAAGGATATTTTTAATTAGAATATTTACGACATGATTACGCTTATTTATAATTTTACATCTAACAAGTAGTTTTCCAAAGTATCAGCCGAAGCAGCAACAGACTGCCTACTCCTATGAATTATTGCTAATACACCTTTTTAAATTTTTGCTTAAATAAATGTAATGTGTGATTAAATATAAAAATGTTCATATATGAATGAATCTTAGAATTATTTTGTAGGTACTCGGCATTTTAGTTCCTGAATTTTATTAGGCCCTATTATTATGAGGAGCTGGCGAACAAAACTCAACTCATTTTCAATCGAAACTGCCTCAAATAAAGTCTGAAACTTCATACGGATAAATTAAAAACCACGCCAAAGTAAGTATGGCATTCAGTTTTTTACTGCTCCTGTAAAATTTGATTTTATGTTATTAATGCGTTTTGTTCGCCAGCTCCTCATACTTAACCCTGGGTCTCAAAACTCTATTTAAAAAAAATTGTTAATATCCAAAGTTGGCAATAATATAATGAATAACGAATAAAACGCATTATACAAAAAATAAACCCCTACCTACAACAACCTCCAAAATAATTTTTATTTTAACACCTTTTTATTTTAAGCAATCTAATTTTTCGAGACGAAAGAAATGGAAAGTCTAGTATTTTCTAGCGACAAAGCAGTACAAACTACATTAGATGAAAATTTAAAATTGCATTCACTAGCAACGAACTTTCGTATTACAACCTCTATTCATAAAAATCAAAAGTTTTAAACAAAATTTTCAAACAATGTAACAATTTTAATAATAAAGTTATAACATAAAAGTTGTAATACACTTTATTATTGCTTACAAAATTATTTCATAGTTGTATGTATAGCTCTGTCCTTCGTCTTTGTTTACTATGATTTTAACCTTAGCAAAAATTGCTCGTGATCTCGCGGTGTAGCGGCCAAACAGCTCGTTCGCGCGGACGCATATTATTATAGAATCTTATAGAAAACAAGCAATCTAAAACATATCCAACACAGTTTTTTACTTTAATACGGCGTCACTTCAATAAGGCTCGATTTGAGCCTTATTAATAAGGATATCCACACTGGGTAAATTAAAAATAAATAAACTGAGTAAAAGAAGTAAAGTTATGTCAATTACATCCTTGTCTGACACGAATGAAAATGCTTTGACAAAAAGCTGACGAAGATAAAAAAATTATATAAAAAATATGTTTAGTTATACAGTAATATTATAATATAAGCATGATTTCCACCACGAGTAGCATTCACTAACGACGTCGGACATGGTCTTGACGAATTTTAACCACTACAATATCACCCGAAAGCTAGCGACAGCCTGACTTTGGTTATTTTATAAAATTTGGAAGTTTACCTGTATAATAATATGACCCTTATAGAGGTAAGAACGACCAGCAACAGTCACGACATTCAGTACCTTCGGAGTGATGAAGCTGTTACCAAAATCTAATATATAATGTTGCTGGTCATTATTGCCTATACACACACATAAAGAGCAACTTTTTTTACTTTTATATGGGCAAATGCATACAAATCGCAAAAAAAAACTAGGTACTCTTTCAGCGCTGCTACTTTGTCAGTGAACCCTAAATGAGGGACCCGTACACATTACACAGTACACACCCTAACTAAAGTATTATCTAATAATACTTTAGTACTTTAGTATATATATTATAATATACTAAAGTACTTAAGTATAATCACTTAGTTTTGTTACACTCTGTGGGTCATATAATGCAATACTTTAAGCTTTTATAAAATGACGAAAGTCTTGGGTAATATATTCGTAATTGCTTGTATAATTAGTCCATGATGGTGATTTCAAGCCTTTTACATAGCAGGTTAATACACAAAAATATTTTGATTACCAGTTCCAAGATCCACTTCATACTCAAGTGCCAATTAGATAAATTGGATTTTAATTAAACCCAACGTATAGCACGAAATAATTCGATTATTTTAATTTATGTAATTAAAGTAATTAATTTTGGTTAAGTGTGTATTATGTATTTATACGGTCGGTTAATTAAATGTAATTTATTTAAAGTATTCCATTTTAAAAGCTTTTGAAATTATGACGCATGTTTCGTTGTATCGAGGTAATAAGTTACGAATGACTGGCTGGAATAATGTTTATTCTCGAAATAATAAACTAGATCTTTACTGAGGTTTTACTTGTGTAAAATAATATTAATAATAATCATTTATCCTTTATCAGGGCGAACGAAGCGAGCCCTAGTATATACCACAACACAACCCGTACATTTTGTCGACGTGTGTGTGACGCCTATTGATTTCTTCAGAATACATAATATTACTTAGTACAATTTAACATAGTAATTTTTTTTTTACATGCAGATGTGTTATCATCAGTCAGTCAAGGTTTTGTTACTTTATTTGGGTTTGGTCAGTGATAATATTGTGTTTGTCAACCACGAACAAAACGATAATTTTGAATCTTCGATGTTAAAAAGTATAAAAACACATTTTTATAACGATTTCACAGAATATTATTTTATACGAACCGCCGAGGAATATAATATTTAAGTACTAAGAAAGGGTTTTTCCAATACTTACAATAATTTTAAGTAAACATTTTTTTTAGTTAAAATAAGCTACGAAAATTGCTAATTAGATATTAAACAGCACGCTAGGAAATTACCATGATAATAATGTATGACAAACTAATTCGAGCTCCCATCAAAATTCATACACCCAATGTTTAGTTTCATACAATTTCCGCCTAAATGGATTATTAGGACACTATGTAAATTTACTTTGTATAACAGTATTAATATGTTATTATAATTGTATAGGAAATATTGTTGCTGTCTAATATGAGCTGGGCAAAGTAACGTTTCTTGTGAGCTTTCTTTTCACTGTCATAATATTATTATTAGCATAGTAGGTACTAGCTTGTCCCCTGATGAAAAGTAATGTATAGTGTATACTATTGCTAAGTACTCACATACGGTTTTGCTCGATCGAGCGATTGCTCGACGTGATTATGTCGAGCAAAACCCGCGGCTTGAGCTTTCGTCCACACATTCAGCATTGCTCGATAGTTTTATTCTAAATCCATATATTTAACTAGATGACGCCCGCAACTCCGTTGCGCCATAATTCATTTATCGCGCGGAAACCGTACATTTTTCCGGGATAAAAACTATCCTATGTCCTTTCCCGGGACTCAAAGTATCTCCATACCAAATTTCAGCAAAATCGGTTCAGCCGTTTGGGCGTGAAGAGGTAACAGACAGACAGACAGACACACTTTCGCATTTATAATATTAGTATGGAAGTATGGAAGTATGGATTCCATCGAGCCGGCTCGATGCGAGCCTTCGAAGTTCGAGGTGTGAGTTTTACGGTCTACACATTTTTTATTACTCGATTTGGAGTAAAACTATCGAACAAAACCGTATGTGAGTACTTAGCATATCCCATATTAAACCCTATAGCAGTGGAATGTTGGCAACCCCATAATATTTAGTGAATTTTTCAAAAAATCCATACATTATAAGAAAAACACATGTGCGAAATTCCAATTTCTTAAAAAACTGTAAGTGTATTGTAATGTTCGTTGTGTTTTGCATAGGTCAGTCAGTCATTTAGCTATGTCTTTATGATATAAATTAATTGACTATTAATAATTACTAAGCAGATTCCGATCACACATAATTTATTATTAAGCTTTTTGGCCAATGTTACCTAAAGGTTTCGACTATTTGCCATGTATTTTTTTTTTTTAATAGAGAAAAACTTCTTTCGTTTAAACACATTCACTCATGCAGACTTAAACTAAAAAAAAAAAAACTGAGCCCGATTACGAAAATACCCTCTCAAAGGCTTCAGAGGGAATATTTGAGATATAAAATTTATTTCCCACTCACCTCTGAGACTTGTTCAAACTTTGACAAGACGAAGAACGATGCTAGTAGTGAGGGAGGCCTAGAACAAATTTTTTTGCGATTACTAACAAGCTAATTTTTTGTGAGTAGCTTCATTTTGATAGGACAAACAACTTTTGTATCTGCGAAAAATCTTGAAAGTGGTGGCTATTTTTTGATTTTTTGTATATTTGTAGGTTAATAGTTATGTAAATTATGAGTAACATTGTCCTACAAATAGAACAATCCATATTTTAGGACCATCAAATCAAAGTATGAAATCCTTTCTATCTCTGTTAGCTACCACTTTCAAGATTTTTCGCAAATAAAAAAGTTGTTTGTCTTATAAAAATGAAGCTACTCACAAAAAATTTGCTTGTTAGTGATCACAAAAAAATTTGTTCTAGGTCTCCCGTACTATAATCAAAGGGAAAATTTTCATGGAAATGTAAATATTATAATAGACATTTTTAAGCTATTGCACAGCTTTTATCGCGGGTTTGGAGCGCGGCGACCGAATCAAGAAATTCCGTAACGAAAAACACCTAACATTCGTCTAAGGTTGTTTCATTTCGGCAGACTTCGGCTCGGTGTGGCTCGGAGTGTGCTCGCCGTACCAACCGGCACAGCGGTGCAGCGTTCTCAGACTTCGGCACGGTGTTTGTGTGTATGAGACTAGACGTTGATAAAAAACGCTATGCAATACTTTACCCCGGCAGTCCCCGAGTGCCCAGTTTCTAGCCAAACTTCTCAGAAACGACGGAACTATTTTGATGTGATTTGTATGGTAGGTCTGAGAATCAACGTGTATTTTGATACTCGTAGTAACGTTATTGCTATAACATAACTGCTGCCGGCTTAGTTAGTAAAATTGTATTTAGACTTACAAGAACATTATAACGATAAAGTAAATGGGAAACAGCAAAATGGTATTAGTATTTATTTCGGCCACGTTGGCCACGTGCACAAGCTGCGAAAATATTGCTAGTAGCATGAGTGTAAAACAGCTTTAGTGGCTTTAAGCTTACTTTAAGTCATAAATGTATAACGTGTAGAGCTGAGCAGGAAGGAAGGAAATTAACACTTATGTACTCTCTATCATTATTATCATAATATCATGAACACCTCCGTGGTCCAGTGGTTTAGAGCGTGGCTCTTGACCCGGAGCTCGTGGGTTTGATTCCCGCGTTGGAATCATGTTATTTCCAAGTTTGGTTAGGACAATGCAGGCTGATCACCTGAATGTCTGACAAGTAAGATGATTTATGCGTCGGATGGGCATGGAAAAAGTCGGTCCTGCGCCTGATCTCTCACCAGTCGTGTCGGTCTTCCGTCCCACTGGGTTATGGGAGTATAGAAATGGAGAGTGCTCTTGTGTACCTACTGCGCACACACTTGGACACTATAAAATTACTCCTGCGTAACTGGCATATAATTTCAATGCAACCGGCCACCGTCACCGAAACCCGTGTGGGAGCTATTATTATCATTACTTATTAGCAAAGAAAATAAACATTCTAACATAACGAGCTACCAAATATGGCCAAAATCTAGCTTATTTCTCTTCCTTCCCATTTTGGCCTGCCAAGGTTACATTGTCAGCTAACTACGAGGGCGGCCGTAAAAGTGCGGATACAGACCGTTCACAGATATTTCACCTCCGGAAATCATCAACGTCAACCTTATGTCCTTAGCATAAAGGTCCTTCAAGAGGAAGAATATTTTGAACGCTCTGTAGTTACGGGTCAGTGGACATTTGCCGTATTTGGATTCAATGAGCGATGCGCCTCAGGCTATATGCGGATTGCGAACCTTGTATTACTGGTGTATTTTTATTTGCCTGTAATACTGCGGGAATATAAAGTGCTTGTCCGTGAAATATTGTGTTTTGTAAGAGCCTATAATTTGTTTTAAATGTTATATTATTAGTTTCATATGTTTTGTAAGTAAAAAATGCAGGCATGTAACGTATAATTAAAATTTTCGTAGTGTTGTCTCCATTGGTCCAAAAATTCATCACTTTGGCTGTCTCCTGACCACTTAGCCGAAACTTTTTCGTTTTCGCTTCGTTATTTCTCTAACGAAGCGAAAAATACCGTGTGGTTGTGGTACGTGTGGGTTGGCCCTTAAAATATTCGTAGTAGTAGGTATAGTTTATAATATTATTAATTGAAAAAAAAAAAAGTAAGACTATACTGAACTCGGCGAAACATGGCGGTAGCGGTCATTGACTCCCTGTCAAAAACTTGTCATTTTCTATATAAGCCACGATTGACAATGACGTGTCAGATGTTGTCAATCGCGGCTTTGTATAGAACATGACAAGTTTTTAACAGGGAGTCAATGACCGCTACCGCCATGTTTCGCCGAGTACAGTATAGGTATGATAGTTATGATGAAAGTGATACGTAGATCGCAGGTCATCGTATTGATAAAATATGCCCAAAACGTTTTGACCAAAACGGCTTTCACTTACCAAAATTGAAGTCTTTTACTGTTACTTGATTACTAAACTTAATTTCTGATCCCAATTAGTCTTGTTTTGGTTTAAACTGGGACATTTAGTGATACTCCAGGCTAAAGAGCCTGGAGTATCACTGAATGTTGGCCTGAGTAAAGACTCAGGCCAACATTCGCATATATAATGGAAACACAAACTAAACTCGAACACGGGGCTTAGCGCGACTTAGCATATTTTACGCTTATTATTTTTACTCGACAGTAAGCTCATGTGTAAGTGTTTGTTTAGTAAGTGAATTTTACTTTACTGTTTTGTTTTACTTCTTTTTTATAAGGTTTCATACTGCATACTTTATTACTTTATAGTAAGAGATAGACAATGATAATATTATGTATACATGTCGCAGTCATCTGGTTCAATCTGCGATTCGATTGAATGACTAGCGCATTCATTGAATGACTCGGCCGAACGTCGATTGAACGATCGTCACTCAACGTCCAACTAGTTAGCGATTTGTAATATAGCCCTTTGAAGATAGCGGACATGAAATCAATGAGGTAATTGAATGTTTCATTTTTACCCCACTGCGGCGCTAGTAGTCACTAAAACAAATATGGCGTCAAACAGCTCGCACAGCTGATAGCAATGTGTTGATATTTTGTCGATTGAATTAGCTTTGAAGTTTAAAGTGCTTTATTTGTAATAAAATAATATGACGGCGTGGATTTACTCATAACTACCTCGTCAACGGCTACTTAAAAAAATTATAGCTTCCCATTTAACGACTTTACTAAGTATATGACTTTTAGTCAAGACGTTAAACGTCACATTCAACGTCTTGACGAGTTGTCCTTTAGTCATTCGATTGAATGGTGTCATTCAATAAATACGCTAGTCATTCAATCGAATCACAGATTAAAACTATTTATTAAAATTCAAGCATACATTCAGCTTCTCCTTAGTATTTACAAATATTATGTTAACAATATAATGTATCCACCAAAATATAATACAATTAAAATCACGACAAAATATATTACTAATCACAGATTAAACAAGTTGACTGCGACATACAGTACTTAGTAACTTTGAATGAAATAGCGAGCAGTTTTCACATAAACGGACCGACGATTTAGAAAAAAAATGGTTTAGAGACACTTAACGGTTAACGGTACATTATAATAGAAGTTTTATTCCCGTGGGATAAACCATTATCTGCCCAAACCAAACTGCGAACAATTTCTAGAATATGTAATATACACCAGCTGTAAATATAATATACTCTGACAAATACAATCTGAATCAGTCGCTACGATTCTAAGACGTAAGTAAACTTACAAATGCAAAACGGTTTTCCGATTCAACAGACGTTATTGCATGCGCTATCAATATTAGGAGAGCAAAGCCATGTCGCTATGTTGCGTGCGGTGTATGGGTCTAAACACACTAGGCTGAATTACGCCGGCGTAAGTTACGTGGCCGAAATTAGGTTTTTTTTTTTAAATTATTATTAAATAAGGGGGCAAACGAGCAAACGGGTCACCTGATGGTAAGCAACTACCGTCGCCCATGGACACTCGCAACATCAGAAGAGCTGCAGGTGCGTTGCCAGCCTTTTAAGAGGGAATACGCTCTTATCTTGAAGGTTTGCAGGTCGTATAGGTCCGGAAATACTGCTGGTGACAGTTCGTTCCAGAGTTTTACAGTGCGCGGCAGAAAGTTACGCGAAAAACGCACTGTGAAAGACTGCTACTCATCATGGTGATGAGGATGGTATGTTTTTCGTGTGGGACAATGGCGAAAAGTTGCAGGTGGTATGATTTCGAACAACTCCTCAGAGCACTCCCCGTGATACAACCGATAGAGGATGCAGAGTGAGGCTATATCTCGGCGTAATTCCAAGGGGTAAATTTACCGAAGCATATCGGTGTTTCGGTTGACGACCATCACCGTTTTATGTCTTATCGCGCGTCGTCGCAACGCAGTTTCAATGCTTTATGCAGTTCACCGTTTGTGCGGTGAGCATTGTGGCTTCGTTCACCAACAAAGCATATTGGTGTTTCGGTTGACGGAGATATTACAGTTGCGTGAGTGATTGGTGCGCGTGAAGCATGACGGGTCAGCAAATTCGTAAGCAATAATCACGCTTTGATTTCCTAGTACATTCGTAGGCCCAATTCTCAGATAGCGTGGGTTCGATTCTCAGTCTCAGTTGTAATGCATGTCCTTAAAAGCAGTGCAACATGTTAAATATTACCTATGTTGATTTTTGTTCAGTTTAATATTTTGAAACATAACTTAGCTTTATCGCATGGTAAAAAGCAAACAACGCATCCTGAATCGCAGGTTTCGAAGTTTTTAACATTGGTTTGAAAGACACAATGTCCGGAATGGAAATTTTTCCGCTCGATCGCAAGCATAGAGGCTCTCAAGTATATTCCCACAGCGTATATGGCAAAGCAGCATTTACCGTTCTAATTTCATACATAAAATTCTACTGTCGCGATGTTTGTTGCCAGTCTCTGAAACAACTAGATAATTTTATCGCTCTATTTTAGTCTGCAGCTATAACCAGGATAACAGATGACCTATCATTTAATCAAACAACATTGTTTTGGCCCATGGTTTGAGGCTACAGGGTTATTACAGGGTGCAGCGCATACACATGAGTAATTCAATAAGGCCCACAAAGGTTCAATTAGAGACGGCCGGCTGTAATCGAATAAGATCAATCAATACGCAAATCTAGCAGACCGTCGTCATCATCAGCCCTTTAGACTCTAGATAACGCTAAGGCAGTGGTTCCCAACCTTTTTAGAGCTGTTACCCCTGGCTGGTAATTACCTCCAGGTTGGGAACCCCTGGCTTAGGGCCTACAAGTAGAGCAGCGAGACAGTTGCCAGACAGTGCTCTCGGTTAATCAAATTGTTAGCACTGTCTCACCACTCCACTCGGTAGGTGTAACAAGGCCTTAAATGTTGTGATATTTCTACGCGCGAGAAGAGAAGGTCATAATATTATGCTGGGGCTACGCTCGTATTTACACTCGCACGTAAAACAATCTTGTCTGGGGCCTGATTCTCATAAGTCGAATGCCACTTTGATCAATGGTTACGTGTGTAACTTGCAGACTGCAGCATATGCAATTATGCACAATACACACGTGGATAACAAGAAATATATTATGCGGCATATGAGGTAGAATAATTAATCAAACAATCTATTTGATACGTCTTCGAATTTTGTTCGAGTACGCTGTTTAATTTACTGTCTAAACCTCTTTTATCAAATTTTTTATAATGCAAAAAAAAAAATCAAATTGAAAAAGGACTTGCGCCGTAGAAGCAAAAATCTTGTCTTTTACTACAAAGCTGTAATTTGGCATGAATGCACATATTAATGATGCCGACAAAATGGTACATGAAATCTTAAAAAAATATTTTTCATGGTAAGTAGGTACCTTCCCTACACATCAAGCGGGGATGAATTTTTTTTTCGCGTCCACCTCATTATACGGGGTCTCGTCGGATAGACTTTTTAAAAATATCATGAGTATTCATAAATCATTTTCGGATTTCGGGATCCGTTTGTGAAATATTAAGTATTAAAGTGGAAAAAATCGCTAGTAGTCCAGTGTCCCCCCCTTCTACCAGTTAAAGCTAAACGGTTGCTTCCGAAAATGTGAAAAAATTCACGGGAGTAGGTAATATGCTGAATTTAAAAGGAAAACTAGCACAGCTAAGAAGACTTCATATTATACTAGCTGTTGCCCGCGACTTCGTTCGCGTTAGCATAGTATAATAAGTAATAACGGAGATGGGTTTCATGTTCCTATATGACGGACTTTCATTCAAACTTTCAACCGCTATTTCACCCCCTTCGGGGTAACATTTTCAAAATTCCTTCCTTAGTGTGTGTCTACTTAATAAAACAACCCTACTCACCAAATTTCGTGGCTGTAACTTTAACAATTTTTGCTCAGCGATGATGAGTGAGCTGAGATGAGATGATGATAATTTTATAAGTATAGAGTATAGATAGATTGCGTGTGGCCCGACAAACACTTGGGTTTTTTTTGTTTGTTTCAGCCACCCTGATAATTATAATATATTATTATATACCCTAAATCAAGGTAGCCGACATACAAACACGAGCTTTCAATTAGACAAAGCAAAGTGTGAACAACAATAACCAACACATCTCATGATTTATGAATGGACCCAGTCATAACGACATTAGGGACTGGAAAAAATT
Organism: Lysandra bellargus; assembly: GCA_905333045.1. Taxonomy (NCBI): domain Eukaryota; kingdom Metazoa; phylum Arthropoda; class Insecta; order Lepidoptera; family Lycaenidae; genus Lysandra; species Lysandra bellargus. The sequence continues at coordinate 6,684,614 of HG995361.1, read as the reverse complement.
TATTAGATGCCCTTCCTCAATAAACACGGTATCGGACGATCACATAAATTCCACGGGAAATAAGCAGGACATCGTTCACGAGGTTAGAAATAACGTCACGTAGATATTGATATGTAGAATACCTATTGACAAAATGTATATTATACAATCTTTCTAGAATGTTCTATCAGAGAACAGAAGTTATAATATAACGTCAGATAACATTTTTGTATAACATTTTTTAACAAATTATAACAAAAAACACATTTATTTTTTGACATGTTGTAGCGTATGTTACACGATGTTATAAAATGTTATCGTGTTACACAATATTTTATAACGTTATATAACTTCTGTCTGGAAGCACCTTAAGTAATTTGGTCGCGTTTTGTCAAACCCAGCCGACAGATCTCAATTAACATTGAATTGACATGATCCGACCAAAATATGACGTTGGTCTGTCAACTGCTTAGGTATCAATTTCCTCGATGGTACAAAAATATACGCTGAAAATTAAAACCACGGCTTAAATTGTATCTAAGCTTTCATTAAGCATTAAGCTTTCAAAAGCTCTGGTTCCGAGAACGAAACCATATCTTTGTAAAATAATGAATATTCATTAACATTTAGAGTCAACATTCAAGTAATAAATTCTTGGTTTCAAATATAGCTTTTCTATGCCCTTTAGAAAAATAAACGGCTTATGGCCGTTATAAGGCAATATGACGTGTTGATAAGTGCTATCTCGAGAATAGCTTAACCGATTTTGCTAATTCTTCCTAAGGTAAATTTTTTCAAACTTCACAAATTACGTGAAAAATTTTGGTATTTAAGAACATCCAAGCCTGTATTTCTGATTTCATTTTTGACTTCATAGATAGAACGTGATACGTTTGTCGGGACCGCTAGTCAGTCAAATTCTAATAAACGGATTTTACACCTTCTCCCATGATGCCCCTTTTGTAAAAGAAATGTAATAAAATGATTCCTGAACGTTCAATTTGTTTATAATATAAACTACATTGTACTGTTTATCTTAGTGACAAAGACAAGCAGTAAAAATGTCCATCTGCTTATTGCCGGGTTTACTGCGAGACGTAAAATCACAGTATGAATATATACAGTAGACTACATACTAGTTCACCTCATCAGGCAGTGGGCACACGCACACATAAGTGTGATTTGAAAAGACTTTAAAGAGCAGATAAAATTTAAAGTAACACGCACGCGAAAGTGAAATTTTTCTCTGTGTTACAAGAACTTTACCCCCGACAAGAACAATGGCTTGTGAAAAGTTTGACGTGTATTTCTTTCTGTGTGTCCGTGGAATCACAGTATTTAAACAGATGGTTCTTTTTGTTTGAAAACAGATATGATCCTGAGTGTTCCTAGTAATAGTCAGGTTATTCGCTGCTGGAAAAGGGGTTTATCAAGTAAGTTTTTTTCCGGATTTTCTTTTAATTTCCTAATTTGCAGGTATCCCAAGAACACGACAAAGTTACGCTACTGAACATCATCCATGTTGTGGTGAAAGTGTATGTCTCAACTAGTTTTCAAATAAACGGTCCTTTATTGTCTCCGACATCTAATTCTTAAACGTTTTGTACTATTTCTTATTTTTGTTGCTAAAATTTAAACGATTATAAATTGTTATTTTTAAATATATTTTGAATATTAAGTTTCATAGTAGCACCTCCATCGATTCCTGGGTATATCTGCCGCATAACAATTGAAAATGTATTGTGTCTGCGAACACAATAGATTTTCAATTGTAATGCGGCAGCCGGCTGCCTCTTGGGGATTGATGGGTTAATTATAATTTATCCGATTTAAATATTTTTTCGTTGAAAGTAATTTTCATTCATACATAAAATTAATAGAACATAACGGCTTTTATTTTATTTAAAATCTATAGAATCGGTCGTAACCTACTCGTAACTTAGGCCCGTATAGTAGTAGTAGTCAGTACTTAAGATGCGACCCGGTCTCAAGACGCGGTTCGGGTCTGTGATTGGTCCAAATTTTGACAGCCAACTAATCACAGAGCCTGAACCGTGTCTTGAGATCGAGATGCATCTTGAGTACTATTTATCCCGTATAAAGAGTACAAACAAAATCTGAATACATTTAAAAACCTTTTCCTAACGTCAATGAAGTAATTTGATATGAAGGCGAAGCAATCACTTAAGGCGCAGCACTCACTTAAGGCGAAGCTCCGAGTTTCATTGCCTGCCTTTGTCCGTTAATTGCACTAAACTAGGTGTAAACTGTTTATGATTAAATCTCGTTAATTCCCTTTGAAGCAGTTTCTCTAATAAACTTAAATTGCTCGTAAACTTTTATAGAGTCTTCTGTTTCAATTTAAGTGCCTGTTATCGACGGCGTTTAAAATATGGTAGTAGACAGTAAACAGTTAATTTTTCACGTAATTAAGCAATGTGTCTATTGAATAAATACACTATCGATAAAAAATACTTGTGGCACTCGGGGACTGCCGCGGTAAAGCTATTGAATAACATTTTTTTATATTATAGCAATAATTATTATAATTCGTATACTTCTAGTCGCACGCACACAAACGAAGCATGACAACTTTGCACCGACTGGCACAGCGGTGCGGGAACGAGGCGAGCACCGTACCCCGAGCCACACCGAGCCGAAGTCTACCGAACTGAATCGACGTTAGACGAATGTTAGGTGTTTTTCGTTACGGGCTATCTTAATTCGGTCGCCGCACTCAATGCCCTCCATAAAAGCTATGTAATAGCTTAAAAATATTGAACTGCAGGAATACCAGCAGAAATGAAAAGTTTGTACATTGACAGAGCAACTATGCATTTTTTCGGTAGAAACTAGAAAAAAAGGGGGAAATTACTTTCTGTTCTCCCTGCCGATGGTCTAATCTTCCTCCATCTTATACTCATCCGAAACTCGGACAGCATCAGCGAGACACGACGCTGCATTAATACGACGCTGCACCTTCCCTACGGAGATGCAGTAATTTACCGTATTTAGAGCCTTATAAACTCATAATTTGAAAGCTACAGAGTTTTAATAATAATACAGCAATAATCTTCAGTATCTCAACATTACTTTCCACGTTTTAAAGTTTCTATTTTTATTTATTATACTCATGATATCAACTTTCAAAGTAAAGCCAATTAATTAAAATTCAAGCATACATTCAGCATCTCCTTAGGATTTACAAATTACTTTTATTTGAAACACACACCAATAGATTGACAATATCATAAACTACATATTCCCCGTTTTAAATTTTTTTTATGTCAATTTTGAACCAAGATAAGTAAATAAATAGGGTTTTGGTGCGATCTCGGTAACGCGGCAAATGTATGGTCAAGGTCGTTTGCTCGGGGGACGGCCTAGACGGGGTAGTATCGCATTAAAATCGTGGAATCTGGGTAGTTTCAGCTCTCATTAAATGTTCAACTTTGAAATCGTCGATGCGTATGCACGTGTGGCCGTATCTAAACGACGAAACTCGCTAACATCGAGCTGATTAAAACTTAAACGGACATTTTTATTTGAGATTAAAAATGGTATTTAATCATCATAAAAACCGCTTTGATGTTCCTGAATTATTAATAGTGTCCCGGATTAATAGCTAAAAGTTGAGGTTAAAGTACTTTTCTTTGTCTAAGCTGAGGAGTAATTAGTGTCCTTTTCAGGGTAACAAAGTCATGATTTTTTTGAAGTCTCAACTTTTATGGCGTCTGGAGATAGGCCATAAATGTAATATAGAAGTTGATTCATAGTAATTTGGTCACGGTATGTCATACCTAACCAAATGACGTACGTCCGTCAATTACTGGCTATGCATCAATCTCTTCGATGGTACAAACTACAATGCGACCGTAAATATTACTACGGCACCTAAAAATATTCTGGTTAGACCAAAAGAAAGCTAAAAGACCACGGATTGAAAAATAAAAATATTAAAGAAGGTACCTAAATAATTTGATTTTGAGTAAATCGTGTTTGAAGTTTCGTGTAGAAATAAGTTACGACTCGTGCGCGGTTCACAAAAAAATTCATAAAAAAAAAACTACGGTACCTAAAAATATTCTGGTTAGACCAAAACAAAGCTAAAAGACCACGGACTAAAAAAACAAAAAAATAAAAAAAACCGTTTCCAATCCTTCAGGTCCCTTTTTGGTCAACCACTCACATTAATGAAGGCGACAATTTACATTTTAGAAAATACTAGCGACCCGCCCTGGCGTCGTCGCACGGGTATAAAATGTATAGCCACTGAAAAAATGATTAAAATCAATAGCCTATGATCTACGTCTTATCTGTGCCAAATAACATAAAAATTGCTCCAGTAGTTCGCGAGATAAGCCCTTTCAAATAATTTCTCCCGTTTTTTTCATATTCTCCTACTAGTCTTAGCGTGATAAAATATAGCCTATAGTCTTCCTCAATAAATGGGCTACCTAACACTGAAATAATTTTTCAAATCAGACCAGTAGTTCCTGAGATTAGCGCGTTCAAGTTAGCCCTTTCCAATAATTTCCCCCGTTTTTTCCACATTTTCCTCTATTTCTTCGCTCCTTTTAGTCTTAGCGTTATAAAATATAGCCTATAGCCTTCCTCGATAAATGGGTCATCTAACACTGAAAGAATCATCAAAATACGTTGCGTAGTTTTAAAGATTAAAGGGAACAAAGGGACATGAGGGAAAAAAAGCGACTTTATTTTATAATAAGTATAGAATATAGATATAAATATAGATAGATCATTTTCCCTTAAAATTCGAAAAACCTACGAACTTATGCTATTACTTTTTTCATTATCTAGCTATTATGTCGGGCTATACATAAAAAAGGTGGGACGACGATCTCCGTTCAGTTGCGGGGTCCATGTTGGATGCGAGTAGCAGGAGATCGGTCATCTTGGCGTTTATTGAGAGAGACCTATGTCCAGCAGTGGACGAATATAGGCTGATATGATGAAACATAAAATCCACATTTTTTAAATTTAAAATGATTTCCATGGCCCTAAGCCCTCCATTAATGCAAAAACAAACCAAAACTTTCAAATTGTTAGCTATGATCCACTTACGTCTTCAACTTCTATCAGGTCTGCCCCCCCTAGCATACGCCAACGAGATATCTCGTGGATATTTCACTCTCGAGCGTAGTGATATTGTCGATATCGATATTATCTCTTTTTCGCTAACATGCGTTCGTCGAGACTCGAGAGATAAATTTCTCGTTCGTATATAGTTCGTTAGTATATATAGACAAAAATAGCACATATAAAAAAACAAAATTATCTCTAATTTTGACGACAGACGTACGAGAAAAAATGTATGTCATGTTAGAGTCAATAGAGATGAAGAGATAAACCAGTTAACGTCGAGAAAACGTGTAGAGTGAGATATCTCGTTGGCGTATGCTAGGCAGGCTAGAGATGGGCGAAAACCCATAATTGACCAAAACCGTCAAAAATGCATGACTTTAACCATGTTTAATATTATAGATTATAGAAGAATAAACGGCCTGGGCATTTACCCATGTTTAATCACATGTCAACTGCACGCTTCTCATAACACTTTTCAATGCACGGTCTATTCGTAATCCACATACGAACGAAAACCGCTTAGGCAAGCGACGCGTGTACAATGAAAGCGATATTGGTTTCAGTATCGTTTGACAGAGCACGTTTTGAACGCGACTGTACACCGCAACCATTATAGGCAACGACGCGCGACACCGCAGCGTTTGCGGTCGACGCAGCTGCGTTTCCTATTTGTTTGCGCGCTGCGGGTAGCTTTTATTCGATTATATCGGTGTTTATTGTTCGGTTTCGATTACCGTGAAAAGTGAGTGCAGATTTGGTCGCAGGTTTTGTATACTGTACTCGGCGAAACATGGCAGTATCGGTCATTGACTCCCTATCGAAAACTTGTCATTTAAACCGCGATTGACAATGAAGTGTCAGATTTTGTCAATCGTGGCTTTGTATAGAAAATTACAAGTTTTTGACAGGGAGTCAATGACCGTTACCGCCATGTTTCGCCGAGTACAGTATAGAATAAAATAGTAACTGCTTGCGGCTTTTAAACTTGAGATGCATCACTCGATTCAAATTCGTCGTGAATGACACTGAATACATCAGAGTCGTTTTAAGCTATTGCATAGCTTTTATAGCGGACTTTGAGCGCGGCGATCGAATCAAGAAATTCTGTAACGAAATAAGTCAAATGATTCATAGAAACTTAAATGAAATGTTTCTAATTGTAAGCTTTATATATTATTGTATAATGTCAAATTACTTAATACATATTTTTTTAAATCTTCAAATTTTATTAACAAACAAATGAATTGAACTAAGCATGAAGAGTATAAGAGAAGACATACCTACTCATTACAGACAATAAAAGACTACTTATGACTACTGACAATAGTCAATAAATAATTTAATGTGATGATGATAAATGATTAAACTTTAATCATAACCACGACATAATCCTAAAAAGTTTTGTGGACCCCCATCTTGTGAACGTCGTGTAAACAAAATGGCGGCCTGCCTCTCGCTAACAGGAGGTTAATTGAATAAATTCTTACGTCTTAAATGTTCTTCCTGCGGCAATTCCTGAATTATTCATTCAATTGTTTACGAGAGCCTCATCACATATCTGCATTTATATTAAAGCCTCCGCTACCTTCAGCAGGTGACGGGTAACAGCTTAGATAATTTATCACCTGAGGAAAAAAAATGGTATATTGCAAGAAAAAAATGCAGCCTGATTAATTCGTCATAAGAATTTGAAATGGTTAGACCAGAAAATTCCAATATTTTCTTTTTTTCTTTTTAGCAACTTCTTTTTCCTTTCTAGTTTTACCCATGACTGAGGGAAGTGACTACCAAAATTTACTTTACCGTTTAGTGCTGCTCTCTTTACTTGTTTCGGTTTTTGGCCTGCTAAAATGCCTCACGGTTACAAATAGTCAACCACATCAACAGTAGGAACGCTGCCTAAAGCTTAAGAGGTTTGGTTACCAATATAATTTTACTTTATTACTTAATTAATATTATTTCTGCAAATATTTAACTAGACAAAGGGCTAGCCGCTAGATTAATTCAAGATAAATTAAAATTTAATTACCCCTAGCTGAATGCCCTGAACCTCGCAGATTGCAACAAATCAAAGAGACTTAAAATCTCATTACTATTGAAATGTTTATAAATTATATAAAATGGCTTGATTTATTGAGTATGTTGTTCTTCAATTTATAAGCGCATAATCCTGTTTCTGCGATATAGTTAAATCTAACGGATTGATATCAAACATTTTTATGTCTTCTGATGCCCTAGAAGCTTCGCAAGTTATTAGAGCGACGTGTTATACGATCATCGTTAATTGTTTTATCGTTATATTATCTAGTTATCTGGCTATATAATATGACTAGATGTTCCGCGCGGCTTCGCCCGCGTAAATTAGGAATTTCACGGAAACCGTACATTTTCCGCAAAAAATTGCCTATGTCCCTTCACGTGGTCTATTCTTCATGTGTGCCAAAAAGAATAAAAATTGCTCTGGTAGTTCTTAAGATAATAAGCAATTTCATATAATTTTCCCCGTTTTTTCCACATGTTCCTCTGTTTCTTAGCTCCTGTTAGTCTTAGCGTAATACAATATAGCCTATTGCCTTTCTCGATACATGAGCTATCTAACACTGAAAGAATTTTTCAAATCGAACCAGTAGTTCCTGAGATTAGCGCGTTAAAACAAACAAACTCTTCCGCTTTATAATATTAGTAGGTACCTATAGCTGATAAGTAAGTAGAGAACCACAGAAATAAGATCTAGATAGAAGCGCCATGTCGCTCCATTTGTATGAAAACGAGCGTGTCACTTTTTTCATACCTACTGTGACGTCATAAGAGCGCTTTAGTGATGGGAATGCCCGTACAGGTCAGTTAACAAGAGCTGGCACGATCAACACATTTAAACATTGCGCTTGTGTAGTGTCTGTGAATAAGCGCGGAGCGTGACGTTGTACTGCATACGCATCATAAAAAATCTGCCCGTCTCTCTCGCACGCAGTCTATCTTTGTATGTACATGTCTATGTTTGTATGTACATATATTTATTTTTACGTATTCTTTAGTATGTATGTATATATAATATTATATTGTATGCAGTATATTGTATAGTATTTATAATATTATACTTATATATTTTTTAAAAGTTTACTCTTAGCTGCCTATGCAGTCACCTACCATCTAATACTACTGTTACTCTATAATTTTACAATCAAGGTTGTCTGGAAGAAATCGCTTGTAGCGATAAGGCCGCCTTTTGTACTTTTACTCTTAGTTACTAAGTTTTGTATGTCATGTTTGTTTTGGTGCAATAAAGTGTTTTCATTCATTCATTTTCATTCATATCTTATGAGCGTGAAGGGGACAGTTATTGTTTTTCTTATGCTACTGTGTATAAATACAGCGTGATGTTACAAGTCGGTAACGTGTGATCGGTGCGCGGCCAGCGTTCGGAACCGTACGATAATTATCGTACACATACGATAATATTGTGCGTATAGCATATTATTATCGTACGCACATTATACGATCATTTTTATCATGATGCAAACATATTATATTTTTAAACATACTGTATAGTGAAATTGCATAAGTGTGAGTACTGTGAACCTGCCAGCTTTAGTTAACTGATCTATACGCGCGGAATCGATTCAAAGGAATCGCCGCGCCCCGCCTCTTTTGCCATTTTAATAGGTATATCAATTTTTTAATCGATTATTATTCGAGTTCATAGACAGAGGAATGATAAATCTTAAGATACGTGCTTGCCAGGACAGCTAGTAATATATTATATTATTCTAAACTAAATCACTATTAAACAGGAACATAAATACATATTACATAACTAGCTGTCCCGGCAACGTTATTTTGCCATTTAAAGTATTTGTACTTCATCAGTTGATACAAAATCTTACCCCCTCTTTTGTCCTCTAAGAGGGGTGGGGGGAAAAATTTTATACACCAGATGTTAAGTTGGAAAAAACAGTTAATAATATGAAGTAAGTCCATTAAAGAAAAAAGTTTGATACAAAATCTGACCCCCTCTTTGGTCCCCTTAGAGGGGTGGGGGGATTTTTTTTTTATACAGCAGATGTTAAGTTGGAAGAAGACAAAATATATATCTGCGAAAACCGCATTCAAATCTGATCAGTAGTTTTCGTGTGATAGTGGAACAAACATACAGACAAATTAACAAAAAAATTAAAACCGATTTCCAAGTAAAAACAATAGTAATATGAACTAAAAAGTATTAAATAACTCATTACTCTTTAATAGTGCCTTTTTCAGAATTCGTCTAAATCTCAACTATATCTGTACATACTACAGTCTTCATTATTTTGAAGTCGGTACCAGATAATTTAATCGTGAGTTGTAATAGAATAGAGTAATGTCAGAATATCTGAAACTTTAGGGACTGGTACCGACTTCAAAGTAATGAAGACTGTAGTATGTACAGAAATAGTTGAGATTTAGACGAATTCTGAAAAAGGCACTATTTAATACTTTTTAGTTCATATTACTATTGTTTTTACTTGGAAGTCGGTTTTAATTTTTTTGTTAAAAATAATAATTTCACTTTTTTTAGTTATCTACAAAATAAGGCTTTATGCGTAAATAACCAATACGAATGTTAACTATTCACATTATGTTACTGAAAGCGAAATTGTGGTAAATGCTTGCAGTTATCTAAGCGATGCTCAATTTACAAACTTTTATCTTTATGGGTTCAGGAGTTCTGTTCAGTGCCTTTGGACCAAGAGACACCTTCGTATGAAATTTCTCTTATTCGTAAGATATCTTTAACTTACTAGAAAAAACATTTTAACCACAATGAGTGTTTTGATAAATTTCAAGGATTTCCCTCGATTGCTCATAGATCCCATCATCAGCTCACCACTTTCGTAATTGTTATACAAAATTAAGATTATATCCTATACAACAACACGAGAATTTTGAAAATCGTTCAACAAACAGCGAAATAATCACCATAAACATCTGCTTCGATGCAAAATATCATGAAAAGTACCAATAATTGGGTCATAGTGTGATGACCCATGGTATAATTATGGTTGTGATGATGATGATTAATCAAATTGATGTGTTGGCTTATGCTTCCAGAAGTTTAAACAACGCTGAAATCTCCGAACCTGTACCTATAAGCATTCAAAAGTTCTGTTCGGTACCTTCGGATCCAGGGTATAACCTGGTGCAAAGTCTTACTTTTTGGTAGCATTTACCTAGAATGCTTCATAAAAAATGAAAATCACTATATATTTTCATACAAATTTCAAGGAGTTCCCTCGATTCCTCAAGGATCCCATCATCAGATCACCACTTTTGTGAACATGGTACCAAATTCGAGTTAAACCCTATAGAACACAAAAATAATTTTGAAAATCGGACCACAAACGGCTGAGTAATCGTTGAACATACAAAAAAAAAAAGATACATACAGCCGAACGTATTACCTCCTCCTTTTTGGAAGTCGGTCAGAAACTAACTACAGTTTTGGCTTCTGTAGCGATTTAGTGACACCCCCCGATTGTTATTTTTTAAATACCTTTAATGTACAGAATTTTTATTTCTACAGTTTTATTATATTATGTATAGAAAATGTATAGAAATATAATTACCGAGTCACAAAATATCCCAAAGCGAACATTATCAGTCCTCTGTTTCATGTCTGTTTCGAAAATCGATTAATTAGAATCGAGAATGTGTACAACACTATTTGCTTCATTTGACAGAAAAATGAGAATATTGACTGTACCTCGAAATTGCGATTAGGGAAAGTATCGATTGTTTTATTTCCATTGCGCGCTCAATAGCGGACAAACAGAACGGGCTCTATAATTTTCTAACTAAAGCGTCAATGTATTATGAATCATGCGGTACACACGCAGTTACGTAGGTTTCATGGTAAGAACCACAGCCATCCACGATTAACATTAAGGGGCTGGGCTACCCTCGAAATTCTCATACATAGGTTTCTCATACGAAATCACCCCAAAATCATTTTCTCATACGAAAATATTTAACATGTTTGAGTTATTTTTCAGCTTAAGATAGTAATTACCTAGGTTCCTGTACAAAAATTAACTTCAAAATATTTAAACACAAAAAAAAAATTGTGTATAAATTTTATTTTACTCAATTTACTACTAAATATTTAAACACTAAAAAATGGAGTAAAACACTAAAAAATATATAAATAAATAGTAAATTTACTACAAAATATTTAAATACTAAAAAATATTTTTTAGAGTTGAAACATTTAGTAGTAAATTTACTATTTATCTATATATGCGAATTTCCACAACCCAATACGGCACAATGAGGCATTTTTAGAATTCCGATTGACGTCCGATTCCGATAACAGTGGAGCGCAGACTAAAGAACAGACTTTCAAAAGATTGAAGTTTGTCATCGTTTGGGAACGCGATGGCACGCGAAGTACATACACATGGCCTATCTAACTAGATAGCGGTCTGTGTAGAGGACACTATCTTCTTGGATCGACGAACATAACAAAATAATTTGTCTGTCTCAAAACTTAATAGATTCGTTCACACTAGTTTGTGACAAAATAAAAAATACGCTTTCATCGCTTAACCCATTTCATAAAGACACTTTTAGTCTCGGAAAAGGACAAAATATGGTTTTTACTCTAAGAAGAAAACGGCATCCACGCAATAAACGAGGTCCTGCACTATCTAGTTCGATGTTATCAGAACACATCAGAATTCGTCACATACAAAACCGAGCTAGCCAAGATCTTTGAGGTAGGTCGTACGTCACGGCGGGCCGGGGGCTCGGCAGGCCCCGGTATTTGCTGGGTATCTCGTCGATTTATCAACTAGCTCTGTTTCGCCCGGAGTCGCACAAAGCCTATGCAAAGCCTCGTTTGTCGCTCCGAAGGCTTTTAAAGGCTTAAGGCGAACTTACGTACTTGTTTGTTATTCCCAACTAAAAAATGTCCCTCTATTTAAATGAGATTTGATAAGGTCGAGTTCTGGGACAGTGAAAGTAATTTTGTTGTTTGAAATATTTACGTTGTTTATTTTTGAACTTGAATTATTATTTTGCTGTTTATTTATCACAATTACCAAGTCTTTATAGTAAGTATTAGTGTGTACATTTTTCATTTCTTTACGCATAAGCTACTGGAGGGATTTTGATCAAATTTAGCACAATAGTGAATAAGTCTCTGCATTACAATTTGGGCTACATTTTGTTCTCAAAAAGTGTAGTGTTTCCGTGGGATACAGCAAATGCTAGATAATTCTATGCAAATGCTATATATGCAAATGCTATATATGTATCGTAAAAACTTTGTGAAATTTAAATGGGAGCTAAAAAGGTCGAAATTATTTCAGTTGAATGACAAACTGCCTTAAAAAATCGTGGATATTCGAATATAGAATCCACACTCTACAAATATATGAATCATAAAACCTTTTTTCAATCAAATGATGTTTTAGTGCGGATAAACATTTTATTTGGCTATAAATCGCGAACTATTTTCAAACACAGAGTGAAACAAAACGCTAACAGGACGTTATCTGTGAAATATTTTGATGAAGTGCTATATAAAACATTCACAACGTATTACAACATTGAATATATTATTATGCAATATACATCGAATATAATCTATTAAATATATAAATGGTTTATAATATCCTAAGATCCCACCGTAAAATCCTGCATGAATCGTTTTTTTTCGATCAAATATATTTTAAAATAATCTTAAGAATTTCTTCTTAATAATCTCTATAAGAATTGATTGCGAGTTTTCAAAATCTTTATTTAATTATTATTACATACAGTGTTAAATACTAGTATGACATAGAGTATCATTTGTTGAATGATTTTGATAATAAGATCTAAATTAATAATTACTGTTTTAAATTAGATCTTATTATTTTATTTATCATAATATTATATTTATTTTATTCAACATTTTTATATCTAAGTATTTTATTCTATATTTAACCGACTTCCAAAAAACGAGGAGGTTATATGATCGGCTATGGATTTTTTTTTTTGTATGTTCAACGATTACTCCGCCGTTTGTGAACCGATTTTCGAAATTTTTGTTTTGTTGTATTAGGTTTCACTCCAATTTGGTACCATGTTCACAAAAGTGGTGACCCTGATGATGGGATCCATGAGTAATCGAGGGAACTCCTCGAAATTTATATGGAAACATATCGTCACTGGAATGGAAAAGTCGCTGAAGCGCCATTTTGCTCATATAGAGTTATACATATATTTGGAATCAGCAGATTTTTCTGCGTCGAATGATCGGGGTTTCAAAGCAATCAGAGTAATTTTGTGGTCAGTTAGCAAAATGAAAATTGGCATTATTTTATAAATCTTTTCGCTGAACGACGCTCAAAACGGTCTTTTTTGCACCTATGTTGCTTAAGTTATTTTTCCATTGCTTATTTGGAGCGTGAATAACACTTCAGCGATTATTCCATTAGCTCGTATTGCTTACTAAGGCGCATCAGCAATTTTTGCTTTCTCTAAAATTAAGTTATGGCGGTTAAGCGAAAAGGTCTTCTAATCATTTCAATAAAGATATTTTTAAGTCAAAAGTGTCTACTGATAAGAGGAAAATGCTGCGTTTTAATCATTTTTACCTATATTTTTTATAGTTTCTGTGATGTCAGATATTTTAATCGAATAAAGATTGTTTAATTAAAGTGACAATAGCGAAAATAATGCTAAATTCAAGACTTTATAAATGGACTTCAGACATTGATTACTATATATTCACCCTAGTAACAAAGTTCTCCTATAGTGCACAGTTTATAGGCTTGCAGCACTTGTAACTCTTTCTTAATGGTTCCAGGTTTTACTACTAAGCATATTATAACAGGTTACACGGAGTTTGTTTGGGTTTGTAGTAGACCTGTTCTAGAACGATATTATGGGCGCAGTAAAGGCTAAGATGGCCTATACAAGTGTTTCACTGGTGTAAATATAGGTACTTGAGAAGACTTGCTCCAAATTCCAATCAGTTACACTTGTAATAGACTACAAGAAGTAATTATAAATCCGCTATAAGGTCATACGCCAGTAATAGTAATTTATAGAACGAAATGCACTTAGTACCATTTGACCTTGTTACTTGATCTTATAGTGGTGTATATATTAAGTCAACTTTATGTGCCAATTATAAGTGAATTACTTAGTTCTACAGTAGTTTTGGTATTATTGCAGGCTCTCGAATGTTGTTATAGTCTTAATTACTATATAAAGGTTTCTTGAAAACTATTTATTAGTGTCCAAAGTATTATTCGTGATGTGCATCTGAGCTTTTTAAAATTTATCGCACCTTCAAGGCCATTTTGAATGCTGTTAGGACTAATATTATTTTTAAACACAACTTAGTAAATACGCCGTGTTCAATGGGCGAACAAAAATTGAGATGTAAAACACAATATACTTCAACGGAAATACTTGCGCGTTTGCCGTTCAAACATGTATGCACGTACACGTGCGAAATACTTGTTAATACATTTTATTTAATATAGATTAACTTACCTTTCATTTTTTATTTTTTTCATCAACCTCACAATACAATTCACAAACGTATAAAGTAAGTAGTTAGTGATAGAAGCGTGGAGTACTGGCCTGTTATATTTATTTATTTATTTTACCATTTATTTCACGCATCTAGGCTCATAATACAAATACCTTACAGACTATCATACATATTCATATTCATTATTATAATATGTTATAGTCCTGGCCCATGAACAACATCGTTCATCGTTTTCATATATTTGACGGCATCTCTCATCACAACAAAAAAAAGTATCTGAAAGTAAATTTCAGCTTAAAGAAAACAAGGAATAATCGAAACCTCATTTCAAATTAAACAATTCCTACAAAAAGTTAAGGAAATACTGATTCTTAGTTGATAGTAGTAGTTGTTGTTAGGGTTGCTGAGGATTCCTCTTCCGCTTCCTCATAATGAGGAAGTTCCGCAATATTTTGGGTTCCTCAACCGTTACCGCATCCTCATAAATAAAAATAAAAAAATCCTCATCCGCTATCGCTTCCTCAAAATTTAAGAGGAATTTGTGAGGAATTTCACTTCGCATGCGCGTCGCGTATCCAATCATGGCAAAGCATACGCCAGAGCGCGAGAATCAGCGAGTATCATTCACCCATCTTTTTTTAATGTGCGTGTGTTGTGTATGTTATTGTGTGCCGAGTGTGAGTTTTTTTGTTTCACATTAGATCGTGAACGCGTCTGGCGAATATACGTGTGTAGTAATATAAGTGTGTATATATATACATACATATATATATATATATATATATATATATATATATATATATATATATATATATATATATATATATATATATTTGTAATATTTGTTTTTTAGTAAAGTATATAATATATTATAGTTTATTATAAACTTTTGCACAGTTTGCACAAACAAAGCGCAGTTTGGCAAGCTATTAGTAGTAAGAAAAGTATTTAGTTTTGAATAAAGATTTATTATTTAAAAAAAAACCTATTTGTACATAGTTTTCCTACATTGTGTTTATAAGTTTAAGTTTCTTTAAAGTTGTACAAATAAAGAATTTTCTATTCTATTCTATTTGGATGGCCCCTTTGTTTTACCTGGCGCCAGAAGAATATTCAGCTGTACCTATGTATATATGGTCGAAAATCTGTTTCGACCATACATACATAGGTACAGCTGAATATATGCTCTGTATAACCTTATAGCCTCGTCATCGTGATCGATTCTTTGCATCGTGGTTTATGGTCAATAACAAAATGGTCTAACTGTAATAAAGCGGATCCACAGGTATCGAAAATACTCTGTAGAATATATTATTTTTTCGGCATGTTCTGAGACTAAAATGGTCCGAATAGAGCCGAAAAAAAAATCCAATGTCAAACTTTCGTAAGACGTAGGTACGTAAAAAATAACTTTTCAATTTTGTGAGACTTAAGTACATAAAAATATAACTACTTTATTTACAGTAAATATAATTTTGATAGATCATAAAAGTGAGACTAATTACCAATCCCTTTCCGTTAAATAAACCACCAGCTGAGCCGAAATTCCGTCAACGAAACTTTTCCACAAAAACTAAACTCTTCCAGCCGGAGTTAATTAATGACGTGACGTTGGAAGTGTCACGTTATGTCACGTAGGATCCCGTCGCACAAATCCTCGCATCTATTATTTATCTTTACTACCGATAATCGTCCAAGGGTTTCGCCCCTCTGACTTTGTAACAAACTAGGTTTTTACCACCGAAAATAGGTTTAGCACCCTTATGTTGTTAAAGATAAGGTTGACTATCCAACGACGGTGCCGTGATTGGAATTTGACGTAGAAATCCAATGAGAGAACGCATCTGCTGATAAAATCACCTTTATCGCGTTAACGGGGTAGCGTCAGGGGTAGCGAACATGTCGTGAATCATTACGGCCGATAAAACAGTGACAATGACATCGAAAAGGTTTGTTACCACTGCGATGAATAAAATATGATCTATCGACTTTACTTTCACTTTTACAAAGACGATCTTTAGTATTAATATGGTCACAAATACTTATCGTAGACTACTAAATAGTTATCCATACTAATATTATAAATGCGAAAGTGTGTCTGCCTGTCTGTTACCCCTTCACGCTCAAACTTTTTATCGCGAAAAATGTACGGTTCCCGCGCGATAAGCGAATTTTAGCGCAACGGAGTTGCAGTCATCGTTAAGTCTACATATTGTATTTTGCTCATTGAATACGCGTATTATTATATATTTAGATTTTAGATCATTTAAAATTTGGTTTTCCTGTTTCTCTTCATTGAGTAAAAGGTTGTAAGTCTTTCACATGAATTACCTGTTCCTAATCTATTTTTACGCAGCCTAACCCGCCTACATTAGGGCAAAAGTGGATTGCTTAAAGGTCAATTACATTTTCGAACTGATTAACTGCTTAACCCTCTGCATTTCAGACCTTTTCAGACAGCCATTCATTATTTAACGTCTCTGATCATTCATCTTTGTAACAGGTCCAAACTTTTAGTTTTAGCAGCGTTGTACATTTTTAAGATGGATCAAAATTTACAAAGTCGCGTAAGGGTCAATTTATAATAGCGCAGAGTCGAAGCAAAGCGAAGCGAATTCCCAAAAACAGAATATTCAACCTGAACTCCAGACCATAACGCACACATTACTTCTGCGCGCGCCTTTTTAAATTCTCAGAAGTAATAAAGTGCGTTAACGCTTTGGAGTTAAGGTTGAATTTGTAATTTTCAGTTTTAATAATTCGCTTCGATGCGCTTCGACTCTGCACTAGTATAAATCATTGACATAAATTAGGGTGTAAATTGACCCTTAGGATTCGTGACGGATTGTAAATTCGTAAGAAATCCCACCAAAAACATAAAATATGTAAAAATTGAAAGCCAAGTTCCATACATACATTATTCTTGTCTATGGACTTAGCCGTAAAAAGGATGGAGATCTAAATGAGTGCCAAGTTCCATGGAAAATCGAAATATGTATGTATAGGAACCAAATAACATTATGAACAAATAATAGAGTCTATTTCTTTGCTTTATTGAATATCTATAACAATTAATGTTATTTAAATAATGTGAGATCATAAACTAGATAAGATCTAACTTGGCCAGTTTTCATTACATCAGTCATTTCATAAAGTTATTGAACATTTGAATTCTGATGAAAACTAGCCAAGTAGAATCTAATCTAGTTTAAGATCTCAAATTATTATGGGCTTGACACGCTACCGCGTGTCTAGATTTGGAGAGAAAGAAAGAAAGAGGAAATAATAATATTCTCTTTTTCTACTGCGCGGTGAAAATTTTGTTAACGTTCTAACGGTGAGTAGTAACTACAACTCAGTAATCCGCATACCTACCCAAGTCCCAACTACTCCGAGGGAGGGCCGTCGGGACTGTCCTGGACTTTGCAATACTAAGCACCGTTTATCAACTCAAAATCCCCAATGTCCTTTGCGTTTGGGAACTATGATAAAATCATAAGATTGTTTTAAGACCTTAACACGAATCTAATATTTTATTCCAACATCAAAACATTCAAATAAGTTTGTAGATGTTTAAATGACTCTAAACGCAATCTCATTGGTTGAAACTCATAAATCGGTCGTTTGACGTATATGGGAATATCCAGTACTATTTTACAGTTTGAAACGATCGAGACTGGATAATACGAGGATCAAATAAGTGTTAAGATGCTAAGAAACCACGAAATTAAACATCCCTCTATTTTCTTCAATAATATTTACTCGAATATTCAGCCATTTCAGTATCAGACGCGTTGTCAGCTCAACGATTGACAAGACGAAAATACTTCGAACTTTCGAGATACGCGCAAACCCACTCGACAGTATCGCGCCCTTTGTTGATAAAGAAAGAAAAACAAAGATTTAGGCAATAACTGGTAAGATTTACTTACTTATGCTACTTCTTTATACTACTACAACCACATTTTTTCGGGATAAATAGCATTCAATTCCAAATCAAATTTCAGCAAAATTGGTTTAACGGTTTGGGCGTGAAGAGGTAACAGATAGACAAACAGAAACACACTTTCGCATTTATAATATTAGTATTCGCATATTATATACTAGCCGTTGCCCGAACTTCGTCCGCGTCTGTGTGTGTATTTATAATTATTGAGATTAAGAAATTTAAATTTGTGCTATATTTTAGGAGTTAGTGCACATTGTCACATGCAGACAGAAATATTTTCGAAACGGTATGGAAACTGATTTTAAATATTTTATTTCCTTCAATATCATTACGAACTATTTTCTAGTAGACACTTTCGTGAATTAATAATTTTCTTATCCACTTCACTTAATACATAATGCTCCATACAAAATTACATTATACGCCCTCCTACTATCTTTCCAAGTAGATAATTAGGAGAGCAAATCTAATAAAGTAATCCACAATAAGCCTATAAAATGAGATACCCTTATTAACACAAAAACGTATGGCTTCATCAAACCAACTCCCCGGGCATTAGCTATCATAGATTTAGATCAGATAACCCGTCCCTTTCGAACCGAAGAGCTAGAGAGGGACGGAGGATTAATAGTTGAAGCCACACAAATAATTGAAATAAATGAAATAGATTTAGATAACGGAGAAGCCTCAGCGGATCTGTCGCGACCTGATTCCAATTACTGGTTTAATACTCTGTTAATAATAATTGTCACCTAATATTACGCGGTTGTTTTAGTGCTTCACCGCATTTAGACCGAACGACTAGGGGACGACTCACGATATCGGATAGATTTTGTATTTAATGTAACGATCAAAATTATCACCATATCAGCCTATATTCATCCACTGCTGGACAAAGCCCTCTCTCAGTGAACGCCAAGATGACCGATCTCCTGCTACTCGCATCCAACATGGACCCGCAACTAAATGGAGATCGTCATCCCATTTTGTTGGAGGTCGACCTACTGTCAGACGTAGCTTCGTACAGAGGTCGATAAAAATTATATGTTCTGAAAAATTTTACGAAAAGGAACTGACTCTTCGAATCCGGTGATTCCATTACTAGATTTGTGTTTTTTGCTTGTTCAAAAATCATATTGACTTTTGGTGATAAAGAACAACACACTGCACATACTTTATGCGTTGACTATCATTTCAGGTATTAATCATTTCAGTTCTTAGTCATGACGAGTACCTTTCTAAAACTTAAGTAATCCTAATTAGCATAGATGACGCTATCGAATGCTCCACAGGTACGGTCCGTACGCTTACCGCTATATTTCTGCGAAAATATTCCCTATTTCGTTGGTGCTAAGGTCCCGTAGAAGGTAAAACAACTGTGTATGGCATGTAATCACGGAAGTTGGTAAGCTGACCGCCGACACGGATTACGAGGCAACGTAAGATAAACATTTGCGTTGCCGATAGCTACAGCAACTCCATTTTCTGCGTCTTTACATTTTGATGCCTATGAAACAGCTTGTTTGTAAAGAGTATCGATTTTTGTTACCGTCCGATAAGAAACGTTTACATTTTAAAGTGATCTTTTTCTAACCTACCCATAAACTACCCGCAAATGTTTTGTAGGATCATGCAACTTAAGTACATAAATTAGATAGCCTAAAATTTGCAAAATACTTTCTAAGGCGGACTTGCACAGATCTGAGTTACAGTTAACTCTAAGCTAAACATCATGTCATATCTGTCACTCACCAAGTTAACTTCAACTCAGATCTGCGCAAGTGGGCCTTAAAATGCTAGGTAATATTTTTCTATCTCAATTATCATTGTACCCTCGATGAAATTGATTCCCAGTTGACAGACCAACGTCATTTGTTCGGATTATGTCAATTCAATGTCTGTCGGCTGGGTTTGACGTAACGCGACCAAACCAATATTATAACATGTGCCTAGGAATTAACTTCTTGATAGTACAATTGTAACATTAGGAGCAATCATTGAAGTGATCTTAAGTATAAAATAACGTTATTTTCTTACGACTAGGCACTCAATTATTTGTAAAAGACTGGAGGAGAAAAAATTTCACTGGCCGTGAAAGTCGTGAATTGGGTCAGCCGTTCCGGAGATTAGATCGCGCGGAGACATCACGATAATGCTGAAACACCCCGGCGTTTGGACACTTAAACCAACTAATAACGGGGTTGTTGGAAAAACAATATAAAAGTGGCTCTAAAATGAACATAAAATTGAGGATAAGAAGTAATGAGCTTAGCTGGAAGATTATTCTGGAAATGATTTTCATGTAGTATTTTATAACCGATTGATTTTATTTAAAAGAAAATCGAAAATGCCTGGTTGTTGAAAAGTGATATATGTGAATACATAATGTATCAAACTAACTAGAGCAATTAATGCGTCAAAAGAGGTTCTAATACTCCGATTGTGAAAAACGTATTAAACTCATTTTTTGAAGTCCGTTAAAAATCAATTAAAGCCGAAGAGAATAAAGATCAAGTGGAACTAAGTTGCTCAAATTTGTGCAGCATCGTCGATAAGACGGCAAATGCAAATCAGTACATCGCACTAAGTGCTCCCCATCCTCGTAATTAAGTCCCGATTCTACCAACTTCCCGACGGACCGTAATACTTATAACTTAAACACTTTGATAGAAAATGTTTTCTGAGGTGCGCTTAAATGAGAAAACATTAATTGGACTTGTACTTCTGGTATTTAAATATTGGAAGTAAATGATTTTAATATAGTTTTACTTGTTTTTAATGTTATTTGGTCGTGCACCGTCAGAGAAAATAGTTAATTATATTGGCGATGATCGATGGATTACCAATGTAGGTTCGCCATCTGCCCATCGTTTGGTACGATTGTTTCAAGCTTTATTTAAGTCGTGATCTTTCGGCCCGACATGAGATAACTCCACCCAATAACGGTCCGCCGTTTACATAATATAAGTCAATTTATATGATGGTAATTAGGTACGATCAGTCTGTGATACGGAATGTAATAATTATTACTCCTAGAGATCTGCGTCTGATTGAATTTCACATTTATGGAAAGAAAGTTTGTGAAGTAAAAAAAATATGGCCGTTGTGATATAGGTATTTTAAACAAAGTATGTACAAAATTTCACATTATTCAAATAATAAACACTTTAAACAATGCTTAGCGTATTGCAACAAAATTTAACACAAGACCGTTAAAATTATCCATGATAATAATCTCTACCTGCGAGAAACAAACCCTCATGCTTTTACCGAAATTTTAATATGTCCACAAGACGATCCACTTCGTTACCACCGGACCTTGATTTAATTCTGGCCAATAAGCGAATAGCTGGGGTCTACGGCTAATCTCACCCGAGCGGGGGATTTTGTTAAGAAAACTGCTTTCATTCGAATAGCTTCAGAGTGAGGCCACAATTGGTACGTTGCGTTGTGTCGCCGCAGCAAAAATTGTCTGACATTTTACATACGTACTTTATAGGACTGATCACTTTACGAAGCACTGAGCTATCGTGCCATCGTTTGACATAATACACTATTTGTGGTTTGCCTAGTTTGCCACATTTATTCTACACTAGATGATGCCCGCAACTCCGTTGCGCCAAAATTTATTTATCGCGCAGGAACCGTACATTTCTCCGTGATAATAAGTATCATAATAATATGTTCTTTCCCGAGACTCAAGTATACATTATTTAGGTTTATCGGATCATGAGACTGCTCAAGTACTAACTCTAGAAACAAATAAAACCTTGAAAATTGTTAAATGGACAGAAAAAACACGCGATTTTAGCAAAGAAAATATAAAAAAATTCTGCAGTTGCATGTCTAAGTTAAGCTTTGCCGAAGTATATGAGCATACTACTTTAAATCATGCCTTTAACGCATTTCACGAAACATTGGTACTTTTTTATAATCTATGCTTCCCCGAAATTTCTATAAAAAAATCTAATAAGCCATCAAAAACTTCATGGTTATCAAAGGACATAAAAAATGTAGCATTGTTAAGAGAAAACTATACTTGAAATATATAGGTTCTGTGAACCTATATATTTCAAGTATAGTTTATAATATATAAAGTATTACAAATATATTTAAATAAAAAGCTTAACTACAAAAAATACACAAAATATAGTAAAATATTAAAAAAATGCGTATATAAATCAATACAGTTACAAAATAAAGATTATATTAATAATCATAAAAACAAATGTAAAGCAATATGGGATATTATAAATAAAAACATAGGCAACATAAATACACAGACTGACATTGATACAATCATAAATAATAACAAGGAATTATCGGAACCCAATGACATTAGTGAATCATTTAACAATTACTTTTTACAATTGACAAATAAAAATAAATTTGACTTTGATAGAAACTATATTAATTCGACTTTAACAAAATATAATAACCCGAATACTATATTTTTAAAACCAACAGACCAATATGAAGTCAATAGTATTATTAAAACCTTAAATAATACAAATGCAGTAGGATTTGATAATCTTAAAACTAAAATTATAAAGGCATGCGCCAAACATATAAGCCAACCTCTAAGTTTCTTAATAAACTTATCATTTGAGGAAAGTAGCTTTCCAGAATTATTAAAGAAATCTATTATTAAACCGCTATTTAAAAAGGGAGACCTTACTGATATGAGTAATTACCGTCCTATCTCATTAATACCAGTATTGTCCAAAATTTTTGAAAAAAGTATGTTAAAACGATTACATGATTTTGTCATACACCATGGAATACTGAAAAGCGAACAGTTTGGATTTAAAAAAACAGTAATACCACATTAGCGTGCTTTGATCTCATTAAATATATTATTGAGTCGATCAATGACAGGAATCTTGTAGCAGCCATTTTTCTGGACATGACAAAAGCGTTCGACTTTGTAGATCACAAACTGCTTCTTTACAAGCTTGAATGATATGGTATACGAGGCAAGGCAAATAGATGGCTTAAAAATTATTTATCCAATCGTCTACAATGTGTAGAAATATCCAGATTAAAAAATGGTTTCAAAAGAGTTATCAGATCAACATGTTTAATTAATGCGTTTGGCTTTCCTCAGGAGAGTATCCTAGGCCCTTTTCTGTTTTTACTTTATATCAATGACCTTCCCAATGCTATTGATCATAAAACAGTATTATTCGCAGATGACACAACTTTGGCAATTAAATGTAAAAATAATAAATTATTTCAAAACTTAATTAAAAACATACTGAACAAAATATGAAAATGGCTTGAAAACAATGACTTAAAAGTAAATCTAAATAAAACAAAAATAATACATTTCGGACACTTTAAGACACAAAAAAATTAATCTTGACATACAATATAATAATACAAACATTGACATGGTAAATAACACAACATTTTTAGGACTAATCATTGACAATCGCTGCGATTGGAAATTACACATAGAACATGTATGTAGTAAATTAGAAAAATTTGTCTACGCAATAAAAAATTACGTATTTTGGTATCGGTTGAAGCAGCTCTAAATGCCTACCATGCTTATGTATCCTCTGTACTATCATACGGTCTTTTACTATGGGGCAACTCAGTTGAAGTTAAAAGAGCTTTTAGAGTACAAAAAAAGTGCGTCAGAGCAATATGTGGAGCGTGGTCACTAGATAGCTGTAAACCATTATTTGATAAATTTCACATCTTACCATTACCTTGTATGTACATAAGAGATATTAATGTATTTGTGAAATAGCATCCAGAATACTTCATACTAAATGCAAAAGCAAATGGAAGAACCGCCACACCAAGAAATAAATTTAAATTATATATGCCCCAGTGTAGGCTTGATATTTTTAAATGAAATGTGTATATTAATGCAATAAAAATATATAATAAATTGCCAAACCATTTTAAAGACCTTAATAACCTAGTCTTCAAAAAAGAAATTAAAAAGTGGTTAGCAGAAAAAAGTTTTTATAGTATCCAAGAATATATGAATTATAATTGTAAATAGCTTTAAGATTTAATTAAGTACTTTTTGAATTTAATAGTGTAACTTTGTCATTTTTTATGAATTTTACTTATTTTGACTTCTAATGGATATTTTAATAGTAATTTAATAATTATGTACTTTGTTTTGTAATAGACTCTTATTTTGTAATTCTATAAATTTATTCTTAATGTTTACTTTGACTTTGCACGCCACCCGGATGGCAGAATGTTTAGAACAGTATTTTATAATTTTAAGACCTATGTTATGCACTACATTCTTGCAATAAATATACTTCATTTCATTTCGTTTCGTTTCGTTTCGTTTCGTTTCGTTTCATTTCATTTCATTTCATAGGATCTACATACGTTTCAGCAAAATCGGTTCAGTTGTTTGGTTATTAACCCATTAATTCCGAAGCGGCCGGATCCGGCCGCCACAGATTATACTGCAGCTATTCTGTCTACACCCAAGCGGCCGTATGTGGCCGCGCTCTTTCATTCGATCGAGTTACGTATTTCGTCGACTTAGAGACTACTTTTGTATGAAGAAGATTGGTTAGTTATAATCTATGGTACATTTGCCACATTCTGAATGCAAAATATTATACAATCTGTGGTCGACGAATATTTTTCAGTCATTAGAAAATCGTGAATTGTTTCGTGTGTGTTCTGTCATTTTGTGTGATTTGTGTGAAATAATAATTGGATTTATCGAATGTAAGTAGTAAAATCGTTTACTTTAATAGTAATAAGCAGTTTTAGATAACCATTTGCAAGAAATACATCGTAATAACTTGTGAAAGCTGAGAAAAAAGTTGTGTGTGTTATAAGTGTTTTGGACGGAATTTGCTTCATATAATTGTAAATTAATTACGTAAAAGGCTTATAGAAATTATTACACAACGTCTACATGACTATTTTATATCGATAGTATTTCTTATATTTCCAAAACAAAGAGTTAAAAGTCTACAGTTAACGGTCGTATTCTGCCGGCCGCAGCCATTTTGAACTTTATTTGTAAAGCCATAATGACGAAGTTTGCTTGTGGTAATACGAAACGCATTTTTTTCGAGTGATATTTATGACCTGTTTTTGTAAACATCTCAAGCTGTGACGATAAATTATATAAACAAGGGTCTATTCTTGGATTCTGTCGTGTAGATTATAACAAAATATTAATTTATTTCATGTGAAATAGTCAGAAAAATATATTTCAAAATATATACTTCTAAAAAGAATGTTAAATCAGACTAAATACTATATTGTAATGGCTTGATTGATAGAAAATTTATTAGATATTATAAAATTCTTTACAAAAACATAAAATATGGTTTGGATGTAAAAATATTATATTATTTGTAAAAAGGGGGTAAGGCCGGGCGCCATTTTTTTGCACATTCCATACACTACTCTTTTGCAAATATTTTTGCACATATAGAAGGGTTAAGAGGTAACAGACAGACAGATAGAAAAACAGACAGCCAGACACACTTAATATTTGTATGAATGCATAGATATACAATATCCGACACATTATTTTAGCGGAAAGACAGGAGGCGAAGTAAAAGACTTGAGGTTCTGTGCTGTCAGACCTTTTCTTTTAAAGAAGGCAGGTCGCTATTATAGCCATGACGTCATTGCGACCCATGAGGATCTATTGTAACTTCTTGTCAGACCTTGTTTACCTTTTTTTTTCGAAAGGGTCTAAGCTACTGGTCTGGTTAAGACCATGGTAGTTTAATCGTGGCTATAACTAGTCTGTTGCTAGTTGGTTTGGAGATAAACAATGAGGGGGCCTTAAGTCACACGTGTGACATTCTAATCGGGCAATATTGGGGAGAGCTACGAAAATAAGCTATTTTCATCTGACGTGGGGGACACGGATCCCCCCTGCTCTTAAGGGGTCCGACCCCTTACTCACTTTCTGACGAGTGAGGCTGCTCGCGCGCGATAGCACAAACTAGCTGCGTACGAGTTATCGCGGTAGATGAGCTCAAGTTATTAATGTTATTGCATAAAAGAGGGATGTCCCTCTCCCCTTCCGAGTCCGGTTGGGGTGACATACGCGTGTATGTTCTAATGTCAAAGTAATTGGTAGAGCTCTCTACGACAATGTCGCGGTCGCGGTCATGATTTAGGTGTGTTCCTATGCTATCCGCATGCGAACTCGAACCCGGGATCGAGCTCGGCACCGGATTTCGGTCGGTCTGTCTGTTTGTCGTTCGGGTCGTGTTAAGTCCTCGGGGAAGGCGCCGGCGTCGTCACCGGTGCAGTACTAACCACGCGGGTGAGTGTGATTTGTGTTTACGTAACTGTACACAGTACGTTACGTATTCTGTGATGGGGTCTACAGGGTCGGCTAAGATATGCTTAGGCCGCCTGAAGGGGTATCGGAATGTCCGTGCGTCATGTTCATAGTCCACAGCCTTACGAATGAGCGGATTGGGATGTACTTTGCCTTTCTTAAAGAATCTCTCTGAGAGTTCTTTGATATAGGCTTTGATATTGATAAGCTCGCAGTCTCTATGCAAGTCGATGTTTCGCATGTAACGGGGGGCACCTGTTGCCATGCGCAAAAAACGGTTTTGAACTCGTTGCAATTGGTTCATCTGATTTTCACTTATGTGTGCGAAAGAGACGCACGCATAAGTGAGTATCGTTCTTATACATGTTTTGTATAAGGTGAGCTTATGTCTTAAGGACATTTTGCTACTCGCGTTGAGTAAAGGATATAATTTGTATAACACAAATTTCGCTTTACGTACGGTATTCGATATATGGTTCGTGAATAACATCGACTTGTTTAGTACTACTCCTAAGTATTTGACAGCCGTGACTTCGGGAATTAATTTTCCGTGCAGACTAATAGGTTGCATTTTCTTACGTTTTAGTGCGTTAAATAATATAGCGTGACTTTTGTCGGGGTTTAGTTCAATCCTCCATTTATCGAACCATTTACCGAGTTCGGTAACTGCTTCTTGGAGTTTTTTGGACGCGAAAGCTATTTGGCGATGAGCAAAGAAAAGGGCCGTGTCATCCGCGAATAGCGCTTTTTGTACTCGAGGGTGGGTGGGCAAATCGGACGTGTAGAGATTGTAGAGGGTCAGGGAGAGAACCGAGCCCTGCGGTACTCCAGCCTCTAGATCTCTAAGTGAAGACAGAATGCCTTCGACTCTAAAACGAAATTTACGGTTTTTGAGGTAGTTACTTATTATTATAACAAGATTGTTTACCTTATTTCACGTCAAGGCAACGCATATTTCGGATACATTATTCCGTTGCGACTACGCAAACACAACAAAGCAAAGTGGCCTCACTCTTTCCAGGAAATGGACTTATTATGAAATAAATTTTGCACTAAAGTTTCCGTAAATATTTTCAGAGGTGTCCTCTGTAAAGGTGGGTCTGTTGGAGTGCTTACTAATGATTTGTGGTTTGAGAACGGTTCGTTTGTTAATATTTATTTCGTAAATGTAGGTAAACGGATGCTTAAGACCTCTTTATTGATAACATGATAAAAAACAACTCCCAAAAAAGGCAAGTTTTTTAGGCAACTTCCAAAATACTTCTTTAGTTTTTATTGTAGGAAATCCTACATAATCCAAGTAATTTTCGGTAACTCATAACCATTTGTTACTTAAAGGCATTCCCTACGGAGATTCCGTAATTTACCGTATTTAAAACCTTATAAACTCATAATCTGAAAGCTACAAAGTTATAATAAAAATTCAGCAATAATCTTCAGTATATCAACATTCCATTCATTTTTGTTTATTATACTCATGATATCAGCTTCCAAAGTAAAACCAATTTATTAAAATTCAAGCATACATTCAGCATCTCCTTAGTATTTACAAATTACTTTTATTTGAAACACACGCCAATAGATCGACAATATCATAAACTACATTTTCCCCGTTTTAAATTTTTTTAGGACAATTTTGAAGTAACATAAGTAAAAATAATAGGGTTTTGGCGCGATCTCGGTAACGCGGCAAATGTATGGCCAAGGTCGTTTGCTCGGGGGACGGCCTTAACTTAATCATTCGATTCAATTGAAGAAAAGAAGAATATTTTAAGCGAAAATAACTGTATTTTAAAAAGATAAAACCGACTTCAAAATTGTACGTTATTGAGAATTAAAACTCCCTATCTCCAAAACTACTGAACCGATTGATGAAACTTGCACTGTTCCCTAAGTTGAACAATACCTAGTACAACAAAAAGAATTACTGAAATCGGACTTGTAGTTACAGAGATATGTGAACACAAACATAAAAACTTACATACATACATACACTTTTGAAATTTGGCACATTTGTTCAGACACTGATATAGATTAACATATACGAAAATTGGGCAGTTCTGGAAATATTACATACAGACGCGTCAAATTGATAACATCCTTTTTTTTGAAGTCGGTTAAAAAAACGATGTAGAATACATACAGTATGTCTACAAAATAACGTATAAGTATACTTTACATTTTCGCCATTCAAACTCATTCTTAAAACACCTTCTGTTGTTATAACGTGTTTAGTTTATCGTTCACTCGACTGACGACTGTGTTACAGCCTGTGTACTCCGCCAAAGTAAACGGCTCGAACGAGGTAATTTATAATGCAAACACGATTCCGTTTCCTTGTTTTTTGTATCGGGCTCGTAGAGATTTTGCACGTACTCTCTTAATAGTTTTAAAGGGAATTAAACGTCTTAACAATGCGATAGAATTTATTTTTGGGTAAATTCCTTTGCGGCGTTGTGCGTTGTTTTTTAAGATTTGAGAAAATTCGCGTTAGGACCACGTAACCTGATAGAAAAACAAACGGACATTCAAATATTAATGTGATTATTATAGACATAGCCACTAAAATATCTGTAACTAGATAATGCCCGCAACTCCGTTGCGTCAAAACTCAAGATTCAAAGTATCTCCATACCAAATTTCAGCAAAATTATTTTTTAAAAGAAAAAATATTTTGTAGTACGCGTGGTAATTCAAATATAATCTTCCATACCTATGGACAATTAATCAATCAAGAACGGATCAAGAAAAACGAATAGCATATCAGCCACGACACGAATTTCGCGTTATGGCCTTTTTGCGATTGCCAGAACGCGTCGTGGCTGTTCACTGTGACCACAACGCGTTGTGAGCCTTTTTTTCGCTCATTGAGTGATTTCGGTCTTTGAGCGTAACATATATAATCCTAATACTATAGACAAACCATTATCTTAATAGTTATATCGTTTGTGATTTAGAACCAATAAGAACCTTGTGAACTATTACAATTGGATTATTTATACTAAGATGACACCCACAACTCTGTTGCGCTGAAGTTAATTTATCGCGTGAGAACCGTACATTTCACAGGATAAAATTAGTATCCTATGCCGTTTCCCGGGACTGCCCTTCACTGACCTAAACATTTATTACCTAATTTATGTATGTTTAGTTCAGTGAAGAGGTAAGTGATAGACAGACAGACAGACAAACAGATAGACACACTTTCGCATTTATAATGTAAATAATATGGATACAACACCCTAAGTGTACGTATGGAGACATAATTAGCTGTTATACTTACATTGTTTGGTCCCTGTCTGATACGTCAGACGAGTCGCTTGACTTTATATACCGTGTGGATATTTTTAAAATTAACAAGGGAGTATGATAATTATCAGTAAATTAATAAAATAATAATCAATTTCAACTACTAATTTCAATATTCGTTCAATGAATGAAAATAGACAAGATTTTTTCGTATTTTTCCGTCTGTTACAAGATGGATTACATTTTTCGACAACATATTTTATATATTTAGCCGACTCAAACGTGCCGAAGTGGTTTACAGTGAATCTAATATATTTTTAACCATATTAATCCATTCTGGCATGTAAATGTACGTGGCTTTAAAGTGGACGAGAAAACACTACGCGAGGCACACTCCGAGCAGAGTTATTGCACATCCGACATGACCATTATTCCAACAGCATAGGGATTACTTTCCCACGGAGTACAGGGTAAAATAAATCCGAATAGACTTCCAGGAACGCGAAGAAAAATTCCACAAACATTTTTCAGCATGTGCACAAGAGTAATATCTTTACATTTTCTACGACGTAATTAAAGTTTATACGAACAAGTGTATATACTGTATAGTATACAACTATACATAATACTATACAGTAAACAGCTGTGCTAATATAGTTATACTAAAACAGGACAGCCTTATAACTACAGAAGGGTTGTGTTTTTACTACCCGACTGCCGGGAGGATTATGTGTTTAGCGCGTATCTTGTATGTTTGTAATATTCTTCCTTACGTTGTATCTTCAGAACCGCTGAACGGATGTTCACATTTGAGGTATCGTTAGATTCGTCTTAATAACCCAAGTGTTCTTAGATAGGTGACATTAAAAAAAACCAAAATGGCAGATGTTTGACGCCATATTGTGAGGTAAAAAAAATAAAAATTCTACCAAGCATATCGAGTGGGGTATCAAAATAAAGGATTTTAAACACTGATTCTAAATATGTATATAACTTGCAGTTATAATATTAAATAGAACAATAAATCTACACTAATATTATAAAGAGGAAAGATTCGATTTTTTGTTTGCTTGGCCCCGAAACTACTGGACCGATTTGAAAAATTCTTTTACCATTGGAATTCTACATTATTTTTGCTGAACATAGACTGAATTTAATTTTGGAAAAAAGTAGGGTACCGTAAGATATTTGAGTTCTTCGGACGCAAGATGTAAAAAATCAACCAGAAAAGTTACCTATTTTACGTACGCTGCCTAAACTATATAAGATAGAACCATAAAATTCTAAGTACTTAATTGTAGAACTTACAAATATCTACAAAAAAGTCCGCGACACACTATACCTATCTATGTTAAGTGAGGCACAATAACCATTTTTTAAATTAAAAATCTTGAATTTTTTTAGACCACACTTAAACGCGTTTATTTTACTGATTCTTTTAATCCTTAACAAAATAAATTATTCCATTTCTAAGTAGAGTTTATGTAGATAATATTTGGTCTTGAATGAATAAAATTGAACATTGGTTTTGAAATTATGGCGAAATTAAAATATTACGATAGTTGGCGTCACCAAGGCGGGATGCGCTTTTTTTTTTTTTTTCGAAAGGGTCTAAGCTACTGGTCTGGTTAAGACCATGGTAGTTTAATCGTGGCTATAACTAGTCTGTTGCTAGTTGGTTTGGAGATAAACAATGAGGGGGCCTGGCCCCCTCCCCTAAAGTCACACGTGTGACATTCTAATCGGGCAATATTGGGGAGAGCTACGAAAATAAGCTATTTTCATCTGACGTGGGGACACGGATCCCCCCTGCTCTTAAGGGGTCCGACCCCTTACTCACTCTCTGACGAGTGAGGCTGCTCGCGCGCGGTAGCACAAACTAGCTGCGTACGAGTTATCGCGGTAGATGAGCTCAAGTTATTAATGTTATTGCATAAAAGAGGGCCGTCCCTCTCCCCTTCCGAGTCCGGTTGGGGTGACATACGCGTGTATGTTCTAATGTCAAAGTAATTGGTAGAGCTCTCTACGACAATGTCGCGGTCGCGGTCATGATTTAGGTGTGTTCCTATGCTATCCGCATGCGAACTCGAACCCGGGATCGAGCTCGGCACCGGATTTCGGTCGGTCTGTCTGTTTGTCGTTCGGGTCGTGTTAAGTCCTCGGGGAAGGCGCCGGCGTCGTCACCGGTGCAGTACTAACCACGCGGGTGAGTGTGATTTGTGTTTGCGTAACTGTACACAGTACGTTACGTATTCTGTGATGGGATCTACAGGGTCGGCTAAGATATGCTTAGGCCGCCTGAAGGGGTATCGGAATGTCCGTGCGTCATGTTCGTAGTCCACAGCCTTACGAATGAGCGGATTGGGATGTACTTTTCCTTTCTCAAAGAATCTCTCCGAGAGTTCTTTGATATAGGCTTTGATAGTGATAAGCTCGCAATCTCTATGCAAGTCGATGCTTCGCATGTAACGGGGGGCACCTGTTGCCATGCGCAAAAAACGGTTTTGAACTCGCGGGATGCGCGTGCGGGAGGAAGACAATCTGTGCAGCGTGCAGCCTGCGTATAATGACTGCGTCGTCGATGTTAGTGTCGAAGTCTGTGAATGGACCTGGGAATCATTTTGCTGACCGAGTCTTTCCTGGGTATACTTTTTGCAGAGCTCACCGACATCCACGCGGGCGGAGCCGCGGCAAACCGCTAGTAATAAAATAAGAAAATGCTCGGAATGCTCGGAAACTCAGTCTGTTGATGCTGGTGTCCCTCAGGGCTGTGTGCTATCGCCTACTCTATTCTTACTGCATATCAATGACATGTTGCAGACCAGCGGCATTCATTGCTATGCGGATGACAGTACAGGTGATGCTGTATATACCGGCTCCCCCAATATTTCTCGGCAAAATGTCACTGAGAGTCGAAATGAACTTGTGTCTAAGGTGGAGAATTCATTGGAGAAAGTCTCTGAATGGGGTAGACGTAACTTGGTCCAATTCAACCCCGCCAAGACACAAGTCTGCGCGTTCACCACTAAAAAGTCACCAATTGTCGTATATCCTCGTTTCGAGGGCACATCTTTAACCATCTCCCCTAGCATTGAGATACTTGGCGTCAACATATAGAGCGAAGTCCAGTTCCGATATCATCTAGAGGGTAAGGCCAAATTAGCCTCGAAGAAGCTTGGTGTTCTTAACAGAGCGAGACAGTACTTCAGTCCGGACCAACGTCTACAACTCTACAAGGCGCAGGTTCGGCCTCATATGGAATATTGTTCTCTTCTCTGGGCAGGGCGCCAAAATAATGGCGCGCGCTGTAAAACTCTGGAATGAACTGTCACCAGCAGTATTTCCGGACCTATACGACCTGCAAACCTTCAAGAAAAGAGCGTATTCCCTCTTAAAAGGCCGGCAACACACCTGCAGCTCTTCAGAGGCGACGGTAGTTGCTTACCATCTGGTGACCCGTTTGCTCGTTTGCCCCCTTATTTAATAAAAAAAAGAAAAAAACCAAAATCCGCCTGCATGAATAAATCCAATATTAATTAAAAATTAACTGACATTACTGAAACAAGATGAAAATTCAATGACAAAGTATTAAAAAAAACAATGATTTGGTACTTAAAACTAGAAACATACATTGAAACAGTACCAAACCTAAGTAGCTATTACAACGCATTGTAGGTACACTCTAAGTGTACCTACGATATATCATGGTTATATCAGTAGTTTTTCAATTTTTTATTAGATTGATTGTCGAAATGGTTAGATGACTACAACTAAAAAGTCGCAAATAAAATAAATTAATTAAAAATCAAAAAACCCGACTGCAAAAAATGTTAACTAATAAGAACGAAACAAGACCTAATTCTGCCGGAGGCATCGAATCCATGTTTTAATTGATACGACTCTTGCTTACGAGTTTCATGCCAGGATAAATAGAAGGTTACGTCATAGAAAAATGTAGAAGAAGAAAGTGGATAATAAAATGCAGTCGGAGGCATAATATTTTATGATTTGTGAATTAATATTTAATGTTAAACTTGGTGCGACATGCCTCCGACTGCATTTTGATTTTGATTCATGGATTCGATGCCTCCGGCAGAATTAGGTCTTGTTTCGTTATTTTCAGTTAACATTTTTTGCAGTCGGGTTTTTTGATTTTTATTAAAGTTTTGCTCTGACGTCGTCATCGGCGGTCAATTGACATCTGCAGTATGTTTTAAATTTCCTTTCAATCTTATTTATAATGGCTGGTTACTCAAATGCAAGTTCTCATTATGTGAAAGCTGATACGAGAAGCTTACCAAAAGTTCGAAACGTAATGTTGGTCGAATTTATTGCTAATTTAACGCCATTGAAGGTCAAACTAAGGTTAAACATATTTTGTTCAAAAACATAAGTAACTTTTCGAGTGTAACCTAAAGTTATTTCGATGTATTTCTTTCAAATGATCGTCTAAAATATTTATAATGAGTAAAATAAACTATTCGCAATACAAAACGCTACTGTATACATTCGTGAAATCCAGTAAAATCTTCGAACAAAGCACAAGTCATACATTGACACGTAGGAAATAGAGCACATTTTTGAATAGCCGAAATAATACTAATAGCTCACAGATTGTTTATTTATTTTTTATTCTGAGTGTGGTCAATGTATCAAAGGTCATAGCCAATCAAACTTCTTCATACAAAAGTATTCTCTAAATCATCGAAATAAGTAATATAATCGATACAAAGAGTCTTACGGTTGTTGAGAGACAACGTGCCTCTTTGTCGCTCGTTCCGCGCTCTCGCTTGCACTTCAAGCCTTAAATGGAACGCCTCAGAGCGAGGTAACGCCGCATGAACTGTCATGTTTTTCGTGCGCGCACCCCATATCGAATTATTAAGGACGTTATCACGTCAAAATGGACAATCCCCATTGCATTTTTAATAGCAGCTTGTGATGCAGTCCTAGAAAGTGAAGTGAAATAAAATTAATTTAGAACATTTTTATGGTATTATCACAACTATGAAATATGTCTATATAGCAGGTTAAAATAAGAATAACAACTTTAAACGACTCTCATAATTATTGTGTATTGTATCTAGTGTCTATGTGCATGATGGAAGAGACTGGTCTCCATGACACCGGGAATCCTAGTGTAGAGATCAGTGATTGTGATTGTGAAAGAAAGTTTGCGTGTAGAAAATTTTAAGTAAAAATAAATGTTTATTATTTATTTAAATTGAAGTAGAAATATTTAACAGAAACAGGATATAAACAAACAGGCAGAGCAAGCACGTTTCTAAAATAATTTAAAAAATACTTATCCCACACACAATTTTGCTGCAAAATATCTTCAACAAACGTGTTATCCTATTTTAGAACGCTCGATATTTTGATCTAGTTGGACCAATTCCTGCGTCAGTCGTTATAAACTTAGTTATTCCTCGCCCAGGTGTGTCTAGATTCTAGAATATTCTGACCTTTTAGTGCACTTTACGATAGCTTCGGAATATGGCTACGAAATATTTGTCGTTATTGTAGATCACATAGTGCAATATAACGTGATTATTGAATAAAAGTCACACGTGTGGAAACTTTGGCGCGTAGAATGGCGCGGAACTATACATTTTTCTACGACAAAAATTGGATTATAACCTTGAACGGAGCCAATTTTATCTGCGGTTTTTATGAAAATCTGTGTTTTCAGAGCTTAATTGTAATAAATAAGCAAACCATTGTTATATTTTTAATATTGTTATTTGTTAGCATAAATTCTAATTTCTGCTACAGACTTGTAATTTTTAGAAACAATTTTGTTTCTAAATAAGTATTGTTTTATTTTCAAATCACCATTCATTAGATTGTAAGTCATAAATCATTGCTAAGATGGCTTATGGCTAAGATGTGACAAAAACAATTAATAGGTGCAAACGAGACACCGCGCCACAATTCTGCCTCTGCCTGTCCACCACTGATGCATCTATGGTCCAATGTCCAGAACTAACTTTTTAAATTTTTAATCATAATATGACCATTGTTTTTTTATTTTTATTTTAATCCTTCGATCTGGGATTCTCGGAAATGCTATTGTATTCTATTGTTGTCGCGATCACCGGTGCTCGTACGGGGCTTGATGGGTTGATGAAGCTATTTTTATTGAAGGTAGAATTTATTGACTGAAAGATAACTGAGATACTGCACCAAAAACTAAGGCAGCCAAACACGATATAGCCAACATGAATTATTTATCAATTTCCACACCAATTTCAAAGTTTCGCATCTCGTCTGCACCGCTAAATCGCGTTTTAGTAAACAAACAGCCCAACATTACAACTCCCCGGCGACAATGATTCAGTATTACACGCACTAAGCCTCTTACAAACAATTTTTCAACCAGACACAAATTCCCACCCGGGACCGAAAACTTTCCTCAAAACATTGAGATTTCCGCGAGTTTGATAAGTGGGCGGATTATACGATTTTTACGATTTGCGGGATCGGCCGGAAATTAAAATAAATTTTACGATTGTTCTATGTGAATCAACCACGCCTTTGCTACGGGCTTGTTAATTAAAAAAAGACTAGACGACGCCCGCAATTCCGTTGCGCCAAAATTCGTTTATTGCGTGGGAACCGTACATTTTTTCGAGACAAAAAGTATCCTATGTCCTTTCCCGGAACTCAAAGTATCTCCATAGCAAATTTCAGCAAAATCGTTTCAGCGTGAAGAGGTAACGGACAGACAGACAGACAGACACACTTTCGCATTTATAATATTAGTATGGAAGTATGGATTTTGTAAGAATACGCAGTTACGGTCAGTTTAAAATTAAAATTGAATCTGAAGTTTTCAAACTACGCTAAAATTGTCTAATTATTGTTACCTCTTCACGCCCAACAGACTCAACCCAAACCCAAACAAGCTCTTATACTATTGGGGGAATGGATTAATATAAAAAATAGACTCAACCAATGAGGAATTTTTGCATTTTGAGTTCTAATATTTTTATCTTAATTATTTTTTAACAAAAAATTGAACCCGACTTCCAAGGTAAAAACAATATTCTTAAAAAGGTCCAAAAGGTATGAAATCATTATTATTCTTAATTAGTGCCTTTTTCAAAATTCGGTTAAACCTCAATTCTGTACTAAATTTTCATTCTTTTGAAGTCGGTACCTAGAAGTGAGATACTTGACATCTATGTCAAGTATAATATAGTATAGTATAGAACTAGGCCGGTACCAACTTCAAAAAAATGAAAATTTAGTACAGCATAAGTTGAGGTTTAGTCGAATTTTGAAAAAGGCAACTTTTTGGACCTTTTTAAGAATATTGTTTTTACCTTGGAAGTCGGGTTCAATTTTTTGTTAAAAAATAACAATTTTACAATTTTTAGTTATCTACACGACCACAAGACTTTATGCGTAGATAACAACTACGAAAGTAATGGTTATCTGCGCATTATATATTTCAACTAGCGACCCGCCCCGGCGTCGCACGGGTATAAAATATATAGCCACTGAAAAAATGATTAAAATCGATAGCCTATGATCCTTCACGTGGTCATATCTGTGCCAAATAAGATACTTTGAAAAATTGCTCCAGTAGTTCGTGAGAGCCATTTCAAATAATTTCCCCCGTTTTTTCCACATTCTCCTATTAGTCTTAGCGTGATAAAATATAACCTATAGCCTTCCTCAATAAATGGGCTATCTAACACTGAAATAATTTTTCAAATCGGACCAGTGATTCCTGAGATTAGCGCGTTCAAGTGGGACCTTTGAAATAATTTTCCCCGTTTTTTCCACATTTTCCTCTATTTCTTCGCTCCTATTAGTCTTGGCGTGATAAAATATAGCCTATAGCCATCCTCGATAAATGGGTTATCTAACACTGAAAGAATCATCAAAACCTGTTGCGTAGTTTTAAAGATTAAAGGGAACAAAGGGACATGAGGGAAAAAAAAGCGACTTTGTTTTACAATAAGTATAGAATAATTACATTACTGTAAGCGAAATCGTTGTAAATGCTTGCAGTTATCTAAGCGATGCTGCCAAGGTTTTATGTTTAAAGGTTCAGGAGTTCTGTTCATGTGCCTTTGGATCCAGAGACACCTTGGTATGAAATTTCACTTATTTATAACATATTATGCTTGAGTTACTAGAAACAACCTCTTAACCATCATGTGTGTTTTTATCAATAATTTCCCTCGATTGCTTATAGATCCCATCATGACGTTATAATAACGTGTATAAAAAACAATCGAAAAACCCAGCTCAACATGGTACCACCTCTTATAGAAAGATTTATGAGCAAGCGATAGCGCGATGTAGACGACTCTTAGCGCCATCTGTTATGAATTTTTGGAACTAACTTATTTTTAACAAATTTACGCATTTTCACCCCCTTACAACCCTTTTTCCAGTTAAAAAGTAGCCTATGTCCTTTCTCAGGCTTTAGACTATCTGTGTACAAAATTTCATTACAATCGACTTAGTAGTTTTGGCGTGAAAGCGAGACAGACAGACAGACAGAGATACTTTCGCATTTATAATATTAGTATAGATTAATATTACTACCCGTGACCCGCATTGGCCGGTACCGCCATAAAAGCTACGTCTCGCAATTTTAAAATATTACACCTTGTACCCTGTGTATATAATGTGTTATACCCTATACAACAACAAAATAATTTTCGAAACCTGTCCACAAACTATGAAAAACACTAATAATACTAATAATAGAGTCATAATGTGATGTTGCAAGATGTAATGGTAGAGACGATGATGATGATTAATATAAAGTACCATTGGCATAATATGCCTTCAATTCTTAAAACAACGTCGAAACCCCCAAACATGTATCTATAAGGAGACCGGAGATCTGATCACCACCTTTGAACCATAATATATCTTGGTGCAAAATCTGACTTTTTGGTAAGATTTACTTGGAACACTTCATTATTTATCCAAAATCACTATAAGTTTCCATTTAAAATACTTCGGATTATGAATCGAAATCACAATATCATCCAGATATTTTGGTTTTGGTAAAAATAGAAAAGAATTCATCAAGTTACCTTTTTTATAAACATGGTACCAAATTTGGGTTAAACCTGATACAATAGCGAAAAAATCTTGAAAATCGGTCCACAAACGGCGAAGTGATCGTTGAACATACAAAAAAAATATATAAACGGACGAACATATTATAACCTCCTCCTTTTTGAAAGTCGGTTAAAAATAACCTTTATCTTAAAAATAAAGTATTAAACAATCAATTAAGTCGCAACGAAATTTTAGACAAATTCCTGTTGTACAGTACAGTAAAAAGCTTGTGTTTTAGTTCCTACAAAATCTAAGAGTTTTTTAAACTTTAAAGCAAGTGGTACCTATTACTCTATCTTTTGAAATCTCGTCCAAGAAACACAACGTAAGCGCACCGTAATTTCCAACGTAAACACGAACGTATAGCCAACTCAATTACGCCGCTTCTCCCCCGCTCCCTGGGGGGAGAATGGGAAGCCACGGTAAATATTTATCGTTTTTAATTTTTCTTACATTTCACCGCACATTTTAAAAGTGTAAAGTAGTTAGATATTATGTGGTCTCTAGGGGGAGAAAAATAAAAACGGCCTACATTTTTTCTGTTATTTTCTACCTTTACATAACATATTGTAGAGATCAACTACGATAACATGGCGCGCCCCTCCAAATGACTGTTTCAATGTGTGCAGTCACATCCTTATGAAAGAGTTTGTAGTAAGTATTCAACCAACCACAGTACACGGAATCGCCCCTGGAGGGTTCCGCAGCAGCAAATAGGCAACGTGTTTAGGAAATCAAAAATATTTTTTAAAATACATGTACCGCACCGATTTTAATCGGGAAGGTACATATATTATTGTCGATTGGACAAGTAAGATGGATGGTAATGGGGGGGGGGGTCCGGACCCCCAGGACACCCCCCATAAATACGCCCATGCTCGGAAGACTAGAACACGCGCACACGTCATTAGCTCGTTTTCAGATAAGGTAGCAAAATTATACAAAGTATTTCAGTATCACACACCACGCGCGTAATATTTGTACAGATTTGTATCTACGTTAAGGCGAAGACAACTGCCAATTCGACATCTTTGTGCAGTTTTCTAAACGTATGTATTTCATTGATTGGCACAAAAAAATGTGATTTTTGATTTTATTTAGAAAAGATTCTTTATTTTAAATAATAAAATAATGTACTCCTACTGGATAAAAAAAACCAAAGTCACATCTTCCAGGAACTTAAATAAGTTCTAACTAAAATAATATACTAAGCTATGCTTTAAAAATTTGTTTATTTGATACCTTTTACAAAAATCCAGAGCTTGTAAGATTTAATTTTCGGTTCTGACATCTAGATTCCCCAAAATATTTATTATTTCCTCTAACAAACGAAAAATGTATCCACGCTACCGAGTGAACACTTCACATCTCTGTCTGTCTCGCATGAAAATCGACACAGGTGCGAGAGTGATGCGAGATATGCGAATTCTCAAGGTCATTGGCAGCTATCAACGTCTTAAGCACCATAATCTGCCAATGGAAATACTTCCGATCATTGATCAACAAATGGTGTAAAAATGTTCCCGTGGGCGCTCCCACCCCGTTATCACCTCGCTCCACCTGTGTGGGATTGCTAATAGAGAAAATTCTTCAATGTATTCTTTCTTTTAACTTATTACTAATGTGAATATTATAAGTAGCAATAAAAGTTTGTATTATCGCGGTTTATTACGTCCATAGCCGTCCACTTCACATTTTACAACCTCTTCTATTATAAAGTTTGTAAAAATAGCTACAACAGTGTAGACTGTGGAGATTGTTTCCTTGTTAGATTGAGTTTGTGTTTCAGGGTTCCGTGCAAAATAACTAAGAACGGGACCCTGTTTCTGACATTTTATTATCTGTCACTTTGTTTATCTGTAATTCAGATATTATTGAAATACGCAAAATATAATACATCTTTAATTTAAATAGCTATTTCAACAGAAACTCACCAAAACGAATTGACTGGAA
This sequence comes from Lysandra bellargus, assembly GCA_905333045.1. NCBI lineage: Eukaryota > Metazoa > Arthropoda > Insecta > Lepidoptera > Lycaenidae > Lysandra > Lysandra bellargus. The sequence goes on along the minus strand of HG995361.1, from coordinate 6,643,457 downwards.
CAATTTTTTGACGTAAAAATAATTCTTTTTATTCCAGAGCCCAACTTCTAATTAGGGTCAATTCAGACCGCAACGCGACGAGGCGAGGCGAGGCGCGGCGCGGCATAAAGTATGGATTTGTCAGATTTCAATTGCGTGAGACGTCTTGCTAATCTGTCAAATCACGTTGCGTTGCGTCAGTCAGTCACGTTGCGGTCTGAATCAACTGAGGAATCAACCCTTAGACTAAATGTCATGAAAATAGAGTGCATGATTCATACACATAACTAAACTAGATGACGCTTGCGCCTAAATCAGTTTATCGTGCGGGCACCGTACATTTTTCCGGGATAAAAAGTATCATAACGCGGGCCTCAAAGTACCTCTATAATTTTTATGTTTTTTTTTCTATGGACGCTTCGCACCACGTCAGTCTGGCCCCGTGGTAAGTACCTGAAGGACTTGTGTTACAGGTACCAGACAACGGAAATATATTTAATACTTTTATGCTATATATATATATATATATATATATATATATATATATATATATATATATATTTAAGATTTTTATTATATGATACACATATTTAATACAATCCATGACCCAGGAACTTAATAAACTTTTTGTTCCGTCGGCGGGACTCGAACCCGCGACCTCCGGCTTGAGCTACCAACGCGCTCACCACTGCGCCACGGAGGTCGTCAAAGGTGTCAGGAGTTTGGGCGTGAAAAGGTAACAGACAGATAGACACACTTTCGCATTTATATATTAGTATCATGGATCGATATTCTATTCTCATTTTATAACAGTACTAACTTTTACCGACTCACTTTGACTCATCAGTCGTAACAGAGACATATATTTCAGTTGACGGCGCGTTTTACAGAAATAGGCGGAGGAACAATCTTCTATTTTTGAACTTGATCAAAACCAACTCTCTCTTTGATGTTATTTCGGTTGGCGTTAACACAACAAACGCAAAAAACTCAGTTATAGTCCGTTTTCAGTATTGAGACAAATTGTAATCGATAATTTTGACAGCGCACTCAAAAATTAATTATCGGATTTGATGTCGCGTCGCTAAGTGCGATTATCTAATGTCAAATCTCATACATTTTCTTATTTCTGTGAAGATTTTTCGTTAAATTTAAATAGCCGCTTCAGATAACATAGTAATTACTATTATTATTACCTTTTCCTAAATCCATAAACGCAAAAACCGTACACTTGCATAGGCGCCGGCAGAAATAATTTCCAAGGGGAGCAGATTTTAGTTTTCTTACTTTTCTTTTTACTTTTTACGAACAACAGTGACTAATGACTGTCTAATTATCTATTTACGTCAACAGAATACATATACATGTATATACTACTGTATATATGTATTCTGTATACTAGCTGACCCGGCAAACGTTGCCATATAAATAATTTTTGGTATGAAAAATAGATGTTGGCTGATTCTCAGACCTACTCAATATGCTCACAAAATTTCATGAGAATCGGTCAAGCCGTTTCGGAGGAGTACGGGAACGAACATTGTGACACGAGAATTTTATATATAAGATTTTAGTGCCGAAAAATTACGAACTATCTTTGTACGGCACGGTAATAGGTTTTCAGGGCTTTTTATTTCAATCATTCCTGTTGATCCCGAGATTCCCAAGGGGTGCAAGTGCACCGCCTGACACCCCCCTGCCGGCGTCCATGCACACTTGTTCTATGGCCTACCTATGCCCTTTTCTGAGAGTCAAAATATAAAAATCACATCAGCGAGTAGAAATAATATACAGACACATAATTTTTCATTTATAATAGTAGTATGGATTAACAAAGTGATAAAAGAAATTTCCAAAGGTATAGGGATCATTGGTATTAAAATTGCCCTAAGATAGGTTACATCTAAAACCTAGACTCCCAGAGGTACTTAGCAGATGAACTCTAATGAGACAAGTCTAGCCAGATGCGAGTAAAGTTAATGTCTAGATATTTATAGTTCTAGTGTCATTGACTGGATGTTATATATTACCTATAGTGTATGAGGTGATTTAAGGCAACAACGGTCCTTGAACTTCGGTCTAAAACTTGATTTTTTTATCTTTTGAGCTAACCGAGATTTACAATTAAAAACCGTCTGTCTTTTCTGGTGTAAGCCATACCGTGTTTTGCATAATATTTGATCAACAACTAATAAAGATAGTAAAAATACATAAGGAGTTGCAGTGATCTGGGAAATCCCTCCCAGATTAGTGGATCAATGACTCTTATTATCTCGTCATTTTGACTATAAAGAAGTGATAGACTTAATTACAATATGAATGTCGAGGCAAAAAACTTCACTTTGTAATTTCTTCCTACTATTTTCTAGTAAATTACTTGAAAGAAAGTGATTAAAGGACTCTGAATACAACCTTACCGACCAAGATACGCTATCCAACATGCAGATTGTCGTAGATCGCACCCCTGTGGTTTCTCGCTAATTAATCGCGCAAATGGAATCACGTACGGCCGCAAATAAAATGCCTGATAGCATCCCAGCTGGATCGTGGAATATGATCCAATATTTTAGAGAAGGGTAGCTGAATTTTCAATATTTTTAAAATTATTTCATTGAAACTAACGCAGAACACATTTTAGCATGCAAAGATACTCCATCCATTTGTCTTAAACGCAAGTAGGACCGATAATATTCCGACACGACTAGCGAGAGAGCAGACGTAGGACCGACTTTGTACATACTCACCATACAAATCATATTTCTACAGTAAAGAAAAGGCCATGAAGCAACAAATTACTTTTTTAATAAAATTAGAGGGCAAATGAGCAAACGGGTCACCTGACGGAAACCAACGACCGTCGCCCATGGACACTCGCAATATCAGAATTCAGAACAGTGCCGTTGCGTACCGTCGTACAGTTGCAGTTGCAATTGGTAATTTGTTACATTGCTTGAGTATGCTTGTGAGGATGATCATTTTTGCGCGCTGGCCTGGTATAAATATAGGGCTAGGCCGGCCACCGGTTAGACCGCTCCGAGTCAGCCTCACGCGAACATCGATATAAAAAAAAACCTACAAGAAGAACTTGGGAAATATTGGGACATCGTATATAAAAGAAAGGCTGGCCGAAAATCGCGTATCACTTCGACTCCCGCTATAGTGTACATAACGACGAAGTGTCCATTTCGACCACCCAGTACAGAAGCCGTTCTCGAGTGAATTCTCGCACGGCAACACTGTACATTTAAAGAGGCCTTGTAGTTTTTAAAATAATAGTCAATTGCGTTAAAAGCTAGGTAGCTCTTGAAATGTTTTCCAATGAAATTATTTTACCAAAAGCGACCATCAGGTCACACGGTTTCAGCTTTAGTGTTATTTAGTACCTAGGCTTTTACCTTAGCGCCTAACTGACATGTACAAACGACCTGTCAGATGAAACCTCAAGACTTAGGTCCAACGCAGACGGGATACGAGACCTAGAGCAATTGCTTTATTAAAATTTTATGTGGCCACGACAGATACCTTTATATGACATCTAGATATCACACCTAAATTATTTATTTCTTTATAATATAAGAACTCAAAGTATCTCCATACCAATTGGTCAAACAGTTTCAGCAATAAACAGACAGACGCACTTTTTCATTTATTTATTCTATTTGTGTGGACTAAAGAATGTGCCGCTAGTCTACGCTACGTCTCAGTGATTCGTCCGCCATTTTGTTATAACAAACCAATACAAAATGGCCGCGGTTCGTTGGGCGACCGAATGACCCGCGTCTGTATTGTAATGAGATCAAGAAGACGGTTCGCGCCGGACGTCTATTGGCTTTCGTTTTGTGGTTATGCTTTTATTACGGTTATATAATTTTTATGATGGGATTTGCGTTCGAATTATTCGTCCCATTTTCGAGTATAATGGTAGAGATGGAAGACTTAATAAATAATGTCTTCTCTCTATAACAATGATAGTTTAATCAGAAAATTGGGTAGAGTTCAAGCTACTCAAGCAGGTTATTACAAATTTTTATCTTATTCTCTGAATAAATATTTAATAAGTAATAAGGAATTACATGATATTAATATGTACTTTTTTGCCTCTTTTTCCTGTCGCTTATCATCTACGTGGTTTGTACAAATGAGTAAGAAGTAATTTTATTTAATACCCGCAAAACGGCTGAATATTCAATTAAACATCTGTGTATGTGTGCATTGTACGCATGTGTGCTGTGCACAAATAAGTGAAGATAATTTAACTTTCGAGGAAAACTCCATGAGATCCTTTAATAACAGTTAGATATATTATTTATTAATTATTCCTCAGTGAATGTATACGCGAAATTTAAGTACTCTTCGGCAACAAAATTAGAAGATTTTCGTACATTTTTTTTTATAATAATGGCATAGCTATAGGCTGGCGAACTAAACCCTTAAAAAATATTTAGGCTTCAAACTTTAGATTTGATAAAAAAGTAAAGGCAAATCTTTTCGAACAAAAAGGTCTGTTCGTACGTAGTACGCACTGCTTACAGAAAACACACACAGCGATCTCATTTCGACGCAGTTTCGTTGGGTGTGTGTGCGTTAATTGTGTAATCACACGAAGCGTAGTTTGGCTTCAGTGGTTCACTGTTCACAGAACTATTTCTTTACCGGGATAGATATGAGCCATAATGCTCTGTGAAACGGTAGATGTAATCAGTAGGCCTAATACGAAACTGTTTTAAAACTCGGAACAATTTACAATCGGACGAAAATGCCGTGTCCTGCTCTAACAACGTCATTTCACGTTTGTTAGAGCAGGACGCGGCATTCTCGTCCGATTGTTTGAGTTTCAAAACAGTTTCATGGTACAAGGCCTGGCTCTTATAACAGTGGGGACAAGTGATAGTCAAAGCTATAGCTACACAAATCTGAGTCTTAATACTTTCAGCATACGGTTCAATTTCGGTAGTTTCCAGAAAATCAAGGCCCAGTGTGACACCAACACCAATATCTACAGGGACATTGTAATTATACACTTTAATTACTCAGTTAATTATAGTTAATGATTGGTAAATTAATTAATAATCCCGGATATGCAGCCAGACAGGTATAATGTGGGTAATTGATAAGAAATTACAGGTAAATTGCTATATTTTATTATAGGAATTAAGGTCAAATAGTTTGACCTAATTTCGACCTATTTAAAACTATTTTAACTCTATCTATGTAATGCATTAAGGATACAAAGGTAAATAGAAAATATGTTTGTTATTGAATTTTCAATCTCTATTCTGTTTGTACAGAAATTTATAATAACCATTCATTTTACGTGAGACAAAATATTACCTTTGTTAATTATTATATTCTAATTTCATCATAATTTATATTTAAATCTATACAAATAATATTATAAATGCAAAAGTGTGTCTGTCTGTATGTCTATCTGTTACCTCTTCAGTCTTCACGCACAAACCGCTGAAGCGAATTGACTCAAATTTAGTTTATATATACTTTGAGTATAGGATAGGATAGAGGATAGTTTTTATCAGTCAGTGAATTAGTATAAAATTACTTGGCAGCTTGCATTTTGCCATCAAATTACATCTCTCAAACAGCAATTTCTATTTATTTATACTATAGTAATACATTTGAAACTCAATATTGATGATCATCACCTTGATGAGTGGCAGTCTTCCACGTGCGTTTCTCGCGTAACTTTCTGCCGCGCACTGTAAAACTCTGTAACAAACTATCACCAGCAGTTTTTCCGGACCTTTACGACCTGCAAACCTTCAAGAAGAGAGCGTATTCCCTCTTAAAAGGCCGGCAACGCACCTGCAGCTCTTCTGATGTTGCGAGTGTCCATGGGCGACGGTAGTTGCTTTCCATCAGGTGACCCGTTTGCTCGTTTGCCCCCTTATTTTATAAAAAAATATATGATTTTAAGTACCTAATTTCGCCACCATAAAATAGCAGAAAACCAGCCCGCACTTAGCACTTTCCACCCGCAATACTTGTACAATAAGCGAACATTCACGTGTCTCCTAATTAGTAAGCTTACTAAAAACCCTAATTGCCCCGTATTTAGTGAATAGTTGTGACCTCCTGTGCCGGGAACAGCTGTGCCATTGTTCTATATGACCCAGTATTGTGACCAGGTAAAGTTCTACAAATGTTACAATGTAGCTCAAAACCCCGAAGATGAAAATATTAAGTTCACGTAACATGTCAAATATCAATACTCGAGGTATTTATACGAAACTAGATGATACAAAATTCGTTTATCGCGCGGGAACCGTACATTTTTCGGGGTGAAAAGTCCTATGTCCTTTCCCGGGACTCAAAGTATGTCCATACTCAGCAAAATCGGTTCAACGGTTTGGGCGTGAAGAGGTAACAGACAGACAGACAGACAGACGTACAGATAGACAGACACATTTTGGCATTTATAATATCAGTAAAGTCAAGTATGGATATGGATGTCAGAAAATATTTCAGCCAAAACTAATATTAAGCTTTGTCAATAGCATGCTACAACACCAAAGATAGGCCTCATTTTACTATGTCCACACTGTGACTTTTTTGTTCATTAAGGGCATGCATTATGATGCATGCCCTTAATGAACAAGTGCAGTCAACAGCACACGTGAGGCATGCCTGCGACGCATGCCCTCTGACCGTATCCAAAACTTTCGCTTTGTTCTTTAATGACAATGTTGGCGTTGCGTTCGTTGACGCATTCAATGCGCCAATACGAAAGTTGAAGGAAAGAAGATGACGAAAATGACAAAAATGCACAGTGTGGACGTAGCTATTGGTCTTGGTCTCTGCTTTCTGTGTCAAAAAACTATCTGAATTATCCTGGACGATGCATGGCTTCTTCGGCTCAACGTAGTTTTAAAATATTTTAACAGCTAAAATATTTTTTAATCTGAAGTTTAAATAAAAAAGTACGTATTTATAAAACAAGTTTTTATTTTGCACTTTCCCGAAAAATATTACTGGTGCTCGAAAATATATCGTACGGGAGTTCTGTCGTAAAGTTAGCAGACAAAATCTGCGGCCCCAAATTACGTGCTTTCGAGCACACCCGTATTATACAGTATGTTCGCTGGCCCGTTGCGGCACAGTATACAGTATGTTACGTTGCAGATATTACTCATATAGGATATAATGTTTGAGAGTTTTGTCAGATATTTAATACCTACCTGAAAGTATATTTTTTATCATAATAATATTTAGTATAAGGTTACGGGCAAAAACGTACTTACGAAATTCGGGTTTACAATTATTCCAATATATTCATCCAATCCAACTTTGGATTGGATTACAGGGTTGGAATAATGTAAGCCAGCCTGTGTAAAGCTGATAAATTCTACAAAGATACTGAAGTAGTGAGCATCCTGTAGTTTTAATCTTTACAGTGCCAGTGAACACGCATAGCGTGCTGCGTAATTTCATCCTGCAGTGCCGAGAGCACACCTAGCATAGTTTGCGTTTATAGGGTGGCATCGCTGGGAACTACTAGAAAATCGTGGTGGCATTGAATGTGTTACCTATAAAAGTACAAGAAAAGTACATAAGACTTGTACATAATAATTATCTCTAAAGTAAGTAATCGAAAAGCTGAGAAAAGTGTACGGCATGACCACGGATTTAAAAAAAAATACGGATGTAACCTTGTGTAATCCCGAGTGAAGCATAGTAATGGCCGCCCGTGTAGGATGTGTGCGTTTCATTGGCGCCGTCACTCTATGTACAATGACAGCGGGTTGTAGTACCTAGTTGCGTGTGTGAGTGTCGGTCACGTGTACAATAAACGAAATTGTGACGAAATTGTCGTACCTTGCATGCTTCACCTATTTATAGTGTAATGCTCCATCCGTATTTTTTTTAAATCCGTGGGCATGACAATACTGACACTGATAGTATTGAACCTGAAAATTGTACATTTTGAACAAGAGGCGTGCAGTTACATAAAATTATTTTCAGTCTATTAAAACGGTACCAGAGTGTCTTGAACTCCAAGGATATTAACGACCGGGGTGTCACGGCCTCGCCTGCCATGTATCTTCTAGGCAAGGAGGGGTCTTCGTACCCTGGCGACGCAGTGTAGGGGGTTCCCCGGGCGACATTTTGATCGCACTCGATCGGTAACGGATTACTGGCTCTGATTGCATTTGCAGCAACTGATAGCTTTGTTAACGCAGTATTACCGACGATTATGTATTCATTGATTGATATCAATGGTTCATTGAGACTTCGATCAAAAATTAATATTTGATGCAAATTATTAGGTTTTAATTGGAACATTCAAGAGATGAGTTTAAGGCCGCCCCTAAACCTACATTCATCATCCTATCATTTACGTTCAGCAGTGGACGGCAAAAAGCTGATTACAATGATGATGATGATTGAAAGTCGCGGCAATGTTCAATAATAATCCTAAACCATCAATAATATTGCGCAATTCGTTTTTAATTAATCGTCTAGTGTACGCCCTACGGTCCGCCTTATGGATCTAAATATATTGATCACAGAACACATTAAAAGAGGTATTGATATTTTCACATCCTATACATACCTTTATGTGGCCGTATACAAATGTAGCGTAATAATTATAAATTTTATTGACTATTTTGCATTCTATGTGAGTTGTGACAAAATAATTAAAGCGACTTTATCAAGTTGTAAGCATTTGAAAATTTAATATACGTATAGAGTTAGACATAATATTATTATTGTAACATTGCAGGCAGTTTATGTAAAAGTATCACCACCACCACCAGCTGTTGACCACAATGTGGCTTAAACCCACATGGTTTAAGACCATCATGTTTTTATAACAACTTAAGTCGAAATATATATTTTGACTTCAAATGCGCTGCTAAAATTGAATCGGGTGCTGTTGTTACGTAATAAATACTAACATACAACCTGGCGTCCAAAATCCTTAGAAAAGACCTCTAAAAACAGGGAGAATTGAATAAACTTCGGAAGCGAAGGATGATAATATGAAATGTAACATTTATGAATCCCATTACCCTCGCGAAAGGAGGTAAGCAGCATAATTGATATAAATAAATAATGAAGAAAGGTCTCTGCAGTGGTCTGAATGCTCAAGGAAGGCTCGACTCGTATGCGTCCGCCTTAACGCGAGTTTTGGCGGCTGGACCGCCAGATTACAAGGAAAATAATTATGTATATTGTAACGATTTATTTGGTGCCTGTCCAGATAAGGCGTTTTACGCGCGAAGTCCATACGCGTAAGTTTCTATTGCATCCAGATACCGCGTTTTACGCGCGTTTTTATGCTACAAACATGGACTCGAAATTATCACACTCCAATAAAATACGTCCATTCACAACGGACTCGCGCGTAGTTCTGGACGCTGCAATGGCACCCAAGTATCTCGACTCCCGCGTTTTACGGGCGAGTCGAGAGTCCCACTACTTGCAAGCGTTTTACGCGCCAGTAAGAAAACGCGCGTAGGCATCTGGAAGCGATATATTATGTAGCTCTAGTATCTCGGGTATGCGCTTAAAACGCGTGAGTCGCTCACTCGCGCGTAAATGCCTCATCTGGACAGGCTCTTAGGGAGGGGCGCGGTCGCACTATTATTTACATACAATTGCTTGACATCTCGCGGTGTAGCCGCCAAACCGCGAATTCATACAGCCGCATATAAATCCTACCTAAGGGCCGGGACACAAAAACACGGCACGGCACGGCGTCTTACGACGTCGTGCCGTAGAAAGTCACGTAGAAATTCAAGATGAGGCGACATCGTACGACGTCGTTCCGTATTTTTGTGTCCCGGCTCTAAGTGGTGAATCATTTTGTGGTTGATGACCGTTTTTAAAGTGATACTTCTCTAGGCGCGTTGAAAATTTCAAGGTCGCGTCATAAAAAATGGGTCGAACTAGGAGTAAAGATTTTGGACGGAAGTTTTACTTCTGACACGTCTACTCTGTACACATGCTCTTTTTTTAATTCATCTGTACGTAAAGCACAAAGAGGACAGGCAAACACGCATAAATGACATTAGTTTGGTAAAGGAACAGAATTGCTTACTTCAAAGTTAAAAAATCTGTAGGGATTTTATATTGCTTTTACGTACTTTAATACACTGGGGTGTACTACGCCCCATGTAGGTACATCTAATTCCGTCCACCCTAGTGTCTATATTTGTCAAGCGGCCATTGTACATTTACGAAATTAGATTCTGTACTTTTTGTAGCAAAATCAATTTAAATCTAACAATGTAACGTTAAAAAAAGTTAAAATACCAATTTAGTAAAGCGATTTAGATGAAATTCGGTATGAAGACTCTTTGAATCCTCTGAAATAGTTTAAAGTGTGTTTGTGTCTATAACTGCACATACTCCGATTTTGATGAAATTTTGTATTCAAAGATCTTCTGAGGCCCCTGAAAACGTGAAAAAGACCAGTTTTATGAATAGCCGTGGAAAAAAAATATGATTTCAAAACCTTTAATATGATATAGGGTTTGCAATCATTTTTTTGCACATTTATGGACAATAATGGTACTATCAGAGAAGTTGATTCATAGTGTCTAAACACACTAGGCTGAATTACGTCGGCGTAAATTCCGCCGCAAATGTCAAACGCATACAAAATATGGACGGATCGCGACGGAATAATGTATTGTCTATCTCGCATTCCGCCCGTATTTTGTATGTGTTTTATACGCGGCGTAAATGCGGCGGAATTCACGCCGGCGTAATTCAGCCTAGTGTGTTTAGACACATGGGCAGGTACTTCAGTCGGAGGTTACTTTCAGTTTCTCATCAATCTGATTCATCAATCTGGTAAAGATTGACGCGAAACCTCTTCACGCTCAAACAGCTGAACCGATTTTGCTGTTTGGTATGGAGATATGTACTTTGAGATCCTTTTTTATGCGCATGGGAAACCCATCATGGGTGGTTGGGGATGTGCCTCAGTTAGCTGAAGCACCCCGGGGGTATGTGGGACTCTTACCCACTAAAAGTATGCCACAATAACCTGCGGTTTGTTCAGCCGTATACGGAGGGTTGTCCTGATACTTACTTTGAGATCCTGGAAAGGACATAGAATACTTTTTATCCTGAAAAGTTTACGTGACAAAAGAATTTTGGCGCAACGGAGTTGCGAGCGTCATGACGTCTAGATGAAGACACTAATGTTATAAAGGCGAAAGTTTGTGAGTTTGTTTGTTACTTCTTCATGTCTAAACGGCTGGAGCGATTTTAATAAAATTTGGTATGGAGTCAGTTGATACCCTGTATTAACACATAGGTTACTTTTAACTGTTCGAAAATATCACAATTTATTTCCCCTAATAAACCGCAGGTAACATGGCACAGCTAGTCTCATACTTTAGTCACAGATCACTAAATAGTTACTACGTAAGTTTAGTCAAAAATCCATTAATGATCTCCCATGCACGCGGTGCAACTCAGCGTGCGACGTTCCCGTGCGGACGAGGGAATGTGGGGGAATCACACGCCTTGTTTAACCCCGACGTTTTTTGTCAGCCGTTTTAAAAGCGTTTTGAATATACCGTTTCTCTATCTGTAATAGGATTAAAGTGGACGCCCACTGCGACCTTTGAAAGTGGGACCTTTTTATTCAAATACCTTGCAGGGGTCAGCAAGTTTCAATTCAATTCTGGTCCAGACTAATAATGTAAAAATGTTTCATTTTTCTGCCATTCTTTCTTTCGGTCTGTCTGTCTTTCTATTCTATCTGTCGTCTGACATTCTATCTATCTGTCTTTGGGAAATCTCAACGACGTAGTATACTAGGGCCCTGATTCACAATGCGTAATTCGACTCCGATTCGGAAACTTCATCGCGCGACATCCAATAAACGCTCGCCGCGCTAGGCATTGACCAATGACCGCACGGTAATGTTTCCGAAACCGTATCGAAAGGGAATCGTGATTCGCCCTGCTGGTCCAGATAAAGGCCACTCTTTACTGTCAGCTGACGTACAAGGACTTCAGAAAATTTTGGTTGCGCGGTTCAGGATTATGGCTCGAAATGGGCAGATATAAAACTGCTTTAAATAAGGCTTATTTTACCTGGATACGGACCCATTTACACCCTAAAGTATTATCACTTAGTTTTATTACACCCTATGTATCAAAACAACTCGAACTCTAACAAAAAATTAAATTCCATATAAAAGTATTCAGGAAAATGAAATTCTCCCGATTTTTAAGCTCGATCATTAATCCCCCTTGTACAATGTACATTAAATTAAATCTCATTTACAAAGGAAATGATTTAGTAATTAAAAACGTAATTAAATTTTCTCATTTGCTTCTGATAAGACAGGGATCGATGACGCGTAATTAACTAAAAAGATTTTCCGAAACTCATAATACTGAAGGTTTTCCTTTAAACTGTGTGCGGTGGCAGTTTTTATTTATCGAGGTTTAAATTTTAATGTTTACTAAGTTATCGCATAGCTTTTATCGCGAGCTTTATGTACGACGGCTGAATCAAAAAATTCTGTAACGAAAAACACCTAACATTCGTCTAACGTCTTTCAATTCGGGAGACTTCAGCTCGGTGTGGCTTGGGGTGTTGTTCTCGCCGAACCGACCGGCACAGCGGTGCATGGCGGTGCGACGTTTCCAGACTTCGGCACGGTGTTTGTGTGTGTGACTGTAATGCGGCAATAAAAATGCTATTCAATATGAAATGAAATAAAATGAAATATTTTATTAAATCAAGTTACAAAGACTCATTTGTTAGTAAAAGGCTTATTCATTCATTTCATTTCATTTAATATAAAATATAGAAACAGAATATTATATTTATGGTATAATCAACAACTATGGCAGATCACCCAATAAGAATAGCATAAATTTAGGGCCTATTTCACCACTTCCTGATAAGTGCTGGACATGCTATCCACCACTTAACTTGTAACACTGAGGGCCTTGTTTCACCTGTATCAGGAAGTGGTGAAACAGGTACTTAAGTCTTTACAGAAATAGAATATGGAGAATCTGTCAAATAAGATAAAAGAAGTTTATAATCCTGAGGATGTCCTTTGATTGAAGTCTTCATTTTTACAACACAATATCAATAGCGAACCGATAAACGAAACATTAATCCATTAGAGGACCGAATATAATAGGATCATAGCGGTATACAATAGGATACAGCGTGTTCGTAGCTATTTTTCCCCCGACAAAACCCTTATTCTAACGTCATAAATACCGAATTCCTTTATATCACAGATGGAACACTGAGCGGACTTGTAGAACATGAAAAGAGCAAATATGATGCTCGATGGACGAGAAACCCATTTCGCAGAACGTTAGTTCGATGAAGATTTCTAAGTTGGAACAGTGTGGGAAATATGCAGTGGTTTCTATTGAAATTGTTGCCTATATTGTACGTAATATTTTCTCATAGTAATGCTATGTATACAAACGTGAGACGTTAAAGTTATTATACATACTTGTAACTTGGACTAACGCCTCCGTGGTCTAGTGGCATAGAGCGCAGCCCTTGACTTTCCCGCGTTGGAAACATGTTATTTCCAAGTTTGGTTAGGACAATGCAGGCTGATCACCTGATGTCTGACAAGTAAGATGTTCCATGCGTCGGATGGGCATGTAAAAAGTTGGTCCTACGCCTGATCTCTCGCCGGTCGTGTCGGCCTTCCGTCCCACTAGATTATGAGAGTAAAGGAATAGAGAGTGCTCTTGTGTACTGCGCACACACTTGGGCACTATGAAATTACTCCTGCGTAGCTGGCCTGGTTTCAATGAAACTGACAATACCTACATACTAATATTAAAAATGCGAAAATGTGTCTGTCTGTCTGTTACCTCTTCACGCCCAAGCCGTTGAACCGATTTTGCTGAAATTTGGTATGGAGATACTTTGAGTCGCGGGAAAGGACATAGGATATTTTTATCCCTAAAAATTGTATGGTTCCCGTGCGATAAATGAATTTTAGTGCAACCGATTTAGGGGGCGTCATCTACTTAAACAATATTCTGTTTTTATGTGTCTTGCGACTTTTGTAACATATAATATGACACAAGGGTTAAAAATAGTGGGTAAAGTATAATGTATAAATACACAGTATAAATCTTTATAACATTATGATTTTTATTCCTTTGAACCGCTGGTGGGCAAAACGTAGGCCGTTCTGAAAACATACAATTTTTTTTTTCAGAAATAAAACCATTATTAATATATTTTATATATTTTTTGCCATGTGTTACACTTTTTATGATAATACATATTTATATTGTACTAACTAAATTATTCAAATAGTTGTTGCATTTTACATATAGATAGGTAAATAAATTTTAAACTATAAATTAAAAAGATACAATATTATATTTTCCTAGAAGAAGCTAATAAATATTAAATAAATGCTGGTTTCAACTCTCGTTGGCCAATCTCTTTGTATCATCTTGCTTAAGCAGTGGGTACGGATTTGATACAAAAAATGCCCCTTGTTTTTTTATATTCGCTTAGAAAATATAAATATTCATCACATTCATATTCACGGGTGACGATTCTCGGAACGCAAATTACAAATCATATTTTTCTCGGCTCGAGCAATTTATTAAATATCGAATTTGGTAATTCAATAAATCGAACGTGGAATTCGGAATTCGGCGTATTACAATTTGAGCGTATCACAATTTGGCGTATTAGCGCCATGTTAGGTGTCATCTAACAAAGCACAGTTCCGGACTATCCTTTGTTGATCAATGTACCCGTTTGATCGAGTGATGATGAGGCTTGATTTAGATTTCAGTGATTTTGAGACTTAGGCTGGGCTGCTTATGCACATTTTCCGTATTCGATTTCCGAATTTTTTTCCGTATTGGGAATACCGTGAGACTAGCGGAAACGCTCGTTTTTTTCGAGCGCGAACGCGCCGGCTTGCATTTGAATTTTAGATACGTACGGAATTCGTTCCGTACGGAAAAAAAACGAACGTGTGCGGCAGTTAATGTATTTTCTACTGATTACATGAATTTGGAATACGGAAAACGAATTCGGAAATCGCAAGCTTTTGCGGCCGGCCTTAAGCTGTATTCTACTGTTTAATGCAACATTTCTATAGCTACATCACTTATTCGATCCAGCCAGTTTTCTATGAAATGACAAACAAACCTCAAACGACAGACTTTTTTAGTTTTGACCTTGATCAATATCGATCAATGTCAAAACTAAAAAAATCAGCCGTTGACCAATGAAAAGGCGTTTGACGTTGGTTTGACATTTCTTGAAAATAACCATTTTCTCTACGAAACAAAAGAAGTTGCATCAATTTCAAGATTTAAAATTATGGGCGAGTGTCGACCCTAGTGGAAAAACCTCCTTTTTGTTTCACCTGGGGGATGTGCCAAAATGTTTTCGTTTTCGCTTCGTTATAGAATCGCTGATGAAAATGTATGGAATTGACATAAGCGTTCGTTAATTATTAATATATGCTTATCTCAATTCCATACATTTTCATCGGCGATTCTATAATGAAGCGAAAACGAAAACATTTTGGCACACCCCCCTGGTCTCAGGTGAGGCTCAAGAACCAGTTAGGTCTACCTGCTATTTTACCTTACACGATTAATTATAATTTTTAACAAAAAATTAAAACCGACTTCCAAGGTAAAAACAATAATAATATCCTTATAATATGAACTAAAAAGTATTAAATAGTTTTTCCTATCTCATGGTGCCTTTTTCCGAATTCATAATTTTGAAGTCGGTGCCAGTTACAAATGTTTCAAATATTCTGGCATCTGGATTCAGCTATATCTGGTACCGACTTCAAAATTATGAAGATTGAGTACAGAAATAGTTGAGTTTTAGCCGAATTCGGAAAAAGGCACCATGAGATAGGAAAAATTATTTAATACTTTTTCGTTCATATTATAAGGATATTATTATTGTTTTTACCTTGGAAGTCGGTTTTAATTTTTTGTTAAAATTATAATTTCACTCTTTTTAGTTACCTAGTAAAATCATCGCGTACTATACGTAGATTAGGGCCGATTCACACCTTAATGGCAGAGGCGAGGCGAGCAGTTTCAGTGTCATATGATTTTAAACTTTATCTTCATTATTGTAATACATGTATCGCTTGAGAAATCGACGCCGCCGGCGACCGCAAGAGGCCACGAGCGTCCACGGACGGCCGTAGATTTCTCAAGCGATACTATGTATTATTAACAACAATGAAGATAAAGTTTAAAATCATATGACACTGAAACTGCTCGCCTCGCCTCCGCCATTCCGGTGTGAATCGGCCCTAATACACCTGTATATTATTCTACGTATCTTATTACAATTTGTTAACAGTCACACTTACAAAATATAATATCAGCTGCAGATAATTTCAAACAATACATTTAAAAAAAAACGAAGTGGACACGTGCCAGGGCCGCGCCAAACCGGAATTTTAGCAGCGGCGAGGCTTTCAGTGTCATATGATTTTAAACTTTATCTTTATTATTGTAATACATAATATCGCTTGAGAAGTCTACGGCCGCCCGTGGCCGCGATTGGTAAGTGTGACAGTGCACTAACATGTTACTTGTATTATCGAAGCAACTTACTTCTCAGAAGTAATGTCAAATGTGTGTCTTACGCTCTGGAGATAAGGTTGAATATTTTGTTACGTTCAATTTTGGTGACATTGGTGACCCTGACGTGGTAATGATGATGATGATGATGAATGTAATTTGTATAGTGGCATATGCTTTCAGTTCTTAAAACAACGCCTAAACCCCCAAACTTGTATCTATAAGGAATCCGGAGTTTTTTTAGTATCTTCGGAACCATAGTATATCTTGGTGCAAAATCTTGCGTTTTGGTAGCATATGCTTAGGATGCTTCTCATAAAACCAAAATCACTATATGTTTCCATATAAATTTCGAG
This sequence comes from Lysandra bellargus, assembly GCA_905333045.1. Classification (NCBI taxonomy): domain Eukaryota; kingdom Metazoa; phylum Arthropoda; class Insecta; order Lepidoptera; family Lycaenidae; genus Lysandra; species Lysandra bellargus. The sequence continues at coordinate 6,626,560 of HG995361.1, read as the reverse complement.
GAGTTCCCTCGATTACTCATGGATCCCATCACCAGGTCACCACTTTTGTGAACATGGTAACCAAATTGGAGTGAAACCTAATACAACACAACAAAAATTTCGAAAATCGGTTCACAAACGGCGGAGTAATCGTTGAACATACAAAAATAAAAAATTAAAAAAATATCCACAGCCGAACATATAACCTCCTCGTTTATTGGAAGTCGGTTAAAATGGCACTGATTTAAAGGAGCAGTTGTAAATTGCAGTTTGGTAAGTTAAAAATTATAAATGGCACGTTTAATAACTAGTTTAGCAGTTAAAACTAAGCAGTAAAGTAAACAAAAATGAGTAGTAAAAATAATGAAATGGATAATTGAAAACATTATTGAACAGTAAAATAATTAAATGGTCAGTAAAAATTAATGAATGAGCGGTTACGTGTGGGCAGACAGACAAATCGGAATTTGTCAGTATGAAATCTCATTCTAAGAAGTTCTTTAAACAATGAGGCGGTAAAATATAATAAAATCGGCCAAGTGCGAGTCGAACTCACCCATGAAGGGTTCCGTGCCGTTATAAAGCGAAAGTATAAGACGGTCGCCGGATGCTACCGCAGCACGATCGCTGCGCTCGCTTGGCTCTCTCTGCCGTTGTGGTCTAAGTTCTAACCTAACCTAACCTACTCTTGGACTTTCTGGAATGTGTTTGTTTTTGTTTTGGCGGGGGGCTGCGCCCCCCCGTCCCCCCGTTTCGGTATCCGTGGTTAAGTAGGCCTTCTGTTAAGTCGTTATCAAACCGCTCGTTCTATCATTTTTACCGCTCATTCATTTATCGAACTGCTCATTCCATTTTTACCGCTCAATAGTTTTTTTATTACTGTCCATGTTTTACAGTCACTATAATTAATCAACCGCCAGAAAATTAAATAACTGCTCAATATTTTTTTCAAGTGATCATAATAACATCTCAAATATTTAAATAACTGATCAAAAAATTAGTTCCCATTAAAAATTATTAAGGTAAGTATATCGGTATATCGACTATTTACAAAACTAACAATAATTCATTCTCTAGCCGACATTAAATTATAAGGTTTTAAATCAAGTCGGATAGAGATAAAGCGGCTAAATCGAATGTCGGGCCCCGGGGACGGCGGGACGAATGTCTTTTTATATTAAACTCTACCTACGTGTTTGCTCAGCAGCAGCTATGCCAACAGCCAACAGTCTGTATTTAAAGCGCACTGAATTGTTTAAAACTTGAGCTGAAATAAGACTAATGTGGAAATCTTGAATAGGGTGATGAACTGATCAATACTAGTATAAAAGTGTATTCGTTTGTCTGTTACCTTTTTACACTAACTGCTAAACCGATTTTGATGGGTGTAGAGATACTATGAGTCCCGGAAAAGAAAATAAATAGCCTTAGGGCCTGTTTCACCGCTTCCTGATAAGGCTATCCACCACTTAACTTGACACATAGAGTAAGGAGAATCTGTCAAATAAGCCTATCGGGCACCTTATCAGGAAGCGGTGAAACAGGCCCTTAGTTTGATAATACCATCCTGGAGATAAGATAGTGTCTATAGATATTAGAATAATAAACTAAGTTTGAATCATAGTATCTTCTAGTCTATGTTATAGGTCTACCAGAATATGATGGCAAAAAGTGAGAAAATAAATTTACTCTAGCAATACCGGGGTAATTGGAATAAAACATTTTCATCCTTTTTTATTCCTTTAGCGGCTTATTTTTTGTGTGAAACATGAAAATATAAAAATTTATCCAATGATCAAGGATATTTTTTGAAAATATGCTGTCAAAAATTGCCATCAGATTCTGGTAGACCTGTAGTTATATTTTGAAAAACAAACAACGAACTAAATCAAGCTAAAACTAGACGAAGCATTGTACTTCAATTATTAATATCCATAAAATATTTCTCAGAAATACGTAACAATAGGAACAAATTATAATTTTACAAATATTGTATTGAGCACACGAGTATAAATAATATAATTTGTAGTAGACCAGCAGTTTCATACTAGACTGTCTTAATAATGTTATAAACGTGATTCCAGATAACCGAAGGTTGCAACAAACTGCTAGACACCCTCAAAGTCTAATAATTTTAGAAAGTTTGAGAGTGTCTGGCAACTTTCAAAAATATCTGGCACTGTAAGACGAGAATCCTCCACTTACCGCGAAAAATATAAGATATGAAATTGAGCTTTACTCTTTCTGGAAGGTCAGGTAGACCTTCAGAACTGGATACCTACTAAAGTAACCGCGACCGAAACTCCAGAGTTGCTGTTCCTTCTTATCTCTGTAAAGGCCATCAACAGGTAAACTTTCAGCTTTAAGGTCTGGCTGTCGAAGGCTCTTACTCTATTGAACCTTGAACTTTTATCTCCTACACTATACACCACATATTTGAGATATACTTATAATATTTTAATTTGCCTGACCTTGTTAGTCACAGCTATTCTATTCGAAAAAATGAAACGCGATCCAAGTGCTGCCTGTGGGTCACAACTCACACCACACCGTAATGTTTTTAGGAACACGACTATGTTATGCTACTATTCATATTTGTATTGTGGTATTTGCGTGGTTCTAGACTTTAATTTATAGCTGCTAACAATAGGGAAAATATTAACAATTAGACGCTCCGCGCGGCTTCGCCCGCGTAAATTAGATATTTCACAGACAAATTAGTCCACAAAAAATAGCCTATGATCCTTCTCGTGGTCTACTTCTTATATGACCCAAATAACAGAAAAATTGCTCTAGTAGTTCGTGGGATAAGCCCTTTCAAATAATTTCCCCCGTTTTTTCCACATTTTCCTCTACTTCTTCGATCCTATAATTAGTATTAGCGTGATGAAATAATATAGTCTATAAATTTCTTCCTTCCTCGATAAATGGACTATCTAACACTGAAATGATTTTTCGAATCGGGCCAGTAGTTCCTGAGATAAGCGCGTTCAAACAAACAAACAAACAAACTAACTAACAAACTTTTCCGTTTTATAATATTAATATTATAGATAACGGCTAAGAGAAGCTTTGCCACTCCGAGTGTAATAATTCCTGCTGTAGACAATATTCGACATACGTAAGGTTTTGAATATGTGGTCGACTTGGAAATAGATACTAATATTATTATAAATTGCGAAAGTGTCTATAGTTGTCTGTCTGTCACCTTTAGATGAGTGTTTTTTTAAACGTTTTCAATACATACAAACAGAAACAACATCGACGAAAGTCGCTTCGAAATGCGTCATCGAGTATAAAGCACAGACTCTTTAATTATGTAGCATTACAGTTACATACATCAATCGCGTTTAGTATAAGGTGTTTATTCATCACCTGTTTAATAGCCCTTATGTTGTATAGCATAGGGTTCACATTGGGGCTGAATCTTCTCTCTAGGGATATCATGTATGGGGTGAAACAAAGTTCATTTAAGCAATTGGCCGCTGTCAGGGGTTGTAAAGCCGAGGGAATTACGTTTGTACCCATGGGATATCAATCTGATACGTCGCATTCGATTTTATTTTAAGAGTTGTGCAAATAGTGGCACACAGGTGGCTGGTTTTGTTGAAATAATATGCTTTTTTTAGTAGAACGCAAACGAGCAAATGGGTCACCTGATGGAAAGCAACAGTTCATGGATACTACAGAAGAGATGCAATGCGTTGCCGGCTAGCTAAGGAGCTAGCACTAGATAATAGCCACATTGGTTTTAGTGATGGCACCAGTTTTCGTTGAACGCAGAAGCTATGCAGAAGTAACTTTTGTAGTGCCCAAATGTGTGCGAAGAACACAAGAGCACACTATGTTTGCTTTATTTCTGGCACAGGACCGAATTTTTCCAATGGCACATGCCAATCCTACGCATCGCTCATCTTTTCTTGTCAGACTCTCATGTGATCATAGGTCCTTAACAAACATGGAAACAACATTTTTTCAACGCAGGAATCGAACCCACGAGGCCACAGCCACGCTATTATACAAACTGGCGTTAAAAGAGTAAGCTTTTTAACCGACTTCCAAAAAACGAGGAGGTTATATGTTCGGCTGTGGATATTTTTTTTTTTTTTTTTTTTTTTTTTTTATTTTTGTATGTTCAACGATTACTCCGCCGTTTGTGAACCGATTTTCGAAATTTTTGTTGTGTTGTATTAGGTTGCACTCCAATTTGGTACCATGTTCACAAAAGTGGTGACCTGATGATGGGATCCATGAGTAATCGAGGGAACTCCTCGAAATTTATATGGAAACATATGGTGATTTTGGTTTTATGAGAAGCATCCTAAGCATATGCTACCAAAACGCAAGATTTTGCACCGAGGTATACTATGGTTCCGAAGCTACTAAGAGAACTCCGGATTCCTTATAGATACAAGTTTGGGAGTTTAGGCGCTGTTTTAAGAACTGAAAGCATATGCTACTACGCAAATTACATTCATCATCATCATCATCATCATTACCACATCAGGGTCACCAATGTCACCAAAATTGAACATAACAAATTCAGCCTTAAGTCCAGAGCATAAGGCACACATTTGACATTACTTCTGAGAAGTAAGCTGCTTCGATAATACAAGTAACATGCCTATCTCACAACAACACATGAAAACAACCTAATTTCAACCTTTTGCATTGTGCTTAGCGTTCATAGTACAATAACTGTGTGCGGTCTCGCTTGCTACAATCTGCTAGGGCTGTCAAGCGAGCGGCTCAGCGGCGGGCCGCGCCGGGTACAGTCTACCAGACCGGGCGGCGTATTTACAAAGGCTTATACCGTTTGAGTCACGAGCCAGACTCTAATAGATGAGCTTTTGTTTGTGCATCTCTACAATTATACCTATTCTATCTCAGTAAAAAAATTGACTCAAATGGATTAGCTTTTTTTGCCTTGATATTTTCAAATAAAAATGCACTTACAAAACCTAGTCGAGTAGAGGCTCACCGCCATAATATTTGTTTATCGCGAGCGTGCCATACAGCATACTTTTAATAAATTAATAAGACTGACTGTTACCAACTACGTTTAAATTGTAAAAACACTAAACTAATCGTGATAAAAATGATTATCTGCGTTTTGTATTTTACATTAGAGGTTATATAGGAAACTACGCTATAAAAAATATTATAGTTTTCTTAGCTATAAATGATCAGTCAGATCAAGAACCAATCATTTTTCTAAGATAGTTTTATAATTACTTGTACTCTCAACAAGTGTGTAGTTATGTACCTGTTTCTTACCTATTAATTAAAGTTCGTTAGTTAATTAGTATTTTTTGTCACTTAAATACAGAATAGAAACGAGTAAGTAATTTCATTACTGTAACATTAAAATAATAAAAAAAATCATGTAACTATCCACCTACATATTTTTAAAGCTAACAATGACGATGTATTTACCATATCGGTATCAAATTGAATAGCATTTGTTGCTGCAATGTTAGAAATAATTATTTAGCTAACAAAGTCTAGGCGATTTCGGTCATTTTCTGTACTAAAATAGATAAGGGTATTGTCAAGTTTTTGTCTAACAAAAGCTAAGCCAGTTCAGTATCCTTCGATCGTGGATTATTAGAAATCTATTGTTATTCTATTGTGTCTCGCTCACCGGTGAGCTTGTAATAAGATACGTAGAATAATATTATACAGGTGTATTATTCTACGTACACAGTACGCGAAAAAACTAAAAAGAGTGAAATTATTATTTTTAACAAAAAATTAAAACCGACTTCCAAGGTAAAAACAATAATAACATCCTTATAATATGAACTAAAAAGTATTAAATAATTATTCCTATCTAATAGTGCCTTTTTCCGAATTCGGCTAAAACTCAACTATTTCTGTACTCAATCTTCATAATATTGAAGTCGGTGCCAGTTACAAAAGTTTCAAATATTTTGGCAGACTGAATATTCAGCTATATCTGGTACCGACTTCAAAATGATGAAGATTGAGTACAGAAATAGTTGAGTTTTAGCCGAATTCGGAAAAAGGCACTATTAGATAGGAATAATTATTTAATACTTTTTAGTTCATATTATAAGGATGTTATTATTGTTTTTACCTTGGAAGTCGGTTTTAATTTTTTGTTATGCAGAATATACAAGACTTTTTCCTTTACTCTTATTATCAACATAAAATTGTGTGCAGCTTATTAAAGGCCTGTTTAGATAGCATTACAATGTAATTACTGGTAGGTAAATAGTGTTTTGTAATTTATATTCTATTTCAGGCTTATTTACTCGCATTTGGGTAGGTATAAACACACTGGATCAATAGTTAATATCTATTTCGAATACCCACAGTCATACAGAATTATCCGAAAGCTAGTTCAGCTTAGGGAGCTAATCTTAAACTCTAAGTACATGCCAATATTAGTTGTCTTGGAATTTACTGATTGCCTACATATTGCGATAATATTATACGTCTCGAATATTTTGTTGACTAGCCTAAATAGTAGTAAAAACTTAAGATTAGGCCCTTCACATCTTAACTTTTTCACTACTATTTAGTTTAGCAAATGGTGTATTTCATTAAGTAAGTACCTATTAATTATAATTATTATGTAAGTTAAAGTATTTGCACAGATAACAGGGTCGCTTGTCTTTGTTTATCGTGTGAGTTATCTATTTATTTATTTCTTTATTAGACTCGCCAACAGCAAAACACATAACAGAAATAAATACATTTAAACTAAAAACTTAAACTAAAACATGCACTTATGTGTAAGCCGTATAGGCGTGTACATCATTCATTAAGAACAGTAGATATATATTATTTCTTAAATCTAATAATGATTACAATGTAGTTTTAATTTTCGAAAGCAGAAGTTTCAGTATTATATTTGGTTATTTTGCTTTTTAAACTCTTAAAGGAACCATTAAAAATATCTAGGTCTCTTACAGATGTGCAAGCTAGGTTGTAATCAGAACAGATATTAGATAAGGGAGAGTATTTTACCTCAAAAAAACAGTAGATCTTTTATATATCTTACCTTTATCTGTACCTTTATAAAAATAGCTGGTGCTGTAGTTTTAAAGAGTATTCACAGTCAACAAACAATCCTTTCGTTCATAATATTATTTTACCCTATAAAAGGAGCTAGTACAGAACCTTTGTTTTATGCAGATACAAAATGGCAAAGTCCTGCAGCAAAAATGCCGCAATTTTGCGTGTAGCGGCCATTTGCCGTTGGCGCTCAAATCTGTACGAGCAGAAAAGTTGACTCAATCGAGGCGAATCGAAACACAAAGAGAAAAAAGTGGACGTGACAAGATGAAAAAGTTTAAATTGTATAAGTGATGCGCCCTTTTAGTGGTTTTACCTTTAGTTGGTGTTGGTTTTGTAAGTTGTGAAAGAGGTTTTTTGGTATATTTTTATTTTACACTGTATGTTTGGTTCTTCGTAACAATACTATGTGAATTTATTCTACTAATAACTAAATAATGAATCAAATTATCAAACTATGGTTTTTGCTATTATAATTTCATATCACGTTAACGTTGCTTAAAAATGCGGATCGCATAATAAGAATTTGATCTAGAAAATTCTAAAATCATGCATCAGCTATCTAGCTAGAATATATTCAGATATTAGGTATTATCAGAGTCATATGCTATGAGAAATGGAGTAGCATATTATTTTGACGGTAACAACCAATAGCAACGCAATTTATTTTTTATTTTTATTTCAACGCTGTCAGGAAATCACGTGATTCGTGAAACCATACATTTAATGAGATAAAAAGTATTCTAAGTCCTTGCTCGTGATCTTCTCTATATCTGTGCTACATTTTATTAAAATCGGCCCAGTAGCTTCAAAGCCTACTGCGAAAATACAAACAGACTTTTCTTTCTCATAATTTTGTTAAAAAGGGAAAATTTTATTTGTCTTTTAAGCTGTTGCTTAGCTTTTATCTCGGGCTTTGAGTGAGGAGTCCGAATTAAGATATTCCGTAACGAAAAACACCTAACATTCGTCTAACGTCGTTTCATTTCGGCAGACTTCGGCTCGGTGTTGCTCGGGGCGTGATGCGACGTCGTCAGACTTCGGCACGGTGTTTCATCTTTGTGTGCATGCGACTAGACGTAAATATGTGAATTATAATTACATAAGTATATAAAAATGCTATGCAATACCTTAACCGCGGCAGTGTGAGTGCCACACGTTTTTTTTTTTTTTTGATAATACGATGCTAATGATGAATGATGATGGAATAAAAGAGGGGAGGCCTTTGCCCAGCAGTGGGACACAGTGGGCCAGTAATAATAACGATGCTGATGATGAAATTAATCTGGAAATAAAGTGGGATTGTGTAAAATGTAAGAGTGTAGCAGTTGTAATAGTTACGGGACGTGCGCGGCGCCGGCTGCTACGCGACAATATCGCGACGCCCGCCGCCCAGAGAGTCAGCAAAATACACTAGAAATATCGTAACTTCAGAGGTGTATTACGTCTGATTTAAAGTGACGCCGCGTTAAAGTAAGAAACTGTGTTGAATATATTTTAGATTGCTTGTTTTCTATGAGAGGCCGGAGCAATGGAACAGCAAAAAATGGAAAGGGCGTAAGTGACAAAATGGTTTTTGTCGCATAATTTAAAAACCATAAATACATTTCATATAAGCTATGGGCAAATTAAAGTGTATGCTTGAACCAATTTATGTACAAATTATGAAAGCTAAAATCACTCTCCTCTGTTGGCAAGATAGGGATCCCTTTTTGTTACAGAGGTCTTTTTGATTGATTGTTCTGTATTATAAAAGTTGACCAATCGTGTTATGCTATAAGTAATTTAAAGACAAAGACATGATGAATATTGAAAATTAACTTTAATTTCTTAGCTTTAGTCATTGCTGAGAAAATTCGATATCGCTAGAGCCAAATTATGAAGGCGTCGCCTTAAGGAAAAACTGATTAAATGGGGGTGAACCGCAGGCTGACCTTGGTTCTCTGCAGGACTCGTGCACACACTCGGAATTGCACAAAACGACTGGTATGCGATTATCTTATACGCTAATGCAGAGTAGTAACTTAGAGCCATGGGTCACAAGTCACAACTCAAAAGTACGTCGCGTCGTTGGATCATGGATGGTAGATTATATGCTAAAGCATGAATTTAACGCTGTTATACATACGTCATAAGGCGACGACGTCATACGCGTTAATGCGACGCACATTAATACAACACACAGCTACGCAGCTCATCATTCCCCCGTCATCTCCCGCTCGTAAGTCGTAATTTAATCAGTGAAGACAATGACACCGTCGTGGCGACGCGACGCAGCGCAACGCGACGGAGTTATATGTGGCTTCGATCTATTGGGGTTAGGTTTTTAATATTAAACTCAAAAGTAATTCAGCTATGTTTTATTTGTTTTCTTTTTTCTATGTAAATTTCCAATCCATTGTCTGTTAGATTAATTTGGAGAATAATTTAATAAGAAATTGTTCTGCTCACCGTACACCGACTAAGCGATTTTTCATTCAACCCTCACAACTTTGTATCTTGTGCTTACGTAGTTAAGTCGCCTGTTATGATCTTACTCGGGTCTAACAACACTTTATACGTCACGTAGCTACGTACTACTCAATCCGAGCTAACTTGTTTAGTGCTTAATTCCAAGGGTATAAAGGTCAAAATGCATTTCTGTAAGTAACCAGGTAATCCAGGTATTATATTTTATACCTACTAACAATGTCAGCGTTTGACCAACCGGCAACCACTAAAGTTCAAACGGAAAATGGAGGCACGAAATTGCCCATCAAATTTTGTAAAAATGTATGACTGTGTGATAAATATAACAATATAACAATATAACTGTGATAAATATAACAAAATGTAAATGTAGTGATAACATTTCACGAGGTAAAACTAAAATAAAACATAGGTTGGCACTTCTTTTTACAACAATTAAGAAAAATTAACGTTTTAAATAAAAAAAAATATATTTTTAGGTAGATAGGAAAATTCATGTAAAGTATATAATATTTTGTATTTTGAATATTATAATACAATAAAGTACGATTGAATGAATTCGTAGAAGCCTTTAAAACACTGTTTCACTCTAAAATATGTGACAAAAATACACGGATTTTCCAGAAAAATTTCACTGTAGAAATCTAGCAAAATATTTTGCCAATTAAAAAAACTGAGTGAATATATATTTTTGTATAACTTTTCGTTACTAAAATTTACTTTCAAATTTGATAGAAAAATAAATGACCCCACTTCAACATTTAAAGATATTGAAGATTAATACTGTATAAACTTTTTCGCAAACTGTTCATTAAACTATTTTAGTTAGATAAACATATATATCTGAATGCAACTGCAAAACTAAAACCCACGTAAAATAACATATAAAATCGCTGGAAATGTGAGAAATATATTGAAGACAGAAGTTAGTTTTCTAAAGGTTCAATGTCAGGGAAATCCTTTAAAGACTACCCGCATTCACGACTGCGACGGCTAATCCCTGCACCGATTACGGGCTTAGCTCCACTTTATTATAACTAGTTGTTCACCATGTCCGTAGAATTAGAGCATACGAGAGGAGTATACCAGCACAGTATACCAGTCTCTAGCTGAGAAACCACTAAAATAATAATGTATTGTTTTGTTCTTTTCAGATGTGTACGACTGTTCCTACGTAAGGGCCTGTATTCACTTTGATTAGTGCGAGTGCAAGTGATTAGTTCAAGAGATTAGTGATTAGTAGAAATCAAAGGACTTGCACTAATCAGTCGCTGTCCACACGTACTTTTACCTGATTACTAATCACCTGCACTAATCACTTGCACTTATTACTAATCAAAGTGAATACGGGGCTTAAAGGTGAGTGAATTTTTACTTTCCTGATCTAATACAATTTTTATTTTAATAGCAGTATTATCGATTGAAAGATGATGATTATAAAAATGAGAATATACATTAAATTTCCGCTCAAGCATAAGGCTGATGTTGCAAACATTATTCAGCGTAACCGGTAACGGAGGGTGTTGCCAAACCGCACCCCCACCTGTGATAATATAAAGGGTGATATAATATGTCTTTAATTGGCAGCTCAATAGTTACATCATATCGAGCACAAAGGAGGCGCGTGCCAGAACCGCCATTATCGTAATCAAAAGGCAATTCCGTTCGTGAAGCACAATTAATGAATCCGGGACCTAAATTAATATAAGATAATAGAGTTCCTTATCAATACCATACCGGCACAATACCTCTGTCGCCTTAGAATAGACCTGCGCCATGAATGAATAAACGTTACACCAATTACAAAGCTGCCAACTTAAATTACCCCAGGCGTCTCGAGGCGGCGCGATCCGGTTCGAGCCGGTTCGAACCGCTTTGAACTGGATTTCGCCGGTGAATGGGAGCGAGGCGAGGCGACAGTTGAGAACAAGTCCGCGCGGACTAAGCCACCGGAGCCATTGTGCACAGCGCCATTATTCTCGCAAAAAGTTATTTATCCATCGACGTGACATTGATCTTTTATAACGCTCTTTGTTGAATAAACGAACGGATCCGAACTTTCCTCTATAGATTTAAATGCGATAGCCTGGAGGGATCGAGTATTATTTCTGAAGTTTTATTACTTCTTCTGTTACTCAAATTTAATTATTCACGTTAATGGCCCTCTCTCGTCTCATTTAATTTATTATTCCGACCTTATCATCACTATCACCGTCTATTCCGTTACCGTTATAATTTCCTTTACGGCTTACATTATGAGGTCAATTCAAATACAAATTAGCCTCGACATAATATTATATTAATTATAATGTTATAAATAAATAAATAAATAAATAAAAATAAATGTTGTCGGTATAGTCTTAACTCTTCTAATTTTATATTATATTGTATAATATTGAACAACACAGAATAACAGTGAAATTATTAGTGAAACTAGACCAATATAAATATGAAAGACGTAGGTTAATTTTTTGTTGTTATTTTTATTTATTTATTTGAGTCAGGCATCTTGGCCCATATTATAAATACCTTATAGACTAACATACATACAATTATATTAAAACTAACACTAAACACGTATTGTCTGCGACGTGGGGCGCGACGTGTTCGGAAGTCGTCCTCGGAACCTTCTGTAGATAGCTCCAATCGGCCAGAACTCCTCCTTCTCGAATTTGATTAATGTATTTGGTGTTCAAATCTAGTAATCTCAGGTGAACTAAATGCAGACGAATCTAACAGTCAATTTTCTATCAGCACAGAGTAAATATTGCCACAATTAATATTATAATGAGATGATGCACGGAAATCTAGTTAAATGAATTATTAAATTAACATTAACTAGCTGGTCGTAAACAAAATGTTTACACGCGATAATGCATACAGCCGCAGAATTTGTTGAAAACGAAGATTAATATATTAGTAATGTCGTGCAAATCAAGGGAAATTAAATTTCTTGGAAAACTTGAAGGAATTGCTGGGTTTTTGCAAATATCTAGTTATTGTTCATTCGTTTCTTGATTGCTAGTTTTGCTTTAGTGACAGGAAAATATATTATTTAATCTGAATAGACGTTCTGCTTAGTTTTACCTCTTTTGAAAATAATAACAATGTTTAAAAGCTACCCCTAAAATTATATTTAAAACAATCAAGTGATAGGTCTCAATTATAGTTATTATACTCTTTTACAAAAAACTTTAAGAAAAATAGAACAAGAAGATTTCTCAACTAACAAATAAATCTGTATCAGCGTGATCAATATAGTTTCCGTGCGATATACGAAACACAATACTAATTTCACTCGTTGAAATGAGGAGACGGAACAAAGAACGGAAAATTGTTCCCAACTAATTCTTCAATAAGAGTAAAAGTTGCTCGAAGTGATTTCATGTGATGTTCAGAAGTTGCAAACTCCCAGCAATTGTGCCTGATTGTTTTTAAAGAATTCGTTAGATGAGCCGAGGGGAATTGGGCTTTAGAGGAATTGACACGGAGAATCGTTTTATTGACTTGTTTTCGAGTACGTAATTTTAAAGGGACGTTCCGTTATTTTATTGGGCCATATTTTTGGAGATATACTTCGAAATGCTTTTATATAATTTCACTTGAAATATATTTATTCAGTCTCGGCTTTAACGAGTATTAATTCAATGAATGTACCATCGAGGAAATTGATTCCTATAGGCAGTTGACGGACTTACTTTATTTGGTCGGCTTATGTCAATTTAATGTTAGCTATGAATTGTGATCAGCCGATTCGTTTGACTTAGCGCGGCCAAATTACTTAGGTCCGCCATCTGCATAGCAATCAACTTCTCTGATAGTACTTGGAAAATCGATTATTATGTTTTTATCAAAAAATTCATCATAATAGCTCCTTCTAGCTCATACGTTAAATACAGACGCTTCGATCGATAATATTCTTTTTTCTTCTAAATTAATTACGCCATCATTATCGTCCCGGCGAAGTATAATTAAGATCTGGCCGGCCTTAATATTTAAACTACCATTAACGATTAGCATGTCAAAACGCTGAGGTCTTTATCATCCCACAGGCGGACCCCATTTGCTAATTCCCGTCCGCCGCTAATCCCGTGTCACGGGGACGGCAATTTATTTTTCCCGGAGAAAAATTCGGGCCAAGAAAACAAACTTTTATTTTTAATGTTAGGTCTACGCTGCTAATGTTATTCAGTTTTATAGATATGATATTTAAGTTGAAAACTAAGTTTATCAATGTCATCGTTGCAAATTGTGCAGGATAAAATAATGTATGTCATTCCCCAGGAATTAATAACAAACCAAACATCAATATACCGTTTCAACCATGTATGTAAGTGTAAAGGGCTTAACACTTGATAGTAAATTACAGTGGGGTCCTCATATTGTTAATCTTGCAGGTAGGCTCAGTTCTGCGGCATATGCAGTCAGAAAAATCAGAGAAATTTCTGATGAAGACACGGCACGATTAGTATATTTTAGTTATTTTCATAGTAGAATGTCATATGGAATCCTTTTATGAGGAAGCGCTGCCGACATTAATACAATATTTGTGCTGCAGAAGCGAGCCATACGCTCTATTTATAAAATGTCTTCTTTTGAATCTCTGAGAGATAAATTTAAAGAAATTGGTATTCTAACTGTTGCTTCTCAATACATTTTGGATAATGTAATATATGTTAGAAAAAATATAAGTAAATTTAAAGCTAAAAGTGACATTCACTGTAGGAACACCAGAAATAAGCACAAGCTGGATTTGCCGATGATCAGACTTAGTAAAGTTAGTAAATCTTTTAAAGGTCAGTGTATACGCCTGTACAATAAAATCCCAGAAAACGTTCAAAATCTTTCGATTAATAAATTTAAAAAAGTAGTCAAAGAACGTTTGTGTGCCAAAGCCTATTATAAGGTCAATGATTTCATAAACGATGGCACATCTTGGGAGTAGGATGGCTGCTTGCAAGGCTACTTCTACATCATTATAATATGACTTACAATAATCATGTATGGATGTTGACATTGTATAATAATTTAAAGTTACAATTGTAAATATTATTTTAAAAAGATTAATTTTTTTCTCACTTTTTTGGTAAAAAGTGGGACCCCGTGCGAGTTTCTTACGCCGGTTCTTCTCGCCGGGATAGTTCCCGAACCGGTGGTAGGCACCAGTAGTATCAACATTCTGAAAGTATTTGTTGCAAATCTATTCGGAAATAAAACAATTTTTATTTTATTTTTTATTTTATTACAAACAGAAATATCGCCAGACATAAACTTTCCATTCATAATATTATTAATATAGACGGTACAATAAAACATTGTCATTCGTCTTTTTCCCTGGCGGTTTTTATACGATATCGACGCTGAGAACGAAGTAAAGAGAAGAACTTGATGGTTGTATTTTAAAATGTTTTATCGAAAAATCAAAAGCGCTCTAAGTCGAGTTCTAGTTGTTATCAGATTTCGTAGTATTCCTTTTACGTGGAGCATGTGGAAATATCATCGAGATCTCAGTAGCTTCAGCGCATTCAACTTTTGTAATCGACTTTTAAATTGAATTATTATTTTGTGTTGTTCATTTGTTTTCTGCATCTGACTATATTTTCTGGCCATTGAAAAGTGGCTGGTTAAAGTCTCGTCAGTAATTTTTAACCATCGACAAAGACAAGAGATTGTTATTTTGACGTGTTTGTATGTGTGAATGTGATAGCATACAAACGGGTGGACTAATTTTCATAGTTTTTAGAAAGTTGACATGATCGATAATATTCTTAGCTAGTTCATCAACATCATTGTCCTTGATTTTTGCTCATTTATTTTTCACGTTAACAATAACTGGAGAGAATACAAATAAAATATAGGGCCATGTCAGATTAAACTTGTTGTATCTTCCTTGTAACGCCATCTTTATATGTTTTAAAGAAGACATTTTTGACATTAATTCACTTTCTAAGTTTCTACAAACATACTGTTTTATACCTGCGATGAATAATATCTCACATAATACACGACCTTGTTTGAATATAATCAGGGGCGAATTCATATTCGTCTACGGTCTCAGAAGATGCTTAATTTTTTACATTAACAATTTTTCTCCCTCGGCTTTCTCTCAACATTATTCCATCTGAGCGCGCGAACATAATTATACATCAGAGAGCGACAATGTAAGTGAAAAAATGTGGAACATATACGTGCTTCGGTGATATTAAGTTGCTGTAAATGTGTTTACAGGGTACTGTCGTTTTACCACTTTTTGACTTGATTTCTCAAAGTTCAAACATCAAAGGTTTCAGAAATCAGACCTTGACAAATCAGGCCTTCTCTACTGCAAAAATTTGTAAATAATAAGTATTGATCATCCTTAAGTAGTACAAAAGTAATACTAAGTCTTAGCAACTAGGGCCGTAATGGTGGTTAAGATGTGTTAGGTACTACGTGTACCAATCTAACTTAATGATTTCAAATACAACTCAATGTGAAAGAAACTACTTTTGGTATTTCTTTCTCTTAGATTTCGAATATTTTTACATTATAAAACAGATGACGCCCGCAACTCCGTTGCGCCGAAACTCGTTTATCGCGCGGAAACCGTACATTTTTCCGGGGCAAAAAGGGTCCTATGTCCTTCACCGGGTCTCAAAGTATCTTCATGCCAAATTTCAGCAAAATCGGTTCCAGCGGTTTGAGCGTGGTGAGAGGTAACAGACAGATAGACAGACAGACACACTTTTGCATTTATAATATTAGTATGGATTTTACATTAAAAAAAAGAAGCCTCTTAATTATTGTTATCACAAGCTATTCACACGGGCAGTGCTGCTTAAATTAAAAATGTACTTACAAAATTCCATCATTCTTTAAGGCTCGTTTCAAACAATTTTTACTGACGCCGACACTCTCCCTAGACGCCGATACTGGTCTAATGAGTTTGATGCCTATAAATAGCACCAATTTCATTATACTTTAACAGAATACTCGAGTTTATAGCTACTTTTGTTCGCATATAATCGCTGGGAATAAAATCCCTTTCATCTTTAGTATTGTTATACAACTGTTTTGTTAATTTATTTTCTGAATAGGTACAATCGTTTTTTTGTGATCTTTTGATATATTTATTTGTTTTTCTTTAAGTGATATTATTACTGACTGGTACGACTGAGATTGATCAATCAGAATTTAAGTCCTCTCCCCTTTAAATTAAAGTTAAATATTCGTTAAATGTCATTGAGGTTTGGCCGTTAGGCTGCTTAAATTCGAATATAAGCTTAGTAATTTTAACATTTCCAGAAACGTTCTGTGGCCGAAAAAGTTTGAAAAGATTAGTTAATGCATGAACCTTTTTTAAGTGTGGCAACCTTTGAAAGCCATAAATGAAATCCGCAAATACACCACATCCGAACGTGAAAGAAGTACGAGAAATTTAATTCCGAAACGTCATTATGTGAGGGGCTAAACAAGCTACACGAACGAACTTTGAAATTTGCGACAGATTTTGCCCAAACCAAGCGATTCGTAACCAAGCTTACACGCTAGGTGTTGTGCTTCAAAAATGCTTCAGATTTCAACAATACAATTATTGGAATTAATTACAATATTATAAAAACGTGTTGTCTGGTTCATACTTTGTTAATTTGCCTTTCTTATTTTAAAGCGTCCTGATAAAATGTACTTACTTCGCGTTCTTTTGTTTTGTTCTAGAACATTTTGCAAATCGAGTTGGTCGTGGATAACGGCACGAGATCACGTAGGCCATGGTTTCATGGTTTTCATTGACTGAAAGAGATGGCGATATTTTTCTTGAAAATAAAACGAGATAATTGAATTGCCGTATATTATAAAAACTTTTTTGTTCTTGGACCAAAAGAAAACTCTTTGTGTAATTATGTAATTTGCATCTGAGATTTTTTTAAAGGCTCTGGCCAATGAAATTCTACTTTAAATACGGATATGTTACGTTCATACTATTTTCCAGCTTAAAATTACTCTTCGGAACAATTTTCAAATTCAAAATTGGACACATTGACAAATTTGACAGATAGGTAAGTGAAACAAAGGATACGAAATGCCATTTACATTAAAGAGACAGACTAAATAAAAGACGACCCAATTGGGTCGTCTTTTATTGAGGTGTTGGGTCGTATTTGAATCATCACAACGCGCGCGGTAGTAACATGATATCTGCTTTGAGTTTTTTATATAATATCATTGGCTCTGGCCCATCACTAACCACACTACTGACAATGCTTTCTAAAAATATTTTCAAAGCATAATTTTATTTAATATAACATAATATTATTATCTCCTGATAACTTTTGATATTATATAAAAGCAACATCCAAATTGTTTTTGGATGATGAGATACATGATTCAATGTGAAAATAATATGGGATTAGCGTTGAAAGTTTGTTAATTTTGTAGCTAAAAATAGTAACTCGATCAAATGGATAATTTTCAATCTGTTTATTTGTAATTATAGACTATAATAATTTATTAAATAGCTAGCTTTTAATTAATACTAGATTTCACACGCAAATAAATTTTGTATATTTTAGTGCATAGTTAATACTTAATCAACGATTGTATTATTATTGGTAAGCCTATAGATACTTAAAATATGTTGTTATAAAAGTATAATACATAATATTTAGTTTATTACTATTCTTAACATGGCTTGTTAAAACTTTAAAATAATATAACATTACATGCACTACTTACAAGACGTATTCGGACTTAAATTTCTTTAAAATAGCTATATATATAGCACACGATTTTTCTAAAAAAATACTTATAAATGTTACAAAATCAATTTCACCTTTTATAAACTTCAACTAACTCAATATTCATTCAACTATTCTTTCATGATAGTTGTACAAAACGCTTGAAATGAGGCAATTTCATGAAAGAAATTGAACGTGTGGCGAGCATTAGAGTTATAAAAGGATAAATGTTTTTTCGTCTCAGTACGCACGAAATCTTATTTTACGTGAACAAGTTCATATTTTTAGAATAACGCTGTGTAATGAAGAACATGTCGGCGGTCGGAGTGATTTTTTAAAATAGTGTACTCTAGACAGTGGCAGCCCTGGATTTATGTATAGGTGACTAGATGACGCCCGCAACTCCGTTGCGTCAAAATTCGTTTATCGCGCGGGAACCGTACATTTTTCCCGGATAAAAAGTATCCTATGACCTCGGGACTCAAAGTATCTTCATACCGAATTTCAGCAAAATCGGTTCAGTGGTTTGGGCTTGAAGAGGTAACAGACAGACACATTTTCGCATTTATAATATTAGTATGGATAGGCCATGGCCTATGGGCGGCAGCGTCCTATGGCGTCATATCCTATACTAGGGGAGGGCGGCAGCATCCACGGATGGCGGCAGATTTTGTACATAGGGGCGGCAAAATCAATGTGGCCTATTCTCATACAAAATAAAAATCCGGCACTGGACAGTGGTTTGATTGGCTGACATCAAACAGTTAACGAATCATCTACTCCATAGAAAAGACAAACTCCAATTAAAATAACCTCAGAAACCTACAAACCTACCAAAAACTTGTGTAAGTATAACAACCTGCCAGTCTTTTTTTTTGGTACATTGATACAGCCAATTGATATACCTACAATTAAAAAATTATTGATAGATATTCTACAAGTTTTTTACGCTGCCTAAAATATATTTTTACTATACTGTACTCGGCGAAACATGGCGGTACTCCCTGTCGAAAACTTGTCATTTTCTATATAAAGCACAATTGGCAATGAAGTGTCAGATGTATTGTCAATCGCGGCCTTGTATAGAAAATGACAAGTTTTTGACAGGGCGTCAATGACCGCTACCTCCATGTTTCGCCGAGTACATTTTGCACTTAAATTTGAGCCATAAGCATTCATACATCCCAAATCCCAACTCATTAGTTTTGAAGTAAATGAATAAGAGAGCAGCATTTTCAGCGTTTATTTCTGTAAAACAGTTTCTCAACTGTGTCATATTGTGCCAAAGTCCTAACTCGCAGCGAGTGCTTTCGTAAAAGTGGCCACTGGAATCGTCGACGTCAAAACTTTAATTACTTCTAAAGTATTGAAATTATATTTATGATTAATTACTGAAATGGCAAAGGGTGGGCAAGGGCAAAAAGTTTATTGTCCTTATAAAATTGTACATCTGTTTACTTATGTATATTTTTTTTTATATATAAATAATGTCGAAACAGCACATGCACAGAGAGAAAAATGTTTTACGAAACCATATTATTGTCATTTTTAGCACACACACACACGCCGTACCAATGTTACCTTTTTTATGTTTAAATCGATCAACTTTGAGTCCTAGAAAAGCATGTAGCTTTTGACACATCATAGATGTACGGTTCCAGCTCTCCCAGCTTTATATACAACACGCATTCACGCATAAGTCACTGAAATATAAATTAATTTGTCTTAATCATTAGATATGTTACCGTCAGAATGCAGAATACCTTCACGTGCACATACCGTTAGAATGCAGAATACCTTCACGTGCATGTACCTAAGTAATCTGCAAATTCCCTGATACCAAGAAGCTTGGTGTACTTAACAGAGCGAGACAGTACTTCAGTCCGGACCAACGCCTACAACTCTACAAGGCGCAGGTTCGACCTCATATGGAATATTGTTCTTATCTCTGGGCAGGGGCGCCAAAATACCAACTGCTCCCTCTGGATCGTATCCAACGAAGGGCCGCTCGAATTGTTGACTGCTATAGTGTTTCAAACAGCTTGGACCCCTTGGAATTACGCCGAGATGTAGCTTCACTCTGCATCCTCTATCGGTTGTATCACGGGGAGTGCTCTGAGGAATTGTTCGGAATCATACCACCTGCAACTTTTCGCCATCGTCCCACGCGAAAAACATACCATCTTCATCACCTTGATGAGTGGCAGTCTTCCACAGTGCGTTTTTCGCGTAACTTTCCGCCGCGCACTGTAAAACTCTGGAATGAACTGTCACCAGCAGTTTTTCCGGACCTATACGACCTGCACACCTTCAAGAAAAGAGCGTATTCCCTCTTAAAAGGCCGGCAACGCACCTGCAGCTCTTCTGATGTTGCGAGTGTCCATGGGCGACGGTAGTTGCTTACCATCAGGTGACCCGTTTGCTCGTTTGCCCCCTTATTTAATAAAAAAATACCATCCTTAAAGTGTGAGATTTTTAAATTAAAAAAAGCTTATATTTGCACTTTACCTAGTTAGTTTGCATTCCCTTCCTTTGTAAAAGTCCTAAAAACTTTGACTGAAGCTGGTGAACCTGTTGTTTTAATTGGTTTTTTTTCTAGTTGATACGATCTATTATATTTTATTAGTGGAGTAATATTTTACTTGAAATTTAATAATTTATTCCTTTGTTTATATCCAAAAAAATATATATTAAATAATTCTCTACAACTAAATAATATTATGTTTTATATGTTTTATAAGGACCTATTTTGTGTAATTTAATGAGAATAGAATAAACTTTGCACTTTAACTGACTCATCCAGATATTCTGCAGAATACCTTGTTAATCTGCAGCCTACTAGTTTGCGCACATTAACGGTAACACTCGGTAACAGATACATTATTTAAAGGTATAGAGATACTTTAGTCCCGCGCTAGAATAAATAATGTGTTTTATCCCACAATAATATACGGTTCCCCTTGACAAACAAATTTCAACGCCAGCAAGTTGCAGTAAACAATTAGAAATATTATAATTTATAGCAGGGACAATTCAATATATGCATGCCCATAGCCAAATCAAATTAGCATTAAAAGCTAGTAAACAGGATGCAGTTGTTTACGTGGGAGAGCCATGCTTCGGCACGAATGGGCCGGCTCGACCGGAGAAATGCCACGTTCTCACAGAAAACCGGCGCGAAACAACGCTTGCGCTGTGTTTCGCCGAGTGAGTGAGTTTACCGGAGGCCCAATCCCCTACCCTATTCCCTTCCCTACCCTCCCCTATTCCCTTCCCTTCCCATCTCTCCCCTTCCCTATTACCCTATTCCCTCTTAAAAGGCCGGCAACGCACCTGCAGCAGCTCTTCTGATACTGCGAGTGTACATGGGCGACGGAAGTTGCTGTCCATCAGATGCCCCGTTTGCTCGTTTGCCCCCTTATTTTATAAAAAAAAAGAAAAGTTGACGGACAAAAGAACGAAGAACGAGTAGAATCTGAGCCCCGAAAATTGAATTTCAATGTCACTAATATTATATTTTTTACAAATAATTTCTTATAAATGTGACTTGGTTCAAATCTTAAAGAATATATAAAACTCAATTGTGACTGACTGACATGGTGATCTATCAACGCACAGCCCAAATCACTGGACGGATCGGGCTGAAATTTTGCATGCAGGTAGATGTTATGACGTAGGCATCCGCTAAGAAAGTATTTTGATCAATTCTATCCCCAAGGATGTAAAAGAGGGGATGAAATTTTGTATATAATAATAGTTCTTAACGGGAGCGAAGCCGCTCGCAATAGCTCGTACAATAATAAAAGAGATAAAAATTATATATGCGGAAAGCCCAAAGACGATTCAAATTTACATTAAAACATTAAAAGTAAAGAAAACCAAAAGTTTTCAAGAAAAGAAAAAACTTAGATATGGTGGATTAAAACTATATAATAGTAATATTCATTAGTTCCTTGGTTCAAAGTTGAATATTGTTAGCGTAAAATATATTTTGTATGATGTATTTATAATTTTATTTGTTCGCATGCTATTTTATACAAAGCAAAAAGTATTCGTTCTTAAGAAACTCATTGCCATCTGCTGTATATTTTATCACGTTCAAAGCAAATAAACGAATTGAATTGAAAAATACATTAATAAAAGGTACAAAAATGGTATGGGCGGAATGCTCGTAGAGTATAGACGATTCAAATTACCATTAAAACCTAGTAAACAGGGTGCACTTGACGGACAAAAGAACGAAGATGTAGTAGAATCTGAGCCCGGAAAATTGAATTTCAATGTCACTACAGTGCAGATGTAAAAATGATCGGGGAGAGTCGATCGGGCTGCGCGCGCAGGGCGGGCAGGTTGCGCGCGCTGCGTCGGCAGTTGCCCAGGGTTGCCGGCGCGGTTGCACGCGGTTGTGATATCACGGGACTTTCCCGCGTTTTTGAGCATGTGCGCGTGATTACGTAAAGTGTTGTGTGTGTGATGTTATGACGTGAGTTAGACAGAGTGCAAGGAATTTTCGTCTCGTCGTTCGCTGTGAGTATTTTTTTTTTTTTGCTTAAACTAGTGAAAGTAAAGGTAGAATTGTGTGGAAATTAGTTTCAGTAGCCTTTAAAAAATATAAAATATTTAATTGATAAGAATTTATTTGCCAAAATCGGATTTTTTTAATAATTTTAAATACAGACAAATTGCAAATAACGCCTACACGTTTGACAGTTTGTAGGTTTAAAACAGGTGCTTAAAACGTATAAAAAATTCAGAGAGAAATCTAAATTCCATTCCAAAATCCGTATTAAAAGTTAATACATGATAATGTTCATGACATTACCGTTACCCACCGTGTACACTGAAAAAAATCATCTACGTCTTAAAAATGTGTAAAATAGCTTTAACTCCTCTGGCGTATAAATAGGAATTTAATTAATTGTTATTTTTAAGGATGCTTATCTGTTCTATTTCAGTTCATGTTACTGATTGTAAGCAACCTTATAATAACGCCACGATAAGCGCGAAGGTGTTGAGAAAGTGCAAAAACGCGACATAGCTTAGTAGTGTCAAGTTTACGTTGTAACTATTTAGTAGTCAGTGGTCAGTGGGTAAGTGTAAATTTTCGCATATTCTTAACCGTCGCAAGATTAATATCTTATTTCCGCCCTAAAAGGCGCCCTACGCAACTAAACAGAGTACAAACGTACAAAATCGGTTGAATTGACGAAATTAATATTTTATATTAAATACTCCTTTGCGATGTTCGTTTCGAAAATCTTTTGAAATAAATGGATGGATGTTCTGTATAGATACTTCGAGCTTAGTATTTCAAGCTACAGGCACAAAAGACTGTATATAAACGTCAATTCAGGAATAATTTAAAGATGTAGTAGTTATATAAAAAATTGCCTATGTCCTACCTCAGGATCCAATGTATGTTTACCTACATCGAACATCACTTAAGCCAGGCGACTGTGAAGTGAAAATATTATGAAAACATAATATTATGTTTTCAATTTTCTCTTAACGCTTACTCTCTCGACTTAACCAATATACATGGAACTTGGTATGGGTGGTACTTTTTGTCTCCTGTGATGTGTGAAGTTCTTTTTAGTATATACTAGACTTCCTGTGCGGTTCCATCCGCGTAAATAAGGAATGAGAATGTTTGATATTCTATTTACCATCAGGTGTCGCTATGTAGCCTTAGGGTCTATCGTGTCAAAGTGTTGTCATAATATTATATCACGATATAGCTATCATGTGTCACGATAACATACCTATTTGACACGGTAGACCATAGGGCTACATAGCGGCACCTGGGGGCAAATAGAATATCAAATCTCATTCCGCGGAAACCCCACATTTTCCTACAAAAGGTAGCCAGATATACTTTTACCGTGAATATTATGTGCCATGTACCAAATTATATGAAAATCGGTTCAGGTCGTGATATCATAGTGTTCAAACAAACAAACTCTTCAGTTTTATATAAAGTACAGATTAACTGCTACGATCAAACTGTGCAGTTTTACTGTTGTCGTGTGTACAGGACATAACAACCATTTTATTTATATCACGCTTTTCAACGTTACAAAAACGTCAACCTTCGTATATAAATACTATCGCGTATATAAGATAATGTGTATTCCGTTTCTTTCTTTATGTAATCGTATATTTTATATCTCGTTTCCATCTTAGAAAAACGCTTTGTATTCACTTAAATAAAACGTCTTTGATGGTTATTCCCAACGCGGTATCATCCTACAAACTTCTGGACTCTAGAGAAATACATTCTTACTACCTCCAGAGAAGTTATTTTAAGAAATTCCATTGTTTTATTGAATAACTTGACAGTTAACATAGCCTAGAATAAATGATGTACCCAACTTTACTTGTATGAATATCAGTTAATAGATGATCCTTCATCTCACACACAAAATGCAAAAAAATGTTTTATTGTGCTCTTTAATTGAAATAGAATCCCAAACTAATTGACACATTTTGAACTGTTTGGTACAGGCTTTTTTAATCGCACCTTTCATACGAAAACTTCCTTATGATCCTTTTGGACATTGTAAGCATGAACTCAATTGTAATTCTTCTAGTTTTGCAAATATTATTTATAGACAATTTTCAAGTCTTATTCCTAATAATAAATATTAATACTCCCACACCGGTTTCGGTTACGGTGGCCGGTTTCATTGAAATCAGGCCAGTTACGGAGGAGTAATTTTATAGTGCCCAAGTGTGTGCGCAGTACACAAGAGCACTCTCTATTCCTTAACTCTCATAACCCAGTGGGACGGAAGACCGACACGACTGGCGAGAGATCAGGCGCAGGACCGACTTTTTACATGCCCATCCAACGCATGGATCATCTTACCTACTTGTCAGACAATCAGGTGATCAGCCTTCATTGTCCTAACCAAACTTGGAAATAATATGTTTCTAACGCGGGAATCGAACCCACGACCTCCGACACAAGAGGCGCGCTCTAAACCACTGGACCACGGAGGCGGAGTCTTATTCCTAAGGACCTAATGGAAAGCATATTTATCCTAGCATCTTTATTTTACAATGATAAATTACAATATATTTAGTATTTCAAGCAGAAATCGGTTAAGTGCTTATAAATTTTTTACGAGCGTCGCGTCGTGATCGGTTATAAACTTAAGTATGTATGTTTACACCCTCTTATCTCAGAAATCCAGAATACAACACGTCTAAGACTTAGTATATTTTTAAAGCTTTTATAAATTATATTTTAGGTTTAAGCGAGTGTTATTTGTGTGTAACTTATTCCTTTAAATTAAATCAAATGTTATGGTTAAAATTCAGTTTGCACTTCAAAATAATTGTGCCGTGCATTGTTGATATATATTTTTTAATATTAAAACTTTTTGGAGTGTGTGGTGTACAGTTTTCCAAATGGACGGCTCGTAATAACTACATTAAGCAAACTACGTAACGAGTTTTGATGTTTTTAACAATCTAATTGATGCGAAACTTTGTAAACGTTTTAAGAGCCAATTAAAAATGCATTAATTTGAAAAAAATTTGAAAAGAAAAAGCGTACTTTTAAGTTTTTTTTTGTTATAGTGATTTGAGGTTTATAATACAAAAATATATACATAAAACTCAAAGGTGACTGACTGACATGGTGATCTATCAACGCACAGCGCAAACAGATGGATCGGGCTGAAATTTGGCATGGAGGTAGATGTTATGACGTAGGCATCCGCTAAGAAAGGATTTTGATAAATTTCAACCCCAACGGGTTAAAATAGGGGATGAAATTATGTATACAATAATACATCTTAACGCGAGCGAAGCTGCGGGCAAAAGCTCGTTAGATATGTAGATATTGTAAAACGTTTGTCAGGTCAGCTAGTAACATAACAATAGCTTGAAGTTATATTTAGTACAAAACAAATTCTATTATAACATAAAACGAAATAATTTAATTTTAATTTTTGCCCGTGGCGTTTAACAGCATACAGGTGCTTTGTTGCGTTTGACGTTGTTATTAGCCCTGGGACGAGAATCAAATATATTGTCCGTAAACCTTTGTCAACGCATCTGCTTATCTCCTGGTACTGCACATGATATTTGAAGCTACTATTATGTACTGATAAGGCATAATCCTCCTTTGACCACATGGTCACGTGTTGATACGTAGTTTGCAGTCTGCAAACGTCTGCAGTCGTTGCAGTTTTATCTCCGATTTTTAACGCCTCCGTGGTCCAGTGGAGCGTGCCTCTTGACTCCGAGGTCGTGGGTTCGATTCCCGCGTTGGAAATATATTATTTTCAAGTTTGGTTAGGGCAATGCAGATTGATCACCTGATTGTCTGACAAGCAAGATGATCCATGCGTCGGATGGGCATGTAAAAAGTCGGCACTACGCCTGATCTCTCACCAATCGTGTTGGTCTTCCGTCCCACTGGGTTATGAGAGTAAAAAGGAATAGAAAGTGCTCTTGTGTACTGCGCACACACTTGGGTACTATAAAATTACTCCTACGTAACTGGCCTGGTTTCAATGAAACCAGCCACCGTCACCAAAACCGGTGTTGGAGTTATGATTATCTGCGATTGGTCGATTAGCAACTGCATCGAAAGTATACACTTCTCTCAATAATAATTGATATACTTTCGTATGTAAAATATTATCGTCGGATTTGCCTCTAAATAAGAAAATTAAAAATTCAAGTCAGTTTTCCATTTATACGTAATTTTGTTACTCAAAAGTTTGAAGTGTACCTACGCTTACTTTTGGTGCTGTCCTCGCCAACTAATATAACATACATTTTAACGTAATAACACAAAGCTTTAGTTTTTCACCCCAAACTTTTATCTACGAGACACTTATCTAAAGGGTCAGCTTTCGAACAAAGGATTAGCTTGCTCAAGTGGGGCCGAACTTATACTGTAGCTTAACCAAGCTTAACGAAGCTTCGGTAAGTTATATTTATCTTTATGTTACGAGGGACCAAAGCTGCGAGAGTAATTCGCTTTATGTTTGATATGAAATAGTTGGACAATTTCGTTACGTTCTGAAGTCGAGAGTGCTTTACAAAAGTTGTGCTTTGTCGAAGTTCTATTGCCCATAATATATGGCGATGATAAAATGTACATCCAGAGTACCAGTATAAAGTAACAATTATTATATTTCCTTATAATTATAATATACTTACACTAGCTTTTGCCCGCGGCTTCGCTCGCGTTAAGAAGTATTATTATATACAATCTTTCATCATCTATTTTATCCCTTTAGTGGTGGAATTTATCAAAATTCTTTCTGAGCGGTCTTAGCGATGCCTACATCATAACATTTACCTGCACTCCAAATTTAAGCTAGATCGGTCCAGTGGTTTGGGCTGTGCGTTGATAGATCACTGTCAGTCAGTCAGTCACCTTTGAGTTATATATTATTATATATTATATTAAAGATTAAGATTATGAAAATGTGTTTACCTTTCTTGGTATTCACTTCTTTTTGTGATGTTGCGGAAAGTACTAATCTCTATTATCTACCATATCGATTTTAAAAATTATTTCATGTAAAGAAAGCCTAGTTATATAATTTGTTCTTATTATCAGAACAATATTATCAATTTAATTTCAAATTACTATAGGTTATCATATTTTAATGAAGTATTTAAGTAAAGTAGCAATTATACTTACTTCGCTGTAAGAATCTGAAACAACTTTTAATTAATTTAATTGGATAATTTATTATTATTATTATTTGCGACCAAAGTAATATAATATTATTATTATCTTGAGAATACATAAGAACAATTTACTAAATTATTAAGTAGCGTGTTTTAATGTGTGTGTGGTTATAACAATAAACTAAATCTTGCTTTGTTATATAAATATTATATTATAGCGAGGTATTAATATTTATACCTCGTATAAGGTTTTATACTCGAAGTCCTAATGGTAAACCGGTGTTCAATGTCAGAGGAAACGGATTGGTTTTTACATCACAATAATAGGAAAACGAGGAAAATCGACAAATACATATTACTTGACAATTTTCTTTGTTCTTTATAATATTTTATGTAACAAAAATAAAAATGTCTTTATAATATTTTATGTAACAAGACTTACAAAATATTTTATGTAAGTCTATGTATTTCTAAATATCAACTACATAGTAGATATTTAGAAATACATAGACTGCCAAAATTAATCTGGTACACTTAATTTTCTGAGAACCGTATTAGGATTTAGGTTAAAAACGCATTTATACAGTTAAATATATAAACTTAAAAAAACAGTTTATCTGGTCTTTTTAAATTATTTAAAAATCTATCTTTATTGTAGTATAATCAAAATAACAAAGCACAGAATTTCATACAAATTTTGACATTAATTTTGTGACAGTATTGTTGTTACTTAATATTTTTTAATTTACATTAAATTACACTGTTAATGTAAATTACATTAAAAACTGATTTTCCAGAAAAATCTGCTCTGTGCAAGTTAGATGTGAAACAGACTGAAAAAATATTTACCCTGGAACTTCAGGGATGATTCATCCTAACAGAATTAATAGCAAACACGGGAACTAATAAAGCATTCCTGCTAGTGATTTGAAATGAGGCATTCAAGAGAAAGCTCTGGTCGAAGGCAAATTAAAGCTCCCCTACACCACAAGGGGTGCTTAAGGCTGTCTAGGGAACGGGGAGAGTATATACAATGATTTGTATAGTAATAGTTGAAGCTATATTTATTTAAACAGTTTGTCAAGAAAGAGTAAATACGCTAAACTTTTTATAAACTTAATCACGATTGAATTTTATTTAAAAATAGACATAATAATATTATGTTATGAATAATAGCACTAAAAATACAATCTTAAATATACAGATATATTATACAAACTAAATATAAAACTATAAAAATAAAAAAAAATTAACAGGTTGTTTTCGTCTGAAATGAAATGTGCTTTTTTTGGGTTCCTATTTCCATAGATAACATTTTTTTAGATTTATGCCCAGTTTCTAAAGTTTTTCGTCAGGAGTTTATCTTTTCACTAGCGTTGTAGATTCGTTAATTTTTTAACGCTAGTCAATCAAGCACGACAGTGAATAGATCTGGGCAATAATAAGCATTTGTAGTATAGTAATTGAAGACGCGAGTGGAAGAATACGATAACTACCAGTAAAAAAATGCCGTTTAGGTGCATAAATGGAGGCTTTAGGGCCAGAAAAATGGTTTAAACTTTAAAGTAAAAAAAAAACTGTGGATTTTATATGTAGCCAGATATATTATTAGCCAGGTGATGAAATAGATAAATTACAAGGTTCATTAAAATTATAGGGGAAAATGAGTAAATGTCCGTATGTTACAAATGTAACTTGTTGTGTTCTTCCACAGAAGTCTTCACTTTATATTGTGCATTTTGCTATTATACTGGACCATGCTCTTCCTGTCTATGCCCCATACGTTAAACTAGATACCTATACTATGCTATATAATAAACTAGATGACGCCCGCAACTCCGCTGCTCCAAAATTCGTTTATCGCGCAGGAGCGATATTATTAAGTATCTCTTGTCCTTTCCCGGGACTAAAAGTATTTTCATACTAAGTTTCAGCAAAATCGGTTCAGCGGGCGTGCAGAGGTACCTAATAGACAGACAGATCACAGAGAGACACATTTTCGCATTTGTAATAACTAAGGTTTCGCATTTGTAGACGCGACGTTCTAAAAGTGTTAACTTTGTTAACCTATTTGGAAATAAATATTTTGATTTTGATATTTGATTTTTAGTATATTGTATTACAAAGTGATGATTTTTTAATTTTTTTTTATAAAATAAGGGGGCAAACGAGCAAGCGGGTCACTTGATGGTAAGCAACTACCGTCGCCCATGGACACTCGCAACATCAGAAGAGCTGCAGGTGCGTTGCCGGTCTTTTAAGAGGGAATCCTACTTCAGGATGTGTTTGAGTTCCCTGTATAGATATTATATATGCGCTGAAAGAGCTGATTTTTTAAATTTTGTATGTGCAAATACATGGCGCAGGGGCGCTTGCCCATACAAATCACAAAAAATTTGCTCTTTCAGCTTTGCTACTTTCACAGTGATATCTATATGAAAAGTCACACATACACGCCCTAAAGTATTATCACTTTTTGTTACACCCTGTAGAGTATCGTTCCTTCCTTTGTGTTTGTTTTATTCCGTAGTTAAATTCTTAAATTAAGTACAAAGTTTGTATTTGAAATAATTTTATGTTTTGTGAATCAATACCGGAAATCACCTAGTTCAGTATTTTAGAAAGTCTTCCTTTTAATATTAATATGCTTGTGCGAGCATTGTGTAGCTCAAATGAAATGAAAAATGCGATTAATTTCTGTTCGCTTCCGTGATTTTTTCGATCGAGCGGCGTCGTGAGCTTTTATCGTGTAAAAAAATATTCACAGCTATAATTTCCGTAAATAAAAATATTAATTCCATCTTCATAAGCCTTACTATAATATTATGCTGTAGGATTAAATGATTACGACTAAACCATTTACGTAGGACGTCACAATTTTTTACACGTATTTTACCTTTAAGGTTTGCTCGCCTTGTAGTTTTGACCACACCTTTGGAATAAAAACTTTTACAACGGCGTTGTTTGTTTTGATATTGGTAAAAAATGTTAAACATGTATTATGATAACTGTCAGGATTTAGGAGTAAGGACACGTGATCTGATGAAAATTCGTAAGATGGAGGGAGTCGAGTCTATCAGCCTGCGCAGTTTCTACTGCGTCGCAAAAATGTATGCCTTCTTCCTCTGTTCATCTTTTCTTCAAACAACGTTCCCGGAGTGCAACCCGTTTTTTTTTTCAACTCGCGAGTTCTAAAGAATCCTATTAATCCTTCGATCGTGGATTCTTGGAAATCTATTGTTATTCTATTGTGTCTCGCTCACCGGTGAGCTTATTTTCAAATTTGTTATTCTCACTAAAACTCGAGACTGGCTAAAGCGGTTTGGCTAATTTTAGTCTCGATTTCGTGGAACTCTAGGGAATGTACATGTATATTATAGGAGGAAAGTGACGACTTTCGCCGGGTTATGTAGTTAAAAAAAAATGTTTTTTTTTTTTGGAATGTTCCTTTCAATATAAAAATGTAGACTATACTTGACGCAGGCGCTTCGATTCGTACAAGATGATACATTAATGTTACGTCGAATGGATTTAGTTGAATAATGTAGGAGTCGCGGATATTTCCCAACTTATTCGCAACTTTGTGTACTGCTGAGTTATGACGTAATCTTTTCGTGTCCTCAAATATTATATCAGTCATCATCAACAGACTGTCTGTACGTCCAGCCAGACAGAACATTATTTACTATAGACAGACAAGGCAAGCGTTAGGAAATATCAAATAATTCATTGGTGGCAAAGGATATTAACCCATCAAGCCCCATAAGGTGAGCGAGACACAATACAATAACAATAGATTTCCAAGAATCCACGATCGAAGGATTAATTTACAATAAGCGTCTATTAAAATTAAATGAAACAAACCTAAATCGTAGTATACCCCATAGTAAAATAGTGGCGCGGCTCTGTCTTTAAATTTCAAAAACATACATACATACTTTACTACTTACATTTAATACGTGGGAGAACCATGCTTCGGCATGAATGGGCCAGCTCTACCGGAGAAATACCACGTTCTCACAGAAAACCGGTGTGAAACGGCGCTTGCGCTGTGTTTCGCCGAGTGAGTGAGTTTACCGGATGCCCAATCACCTACCCTATTCCCTTCTCTTCCCATCCCTACCCTCCCCTATTACCCTATTCTCTCTTATAAGGCCGGCAACGCACCTGCAGATCTTCTGATGCTGCGAGTGTCCGTGGGCGACGGTAGTTGCTTTCCATCAGGTGATCCGTTTGCTCGTTTGCCCCCTTATTTCATTGAAAAAAACTTGCACAGACAAAACAGACATAAAGATTAAAGACAGATTACAAAAGACAAACCAGACAACAGATAACTAAAAAGATAACATAAAGCATACTAAAGGCCCTCTGTCCCTTTAGCTGTTTTTGTTTTGAAGATGTTCCATACATTATTATACAGTTTAAGGAGCCGGGCTACCCTCGAAATTCTCATACATGCCTACGTAATACCAAAATCATTTTGTCATACGAAAATATTTAATATGTTTGAGTTATTTTTCAGCTTAAAATAGTAATTACCTAGGTTCCTGAACAAAAATTTACTTTAAAATATTTAAGCACTAAAAAAATTTTTTTGTGTATTAATTTTTTTACTAAATTTACTACTAAATATTTAAACACTAAAAAATAGAGTAAAACACTAAAAATATATATAAATAAATAGTAAATTTACTACAAAATATTTTAATACTAAAGAATATTTTTTAGTTGAAATATTTTGTAGTAAATTTAATATTTATTTATATATTTTTTAGTATTTAAATATTTGGTAGTAAAGTTAGTAAAAAAAAAATTTACACAAAAAAAAGTTTTTTAGTGAAGCTGAAAAATAACTCAAACGTGTTAAATATTTTCGTATGAGAAAATGATTTTGGTATTACGTATGTATGAGAATTTCGAGGGTAACCCGGGCTCTTAAGACCTTTAAAATTTATAGCATCTCGGAAACTATCAGACGTTTTCGCGGAGGTTGACAGACATCGCTTTAAATTCCCAAAACTCATCCATTCTGGCCGAAGTTCGCGGCCTTATTATAATATTAATCAAATAGAGTATTCTCCCGGAGATTAAATGTTTTATTCAACGGAATCTATCAAGACCCTGAAGGTACTTTTAATCTGATGATGTAATGGCTTTGAGGTTTCAGCGACAGTTTATGGTTGTATATAACCATTTTTACCAAGTAATTATGGTAGGCCTATTATCAATTAGTCATGTATAGAATATGTAAAAAATACTTGCGGCACCTAGTTCTTGTTCTACCGGAGTAAGATTATTGCACAGCATCTAATGTACACGCATACGACAAGTCACACGTACACAAACACCGTGCCCAAGTTTTCCGAACTGAAACAACGTTAGACGCCGGCTTTCAACGCCGCACCGCTGTGCCGGTCGGAGTGGGGGGTGTTAGGTTTGTTTTTGTTACGGAATTTCTTGATTCGGTCGTCGTCGCTAGGTCGTGGTACAAGCTATGCTGCAATAGCTTAAAAAAATTCGGCACTAACAAAAAATCCTCCTCATATACTCGTAGATCAATTCAGACTTCAACGTAACGCGTAGAGATAAACTACGATAACATGGCGCGCCCCTCCAAATTACTGTTTCAATATTGTGTGTAGTCACATCTTTATGAAAGAGTTTGTATGTAATAAGTATTCAACCAATCGTAATATTATTTCCCTTAATGTCACTTATTACCAAGACGTTTTGCAGGTCAACTAATCATAACTAGCCGACCGCGCAAGACAACGAACTTCAAACGTTTTGACAACGCACTTCAAACGTTTTGAATTTTGGAGGGGCGCGCCGTGTTTATATCTAGATGCATTTCTAATTTTTTATGGATTTGACAGAATTCAATTGCGTGAGATGTCGTGCAAATGTCAAATCCATACTTAAGAAATGCTTCCACTCGTCGCGTTGCGGTCTGAATTGACCCTAAATATTTTTGACGAACAAATTCCCTGTACATACATGATTCAAAATGATAACTATCTACTCAACAACATAATAATTAGCAGTTCTTTTAATTGATATGAATTTTAGGTCGTAAATGCTCAAATAAGGTAACCGTATATGCCCGGGGGAGCTGTGCAATATAAACACAAACACGCGAGCGATATATCACATGTAATAGCGATGACAACCAACATTGATATGGGAAATTGCTATATTTAGGACGTTTCATACACAAAAACTAGTTTAATTTTATAGAAGAAAATCAAACTGGCTGCGTTTACTGTTTTAGGGTTAATTTAAACCGGAACGAGACGCGTAGATGAATTTCTAAATTTGTACTGAATTTACAGATTTCAATTGCGTATTGCAAATTTGTCAAGTAC
Source organism: Lysandra bellargus (assembly GCA_905333045.1). NCBI lineage: Eukaryota > Metazoa > Arthropoda > Insecta > Lepidoptera > Lycaenidae > Lysandra > Lysandra bellargus. The sequence continues at coordinate 6,592,329 of HG995361.1, read as the reverse complement.
ATACTTTAGAAATGCATCTAGGCGTCTGAATTGACCCTTATAAATCAATCAAATGTCACCTCTCACGCTAATGCGACGAGCTGTTTAGGTTCTACAGCGTGCCCATAAAACATATTATGAATAATATAAACATATTCTAGGGCAGTCAGGTTATAAACAATATTGAAAACTTTTCATAGAAATTAAGCTGATTATGAGAATGATAAAAGAACATACCTACTTTACACGTACACCTTTAACGGAAAATTAGATCACATAGTTCCTTATAATGCCTTATAATTATATCTTATTGGCTATTGCTACATACATGCGTGCTGCATCGAAGTCATAATTTAATCTTTGTGTTTGTAGAGGTAAAAAAATCTGTTCGAACTAATTTCCGTCTAACAACAGAACTATTTTCAAAAGAATCCGATCTTTCGGGAATACAGGCTCCTAGAATATTCATGATGGCCGAAGATCTCGAGATCAGAGTCATTAGCGACGGCAATACGGCTGAATCATTGCCGGCTGGAAACGGCCGAGTCATTGTTTTTATCCCATTAGTACTAATGCCCTATCGTGACTAGCCCTTCGTGGGATCCAATGGACTGAGATCTTTTTTGGCAATACGCCTCCGCAGTTCGGTGGCTTAGAGCTTAGCTCTTGATGGTGGGAAGTAAGAATCCAAAAATGTTGTTCCTAACAAAAAAAGAACTGGATTGAACGAGAAACGATGCAATGTATTGATGAAAGAGTTTTCTTGTGTATTGCGCACACGCTGGGCGTGAAAATTCACTCATGCTTACAATCAAACCAGCTGTCATCATTAAACTAGTGTGGGAGCCTGGGAGGCATTATAATATTAATCTATCCAGAGGAGAGGATAGATAGTATTGACATATTTTTTAAGAAAATGGAATCAGTATTTAAGTATTAGAATAGTTCAAACCCACAAAACATAATAGTTAAATACTGACTTCATAATGTTATACGTAGACAGCCACAATCAATAATTATTTGATACTAGCCATAGTTGAGGAAATTAAACACTCACATCCTAAAAAATTACGAAGCAGGTGGGAATAATTAAATAAATACAGGAGCTCCTGAATAATTCAACCCCCGTAGACGTCGGCTCAAATTTGCTCATTTAAATAGTTGTCAAGTTGTTTGTTTGCTTAATTGGGACAGAATTTAAAGTGATCTTGGGCTTTTGCATGTTTAAACGTCACGTAGCTGGCCTTCGGGAATGCTCAATGTTAGCGGAGTAGTTTAAATGAAGCATTGTTATACTCGCGTGCTGTGTATATTCAGAGAAATTAATTCTGAAGCATATAGCAGACCCATATTTGGTCGGGTTGGAGCACTTTTTCTGCCATGCGTGTCATCGCCCGGTCGTGGATGCGGGCATGAAAGTTGTCCGCAACCTATCATTTCATAATGTATGTTTTTCCTGTTATACACCAATACGCTCGCTTCTAGTAACATGTTGGCAACCGCATGCGGCCGAAATCCGGGGGCGGGTGACAATTATACGCACTCGTATAATTGTAATAACATATCACATAACGCATCCAAATTACGACGTACTTGAACCATACTTGAACTAGTTATTTACACGTGTACGTGCGTAAAATTCTACGGCGCCGCTTAGCGATTTTCATCACCTGCGTAGAAGATTAATCAATACCTTCTCTGTATAAGGAAACATCACAAAATACGAACGAAACATGAGCTCGTAACATTTGAAACTCCTTGAAATACGATATAAAGGCTCCATAAACGCCGTAAGTATTGTACCTGCGTCACAGTTATCTGATACAGGAGCACAATCAGCGACGACTTAAGACGTACCTCCACGAGCCAAAAGATACGTTTGAGAAATCTGAATTATATCAACGACGTGCCATTTTATTGTTTCACTAGATGTTTTCAATTTAATTTGTGCACATAATATGTGATACCTACATAAATCTACTACAAAAACTTACTACAGATCCTTTTTCCTTCTTCTAGAATCAAAATATCTTTAGCTTATCTAAGTTCAGCAGCTTAGGCATGAAGAGGTAACAGACGGACAGACAGAAAGACACAATATTAGTAATTGTAAATGCTAGTATTAAAGTGGCGTTGTCGGCTGGTGATAATAAATTAGATATTATTATATTCAATTGTGCATTCACAAGGGTTACTCAGGGTAACGCAATTTCGTCGGCAGTATATTGAATTTATTTCATTCAGCCCACGAGCGAAACATTATAATAGCTGAATTACTCAGTTCTCGACAGTATCTTAATATTGTATTATGTTAGCTCTATCCCGCGGCTGTGCTCGGATTAGAAAGCAAATGTTTATTCCCTTTTTCACCCTTTTAAGGGTCTCATTTTGAAAAATTATTTTTTAGTTGTTGCCAATTCTAAAATTTTGTGACAACATTTTTTTAGACATGTTACAGTTTTAAAAATCACCTACTTATAGGACAAATTGTTTAATTTAATTCTTCTAATTAGTTAAAGGCACCACAAGTATTTTCAAAATTGCACCCCTCTGGTTAATGAATAGATGATCAAAATATAATTGACACTGAAGTGTGAAGCCGCAAGAAAAAGCTATTTTTTTACATAAAGCCTACGGTTTATTGTTAAAATAATGAGTTTATTTTGTAGACTTCAAGCTGTCACAAAATAAGTGATAGGTAATTGGAGCCGAAGCGAGGGATCTTATGTTTCAAAAGTTTGTGAGCATAAACAGGCTTACAAGTTTGGGACTAATTATTTGGCTTTGTCTTTCATCTTTATGATTCTCATATTCTCTTTTGATATTTTAAGACCAATGTTCACAGTGAAACTAAATACTTAGTTCTAAACAAAGATGACTTATTTTTATGAAATGTTGCAAAAATGTAGACTTTAACAGAACAACATTGTGAAAATAATAGAAAAAGTAAGAATTACTTAACGTCCCATTCATTTACGATAGTTTGGATAACCGTTTCGATCCATAGCAAATTAAGTTGTGTGAACTGGATTCTTATAATGATTCATTACAATATTTGCTTTTCAACCTTTTATAACACTTCATTGCTACTTTATTGCTATGGATCGAAACAATCGATTGGAACGGCCAATATTTGGTGCTGTACGAAAGCCCATTTGACAACGTACACAAAGCTTAACCCAAATCCAAAATACGAATCACCAAATGGTCCGCCAGAATCCTATAATGCAAGTGTCATTATGTTCCCATTGTGTATGCAAAGCGAAGGGCCGAAAAACACAGCGAATACAACGCGATTAATATAGATTTGTAGCCGTAAGCAAACGCGCCCGATGGGTTACATTGATGTGAAATGAATAGATTAAGAAAAATTACCTTTCTACCCTAATTTTTATGGTACAATGAGAGGTGTGTGTTTTGTCTAAATTTTTGTGTGGAATACTTTGAAGTCATACGTAATAAAAATAGTTTGTTTTTTGTTTTCGCTCTTAATAATTCGGATTGTGCTTTTCAAAAAGCTTTGCACTGCATTGGTTCTATCTTTTTGCAAAAAATTAAAACTAAAGTACCTACACCATTATCATTGTGGTAACTATCTCGGTTTTCGCACAAAGATAATGCAGGTGACCCAACTACCCACTTGATTGATAACGGCTGATAACAATGCTATAGATATAAAGCCCTCTGTTCCTGAACGGCAATAAAATTAAATGTTCATTCATTCAATAGCACGTTTAAAGGGAACATTTTGCCTAATTTATAGATTTAGTTAAAAGTATGTTAGATCAGATGACGCCCGTAACTCTGTTGCGCCAAAATTCGTTTATCGCGCGGGAACCGTACATTTTTTCGGGATAAAAAGTATCCTATGTCCTTCCTCTTGACTCAAAGTATCTTCATACCGAATTTCAGCAAAATCGGTTCAGCGGTTTGGGCGTGAAGAGGTACAAAACAGACAGACAGACAGACAGACAGACGGACAGGCAGACAGACACACTTTCGCATGTATAATATTTTTGTATGAATTACGTAAATGTGCCTACTATTAATTATTATGATCTTATTGAGTGAAAATATCACCTGTATTTTAGCTTGGTTATAAAGAGTTATCAAAAAATGAGTTTGCTAGTTTTGCCGCAGCTTCTTTTTTTATAAAATAAGGGGGTACGAGCACGAGCAAACGGTTTACCTGATGGAAAGCAACTACCGTCGTCCATAGACACTCGCAACATTAGATAAGCTGCATGTGCATTGCCAGCCTTTTAAGAGGGAATACGCTCTCTTCTTGGAGTTTTGCAGGTCGTATTGGTCTGGAAATAAACTCTCAGATTTCAGACGTTAAATGCTTAGGTATGGAAACAATTTGGTAGGGAAATATCTTAGTTTTACTTTCATTAATTTCTTTACCCTTTGGTGTTTCGTTGATTACAGAACCCTAAAACGGAACCCTAACCAGCAGATTTTTTGTAGATTGGTAAGTTAATAGCTATATAATTTAAGAGTAACATTATCCTACAAATAGAACAATCCATATTTTATGACCATCAAATCAAAGTATGAAATCCTTTCTATCTCTGTCAGCTACCACTTTCAAGATTTTTCGCAGATAAAAAAGTTGTTTGTCTTAACAAAATGAAGCTACTCACAAAAAATTTGCTTGGTAGTGATAAAAAAAATTGTTTTAGGGCTTTTTAACTTTATTATACATCGTGGGTAATTTTAATAGTTGTCCACCTCAGCCATTAGGCATGAGTATCGCGATAACATCACAACTATTAATATTTGTCGAGCGCACTATTAGCTCTGCCGCTGATCGATCGCCGAACTCGTTAGTTAGTAGTTAGTCGACGGTGTATCATAACTTTACTTTTTATGACAACTTTATTGTAATGTTGCCGCAACTTTGCTGCGCCGTATGATAAAACTATACTTTACTATACTTAGGGCCTGTTTCACCGCTTCCTGATAAGGTGCCGGATAGGCTTATTTGACAGATTCTCCATACTCTATGTGTCAAATTAAGTGGTGGATAGCCTTATCAGGAAGCGGTGAAATAGGCCCTTAATGTCTTTCATCAAAATAGGTTCATTAATTAAGGCTGTGTTGCGACTTGCGAAGAATGAATTTTCAAGATCCAATAGAATTCGCTGAACCGATTTTGCTGAAGTTTGGTATGAAGATACTTTGAGGCCCGGGAAAGGATATAGGATATTTTTTATCCCAGAAAAATGCATGTGCGATAAACGAATTTTGGCACGCCAGAGTTGCGGGCGTCATCTAGTAGTAAATATAGTGCCTATGAAAATTGTATTATTTACTGCATATGTTACGGGTAATGCTAGAAGGTGGATTAAACCTAGGTTTACCCGGGTTGACTTAGTATTACCCAAGTCTTTTGGATAAAGTCCGAATAATAAGAAAAATAAATTTTAATTCGGGGTTTACCCATGCTCACCTAGGTCTACCCAACTCTGGCTGGGTAATGTTAGGTGTTGCATAATTTTCGAGCCTGTAGCATAAAACTCGGGGGCCCGCGTTCCCCGCTACTATTGAGGAAATTTTCTCAAGGAATCAGTTTTCCGTTGAGCTGATTGACATAGAAAATATATCACCCGAAAAAAAAAGTTTACGACAGCTTGCAAATGACAGTCGCTTTCAGGAGGCCAGGGTTATAAAAGGTGTAATTGCAAAACAAAATGTGCTACAAATAAGTGTTCATGCAAAACTGCAGAAAACTGTTGCAATTCAAAATGTCACAACAGTTTATCTTGCTCAAATAAATAATTTCAATTTTAATTACAACAACCGCTAATTAGTTTTTGCCATTGAAGCTAGTTTATGTTCTTCAAGAAATTACGTTTGCCTTTGTATGTTTTTTTAAATAATAAATGTTTAAAATACCCTTGGATATTCATTTTAGTAATTAATTGGACACATTTTTAACATTACCCAGCCAGAGTTGGGTAGACCTAGGTGAGTATGGGTAAACCCCGACTTAAAATTTATTTTTCTTATTATTCGGACTTTACCCAAAAGACTTGGGTAATACTAAGTCACCCCGGGTAAACTTAGGCTTACTCCACCTTCTAGTATTACCCGTAACACATACACCGCTTTTCGTAATTTCAAACTGAAGTATAAAAGTCAGGTATTATAATTAGATACTTTTTAGTACTAAAGTTGTTAAGACCTGTATAAAATGTGACCTAGATAAAACAAAACCTAGGTAGTAAGAATGAATGAATATAAAATCTATTCATTCCCAAGAGTTTGATGCGTCGAAAAACGGAAGTTCAAACTATGTCAACAGCCTCGACTTTGTCCGTCTTACAAGAATACCTCGCGCGTTGTATTTTGGACCTTACACGGTGGATGCTGAGTTGAAATTCCTTTGATGGTGATGTGTAGTTAAGTGGTTTCGTAAGAATCTCCTATACACGTTACATGGCCAACAGAAATCGTTATGGCGGCTTTTTTCTTACACAAAGCAAAAAAACTTTGATATGTTGGCCAATGCTAAATAAACAGTAATAAATGGAGGTAACCTTTTTAAGTATTATAGACTTGTTGTAATTCGTAGCACGTACATGTACCATTTCTTAAAAAATATGATGCATTTTGTGTATGGACCGTGGACTAATTCTGATATGATACAAGCGACTTCTCGCTATCATGTGACTTCTTATTTTTTCAAAATTAGAATAAGTATATTCTACCCTTCCTACATTTCTTCTGATTAATTTTGTTGAGGGTCTATGTGAGATAATAAATCACGCCTATTTTTTTCGGTCTAAACTAACCCTTAACACTATTGACTTTAACGTTACATTAAGGGGGACTGACTGTAACCAATTAGCTATATCCACACTGTGCACTTTCATCTTCAATTTTCGTCATCTTCTTTCATTCAACTTTCATTTGGCGCATTCAATAACTGAATGCGTCAACGAACGCAACGCCAACTGTCATATTTTTTTAAACAAAGCGAAAGTTTTGGATACGGTCAGAAGGCATGCGTCGCGGGCATGCCTCGCGTTCGCTATTGACTATGCTATAATGCATGCCCTTGACGAACAGAAAAGGGCACAGCGTGGACAAAGCTATTAGGAATTAAGTTGTATCAATGTTGAACTTGAATAAGGGTCTACACAGACGGACCGCATTTCAACTGCAATCCAACTGCAATTTTCAGTTTAAGTGCAGTTTGAATGTAGTTGACACGACTGCCGCACTGCAAACCAAACGCGCAGTCGGATTGCAGTTGAAATGCGGTCCGTCTGTGCAGACCCTAAGAATCGAGGCAGCTGCTTTGATATTTTCAAGCTAAAAATATTGAAGCCACTGAACGATCCAACACCAGTCCATACCGCGTTGAATGTTATCAATTTAATGTATGTAGACGTGAAAATATATCTTTGGCAGATACGGTGGGATCGCTTCATCTTGCATTGTACTGCGATGCATTTTAATCCCTATAGCTATAGATATAAGGTAACTTTATCGGTGACTCAGCATGAATATACAGTATAAATACTCAGTATTTTGCACCATGCTATTATTATAAAGTTGAGATGCAATTGCAAGGAATTGAAAGGTGTATTCGCATTTATTTTTTTATTCACTGGTAAATTAGGGGACATACAGAGGACATGGTCTAGGCAATGACCATGTAATTTACTTCAATATGGCTATTGCGCCTATTTCTATCTGCCAAAAACCCCCCAAAGTACCAGCCACCAGGCTGTAACTGCGTCTGAATTATAATAGCTTTGACCACACTGTGCCTTTTTCTATTCGTCAAGGGCATGCGTTATAGCGCAGTCAACAGCGAACGTGAGGCATGCCCGCGACGCATGCCCTCTGACCATCCAAAACTTTCCTTTGTCATTGAAAATGACAAAGGCGTTGCGTTCTTTGACACATTCAATTATTGAATGCGCCAAAACGAAAGTTGAATGAAATAAGATGACGAAAATTGAAGACGAAAGCGCATAATGTGGACATAGCTAATAATAAAACTAGACGGCGTCCGCAACTCCGTTGCGCCAAAATTCGTTTATTGCGCGGGAACCATAACTTTTTTCGGGATAAAAAGTATCATATGCCCTTTCCCGGGACTCAAAGTATCTCTTTACCAAATTTTAGCAAAATCGGTTTGGGCATGAAGAGGTAACAGACACACAGACATAAAGAACACTTTTGCATTAATAATATTAGTATGGATTCACTAATAAATTAACAAGGGGGAATACAGAGAACATGGTCTAGTCTAGACAAGACCATGACGTGACTCTTTTACCTCAATATTATGAGTTATGACTATTTCGCCTATTTCTATCCGCCAAAAACCTCCTAAATAATGAATGACAGTCAGCCTGAATTACAGCAACTCCAAACCATTTTTCAAATTACTTAAAGATACATACTTTCGTATGAATATAAGTAAGAATTCAGCTCTTCAAGAGGCTTAATACCGGAACATTAATCAGCGTAAAAGCGCTTTAAGCTGAAATATTAATTTTAACAAGATTGAGTCGCCCGCTCGTCACTCGTCAGCGGTCTGTTATCTCGATGTGATGGGATTTAAGTATTTGCTTACTGTAAATTATTGTTGTTGTGTAAGTTAATCGATTGAAAATTGCAGAAAACATTAAGTTTATCTGCTGCGCTGATTGGATATGGTCAGAATGAATGCAAGCCGACCTAATCGAACACGTTTCGTAAATTCCCGTATGTGTACACTGCCCTGTCATGGATTCGCTTTAAATCATATTTAGTAACTAGACTCTGCCCCTGACCTCGTTTGAAATTTGTTTTTAGCGCGGTTACTCTTGTCACTATAAACTTTGACATGATTTTTTCGGGACTCAAAATATCTCTATTCGGCGGGTAAAGCAACAGACAGTATCAATTTTGAGGCGTTAAATCTGATTATCTTGAATAAAATGCACACTATAATTTCAATTACGGCTCAAACTGTGAAAAACTATGCCCACCAATAGATATCTTAAAAAGAGAAGCCAGGGTGCGGAAGTAATACCATTAAATGGGAGTTATAAAAAATTATACCGCACCCTCCACGGGCGAGCGACAAATTAAAACAAAATACAAAAATAATCCGCCGACAGAACTTTATTCAAATGAAACGCTCCGCGGCGCCTGATATTGTGGGGTCGGGTTGCCAGGCGCGAGTTGGAGTTTGTATACGTGGTTCCGTACAAAAAACAACGTGGATGACGGCAGTAGAGATAAGCAGGCATGCATTTTGCAACGCACTAGAAACAGAGTACTTCTCCTACGCCGTGCATCGGCACCTAATCTTAAATGAATATGCTTTCTTCCTAGAAGACAGCCTTGGTGCACCCGATCCCCAAAAAAGGTGACCGCTCAAATCCTTCCAACTACAGACCAATCGCTATAACCTCTCTCTTCTCGAAGATAATGTAATCCATTATCAATAGCCAGCTTCTTCAATACTTGGACGGCCAGGGATTACTAAGCGACAAATAATACCGGGTTCCGTAAGGGTCGCTCGGCTGGTGATCTCTTGGCGTACCTGACTCATCGTTGGGCTCAGGCAATTGAGTCGAAGGGAGAGGCATTGGCTGTTAGTTTGGACATTGCGAAGGCCTTTGATCGGGTTTGGCATAAAGCGCTGCTTTCAAAGCTTCCATCATACTGACTGCCTGAGAAATTATGTAAGTGGGTCACTGGTTTCTTAGCAGACAGAAGCATAAAGGTCGTAGTTGACGGCGAATGTTCGGAAACTCAGTCTGATGATGCTGGTATCCCTCAGGGCTGTGTGCTATCGCCTACTCTATTCTTACCGCATATTAATGACATGTTGCAGACCAGCGGCATTCATTGCTATGCGGATGATAGTACAGGTGATGCTGTATATACCGGCTCCCCCAATATGTCTTGGCAAAATGTCACTGAGAGTCGAAACGAACTTGTGTCTAAGGTGGAGAATTCATTGGAAAAGGTCTCTGAATGGGGTAGACGTAACTTGGTCCAATTTAACCCCGCCAAGACACAAGTATGTGCGTTCACCACTAAAAAGTCACCAATCGTCGTATGTCCTCGTTTCGAGGGCACATCTTTAACCATCTCCCCTAGCATTGAGATACTTGGCTACAACATATCGAGCGAAGTCCAGTTCCGATATCATCTAGATTCTAGGCCTAGGATTCTAGGGTAAGGCTAAATTAGCCTCGAAGAAGCTTGGTGTTCTTAACAGAGCGAGACAGTACTTCAGTCCGGACCAACGCCTACAACTCTACAAGGCGCAGGTTCGGCCTCATATGGAATATTGTTCTCATCTCTGGGCAGGGGCGCCAAAATACCAACTGCTCCCTCTGGATCGTATCCAACGAAGGGCCGCTAGAATTGTTGACTGCCATAGTGTTTCAAACAGCTTGGACCCCTTGGAATTACGCCGAGATGTAGCTTCACTCTGCATCCTCTATAGGTTGTATCACGGGGAGTGCTCTGAGGAATTGTTCGGAATCATACCACCTGCAACTTTTCGCCATCATCCCACGCAAAAACATACCATCCTCATCACCTTGATGAGTGGCAGTCTTCCACAGTGCGTTTTTCGCGTAACTTTCTGCCGCGCACTGTAAAACTCTGGAATGAACTGTCACCAGCAGTTTTTCCGGACCTATACGACCTGCAAGCCTTCAAGAAAAGAGCGTATTCCCTCTTAAAAGGCCGGCAACGCACCTGCAGCTCTTCTGATGTTGCGAGTGTCCATGGGCGACGGTAGTTGCTTACCATCAGGTGACCCGTTTGCTCGTTTACCCCCTTATTTAATAAAAATAAAAAAAACTCGTCTCACAATGTTAGTAACCGTACTCCTCCGAAACGGCTTTACTGATTTTTACCCAATGTTACATGCATATTCATTATTCAGTAGGTCTGAGAATCGGCTACTGGCTACTTTTTATATTGATAAGTGCATTTATTGAATAAATAATAGTAAATTATTACAACTCGAGACTGACGGCAACCATTGTTTATGCGACGGGATAGCGATTCGTTCCTATGGTGCCGTACTTATTTAGTCACTTCAATAAAATAATATGGGCGAAATACTTTATATGACAAAACAACATTTGCCGGGACAGCTAGTAAATATGTAAGAAGGTTGGAGAGTATATCATCGGATCTAACCTTCTTACTTATTTTAGATCAGGTCACGTGTTTAACATTTTTATCCTATCTCAAAGACAATGCACTATGCCGTAAAAAAAATATACTTTTAAATCAGGTGTGTGATTATAATATGAAGACAATGACTTTTTAGTCGCAATACTTTATATATAAGTAATATTTAAAGTATAGAATTGTATGCCCAGTCTAATCATTTCAATTATAGACATATTTATACTTAATTTATTCATAATTTCTCACTGTTTTTACTCATGTGTCACATGAACTCTATTGTCTTGATGATACTGTTTTTACCCCAGGGCTTTTCAAGTTACGTGAGAACGAAGATGAATTTGCATGAATTGCAAAAATAAGGGTCAAAATTCTAAGTTATTTAGATTGACATTTTTCTTCGGAACGGCCAAGCTCATCCGTCTTAATGAGCACAATAGAACCGTACCTACCGCAACAAATTAACGTTGAAACCGATTTCGGGCTCTAATTTTTCAAGCTCCCTAATCTCCATTACCAAATGGGTTTACGTTCCGTTCATTATGTGGGAGCTTCAGGGTTGACACTCTGAAAAATCCGCGAAAATAACACATATAAACTGTAAAAAGGATTGTCTATCTCAACCTGAGGCCTACTTGGCTACAGCTAGGCGATACCACGCTTACGGCTTGATTACCGCTAGTTGACGTTTGCATCTAAACGTTAATCGTGATAGAAGCAAGGGTAGACAAGCTAGCATGCGCTGGGATGCCGAGTCGTAAACGCAGGGATACCCAGTCGTAAGCGTGGTTCGCTACGATTCCATTTAATATGCGTTACAGGGAATTTCGTACAAACAAAATATAGGACTCGATTCGATACGACTCGTTTCCGAGTTGCTGTGATTTTAATCCGGCTATAGGCAACCCTGACGCCGGTATTATTCGGAATGCGTGCGAACAACGCACATTAAAAGTTAGAGGGCCCATCGCATACATTACTCGCGAGGCTCCGGATCAAACAATCAAGCTAAACGTGAGCCGAATGTAGACGACTCGCAGATTGTTTAAAATAGCTGAGGGGTAAGAGGGGACGGGGATGGGGCAAGTGTGTACGGCTCATCAAAAGAGGGTATCGCTCCCCTAATCCCCTGTACGTTTGCAAGTGTTTTCACATACTCCCTGAATAATAAACAGCAAACAAATTAAGATGTTGTCTGTGCACAATTATTACGCGGAAGTATTTTTTGTACGGGGGTGCATATTTGAATGGAGGTATTGTATTATTCCGGATGAAAACCCGAGAAAGACTATTCGGTTTAATGATGTCTGGGGATATTGCTTACTCGAATTTTTTCAGGATATTTAAAAAATATCAAGTTAGAGAACAGTTATGCAAATAAATAGAAAACTCGTCATATTCTTGTCGTTGAGTTGAGGCTTTAAGCAGGAAGACCAAAGATCAAACTAAAAAGGTTGCTGCAATTTTTCTTGCATAAAGTCCTTTTATGATACGTTGCGCATCCGTAATTTTAAAATATTTGCCAGAAATCTATAATATCACTAGCTGTCCCGGCAAACGTTGCTTTGCCATAATATATTTGCTATATTATTTTATTGAAGTGACTAAATAAATATGTCACCATGGCAACGTCGATCGCTATCCCGTCGCACAAACAATGGTCGCCGTCAGTCTCAGGTTGTAATAATTTACTATTATTTATTCAACAAATGCACTTATCAATATATAAAGTACCGAGTAGCCGATTCTCAGACCTACTGAATATGCATATAAAATTTGGTAAAAATCAGTAAAGCCGTTGCAGAGGAGTTCGTGGACTAACATTGTGAGACGAGAATTTCATATATAAGATTACCTGGAATCCCGAAAACAAGACAATAAACAAGACAGTTTAAAGTTGGGAATAACCTGCAAACTAACTGAAGAACCTCTTTTACGGGCAAACACTGTAGCCATCAACTTTCGTTTCAACAAAAACCCTTTCAGGAGTTGCGAGAAGTTACATTTTTACAAGTTTAAAATATACAAACAAAAACTACGTTTCTAATGTACCTGGCTCGGGGATTGCCCTCTCGTATTGTTTTCTTAATTTTGTTCTTTTATTGTTTAACGTAGATTCATTATAATTTGAAATGCTTTAGTTTAGGTTTGCTTTAGTTTTTTGTAAGATTATTTTTTTCAGTTTAAATAAGCGACTGTTTTTTAACGTAATATTTTTAGTTGTGATTTTTTTGGTGAGGTCGTCCGGCGCCTAGTGTTCTTTTGGTTTGACTGTCACTTGAGAGGATAGAGATTAAATTTAGCGAGTATTCTAACCTAATCTAAGCCAAGCTATAGATTAGGATATTTTACAGGCGCAGTATTTGATTATTTCGCATCGTACAAATCTGTATAAAAATAATCAACGGAAACAAGGGTCTTTGTTTTAACTTTGTATTATTTTTTCCTTCAGTTTATAAATTAGTATTTCCTTTCTAAACTTTGCATGCAGTCTCGTACAGATGAACTGAAAATGTGAATATTATAAATTTTTCTTCGAGAACATAAAACCATATTTCCTACGCCACGTAAAATATTTTCAACGGAAAAATTGAAGCACATCTCAACAAACGACTCTTCAAACAGAATAAAAAATGAAGTTCGAAGCCAAACTTTCCTAAAGAAACATTGAACACTTCCTTGCGAGTTCGTGGTTAGAGTGTTCTTACACACTTGGCTCCAATCCTTTTTAATATTATATTATATATTTACTAAATTTAAATTTGAAAGTACAGTTCATAACAGATTTTGATTACTTTTTATTATCATAGCAATATTCAACAAAAGTAGTAGATAATGAGCTAGATATTCGATAGATATCGCAAGCAGCGTGGCTAACGTGGTTATTGGTCATCCAACATAGCACAACTTGTTGTTATGCCATTGTTCTATAGGCCCATGGGCATTTATAAACTATTTCTTGGAAAAAAACATTCCATAGATTATTATGATAGTTCTATTTTCATTATTCTATTTCTATTTTATTGCCAAGAGAAAATTAATAATAATAATATCTATGGACGCTTCACACCACGTCAGTCTGGCCCCGTGCTAAGTACCTGAAGGACTTGTGTTACAGATACCAGACAACGGAAATATATTTAATACTTTTATACTATACATATATTTAAGATTTTTATTATATCATACACATATTTAATATACATCCAGACCCGGGAACATTGAAAACTTTTTGTTCCGTCGGCGGGATTCGAACCCGCGACCCCCGGCTTGAGCTGCCACACACTCAACCAATTGAGCCACAGAGGTCGTCAAGAGATAATATTTGAAAAGTCTTCAAAATCCCTTTAAAGATATTTGATGTATGTAATACCACCCATAAGAAACTTCCATGCAAGTATATTACGCAATAACAAGGAACTTAGGAATTTGAATGTTGGCATGCAGTGCTGGCACAACACAGAGGAAACGTCATCGCACACGCCTCACTTACCCCAACCGTAGACAGCACGAAAATAATTGAAAACTAGCTTCGTATTTTGAATTTCGAAATGTTCATATTATCTTCTTTTTAAAGGACAATGCTCATGTAGGTATACAAGATACGTTACGATACGATACGTTACGAGCCATGGTTCAGTATTGGCCTTAGCCAGCTTATAGTTACTACTTAGTTTTTGGACAATTTCTACTGTTTTTAGTTTTTTTTTTTTAATAATTTAATGTCAGGTTTTTGTTGGTCTATAGAAAGGATAGTGCTATCGACAGTAGTATTTAGGTAAAATAACTGTAGTTTATATAAAAAAGATTTATCCGACTTCAAAATTGTACGTAATTGAAAATTAAAACTCCCTATCTCCAAAACTGCTGAACCGATTTTGATGAAACTGCACTTTTCTCTAAGTTGAACAATACCTAGTACAACAAAAAAAGAATTACTGAAATCGGATTTGCAGTTCCGGAGATATGCGAACGCAAACATAAAAACATACATACAAGCATACATACATACATATACTTTTGAAATTTAGCACATTTGTTCAGACGCTGATATAAACTAACATAATATACAAAAACTGGGCAGTTCTTAAAATATTACATACATACGCGTCGAATTGATAACCTTCTTTTTTAACCGACTTCAAGAAAAAAGGAGGTTATCAATTCGACGCGTATGTATGTAATATTTCCAGAACTGTCCAGTTTTTGTATATGTTAATAAATAGCAGCTTCTAAATAAATGTGCCAAATTTCGAAAGTGTATGTATGTATGTATATGTATATATATATATATATATATATATATATATATATATATATATATATATATATATATATATGTGTTTTTATGTTTGTGACATATCTCCGTGAGTGAAAGTCCGATTACAGTTATTCTTTCTTTGTTGTACTAGGTATTGTTCAACTTAGGGAATGCTGCAAGTTTCATCAAAGTCGATTCAGTAGTTTTTGAGATAGGGAATTTAATGCTTAATTACGTACAACTTGAAGTCGGTTTTATCTTTTTAAAATACTATTATTTTAAGTCGGTTAATTAAAAATAATGTAAACGGGTATGGCGAAACAAAACAAACAAACCTTTCATGTTTAGCCAAACATGATTTTTACCGAAAAACTACATTACTTAAGGTTAATAGCAACATGATTTCTGTAGCAATTGTTATTTTATATCAAAAACAGTAATCTATTCAATACGAACAAGAAATAAGGTTAATAAAAGCTCTCAATAATATTCCATCCAAGTTTTCCACACTCGAACACCGAAATGATCAGCCAGTTATCTTCAGTATAGATTTCCCCTCTTTAAAATGTAGCGTAAGTGTCGAGTAATTTTATCGGCGCCTCGGAGTCACGTACCGACACTTCATTTCGTCGGGGGGCAGGTGTACCCCTGGGGGGTCAGATGTCCCCCGATGGGGACACTTCTTAACAAATTTGACAGCGAGAGGTATCTTGATGAATCGCGACAGGTGTCTTTGTAATTGGGCGCCTTTTGTTGTTTTTTCACTGAAAAATCGTGTTTTGGTGTGATTTTGTAGAGTATTGTATGACTAAAGGTGATCGCACTTTTATCAGGACGCACGCGCCGCATTTTAGAATTCGTTGTATGAAATGATGTGAAACCTGGCACATTCGTCAGCGTCGCGTTTCATGTGCTATTCGGTGCGTTCGACGCGTACGGCGCTTACGGTGCTGACAAAATATTATGTGAGATCAGCTTAAGCGAGATTCCATTAGATAAGGCGATATATCGAAAATAAATTATACCGCAAGTTCAATTTAATACTTAATTTGTATGACTATACAGTCGTGAATACGCTGCGGCCAAAAGCTATCGGCTAGCTCGGAAAACATGTGACAAAACGTAATTATTTAAAAAATAACTAGGAGCATTGAAGCAAAATGCTTCTATACGATTTTGAGTTGCAAAGGTGTCTATTAATTACACTAATTGCCTACATCTATTTTCGTTTAAAAATAATCTTCAAACTTCGTATTTTTAAGAGGTAATTTCGAAAATTAAATGTATTGAGGCAAAATACATTAATCGTGTTTCTGGTTCTTCTCAAACCTAGATAAGGCTATGAAGATATGTATACCTCATTACCAGATTTGTAACATTTCTGAGGGTCCTATAGTATTACGTCAAAAAGGACTGTTTCTTCAATATTTAAGTATTCGTGGCGTAATGCATATTATGTTGAATGTTGTATTTTCAAAACAAGTTTCAAACGATTTTAATACGTAGTCTTCGTTCGTTTTTTTATTTTTACAGCGATAAAGTACTCATTCTTAAAAACATTTCATTCAAAAATATCGTACTTGTTCATATTTTATCCATCGCAATATTTTAAATATAGGATGATTTTTAATAATAATAAAACGTACACATTCACATTACACAACTTTGAATGCCAAACGTACTTCAAAATGTATATTTTTCATGTTTCATATAAATAAAACTTACTTTTTAATATGTTTATTATTAAAAAATAAAATTAAAATCATGCAGTTAATAATGTAGCTAAGGGCAGATATTATTTATTCTATGTTATGATTGCTTAATAATATTCAGACCAAACAAAGGGGAATGCTGTTTGCCACATTGATAAATGACAATCATGATTGTAGTTTTTCGTAATATTACCTTATCACCGGTAAATCATGAGGGGTATTATAAATAATGGGACTGGGAGACTCTGATATCAAGATAGGAAAACTCAAAGGCCGCTATAACTCTTTGGCAAGCGCGTTTTAAGTCAATTTAATTTTTTGATAGACGATTCACGGCCGTTCCCAATATTCGATCTATCTCTGGTTTTGCCCTACTAGAGATAGGAATAGCTCTCATTAGACATTAGAGGCATATATTTTATGTCAATTCAATGTTAGCTGCGATCGGTCGTATGTCAAACCAGAGATAGATTGAATATTGGGAACGGCCGTTAGAGAACGGTCAGACGGTCAAGTGTCCAAGCAGTCAGTTTTGCGATATTTGTATTGTATTACGTTACATAGATATACTCACAAAGTCAGAGTTGTTCCTGTGTGACTGACTACTGGAACGTAGAATAAACGCAGAACACTTGAACGCGTAACCGCCCTCTGTCTGGTAGGTCCCTAAGCCCTCATGGCTAATTTTACTTCAATATTTAGTAAAGGATATACTATAGGTAATAAAAATTAATCCGATACTCATAAAATCCTTAATACGCGCCGCAAACCATTTTCACGCGGCAAATCGTTTTATTTTATAATATTCTGGAAAAGTTTAGAACAATCTTATTCTTGGGAGAAGTTTTTAACTAAATTTAAAGTTGGCCTGTCCGGAACCAGCTGCCCAGGGCTGCCGCGCTTTGAATAATGTTATTAATAATAATTTAACCCTTCCCAATTGACCTCGACAGTTTGGTCAGACTTACAGTATTTACACATTCAATGCGTAATACTGGCTTACTATTTACGAAGTTATCTATATTCATTTCACTACTACATAGTATAAAACAAAACCGTTTATAACTATTATTAGTACCTTTCTTATCACATTATGCTTAGATCTTTAATACCGTTTGTAAGTTAGGATTGGTTCTCTTTACAACATGACTCCTACGATGCGATGTCATGCACTTTTTAATGAGCGATTAAAACTGAAACTTAATTACCACATTAGAAAATATACATTGAATTACGGATTTGCCGCTTGCAATTTTCGGTTTCTTATTCCATATTTGAAAAAATTACTCGTATTTAAAAATGCATCGTATTGCCTCACTGCAAAGTAAGCTGGTATTACCTCTTCTCTTCTCTTACCTTGGAACGTGGCAAGACGTGCATTGCTTTACCTATACTCTAAAAGTGATCGCACATTTTATCAGCACGCTCACACCGAACGCGCCGCATTTTAGAATTCGTTGTATGAAATGATGTCAAACCTCTCACATTCGTCCGCACCGTGCGCGCCGCTTTTCGTATACTATGCGATGCGTTCGAACGGTGCTGACTGCTGACAAAATCTCTATAAAGAATTACACAAAAACTCCAAGGTAGGATGACTGTTAATGAGCACGTAGGTTATCGAGGCGCAATACGCGGGTTTGACAGGTTCATAACGCATTTGACAGGCTATAGCGGGTGACAGTTGCTTGACAGAAGCGGGCGGTTGACAGGTCATAACAGACGTGAAGTTATTACGTGTCACGCGAAGCGAATGGGTAATTTATTTCCGAATGGGTGACTTTTTGATATATAAGGGCCAGGCCTGTTGTGGCTGTGTCGCGGCGTCGCATCGCAAAAGCAACCAGAAAAGCAATGTTGTTTTTTGCAATGCAGTCGCAACGCAGTGTTGTGGCCTGGCCCATAGAGTTGATTAAGTTGTAACGTCTTGTAATGGAAACCTTAATGTTATGCTCAAAGTTTTATTTGTAAATATTTTTATTTTATTTAGAGCTTTAAAACAATCACCATAATTACATAGGCTGCACTAAAAATATCGGGAATGGAATACTTCCACTATTCCTGTCATATTAAAATCTTTTTAATTGAAAACTCCTTGGTTTTAAAAATCGAATACCATTTATTTATTTAAAAAAAGATTCTCGGTCTTGTCACAAGGTCTTGTCAAACTTGTTTAGTCGTTGAGAAAATGGAATTGACTCGAGAAAATTCTAGAGCGATGATTTATTATGACTTTCGAAGTGGTTTAACACAAAAACAGTGTGTTGATCGGATGATTTCTGCATTTGGTGATGAAGCCCCATCCAAACTACAATTTATCGCTGGTTTGCTTAATTTCAACGTTGACGTGTCAGGTTCAGTGATGATCCCCGTCAAGGTCGTCCAAAAACTGCAGTCACCCAAGAAAACGTTGATGCTGTGCGAAAGCTGGTTGAGGAAGATCGACATGTGACATACCGCGAAATTCAGGCAACTTTAGACATTGGCATGACTCAAGATGGATACCGCATTTGCTCTGTGAAGAGCAAAAAGCGGCTCGCGTTACTTGGTGCATCAGAACTCTCGAAAAATTCCACGCAGGATCCTCAAATGCTGTATACAACATCGTATCAGGTGACGAATCCTAAATTTACGCGTACGAACCCGAAACTAAAACCAGTCACGAGTTTGGGTGTTCGAAAATGAGTTAAAGCTAACAAAAATTGTTCGTTCACGAAGTGCAAAAAAAATGGTGGCCATGTTTGTCTCCAAAACCGGCCATATTGCGACTATTCCTCTTGAGGGACAAAGAACGGTTAATGCAGAATGGTATGCTAGTATTTGTTTGCCACAGGTCGTATCTGAACTCCGTAAAGAGAACTGCAACCGCCGCATCATCCTCCATCACGACAATGCGAGTTCTCACACCGCGCACAGAAAAAAAGAGTTTTTAGAGCAAGAAAACATAGAATTATTAGACCATCCGCCGTACAGCCCCGACTTAAGCCCTAATTATTTCTATACTTTTCCTAAAATAAAGAATAAATTGCGTGGTCAGAGATTTTCATCACGTGAAGAAGCTGTGGACGCCTACAAAACGGCCATTTTGGAGACCCCAACTTCCGAATGGAAAGGTTGCTTCAATGATTGGTTCCATCGTATGGAAAAATGTGTCAAATTTCGCGGAGAATACTTCGAAAAGCAATAAACACATTTTTAAATAGTACTGTTGTGTCACCTCCTTGATTCCCGAAATTTTCAGTGCCGCCCTCGTAAGCTCATGCTAACCAAAATATAACCAAAATTAAACAAAATAAAAAAAAAACATCTTTGACGAGTGTTTTAACTTTTAAGCTATTACAAAGCTTTTATCGCGGATTATGAAAATTCGTAATGAAAATAATCCTAACACGTCGTCGTCTAACGTTGTTTCAGTTCGTCAGACTTCGGCACGGTGTTTGTGTGCTTGCGAGTAGACGTATGCATATAGACTAGATGCTATGCAACAACTTCACCGCAGCAGTTCCTGAGTGCCACACGTATTTTTTTATTTACAAAATATTGTAGTGACTAACAAATATATGCTTTCTTAGGCCGTGTTTCCACCTGCAAGCAAAGTCACGGAAGTCTTGCGTGAGTTTATTGCAATATTGTTCACATTTCATACTAATTCCTGCAATTTATTGCTGCAATAAATTTCGTGCGAGAAACTCGCGGATAAATGCCATACGAAACTAGACCGTATATCTGCGGCGACCCGCAGCGAGATTGTCGCGACAGCACTTGCTACGGGGTTTACACTAGCAAGCTGCTGTCAGACAGACTGTCAGACACTTCTCGCGACAGTTGTGTTGCAGGTGGAAACACGGCCTTACAATCCATATAACACTACTTTGTAAGTTTATGACTATCGGAAAGAAACAAAATAACAAACGTGAAAACCGGAAGTTACATGTCATTTTTAGGGCACATCAACTTTATAGTCTGTTGTAAAACACGCTCGATTATAAGAAAGTTATTTTATGGTCTAATGTTACATTATTTTTATCTTGTTATAACAATACAAGCCACAAAAGTTCTTAAAAAATACTAAAATTACAAAGTTTTTGTCACTTTTTCGTGGTTTAGACCATAAGGGAATTTGTGGAAACCTGGTTCTTTATTTAGTTTTGTTACAATGCTAATAACAAGCCTAAAACTACGTGCGCACTCAAAAACATTAAATTGACAAAAACTCCATAAATTTTCTATTAAAATCTTCATTTAATTAAAATTAAGTAATCGTCAATTCTTTATTAGTGTGGCCGTAAGGCCGGCCATAGAAGGCTGCATCTAGCAGTCGAGTCGATCTGCAGTTTCCATACTAAATTCATATCCGCATTACAAGGACCGCTCGAGCAGATCTTATACACACACACACACACACACGCGCGCGCGCGCGCTTCTGTAAAATACTCTCACAAACCTTGACTTCAGTACCTCTAAAATATGATGTTAAACACTTAATGTTTTGAGGGGGGGCCTGGTGACCCCTTGACACAGGCAATCTAGTTAGGGCACCAGTCTCCTGTGATTATTTGTTACATCTTGATAATAATTGTACTACATTCTTTTGTATTGTTTGAGAAGTTAATAAAGATTTGTGAAAGATTTTTTTGAAAGATTTTTTGAAAGTTCTTGAGCAATCGGTGCAAACTCCGCGACCGCATCATGCAGTCGACCATACATACCTTTGTTGTTCGACCGCATGGCGAAACTCGACCGCAGAGCGACCCATTTGAAATTTCTATGGATTTGACAGATTTGCAAGACGTCTCACGCTCACAAAATCTGTCAATTCAGTACAAATTTAAAAATGCATCTACACTGCGCGTCGCGTTGCGGTTTGAATTATTAACCCGTCTTTGAGCGCGGCGCTACGAATAAAGCTACGAATTTCGTAGCAGTGCTACAATACTGCTACGAAATAGGCCGTGTTTCCACCTGCAAGCAAACTTGCGGAAGCCTTGCGTGAGTTTCTTGCAATATTGTCTACATTTCATACTAATTCCTGCAATTTATTGCTGCAATAAATGTCGTGCGAGAAGCTCGCGGAATATACTATACGAAATTAGAACGTATACCTATCTGCAAGCGAGCACGAGCAGCGAGATATGTCACGAGTCCTCGCAGACACGTTTAGACACGCTGTCGCATTGCTACGGGGTTTACACATGCAAGCTGCTGTCAGACAGACTATCAGATACTTCTCGCGACAGTTATCTTGCAGGTGGAAACACGGCCTTCTAAATCAAGATATTTCGTAGCAGTGCTACGTGATTGCTACGAAACTTTTATACCAAAACTTAACTTAACTTTTATACCCAACGCTAGATGACGATAGTTACTTATTAAATTTCATTTTGTATTCGTTAGAAGAAAAATAAGTTTGTATTCGTAAGAGGAAATCGTTTGGATAAGTAGCCTATGTCTATGGTTGTGTTTTTTCTAAATCTGTGATAAATTTTAGTAAATAAAATTTGTATTGCATAATATAGAAGTACGTTAAGATTAAATACCCAATTTGTATGAATTGCATTAGACATATAAGATCTAGTATTATACTAAATTCAAAACTAGCATCTTCAAAACGCTAGAATATAAACCGTGAACTATTAACAAAACTGAAATTCCGCGTTGTGTTTGTATTATGTTTGTATGTGTATGTCAGGTGCGAAACGGGTATAACGGAACTAAGCTGACAGTGGGAATGAATCTCCGCTTTTGGCAGATGTTGAGCCGGGCCTTATTAATGTGTGTAAGGTTCTTCATCTGTTTGTTCTGTCCTAGAAACATACGTATGTGGAAATTTAGTATTTTCATGTATTTATGAAGTGATAACTTCCATGTTCCATCGAGGAGAATGATTCATAGGCAGTTGACGGACTTACGTCATGTCGACTTATGTCAATTTAATGTTAGCTGTGATTGGTCGATGGGTTTGACCGCGACCAAAGATCCGCCTTCTGCCTAGGAATCAACTTCTCTGATAGTACTATTTTTTGGGATGGGATATAAATTAACATTTTAAACTTTCGCGTTGCATTATAATTAAAACTAATTAATCGGGACTTAAAGAGCGTACTAGGGCCGTCCAACAGGACGTCGTCCTGTTGAACGCCCTAGGTATCGCTGGAGAGATGCTGTTGAGGCTGACCTACGTGACCTTCCGGTCTGCTGACTGGAAGGTCACGTAGGTGCCAGTTACTACTGGCAGGAGGTAGCGCAGGACAGGGCTCAATGGCGGAAGCTCATTTCGGAGGCCACGATACACTTTGGGTCGCTGAGCCAGCGGAGTTACCTAGTTAATCCGGTTATTCTAGTAGTAATGCTACTATGAGTAAAAGTAAGATAAAAAGTATGTACTCGTAGTAGCATTACTACTAGAATAAGTTGGGTTTTAAAAGTCAGGACACGTGAGCTGATTGACAATTAGTAAGACGGAAAGTGTGCTGCATGGAAGTATCAGAAAAAGAAGTAACAAATACTCACAAACTTTCGCTTTTATACTGTCTAGATCAGTGGTTCCCAAACTTATATTGTCTATTGCCCACTTTGAGATAAAAATGTGTTTTAGCGCCCCCATTGTTTCAAATTAAATTACATCCGTATGAAATCAATCACCTCCCAAGCCTCTACACAGCGCTAACGCCGCCAGCTTTTCTGGGTCCCACACCGCCCCCTTTAGATCTTCAGCGCCCACAAGGGGGCGTTATCGCCCACTTGGGAAAAGACTGGTCTAGATGATGTCCGCAACTCCGTTGTGCTGAAATTCGCTTTTAACGCGGAAACAGTATATTTTTTCAACAAAAACTATCCCTTCCTTTCCTTAAAGTTCATTGTCTTAATCGTTTCAGCATGAAGAGGTGAAAGACGTACATACACTCGGAATAAATAAATGCTAGATCTAAATATATAAAACTCAAAAGTGACTGACTGACTAATATAGTGATCTATCAACGCACAGCCCAAACCACTGGACGGATCAGGCTGAATTTTGGAATTTGAATCCGCTAAGAGAGGGGCCTGCGTTAAGTAGGCGTTGCGCTGTCGGAACTAAGGAGTAATGTTCCATGGGAGCCGTGCATCCGTCAGTAGCAAGAGAAGGAACATCGCAGAGTTTTAGTGGGTAGGGCCGCGGCACCTACCCACTTCGCCGCGGCGAGTCCCACATATCCGCAGCGGGAGTCCCCACCCCCCTGCGTCGAATGCGTCACAGCATTTCTCTGCGTTAAAAAAAAAGCCATCCGCTAAGAAAAGGTTTTGATCAATTCTACCTCCAAGGGGTTAAAATAGGGTATGAAAGTTTGTATATAATACTTCTTAACGCGAGTGAAGCCGTGGGCAATAGCTCGTGTTTAATAAAAGTAAGAAAAATATTATAGTAAGGTAGGAATTTTACATTCAAGGCGCTTAATTCTTGGCCTAAACCGGCACATTCTCGCAAAAAGTAAAAGCTTTTCCGAATACCCCGTATCGCGCCATCTTGTTGCATGACGGATCGTTATCAGGCGCGTTATGAAAACTTTTATAAATAACTCGACTTTTTATTATGTTAATGCTAACAGTTGTTAATTTATACAAGCTGAATAGGCAAACATTGTTTTGCTATGCATTGTGTGAATGCTTGAGAGCCTTAAAGAAAGGTCGTTCGAGCGAGAAGTTAATGGCATTTCATAGGTAGTGGCAACTCATTTTAGAGCCTCCACTTTCATATCACGATTTGGGACTGATCGTTATTTGGTCTGCTACGACAGAATTTTGGTTACGATTACTAAGAAAATTATAATAATAAAACTACCCGACAAGTGCACATAATTTCAACATAATCTCTCCAACCCTTTTGGAGGAGTTTGACGAGCACCGCGACATGAGCATTTAGTAGGTATATCTGTTACGCTCAAAGACCGAAATCGCTCAGTGAGCGAAAAAATTGCTAACAATGCGTTGTGATCACAGTGAAACAGCCACGTCGCGAAATTCGCGTTGTGGCTCTAATGAAAACGGCCACGACGCGTTCTGGCTATCAGAAAAAGGTCATAACGCAAATTTCGTGTCGTGGCTGGTATGCTATTTGTTTTTCTTGATTTGTTCTTGAAATCTTGATTGATTAATCATTCATAGGTATGAAAGATTATATTTAAAAACTACTAAAATACTAAAATATCTGTAACTAGATAATGCCCGCAACTCCGTTGCGTCAAAACTCAAGACTCAAAGTATCTCCATACCAAATTTCAGCAAAATCAGTTCAGCGGTTTGGGCGTGAAGAGGTAACAGACAGACAGACAGACTTTCGCATTTATAATATTAGCATGGATGGACGGTGACAATGACGCCGTGAAATTGTCTGACTTAATTGTTGGCGCCCGAGGTCGCCTTGTTTGAGGGTAATTCAGAATTTAATACTACATATAATATGTTACGCTCAAAGACCGAAATCGCTCAATGAGCGAAAAAATGGCTCACAATACGTTGTGGTCACAGTGAAACAGCCACGACGCGAAATGGCAAACACAAAAAGACCATAACGCGAAATTCGTGTCGTGGCTGATATGCTATTCGTTTTTCTTGATTGAATTAATCATCCATAGGTATGGAAGATTATATTTGAATTACCACGCGTACTACAAAATATTTTTTCTTTTACTAAATCACTGCAAAACAGTATTATATTTTATAAAATATCCATAGCTCCATACTATCCGTACTAATATTATTACTGTCTGACTGTCTGTCTGGCGCAACGTAGTTGCGGTCATCAACTAGTAGTATTATATGTAAATTATATAAATAAAAATAAAACCAATTTTTTATTATTATTAAGATCAGATTACTTTTACATAATATAAAAAAACAATAATACGTTGCGTCAGACAGACAGTAATAATATTAGTACGGATAGTATGGAACTATGGATATTTTACAAATAATAATGAAAAACACGTTAAGCAGGGATTTAGTAAAAGAAAAAATATTTTATAGTACGCGTGGTAATTCAAATATAATCTTCTATACCTATGGACGATTAATCAATCAAGAACAAATCAAGAAAAACGAATAGCATATCAGCCACGACACGAATTTCGCGTTATGGTCTTTTTGTGATTGCCAGAACGCGTCGTGGCCATTTTCATTAGAGCCACAACGCAAATTTCGCGTCGTGGCTGTTTCACCGAGACCACAACGCGTTGTGAGCTATTTTTTCGCTCACTGAGCGATTTCGGTCTTTGAGCGTCACATATCTATATAATATAAGATACATTCTAGGCGCATCTATTAGATTAAGGGCCTGTTTCACCACTTTCCAAAAGTGAAGTGCCGAATAGGCTATTCACAACTTTTTTGACAGATTTTCCATAGTTCATCTGTCAAGTTAAGTGGTGGATAGCCTATTCGGCACTTATCAGGAAGTGGTGAAACAGGCCCTAAATAATGTAGATACTACAGTAAAATAATATTTTTTGTAGCAAAAACAAACTAGTAATATCACCATGTTACACCACAAACCATAAAATCAAAATAAACACCCGCGGAGCTGTCATGGCGGCCGGAAGTAGCTGAAACATTGCGCCCACACCGGAACTGCGGCGCAGGATATTGGCTGTACATCCACCTGTGCTATATGATCACTATGACCTGTGTGGCACGTAATGTTTCAAACGGTTCACAATAGGAACAACAAACGTGTAGTTATATAAGTATATACATATAGTGCGATAGACGCCTCCGTGGTCTAGTTTTATAGAGCGCGGCTCTTGACTCGGAGGTCGTGGGTTCGATTCCCACGTTGGAAACATGCTATTTCCAAGTTTGGTTAGGATAACGCAGGCTGATCACCTGATTGTCTGGCAAGTGAGATGATCTATGCGTCGGATGGGCACATCGATATCAAAATACTACGTTCTAATTCTATGGATGGGCATGTAAAAAGTCGGTACTGCGCCTGATCTCTCGCCAGTCGTGTCGGTCGTCGGTCCCACTGAGTTATGAGAGTAAAGGAATAGAGAGTGCTCTTGTGTACTGCGCACACACTTGGGCACTATAAAATTTCTCCTGCGTAGCTTGCCTGGTTTCAATGAAACGGGCCACCGTCATCGAAACCGGTGTGGGAGTTATTATTATTATAGTGAGATTTTTTTAAGCTAATGTTATGAAGACAAGTCAAGTTGGTGTATGTGTGTTTAGTGTAACAGGTCGTATAGTCAAAATAACTTGAGGTGGCAGTTGGCACCAGCGATCATTGACTTTTTAGTCGAGGAGCCATGTGAAAAATGCTCGCACTGTATTCTATTAACTTAAGAAAAAAAATGAACTCTTTTAATGACACGCATACACTATTATATATTCATCAGAAAACCTCTTGGCAAATTGAATGATAATCTCCAAATATTTATGAGTTCGAAGTGATATGCTGCATACTCAGTTCACATCGAGTATGCAAAATACGATATCGCCCTACTAGAAACACCTGAGTCTTCATTTTCAATCGCTGTTTGTATAGAAACCGAATAGTACCAAAAACTTTCAAAAAACTGTACCGTAAAATAATAAAAAAAACTCAACTACTCTGTGGCTCAGTTGGTGGGTTGTTGGTAGCTCAAGCCGAGGGTCGCGGGTTCGAATCCTGCCGACGGAACAAAAAGTTCCTGGGTCATGGATATTGTATTAAATATGTGTATCATATAATAAAACTCTTAAATATATTATGTATAGTATAAAATAATAAAATATAATATGTATTTCCGTTGTCTGGTACCCGTAGCACAAGTCCTTCGGGTACTTACCACGGGGCCAGACTGAAGTGGTGTGAAGCGTCCATAGTTATTATTATTATTATTATTAATAATAATTTATTATTATGACTACACCAGCTTAGTAGTCAATGATGATAATGATCTAACTATAAACTAAGCTGCGGTTGGTGGCGAGAACAGTTTCCCGCGTCAGTCTAGCGTGTTGCTATACATTGAGAGCGCCATGTGCGACGAAGCAGCAACTTTGGACGGTTAGCCAACTTTAATTCTGTTTATCATTAGGCACACTCAAGATTGTTCCTTGCTATTTTTAAATAGATGAGCTGGTGAACTTCGTATCACTTTAATAAAAACATCTTTATTAAACACTAGCTGGGGACAGCTAGTGTTTAATAAAGATAAAGCTTTTCACCGGGAGGTGAACTTCGTGCCACTTTAAAACCTTCCCTGGACTTCTACGAATATTTTAAGACTGAAATCAGCCCAATCCGTTCAGCCGTTTTCGAGTTTTAGCGCGACTAACACATTTGAAAATCCATTTTTATATATATAGACTAGCTGTCCCGGTGAACTTTATGTCACTGGACTTCAAGCAAGCGAGAGAAATGCGTGGCTTGATTTTTATTCGGCGGTGTCCGCTTTTCTGACGTTTCACTAGATTTAGTTTAGTGAAATGACATATCACTAGATATTTTTAGTAAGAAGACGTAACAAACAAGAATATTCGGCATCTACCGGGAGTTCGTGATATCCCTAGGGATATCGTGAAATCCCTGATATCCTCTTTTCCCTGCGACATGTAATATGTACCATGTAACATGCGACATATAATATATTATAAGAAGATACTTCCTAATAAAAACCTTCCCTGGACTTCCATAAATATGTCAAGACTAAAATTAGCCAAAAGGCAAAATACCGCAAAGTCGATCGGATTGTTTTGTGGCCATTTGACATTTGAAGTCAGGTTGCAGACGCAACTTTTTCGAGTTTGAAAAGTCCATTAAATATTGAAAGTACTATCAGGTTTTAATATGACTCGTGCATAAAAAACCCCTCAAATAATTTATAGTTCGAATTGCGCTTATATTTTATAGTTTGAATCTCATCACTCCGTGCATAAAACCTCTCGGCACTAAAAATATCTGAGTGAAGAGGGTTTTATAACGAGATTTTATACTCAAAAGACACTCCACGGACTTGGGGCTAATTGAAACGTAAGAATCGTTTGATGTTAGACGCTTCCGTTCTTTTGTGATTTCACGTCACACAAAGAGTCACAAGTATTTAGACGGTTTGAAGTCGAATGTGGAGAATTTAGAGTTTGTAGCTTCAATATAAAACACAAAAGTTTCTGATTACAATTAATAATAATTAATTATTAATTATCTTTGTTATTCCTTCTTTGCTATATTTATGTGTAATGGTACTAAGGTTGTCCAAATTCAGTATTTAGAAAGTGAGACAAAACTTAGAGATCAACTACGATAACATGGCGTGCCCCTCCAAATGACTGCTTCAATGTGTGTACACTAATAAAACACACTTTTTCTTGCACTTTATCCACTATATTAAGATATTATTATAACTTTTTAACAAATTACACGACCGGTTTCGAAATTATTCATCATCAGGTAGTGTGTTTTATTAGTGTTCAACATGAATTTCCACCAAGAACCATCAGTACAATCAATTACATATATCAATGTGTGTAGTCACATCCTTATGAAAGAGTTTGTATGTAGTAAGTATTCAACCAATCACAGTACACGTAATATTTCAGTTAATATCACTTATTGGTTATTACCAAGATTTGTTGGTCAAGTAATCATAACTAGCCGACCGCGCAAGACAACGCAATTCAAACGTTTTGAATTTTGGAGGGGCACGCCATGTTATCGTAGTTTATCTCTACTGAATCTGAGACTGTAGCCAAGATGTTTTCTTTATGGTTTCTTTATAGAATCGCCGATCAAAATGTAAAATGACATTAGACAAGTCGAACGTCAAATTCATAATATCGAACACTTGTTAATATAATATTATGTATGTCGATTCCATACATTTTGATCGGCGATTCTATAAAGAAGCGATAAAGAAAAGGTATTGGTTGAAGGGCGTGTTGATTTATTAACCGACTTCAAAAGAAGGAGGTTATCAATTCGACGCGTATGTATGTAATATTTCCAGAACTGCCCAGTTTTTGTATATAATGATAATGAATTATCTATATCAGCGTCTGAACAAATGTGCCAAATTTCAAAAGTGTATGTATGTATGTATGTATATTGTATGTATGTATGTATGAATGTATGTATGTTTTTATGTTTA
Source organism: Lysandra bellargus (assembly GCA_905333045.1). Taxonomy (NCBI): domain Eukaryota; kingdom Metazoa; phylum Arthropoda; class Insecta; order Lepidoptera; family Lycaenidae; genus Lysandra; species Lysandra bellargus. The sequence goes on along the minus strand of HG995361.1, from coordinate 6,562,102 downwards.
GCACGCATATCTCCGGAACAAGTCCCATCTAAATTAGTCTTTTTTTATTGTACTAGGTATTGTTCAACTTAGGCAATACTGCAAGTTTCATCAAAATTGATTTATTAGTTTTTGAGATAGGGAATTTTAATTCTCAATTACGTACAATTTTGAAGTCGGTTTTATCTTTTTTTATAATACAGTTATTTCTATAACACTTTCCGTTCTATTTGTGTATTCTATTTTTTTTTTAACATAAAAAACAATAAGGCAAAAAACTAAATAAAGGTTTTCGGTATCAAATACTTTGATACAAAGCTAATGAAATAATAATTAGCATACGCAAATTAATTCGCAAATTATGCAGGCGTATGTGTAATGCCCGGGAAGGGAAAAAATACATAAGCGGTCCGCGACCCGAATAACAATGGGTCGCTTTTAATAACGTTACCCTTTTTCGGGCTTTCGCACGCTAAAGATAACGAACTCAAATGAAAACATGTTACCGAATAATTAAGATAGGTATATTATTTTTATGGAGGAAAGAGTTTACATAACTTTCATTATTATTTTTAACGAAAAAAAGCCTAAATATTGTGCATCACAAATTCACAACTCCTGTGTAGCCGTTCTGCCAACTTCTTTGTTTGGGCAAAAGCGAAAATTGTTTTCAAGTTGAATAGGACAAAGCAAGCTGATCACCTGATTGAACATGCAAACAAAAACCATGAGTGATGAACACTCTTGTCGTACTTGTCATAAATACATCAAACCAGAAAAATGTCAGAGAGGTGTGCCAAAATGCTTTCGTTTTCGCTGCGTTATAGAATCGCCGATGAAAATGTATGGAATTGACATATTATAAGCGTTCGTTAATATGACGTTGACGTTCGACTCGTCATAAGTCAATTCCATAGATTTTGATCGGCGATTCTATAACGAAGCGAAAACGAAAAAGTTTCGGCTAAATGACCAGAATATTTAATCCAAAATTATTAACCTTAAATCCTACTTGCGCAAGTCGTACTTAAATTCGGTGATAGGTTTTATATTGTAACTTTAAATAAATAGAGCTAAAAAACCTAGGTACTCTAACATTAAGCTTTGAATAGAGTTGTTGGAATTTTTAGCTGCTGTAAACTAAATAGAGCACGCGAGCTTCGGTAATGAACTGTGAAACGACTCACTCAAATAACTACAATTATGCTCACATGAATGAATTCGTTTAGAATTTAAAATAATTAAAATCATTTTGAAAGTTTTAAATGGGTAAGCGTTTTATATAAAAGCGCTATAAAACCAGATATTGCTTACATAGTTTAGGTATTGTAATACTATATATACTAAGTATATTATAAACAGTATAATATACGTCTTAAACTAAGTATATTATTACAGTGCAAAAATATTGAAATCAATAATTTGGAACAAAGACAAATCAATAGTTGGAAAATGAGTTCATAAACGGCAGAGTAATCTCATGCATAAAAAATCTCTTGAACAAGTTTATACTCTGAATATCGTATTAATTAATGTTAAAATCTGTTATGTACAAGCAAGTTTTAAGTATACAGGAACATACAAAAAAGCTACTTTGTTTTATAATTATTATGTAGTAAAAAATACTTATACCTCAACGTGAAAAAATTCTTATCGGTAACAGGCAGACATTTATGATATTAGTATAGCTAGTGAATAGAACAAGTATTTTTGGTTCAGTTTTTAATCCTGCAGTATTGGTTACTGCGTCACCGCACAGTCGGAAATCCATTCCCGATGCTTTGATCCTCAATCCGACCGCATGATATTTCAACTGAAAAAATACTACGAATAATTCCGCATTTTATACTGCGATTGTTTTTTTTGTAACGGCATCCCTTATATGTTGTGAATAGGTCTAGTAATAAAGCTATGAATAGAACACACATTAACCATCTCTTTAATTTTACAATACATTTTTGTAAGAGCCTAAACTATAGGTCTACCTAGAATCCGATGGCAAAAAGTGAGAAAATAATTTGACTCTAGCAATACCGAGGTAATTGGAATAAAACATTTTGATCCTTTTTTTCCCTTATAGCGGCTGGTTCTGTGTATGAAACATGCAAATATAAAAATGTATCCAATCATCAAGGATATTTTTTGAAAATCTACCACCCAAAGCCATCAGATCCTAGTAGACCTATAATACTACTATTTATTTCTATAGCTCTATAAACAACAAAATAAGGGCGCCTTTTCTGTTATGCGGGTAACACTCGCGCGTCCAGGTACTTGTTTTCATAATATTATCTATTAAGTACGAAGGGCCTGTTTTACCACTTCCTGATAAGTGCCGAATAGGCTATCCACCAATTAACTTGACAGATCGAGTATGGAGAATCTGTCAAAAAAGTTGTGAATAGCGCGGCACTTTATCAGGAAGTGGTGAGACAGGCCCATAATGTAGCCCTTAATATTATAAAGCGGAAGAGTTTGTTTGTCTGAACGCGCTAATCTCAGGAACTACTGGTCCAATTAGAGAAATTCTTTCAGTGTTAGATAGCCCATTTATCGAGAAAGGCTTTATCACGCTAAAACTAAAAGGAGCGAAGACATAAAGGAAAATGTAAAAAAAACCGGGGGAAATTACTTGAAAAGGGTTCGGAACGAACTGCTGGAGTATTTTTCTGTTATTTGGCACAGATAAAAAGTAGACCACGTCAAGGATCATAGGCTATTTTTTGTGGACTAATTTATCTGTGAAATATCTTATATAACGCGGGCGAACGGAACGTCTAGTTCATTATAATTTAATTTACAACGCTGTAATTACCTTAACTTATCATTATCTGTTTTATTATGCATATCAGAGTTCTCTGACTTCTATTTTATCACCATGTTATCTTTAGCGGGAAACCTACGCCCACTGCAACCAAAGTAAGCACATTTAGCAAAGTTTCGACAGAAGTCAATGTATCTTCAGTCTGTACTCGAGCTTGTCTTGAAGTCAGTGCTTACATTGAAACAGCGGCTAGCGCCAGTATTACTGGATTCCAGATCACGTATAGATGTTTAAATGCCCGGGTATTATTATTGGGTTTTTATCCATCGATAAAGAGCGTCACAAATTAGAGTGTTATTACTTTAAGTGTGTACGTGTCCAATAAATAAAAATAAATAAAATAAAAACATATTTATTAAACATACAAGGGACAAAACACAGCCAGAGTTAATAACAGCACAAAAAAATACAAGTAAATTGACATGACGCACACAAACACACTTTACTAACTTAACTACGTAAATAAAAATTAAATAATGTTCACTGTAAAAAAAGCACCGCTGAACGACTTTAAGTTATACACCCTAAACTCACTAAAGTATTATTTGTTTTAGCCTACCCTACCCTGTAATAGATAGGACGCAAAAGCACTGGCATGGATATTATTAGACATTTTGAACATATTTAATTGATACTACCAGTATGATGGATACTTGGCGAAGTTGCTTGCTCTCCAGACGCTGGAGTTTACTTGTGCCAGCTACTGTATCGTTGTAAAGCAGCTTTAAATTAAAAGAGCAGCCCACGACTCTCGCAAATACAATAAAGCTTTGCAGATTTTAAGTAAATTTATCTTTCTTTTCGTCTAATATCCTCCCCTTTCACGGTCTCAATGCAGATATTTATCTTAATATTAAAACAATCGCTCTTTGAAATAAATTTTATGTTTAGATTGTACTTTAAAAACGCTTCCCTCGGGCGTTTCTAACGACGGAGAAATTTAATAATGTTTAAACATTTTTCGGAATTCAGCAGCATTTAATAGTCGAGTTTATATATAGCTATACAATTTATAGTTTTATGACTGGAGGTTCTATTTTCTCGGAATAATAACTCTTGTTTTGATGCTTGTTATCGTATTGTATTATTGACGTTTAGCTCCCATTAGTCGTGTGCGTACAAGACAAAAAAACGAGGAATACGGCTTTTGCTGAACCAAAGATTTCCTTTGGTAGGATTGATCTTTATATCCCTAAGATGAGTTTATGATGTGGAGCCACCTGAATAACTCATGCAGGTGGGGGAGGGATTTTTTTTTTAGTTTAACAAGGTATGAGGTCAATAACTGCGTGGGATTTAGGTATATACTCGAGTTTGGTATCATTTTCGATTGAATTGAATGCTTAAATGCCAATTTTGGAATAATATTTAGATAAAAGATAGTAAAAATAAATAAAATAAAAAATTTAGAATATATTATTTTCAACCAACGAAAACGCTGTTGACAGGGCTTAATTAATATAAGGAGGCTGATAGCCGCATTATTCAGCATGCAAAGACATGGTGATGAATGGAGCAATAAACATATTATTAATACTAGACGTCTTCGTCCGCGTAAATCTGAAATTTCACGGAAACCGTATATTTTTCACAAATTAATAACCCATGTCTCACGTAGTCTACTATATATTCGTGTCAAATAACATAAAAATTGCTCTAGTAGTCTGTGAGATATTAGCCCTTTCAAATAATTTTCCCCGTTTTTTTACATTTTCCTCTGTATCTTTGCTCTTATTAGTCTTAGTGTGATAAAATATAGCTCATAGGCTACCTCGATAAATAGGCTATCAAACACTGAAAGATTCTTTCAAATCGGATGAGTAGCTCCTGAGATTAGCGCGTTCAAACAAACAACTCTTCAGCTTTATAATATTACTAAACGTTCCGCGCTGCTTCGCCCGCGTAAATTAGATATTTCACAGACAAATTAGTCCACAATAAAAAGCCTATAATCCTTCACGTTCCTACTTTTTATCTGTGCCAAATAACAGAAAAATTACTCCAGAAGTTCGTGAAATAAGCTCTTTCAAATAATATCCCCCGTTTTTTCCACATTTTCCTCTATTTCTTCGCTTATATTAGTCTTAGCGTAACAAAATATAGCCTTCCTTGATAAATGGGCTATCTAACACTGAAAGAATTTTTCAAATCGAAGCAGTAATTACTGACTCATACTAAGATTAGCGCGTTTAAATAATGCTTCTTCTTCTTCTTCTTTTTACATTGTTTAACATCTTTATCGTGCAAATATGAGTCCTAAAATGAATTAAGCATTCTTAAGTCATCCGAATATGGTACCGAACTTGGAATATTACCATAATTAATGCCTATATACAGATTGAGACTCTATTTTCCTCCAGAGCAGAATCTGCTAAAATTAAAAAAAAAATACATCAAAAATCGCGGTGGCTCTACATCTTAGATCCATCCTTGGGCCATAAGGACCAATCCTACCAAAGAAAATCTTTGGTTCAGCAATAGCCGTATAATTTACCGTACACACGCAACTACATGCCGATTTTGGTGTCTATGGCTGATTTTATAGAAACGAAGCCAGCTACACAAGAGCCGTTGTTATAGTGTCCAAGTATGTGCGCAGTACACAATGACATTTTTTTCCTTAAATCAACCCAGGGGGTGGAACATCGGACTGGCGAGAGATACAGGTGCAGCTTAGCCGAGTCAAACATCTGATGCATGGATCACCTTCATTGTCGGAATGTTCTTGCTATAGACACCTTCTCAATCATGGTGGTGATCATGTGTACCCATCATATCCATATTAATATTATCAATATGAAAGTGAATCTGTCTGTCTGTCACCTCTTCACACCCAATTACTGAACAGATTTTGCTGAAATTTGGTATGGAGATACCTTAAGTCCCGGGAAAGGACATAGGATACTTTCAATCCAGGAAAAAGTACGATTCCCGCGCGATAAACAAATTTTGGTGCAACGGGGTTGCGTCATCTAATACTAATATAAAGGGGGTGGGGGGGGTTCACAACCTTCACAATCATGGCCATTCATCACCCCAACTCACTATCCCACGTGTTCTCGTAACAAAAAGCGTAATTTTGTTTTTTCGACTCCGCTGACGGGGCGTAAAGCAGCAATTTAATATCCAACATGTGCACGATTTATCGCCGATAACTGCCGAATCGACGATATTTTATATTACACCAGCCGATATCGACTCAAACATGCCGATGAATAAATTTGTGTAAGCTTTATTTATATGTTTAGGTGTACGTGATGCTAAATATTTGATTTTCTTAGGTATGATGATGTTTAAGATTTTAATCATGTCTAATTAGAATTCAGATCTTTATAATGTGGCTCTGGATTTTTTCATGTGGACAATTAGTATGTTTGTGGAAGCGCAAACAAATTGACAGCTTTAACTCATAGTGAACTATCGATGCCGCCAGCAGTAATTTCCGGACCATAATGACCTGCAAATCTGCCAAATCTTCTGATGTTGCATGTACCCATGAGCAACGGTAGATGCTTTCCGTCTGGTGACCGGTTTGCTCGATTACCCCCTAATTTTATATAAAAAAAGAATTTTAGAAGCCAATTGTAACTGTAATCATCAAAATATATAGTACTACAGCTAATACTAGGCTTAGTTATTTCTAAACATAGTATCCGCAACGTAATACTACCGGCTAAAATGGATTAAGTGTGGCAGGCGAGGGCATTACCATTGACAACTGTAGCGGATATAATTTATGCACACCTGTAGTTACAGGAATTTGATGCTACAGCTCAATAATAGCATAGAGTATAGGGAGGACAGAAGATAAGCCTCGCTTTGGCAGTAGCATATTTTGTATCATACAAATAGTGCATGCCCGTAAGGGTTGATACATAAAGACTCTTGTTACAGTCTGACCATTTTAACCAGTATATAATATTTCTATGTCTTTGTCTTCAAAAATTGCTTTGAAGCCCGATTTATAAAGCATTTTTGATTTGTCATATCGCAACATAACATGGCTTCTCTTCAGCGTTTAACAGTGTTCCGTAAATTAATACGTCAATCTTCTAACCCAATCTTCCGTCTGCGTTTATTCCATGCCAAAGCTCACCAATATCCGACCAGGTCATGTCAATTGTGCTATACAAACGTATGTTAATGCCAACAATGGGCTCGACTATTTGCCCAATTACAATCGTAATTTAATATTATACGAATGTCCGCACCGAAATCGTGCCAAATGTGTATTAGTGTTATAAATGTAAAAACAAAGCGGGCTAATAATTGACGTGCCCTGTGGTATGCTGAAATACGTTTAGCTCGTTGTACTTTTTGTTGTCGTAAAGGTTTATTCACTGTTTCGCTAATGGATTTTTAGTGTGCATTATAAAACGCGGTGCTTCTGGAGTTATAAATATAACATAGATGTTACAAGAGCAATAATTCAACTTAGATATATTAACAATGATAAACAAAACATTTTGGATAGTTTTGATTTAGATATCTATCCTAAAGCCTGAGGGGTGTCTTTGCATCCTTATTAATTTGCCTGCTGAAATTCACAACTAAAATGATGATACTGCTTGGTATTATGTCATTTGCGATTTCTTATGACGTGTCTAATTCATAGATTTTCCATATTTTCTAACCTCGACAGGAATAAACGCAAGCATCTAAGCTAAGATCCTGTTATACGCGCTTATATTTTACATAAGTCCTACACGCGTCGTTGCGAGTTATATAAGAGAGCCTTCCTGCCACTTTTAAATACTCAGCATCTCAGGGAACACTTGAGAGCTAGACTTGCTATTCCCTATCCTTTAAAAATAGCATTTTGCATTAAAATATAGGAGGGTATTAACTCGAGATTTGCTGGAAATGCTTTTAGCAATGCAAAGAGTATTACAATATTACCGAAAACTACTTCCAGAAGAGCCGTACGTAGCGGGAGATTATGTTATATATAATTCAGATTGCTTTAAATACCGTCTGCAACAGTTTGGTGAATTTAGTTTTCCGAGCTACTTCATTCTTCATTATTTGAGTAAATAATTGCTTATTGAATTGTTACTGTTTGTTTCATTATAATAATAATGCCTCCCACACTGATATCGGTTTCATTGAACCCAACCTACGTAGGCGTAATTTGATAATCCCCTTTTGTATTCGCAGTACAGAAGAACACACTATTATAACCCAGTGGGACAAATGGCCGATATCAAATCAAATCAAATCATCTTTATTTCGGGCATCAGATGCCCATATAGCAATGCCTTAAATCTAACATACATATTAATAATATGATAAATACTTTAAAAAGTCACAACACTGTCACTTGTTGCCGGCGACGTGACTCGACGCTTCGTTCCGGAGTCTCCCACCAATGGTTAGAGAGATCACCTTTTTATATGCCTGTAGTACGGTGCATAGATAATAATAATATAATAATAATATCTATGGACGCTTCACACCATGTCAGTCTGGTCCCGTCGTAAGTACCTGAAGGACTTGTGTTACGGGTACCAGACAACGGAAATATATTAATTAATACTTTTATACTATACACATATTTAAGATTTTTATTATATCATACACATATTTAATAAATATCCAGACCCGGGAACTTTGAAAAACGTTTTGTTCCATCGGCGGGATTCGAACCCGCGACCCCCGGCTGGAGCTACCAACAGCCCACCCACTGAGCCACAGAGGTCAGACATCCACCAGAGTATTTCCGACCCCCCCCCCCCCCCCCCCGGTCGAAAATAATCTGGTGGAATCGAACTCACGTCCTCTGAATCTAGAGCCGCGCTCTAAGCTACTGAACTATACAGGCATTTTACTATATTGAAGCTATAAATAATATCCAAAGCAAATTATGATAACGAGAACTTGCTAGTTCGGGATTGCGGTCGGTAATAATTTCTATTTCATTTATAGATATCACTTATCAAAGAGAAATAAGCACGTCATTAATTTCCAACGCTATTGCTCTGGAGCTTACTAACGGTATTCCTCTATTTGATATTTATTAAGTTCAACATCGTCATTCACCTATAACTACTACGGCTCCTAGACTATCAATTTTATGGTGCAATATCGCACACAATATTATCTACTGAACAACTTATTTGATAACAAGATTAATAAAATATTGCACATTACGTGATATTGTACAATAAAATTGATCGTCTATAGGCCCGCTTACTATTTTTTGTCTACTTTCAAATATTACATTAAGGGTTGGACCTCATCTGGCAGCACGGAATCGCCTTTTTCCGTCGCCTTTTCTCTTTCTGTCGCTTAGAACTGCCATTTGCTAGACCGAGACAGAAAGCATAATGCGATAGCCTCGTGGATTCCGCCGCGTTCTATCGCATTATGCTTTCTGTCTCAGTCTAGCAAATGGCAGTTCTAAGCGACAGAAAGAGAAAGGGCGACGGAAAAAGGCGATTCCGTGCTGCCAGATAAGGTCCGACCCTTAGAATCCTCTCCGCGTTGGGTACACAATATGTATTTATCCGCATATTATTGTCATACACAATCTACTTCTATCGTGGCCAATTAAATATAAAATATATGATGCCCCTTTATTTTTTGTACCTATCATGGGAGAAACAGGAGAGTATCTCTAGACAACTGTAATCATGGGAGTAACCATGGTTTTCCATCATAGCCCAATGGAAAATATCGAAGTCAAATGATAAATCTAGGCATAAAAAATTCCTTGTCCCAACAAAAGGCTCAACATTCAATATTACACAAAACGAAAATACCGTGAAATTGATACAAAGTTGTGTATTCAATTAAAATGAAGACATAATTTTACATTCGCTACGAAATATGATGTGGAATAAATTGACATTATCAAGTAACATCATTCTACGTAATAACTCTTTAGTTCCCAACAAAGTGGAAGAGTCTTTGGAGCGTGAACCGTATAACTTACACCGTACGAGCGCAAAGACGAAAACAGCTACAGTATACAGTGTAATATTACACAGTAGAGTAACAACCACTTCTTAAAACCAGAGCCGTTTGATGTTACTGTGGCGTGGTATTGTACCTTTTTGTTAGCGAAAATGATCTCAAATCATTCTTATGTGTGTCAGCGCCTGATTTGGCAGCATACTTGGACTATTATCACTAGCAGGAATATAGTTTACCGTATGTAACTTACATTGTACACGGTATCTGAAAACACGGCGGAAATTTATACTCCCCAATGAATTTTAAGTTACACGATTTATTAAAAGTTTTTATGATTTAGGATTTTTGTGAGGCGTTTTATCGCGACGCGACGGAGTAAAGACAAATCTGGAAAGGGTGATGCTTAATTACGTAACTTTCTCGTGAATCCATTCTATATTTGGACAGCGGGTCGCTTGGAAAATCTTCTTAGTTTCATTGTAAACGTTTTGCTTGGAATTTCTGCTTTGTTTGAGTGCTAACTGCTAAAGTTTAGCCGAATTAATAATGTTTACACACATACATTTTATGCCTTAGATTTAACCAGCAACTCCGTTTGCACTAAAACTTAATGTTTGGTGTGGGTATATTATCATCACAACAAAAGCCAGATCCTATGTCTTTTACCGGCACTGAAAGTATCTCCATAACATTAATTAAATATAATTATTTAAATCGGTTCTGCAGTTTAAAGAGGTTGCAAACAAACAAACACACATCTTAAAACTATATAGACGACTTAGAAGCTGAAATGATTTGTAGAATAAAGATAAAATACCAACAAGAAGTATGTTTACAAATAATTCAATAATATCCTTTGAGGATAAAAATAAAAATAGCGAACGAAATCCAGAAATAGATGAACAAAATTCTATTTAAGACCGTGATTTATATCCGAATGAAAATAGTTTATTGGGTACCGAAGATAAGGAACAAGTATACACGATAGCGGGCAATAAAAGAAGTGGCACAAAGAATGGTCTTATCACTAAAGAGCTATATTTTCTAGACAACGCGCTTCGGGTAAAGGATATACAATACCGAACGGATGTGTTCTATTTTGTAGAGTGGAAACGAAAAATACTTTGGAGAAAATGTTTAATTTGTGGCAACTGCTTAAGTTAAAATACTTTACACTTAAAATACTTTGCGATTGTAATATTAGAATAATAAAAAACAGCAAGTTTTTGTTAAACAAATAAACAAAATAGCAAACGGGTCACCTGATGGAAAGCAAGAATCAAGCGAACGGAATCAATTTTGAAGAAAAGTACTGTTTGCGCGTTTTTGGCTGGCTTGGTTTGGCCTTTTACTCGAGGAGTGAAGAAAACAGCTGGATCGACTTCTTGCGTATCAGCTAAAAACTTTTACAATATTTTGCGATTTTTTAGAGAAAACGTTAAGGGGTTACAATGCGTATTTTTAAGATGGAGAATGCAAAATGAACCTAGGTGCGTATGAGGGGTGACACGACTGCGTATCACGTCATCGGCGGCCAATCGCTGCAATTATCGCGTGATGGGTGACCAATGGGCTGCTGCAGGCATGATACGTCAGCTAGGAGCAGGATAGCAGATATATCCTATTTTGTGCGTGAACAAATACTTAGAGTCCTGGAAATGGACTGTATTTTTGAAGTAAAACGCGCACGAGAAACTTAGTTGCAATCAACGTCGAATATAACACAAAAGCCAAACACAAATTAAATTATGTAATTCTCATAACTGAGCATTAAAGTCTACAATGTAGATTATGATCTCGGACATTAATATTTAAAACAAGTTTTCCTTTTCAGTTGCAAGTCCTTCAGTCATAACCTGAGATATTTTATAAGATGCTTAGTATTCATTTCAACTACTATGCTAGCTTGTTGCATTACGAATGAAATGGGGTATTAATAGTAAAATTATATTTTGCTTTCGTGCTTTTATGCACTTCTATCAATTTAAACATATTAAGATATTTATTTGAATTTAGCTTTTGGTTCAGTTTCAATTTTCTTTTTACAATTTTAAATTAGATTTTTTTCGATCCAATTCCGAAATAACGGGTTAACTTAGCACCATAATTTATCATGTCTATCTGTAGGCTTCTTCTTCTTCTTCTTCTTCTTTTCTGTAATTTTATTTACTACTAGATCCATCTACGTGTTTGAAATCGCAGTTAAATTGCGGAAAAAAATGAGGTTAAACAAACTTCGCTACATTTCCGCACAGAAGCATTCCCTTTATTATGCGCTTCTTCTGAACAGATTAAATCAATTGCACTTGTATACACATTATTGTTTCCTCGACGTGTCGTGAATAATTATCCCCATGGAGCGCCTTGATTAATGGACCGAGCGACAGCGGTCACGCCTGCCGTCTCCTTCACCCCTTCATCTACCCCGATGACCTTACTCCCATACAAACAAAGGCGAGTATCGTTCGCACGCTTTGACATTTTGTTTTACATTCTACCCGCATTATTTATTATCACGTGACATTTGTATAAATATGATTAAAGATATTCAACCCGCGACTCCTAATTTCGCGATTTTATAATTATGTTACGATGTTTTGTGTCCTGTTGTTTTGAAATACACCCGCTGTTTCGTTAAATATGCAAAGGGCACGTTTTATTCTTTTGAATTTGTAACCGTTTTTACAATATTGGATCTGTTTGCTCAGGAATTAAGAGTGATATTAAACCTCAGTTAATTAAGCTTCAGAATTAGACAAGTGTCGTATTTCTAATACATGTTACGAGTATTAACATTTAAAACGAGTACCTTAAGATTAAGTTTATTGTCACTTGATTATTGTCAATGCCTGCTGAGGGTCTCAGAATGTACTAGAAAAAAATATCCGACAAAACCGCACCTGAATCTTATTTACGTTTATCTTAAGCAAATCGTTGGAATATCTTGTGGTTTTCATCTCTTTTCAGAGCGTTTAGTAAAAGCGCACAAAGTACATTGTTCAGAGTATCTGTCGGGAGGACCTCAAGCCTCCTGTCACCGGCAGTCGAGGGTGACGTAAATAGGGTTCGTGTGCTGTCTGCCCGCTTTTATTCACGTTTAGTTTTAAAAATGTCTGAACCTGCTATAGAATATTCTCGTTTGAATAGTTCGGATGAGTAAAAAGGATTGTTATAGAGATGACTTTGATAATGTTGTGGTATTCCCTACTAGATGTTTTAATATTTTAGTGTCTAAATACGCTATCAAAAGTGTATGTGATTAGATATTAAGTGGTTTGTGAAATCATCGATTAAGAGCCAAAGGTCGTCATAGTGAATAATAAAGTTGTAAAAAGATAATCGTTGTTACAAAGAAACAGAAAATTATGATAATTTTAAGCTTTGATAACACGTCGATTCTATCTGCCTTTACTTGAATTGTAGGATTCTATTGTAGTTACCACTTACCGTATACTTTACTAAAACGAGTTTTATCAGGTGAAGCATTTTGATACGAGTATAATACTCCACTTTCTTCCGCCGCCGAGCTGCTCGCTCACTTTATATCCGTGCAAGGTTTAAAATTGATTTACTTACGTCAGGAAAATACTTTGAATAATACATGGCATAGCTCGTGCTCACACCACTTTACGATTTGAATGCAGATGTCAACATCGTGATGATCTGAATTTTCTCATACTACTATCACTGAATTAAGCTGTGGTAATAAACTAGTAATGAGTGCATTTAGCTGTAAATCATACAGAAATCTACATTTATAACATTAACACTTTTAATATTAATCGTTTCAAATGGCTGTGGAATTGTGAAATTGGAATTAAAACGATAATTAATTAGAGAAATGGTTTCGCTATTGTTGGAAAGGTGAGGAGGTATTTGGTAATTGGCTTCATGTGAGTGAAAATTTCATTATAACATTGGGATTCGAAGAATTAATTTCACTTTGATTATAGATTTGAATTGTTGTTTCGGTACAATGAATAATATTATAGCTGTTTTCTGCCGCTTACTTCAAAATTAATTAAAGACGTATGTGTTTTCGACCTTTATTAACTTTGGCATTTAATATGAGCCAGTGAATTATTCGATGTATGTGAATTCAAATGTCAAATTTACCGTAAATGAATCAATGAATGTATAAAAATAACTTTAAAACAAATTCCAGTCTGAAACCTAAAAACTTAAATGAATTACTATTAAAAAGGGTCGCAAAAAGTATATCAAAGAAGGTCTTCTGAGAATTCTTGAAATTTTAAAGTGAAATTCAATGTCACTACAAGAATTCGATATGGCCGCTAGCGCTAATAGAAAATGAAATCGAATTAACCAATAGAATCAGAAGTACCCGGGGTACGAGAAAATTCGCGAGGAAATAATTAAATTTCGAGATACTTTTTGCTTGTACATTAAATTAGATACAGATAGGATAGAATCGAGAGCAAAGTAAATTATTGGAAGGCTGTATCAATATAATTTTTTGAAGGAGATCCTTTGTGAAATATCTACTGCCTATTTACTTGGTGACACACTTTTGAAGATTTAACTTAGCTTTTATCACATTACAAAATATGATGACTAATATGGTGATATAACTTTAGTTACATTTTTTTAATGTAATATGAGGGCAAACGAGCAAACGGGTCACCTGATGGAAAGCAACTTCCGTCGCCCATGGATACTCGCAGCATCAGAAGAGCTGCAATTGCGTTGCCGGCCTTTTAAGAGGGAATAGTGTAATAGGGGAGGGTAGGGATGGGAAGGGAAGGGAATAGGGGAGGGTAGGGAACGGAATAGGGTAGGGGATTGAGCCTCCGGTAAACTCAAACTCAAACTCAAATTTTTTTATTCAGAATAAATTTTTGCAAATATTTTCTGAAAGTCTACATGATGCCTACCCACCGGTTCGGGAACTAACTAAACTCACTCACTCGGCGAAAAACAGCGCAAGCGCTGTTTCGCGCCGGTTTTCTGTAAGAACGTGGTATTTCTCCGGTCGAGCCGGCCGATTCGTGCCGAAGCATGGCACTTCCATTGAAATAGAAAGATTTTTTTAAAATACAAGGAAAATAAAACATTAACCACAATCTCATAGTAAATGCTAGTTTGAAATAATAGTATTTTACTTCAAAATGTACGTAATTGAGAATTAAAATTGCCTTAACTCAAAAATTACATAACCGATTTTGTTGAAACTTGTAGTGTTCCCTAAGTTGAACAATACCTTGTATACAAAAAAAAAAGAATTACCTAAATCGGATTAGTAGTTCTAGAGATATGCGAACACAAACATAAAAAGTACATACATAATATAAACTTTTGAAATTGAGCACATATTTGTTCAGACACTGAAATAGACTAACATATACAAAAACTGGGCAGTTTTGTAAATATTAAATACATACGCGTCGAATTGATAACCTCCTTTTTTTGATGTCGGTTAAAAATAAAATGTGCTATTGCTACAGAACACACTTTACGCACGAACGATTTTCGAGTGATCTTTGATCGTTTCCCTCTTATACGAATGCGTAGAGATTATTTCACTCTGTACTTTATCCTTAAGATGAGTTTAGTTTACGGGATCCTTTATTACCTTCTGACCTCCTTGTTTACTGCCTGCCTTTTCTTCCTTAATTAAAATTACCCAAAATACATTTCTCCCGCTTTCGAGCCCTCTGAAAAATTCTTATTTTTATGAAAGCAATATTTTTATCTCAGTGTCACTTTTATTAAGAAATGTAATGAGACCTCCGCTTCACGGTAACCAAATTTCCTTAAAACTAAAGCTTTTTATGAAAATCTCTGCCCTAAAATGGAAGCAGCCTGATAGACTCATATACTTAAACATTTACTTGTCGTGAAAAATTCTACGCATATTTAAATCCAACACGGCGAAAATACCTTTTTGCCAAAGAAATATACTGAAATGATTAATTTGAAGGTGGTGTTGACATTTTCTGGTGTGTTCATGACGTATGCGGGAACATTTGGAATATAATGGCCTTTTCGAATTTCCCTTTTTGATTAACCTTCTTCTTTTGTATGAAAAGGTAACGGAACGTTCCTTTAGCTTTCTTCTCACTGAACTTTATCATCTTTTAGGCTTTTTGCATTTAGATCAGCATTACTTTCATTCACCATTAGTGAAGTTTCCGTTTCTTATTACTATTAAAAGCAGTATTTGTAATAAACAATATCAATGCATAGCTATTTTCAATCACTGCTAATGCCACTGTAACATGATACTGTAAAAATTTCCATATCAGATTAGCAGTTTGGTAGCGAACTTCGGCCATTTGCAATATTACCATGAAACTCGCACGTGTACCGATCTGCACTCGTTTACTAAACTACTTTTTGTTTCAAGTTTCCGTTCTATATTTTTTGTAGCAATTATCATTATAAGTTTGCGCTGGTTCATTATTGGTTTTCTTGTTACTTGCGGAACAGTTTTCTTTTTATATTTTTCTGTTGGTAAACATGTTTTAGTAATGATCATTTTATAGCTTGGATTTGATGAGGTCAAATATTGTAGTTAGTTATCAATATCTTTTCTACACAAGTTATTTCAGATTTTATTTCCTTTCTCATTGTTACTTATTTATGTATCTATATTATCCTTATTTAGATGATAACTAGCTTTTTTTCGCGACTTCACCCGTGTGTCTTACTGGTGTGAAATACTATGTGTAAATTGTTAAAAATATTAAAATTAAAAATTTAATGATTTAGACATTCCGATTTGTCCTTATTTATTTCATTATCATAAAAATATCGATTTATACTATGTGAGCCAGTATTTATATTATTCAATTGAAATAAAATAGTATAAATCGATGAATGAATCGAATGAATCAAACGAATGAAATACAAGAAAATAAAATATTATAATAATGTAACTATAATATATAAACAAAGGTTTCTATTCATTTCATATTATCATATGAGCAAAAATAATGAAATACAAGCACAATTCAGATACGTATGATTAAATTAGGGAAAGTCAAAGTAATGTTTATGTAATTAACAAATTACAGCGAAATCAGCACCGTTACACCGTTCACAATTATTTTGCCTCTACCTCTATGAGAGTGGTCCTTAATGTGTTGGAATAAAGGTAGAGGTAAAATTACTCTGGATATGCTTTTGAAGTAATTCGCGTGGTCGAGGAAACCGTGAAAGTAATTGCTGTACATTATACCATGTAGGCACTTACTAGTAAGAAATGTTGTTTAATATAATACCTAGTTGGTAAAAGAACAAAGGGAACTATTAACTAACAGCTTTATTTTTTCAGATACGAAAGTACCACGAAAGGAATCTAGTAATATCATTCAGGACAGTATAAAATATAGAGTTTTAATAGAGTCCCACTCAGTTACAAGATACTAAGTAGGTACCACTATAGGAAGCCGTCTAAAAGCTATCTAATTTAACATAGCATCAGATATCAATCAGGACAGTATAAAATATACAGTTTTAATAGGGCCCGACTCAGATATAAGATACTAAGTAGGTACCACTATAGGAAGCCGTCTAAAAGCTATCTAATTTAACTTAGCATCAGATATCAATCAGGAGCGTATAAAATATAAAGTTTTAATAGAGCCCGGCTAAATTATAAGATACTAAGTAGGTACCACTATGGGAAGTACACTGCCTATTAAGACTATTAGTATTAGTATTGTGCTTATTAAGAAATTTTGTATTTGTTAAAAAAATAAATTAATCGTCTGATGTTTAGTGGTTGAAGTCTAAAAACGGTGAAGAATTATTTAACATACAAACAAACACCACCATTTTTTTAAGCAAAAATCTTACAAATACTGTCAATAGTTCCATTGGATTATTGTTAAGAAGTTCCATTACGTCACAGTACTCACAGTATCAATTTTTCCCGCTCACCGATTTCGCCCAAATAAGGCACCATCTAAGAATACCGAGAGAGGCTGAAAAACGAAACGCAATATTACCATTATGGATAAAAATACAGACACGATTCAATATTACGAGATGGCAACAAAGTGACATGGCGTAATATTAAACAGGATACTCATTATTATAAATGTGAATTTATGCTTGTTTTTCTGTCTAAAAGATCTTTACGCTTAAACCGCTTAGCCGAGATAATAAAGTTTTGTATGAAGATAGCTTGAATTCTGTAAAAGGATAAAGTACAGCTTTCGTCACAGAGGTGTATGCTATTCATATTGTGTGGCGTTAAGAAGTTCACTGTAATCTCGGTCATTCAAAAAAGGTTTTTTAGCATCTAATTAATTAAAATACCGTTGTTACTTTGGAATACCGAGCTATAATTGAAATTTGTTTTCGCGCAGGAATCGTACATTTTCCTGGGATAGAAATGTTCCCTATGACTCGTTTCTCAGAGCATCTCCATATCCATCTTAATCCTTCGATCGCGGATTCTTGGAAATGCTATTGTTATTATATTGTTGTCGCGATCACCGGTGTTCTTATGAGGCTTGAAGGATTAATCGATTCAGCCGTGTAAGCGTGAAGTAGTAACAGACACATTTTCGCATTTGTAATATTAGTGTGTTTAGGTATATTTAATGTATTAGTACCAAAAGATTTAGTAAAATCTAAGCAGTCCAGAACCCATTATCAGAATCGCCGCACTAATCAACCGCCCGGGCAGAGCGGATGTGGGATTAGACTGCACTTTTAATACCACACTCCAACGAGCTAGTGTGAATTGGCTTTATGTACAGTCGGAGGAATTGATTGAGACACATGCTATTTTAATCGGGCTATAACAAGTCAATATAATTTGTAATTTATTGGGCAAGTTTAAAAGCATACTCTTATCGGTCCTAGAACAGCTCGTCATCATTCATTAGATCAACACGACACTAGATGCCCGAAATGGTCGCAGCATCATTTCAGAAAGCATTAAGTAATAAAATTCAGTATACTAGCAATTCAAAAATCAAAATCAAATTATTTTATTTCCAAATAGGTTAACAAAGTTACTTTTAGAACGTCGTGTCTACATGAGGCCTACCACCGGTTCGGGAACTAGCCCGGCGAGAAGAACCGGGCGTAAGAAGTTGTCTCTTTATTCTTTATATTTATTCTAGGGATAATATTTTTATATCCTCAAGTTTATATGCATCCCTGACACAGATACCTGAGCTATATTAAAAATAGTTCAGAGGGTAGTTTTAAAAATATTCTCCATTGAATATTCCCACCGCGAGTAATATTAGGTATTTACCCCGTAATCCCCTAAGTGAAATCGAATCTATCTCGGAGATGAAATCTATTAATCACGCGGATTTAAGTAGAGCTTTTGAGTGAATTTTCTGCACGGAAATCGCCTTAGAATTTGGAAATGTAGTTTTATATTGCAGATTTTACTGTGACATGCTTGGATTCGTCAAAGCCGCAACAATGACTATGTAAGGCATCCATTAGACGGTAGGTTTTGCTGTCAGTTTTACCACAGTCATGACTGTGACTGATAGGTAACCTACCGTATAAGAGCGTGACTGACGGTGATTGACGAAAAATCTGGATACATTCGTCAGTCCATGAGTCACCATCAGTCAAACATAATTCATGATTGATGGACTTGACTGACGAGGAACCTACCGTGTAATGGATGACTTAAGGTGCTCCCAGACAGAAGTTATATAACGTTAGATATTTTTTTTTTTTAAGTTTACAGTTTGACAAGATATTGTCTTTAACCCGTGAGCGAGTTGTGTAGACAATATACAGGTTCTCTTATTTCAAAAGTTAACTGAGCTACAAGACGTGGAAGACAAACATTAAATGATACATACATTGCATGTATTTAACAAAATTATAATTTACAGAAATGATAATAAATATATTATTATAACGTTAGATAGTATAATTTGTTAAAAAAAAAAATCTAAAATTTTTAACAAATTATAACAAAAGACATGTTTATTTTTTGACATGTTGTAGCGTATGTTACACGGTGTTATAAAATGTTATCGTGTTACACAACGTTATATAACGTTATATAACTTCTGTCTGGGAGCACCTTAAGACAAGAAGAGAACATAACACTAATGCAATTGCGTCGAAGAGGCATACTAGGAGATGCTTTTTCTTCGAAGTGTTTACTGTTTACTAACGTGATGAAGGACGATTTTAATCGTGAATCCCACACTCTTAAGGACCCAGGGTATGTTATAATCAGAGTATGTTGTGGTGATGACATACGAAGCGGTACATACATACAAGGTAGAATTTCACCGCAGGGCTGGTGCACAAGTCAAAGGTTGGCTCAGCTTGCAAAGTAATGAATGATCCTGAGCTCTATTCTTTCAGCGCATAAATTTCTTAACTATTTTATTTGGCAGTGAACTATAGTTACTAACATTGTTAACATATATTTTTAGATAATTTGAATTAGCACTTAGTTGTAAGAATTTGCCTTAGTAGTCAAATCTAATAACAAAATAAATAGTTAGTCAAATAAAAGCGCTAGTTTTATTATAAATATGAAATATTGTGAGCAGAAATGATGAAGGCTAATGCATGATTACCATCTAATCAACTCCGATTATGTTCACTGTTCTAGTCTATTTAACTATTGATTTTCCCGGTAATAAGGTTTAAGTCTGCTCTACCGTGAACAGTTGATATTTACTGCGGTAAATATCGAGATATGATTTTAAATAAACAACCAATTATATAGAATACACAGAGCCTTCCAATGTACCATGAAATATATTCATAGCTAAATGGCAGACCTAAATATTTGGTTCAGCTGTATCAAGTCCAGCTTAAAGAATATTACGACTTATAATATAACCTGACCAAATAAAGTAGGTACGACAATTGCCATGATTGTACGCTCCCGAATTCGTACCGAAAGAAAATCACGGGCAAGAGTAATTTATTGCGGGGACAAAATAAACATTAGGTCAATCACCTAACAGCAGGTGGGCAATGTCAAATA
The DNA here is from genome assembly GCA_905333045.1 of Lysandra bellargus. Lineage (NCBI taxonomy): Eukaryota > Metazoa > Arthropoda > Insecta > Lepidoptera > Lycaenidae > Lysandra > Lysandra bellargus. The sequence goes on along the minus strand of HG995361.1, from coordinate 6,541,424 downwards.
CGACATAAAAATCACTAAATCTTTGTTTTACGTGTACAAAAAAAAGAAAAATTGTTTTTGATCACAGATAACATTCAAGGTCGCCATTAATTTTGATTCTCGCCGCACACGTATTTTATTAGTATTGTTAACGCGAAGTAAATGTATTGTGCGATTGCAGTTAGAATTAATAGCGCGTGGCAACCCTAACGATCGGTCAGTTGACACAGAGCGATAGCGGTCGCTTATCGCGGTGGGTCACGCGAATACGCGCTGTGCGGGTCACGATATCGTACACGACTTATCGGATAACAGAAACACACTGCATCTTCATACTGGACCACTCGAATCGTTATTCGATTCAATCGATTAATAAATTCATTTCTTTTCCTTTATTCATTCAAATAACATCCCTTCGATTGTGGAAAAACGAGACACAATAGCTTATCTATTGTTAGCTGAATTGTGCAAAATTCATATAAATCTGGTGTCTTTAAGGACATTAAAATATAAACGTCCGATTTGATATGTTATTGCATATCAGGTTTTATCCAGGATGCACGTCAGGCCGCAACCCGCACACGACATATCGTGTCGTGACTCGTGACCCACTCGAGGCACACGTCGTTTCAGGCCGTGTCCCGGTGTCCGCTACTGCCTTTGTTACGTGTGTTAACGTCCGTTGTAAATAATGTTCACACTTTATAACGATTTTATCGCAATGCAGTGTTTTTATGAGATTTATATTCACTTTACCGAAATTAATTGAGAAAAGAAGCGAGACAGCAGAAAATGCGTACAAAATAAATCGGTGCTTTCAGTTCAATTTTAGAGAGATAAATTGACTTAAAATTTAAATTTAAACTTATCAAAAACACAGACAAAATATACTATAAAAGATTAAATAATATTATCAATGTAAAAGTACATGTCTACTGGTTAACAATTTACGAATAAAGCACTGATTCACAAATCGGTTGATTCAGATAAGTATGACCATTGACCATATGAACTTAAAGTCCTGTTGACATAAATTTATCCTGAAAAAATCATCCCCCTTAGGGTGGGTTGCACCAGAGGCGTCGTTAAAGTGAGAGTATAAAAATTTTTAGTGTCCGTGCAAATCGTCAGAAAAAATATTTCTTATAACAACACAGTAAATTTTCACGAAAAAATGTCGATTTAAGTAAGTATGAGTGGTTATGGTTATGGTTAAATATGGCGTCCTTAACCAGAGATTTGATGTTTCGCACTGTAGTTATAGTTACAGTTATAGCTAAAGTAAGTTGGTGCAACCCACCCTTAGTCTGTCACCGTCCACAGTTAACGATATTTAACTATGATATTAAACGATAATCCATTCCCTCACACACAAAAACGCAACGACACTCTAAGATATCGGGAGCACTGGAGCACTAATACTTTTCCTGTACAGTGTCACGTCAGACCGGAAATCCCGTGCTAAATTACGTCCAAGTGCCCCAATATCCGACCCTAACGAGACTTTGATTACTAGTTCGGTCATAACTTGTACAATCAATACGTAAGACCCTCGTTTCGGTTATTGTTATTTTTCAATTTCAAGGGATAATGTTTTTGTATTACATGTTATAGACTTGTTGAATTCGTTGGGTGGTTGGAAATAATCATTTTGAGGCTTTCGAATGTACGTTCTTGAAATGATCGAGATAATATTTTTGCAGTTTACAATTTTTTTTTTAAATTTGCCAAGGCCTGTTGGGCAGTTGACGTTGCAATGAAATGAGCAATACAGATATAAATAATTGATATCACAACAATAACGATAATATAATGAAAAGATTTGAATTCATAGAATAGATGCTTGCGGTGTTAGGCTTATTCAAATTTTTTATGGCAATACTGTCTTTTCACGTTGCAATGTAAAGTTACCCTAAGATAAAAAATATCTTAAAAGTTTTATTTAGGGAAAACTCAATGAGGCAAGCTGTAATTATTGACTGACATTCCATTAAACTAGTTTGAAGTTTAATTAGTGATTCAGTCCCGGACAAAATTAAATTACGAACAAAAATAACCCGATGAAGCAGCAAGACTTACACAACTATTCCAATAATTACATACTTTCAACAGCTATTCTGTTTAGCTGTTGAAACATTGTTGTGTTAGCATTATCTTGAGATATTGAAGATAGATGTTTGTTAATTTGTTAATGGAATAATTAATAAATACTTATATAATAATGCTCTACAACAAGGCAAGTTCTTGATTTACACGCTGGAACTACTCGACAAGATATCAAAATATCACTTCTACGATACTGTTTTTAGTGGTTTCAGGAGTAATTTATATAAGACGTACATTAACAAATGTGCAATATTATAAAACAAGCGATAAGTCAAAAGATCTTCCGTTCCCTTTAATAAAGTAGATACTTAACCGAGATAACGATAAAATAATTAAGGATCCTATTATCTCGATCCACGATTTTCTATATTGACTTGACCTGTAATTCTATTATATATATTAAAGATTATTGTCTGTTTGTCTGTCAGGTTGGCGGCGCAACATGTGCGCGTGTGGGTGGCGGCTGCACGCGTTCACCGCCGCGCTCGTGCTCGCCGCACACCTCATCAAAGGTAAGTCTCGACTAGTTGCCCGATCTGTTGACTGATCTGTCGGATGATCTGTTGAGTGGCCGCTGCACGTATTCGTGCTTGCCGCACACCTCATCAACGGTAAGTCTAGACTAGTTGCCCGATCTGTTGGCGGATGTGTCGGCCGATCTGTTGGCGGCTCTACATGTGCACAGTGAAAGTTGGGCGATTGGTTGGTCAATCAGTCGAGTTATCAGAGTTTTTAAACATTTTGTCAGGATGAGGGTGATTAGATACCTTGTACAAATACGATAATTTCGACAGCGAAGATATAAACGTAACTTTGGGGTCTGACATATTAACGCATCGCTAAGTGACATGGCGCTTGCAAAGGCTAATTTCAAATTATATTTTTGAATTCTAACTTTGCTATCATAATGATGATTAATCTATAGGTAGCTTAATTTCATAGATTTAGCCTAGATTTATTGGAAATAAAATCATTAATTAAAATTATATCATTTATTTTTAATTAAATTCTTGTTTAACTAGTATTTTCATAAACCTCTGCCATTAGACAATTTGAGGTTACTTTGTGCATGTCGTAGTCTGTAATTGGAGAATTAGCGTTAATGTGTTCTGCGGTATATCTAGTCGGGTGCCGAATTAATATCGTATCGGATACGTGAGGAATAATTATCCCAACGAGAAAGCCAGTAAATTTATTCGTTATTGCTCTTTAATAAGGTCTAATAAAGTATTACTGAAAGCTAAAGACTTTATGATGTTCTTAGCTACTTCAAGCTTTGCTTAGTCTAGTTATTATTTTCAACATACTGTAATGTTCTAAGTTCTCCAAGTTATGTTTTTTATTGAACATAATATTCAGTAGTAATTTGCTTATTTCCATCATATTCCATAATATTCCAGCGCATCGGGTAAAAACATACAAACGTTATTATTATAAGCAATGTTTATAGACGCTGCAAGATAATGAATTACACAAAATGAATAATATTTTTCTTTTGTTCCTTCATTTTCTTTAATATTAAAATTGACAGTCGTTTTCCCAGGAGGAAAACATAAGAGATTTTTATACTGCACGATACGATATCATGTATTGCGGGGTTCAATTTTAAAGTCTGAATGACAGGTATTATAAGGAATCTTAGTGTTACAAAGATAGGAAAAAACAATAAGAGGGGCTATTGGTATAAAAGGAACTGATAAATATTGATTTAGAACCAAATATAAGAAAGAACAAACGGGGTAGGTTTAATAAGAACCCAAGTTTATACTTGCGAGAGACCGAAACGATCCATTGAAAACGAGTGGAGTTGAATCGATCTATTGCAAGTGGGTGACACGTTTTAAGTCCGATAAGTCATGAGCGATATCGTATCACGTAATACACAAGGCAGGCGGAAAAGCAAATTACAAATGTCATTCGCTCGCATTTGAAATCTTTTTTCTGCTCAAAAAAGACCGGAGCCCGGTGCGAGTGACACGAAAATAATGAAATATTGTGTGAAATACGGAATTGGGACTTTAAATGTATCATTCCTTTCATATTTGATGAATTCCCCACTGGCAACAAAACGGATTTTTCATTTTTAATATGACCAAAGAATGTTCTAGTATGATGAGCAGTGTTGTGATCACGGATATGTATTAATGATAAATATTATAATCATCAACATCTATTACTTATTCCATACTAATATTATATAGCGATAGTGCCTGTCTGTTACCTCTTCACGCTCAAACTTCTGAATCAATCTTGATGCTATTTAGTATAGAGGTAGTTAAAGTCTCGAAAAAGGATGAAGCATAGTTTTTAGCCCCCAAAGAAACAATGTCTAGTTTAAAAGACATATTTTTTTTTCTAAGAACATTACATTCATGTTTTTTGAGAAAATAAATATACATGCGTATCATTGAATGTGTGTCTATCTGTCATGTTGATATACTTTTCCTGTGCATACTTCTATTATCTTGTATTACTATAATTGTGATCTTGCTAAGCATGCTCATTATATTACCAGAGATATGTTTTTAGAATCAAATCAATTGTTTTCTTGTAATCGATATTTGAAACTTTCTCAAATTATAATTACTTGGAAAATCATCAGAAAACTGACAAAGATGTAAGTGAAGCCGTTAATACTTTTAATTACTTCCACGAGCAGCCTTTCATCTAATGGATCCATCAATTCCATACTTTTCGCAATTTAAAACAAAGAAATTTTTATGAAACTTTTGTCATTAAAATATGGGCGTTCAAAATATACTTTTACACCGTTACAAACATACTTTATCTTTAAAAACATTTTAGTTATATTTACCTATATAATATTACAGTGTTATGATTTATCTGTTACTTTTCTGTTTCTTTTATTGTAACCTAATATGTTGTGGGATATGAGTGTGGAGGCCAAAGGAAGATCTTCCGACCGAGCGAGGTGGTATGCTCGGTCAGGCCGGCTACCGGCTTAGGCTGTCACACACTCAACCCATTGAGCCATAGAGGTCATCATATCGAGGTCGCGATAAAAATCAAACTTTTCAAAATCTTTTCGAATCCTCTACACACTACACAGCTATTAACTACTGAAGTATAAAGTACCCCGCAAACGATCAAAGTGTTTGTCAAATTTTACGTGTTTGTCAAACAGTTTGATAGTATACAGCTTTGTTTGAAGCGTTTGTCAAACAAACTACGTGTTTGACCTGTTTGAAGAAAATTTGGATTTGCGTAGCGTTTGACAAACGTGTTTGAACGTATTCCGCCGTATTTGTCAAACAAGATCTCATGATCTCAAACCGATTGTAGCTAATTGTTTGACAAACTTGTTTGATGCACGTTTGATCGTCTGCGCTGCTGTTTGATGAAAACGTAAATTACATCAAACATGTTTGTCAAACAAATTTGGTCGTTTGCGGGGTACTTAACATGAATATTATATTTATTATATACTTCAAAGGTGAAACCTACACAATATACAAATTCGTATGTTTATAAAAACAAAACTCCGTTACATCATGGATAAATCTACATTGTTAATGTACCCGAAATTCCGAAGCGTAGTTATAATGAGTGTGATAAACTTCGCTCCAGTTAATTTAAGACTCTCTGCATATGCATGCTTGCGGCATGCAGGAACATGCATGTAATTAAGCGTGCGTTAGCATGCTGCGCTAAGGCGCTATATCGAAAGTAATTTTACCGCAAGGGCAATTTTATACTTAATTTGTATGACTATAAAGTCGTGAATACGCTGCGGCTAGAAGCTATCGGCTCGCTCGGAAAACATGCGAAAAAACGTAATTGTAATCATTTAAAAAATAACTAGGAGCATTTAAGCAAAATGCTTCTATACGATTTTGTGTTGCAAAGGTGTCTATCAATTAGACTAATTTCCTACAATACATCTATTTTCGCTTAAAAATAATCTTCAAATTTCGTATTTTTAAGAGGTCATTTCGAAAATTAAATGTATCGAGGCAAAATACATTGATCGTGTTTCTAGTTCTTCTCAAACCTAGATAAGTCTATGAAGATATGTATATCTCATTACCAGATTTGTAACATTTCTGAGGGTCCTATAGTATTACGTCAAAAAGGATAGTTTTTTCAATATAGCGCCTTAAAGTGTACCATCAATATTACATGGTACTTATGACCCTGTCGTGATTATGTATGCACACACGACCGTCGGAGGGTTAATCTCCGCATATTATTTATTTAAAGGATGCCTGTATTTATTAGACCCGGAAGGGGTTATGTTTATTCGAATGATTTCCTAATTGCCAAAGGGCAAAGATACTATTAAGGTATTAAACGTGAAAAATCGTTTTTCGCGTGTTTTTTTTTTCGCAACGAAAACAGTTTTTACTCTCTCTTTATACAGTGTGTTCGTATAAACACCGTTATCCTTGAAACCATCAAATGAGCCCGTCAAAATGAACAACTTTTTCTATGAGAACAATGCTGGGAGCTCAAAAAAAATGCCGTCTTCTCACCCATACGGATGCCCGGATCGGCAATTTGTATGAGTATGAAGACAGATTTTTTTTAAATTCCCAGCATTGTTCTCATAGAAAAAGTTGTTCATTTTGATGGACTCATTTGATGGTTTCAAGGACAACGGTGTTCACACAAACATATTGTATTTATTCTTCTAGATATTTCCTGCAAATAACAAAGTGCAGAATTCACTCATGGAAAGCGTTCATTTTTGATAAAATTTATCACTTACCTACTTTTTCTTTCTCACCGAAAGTCAAAGTAATAATATAGTGCATAGGCACCAAACATCAAAATCGGTACATCGATAAGTGATATGAAACTCACGAGTTATCTAGTTATTAATAATAAAAAAATATCATAAAATTTAATTATGCAAAAATGATAATTCCAATTGCAAAGGTAAATACACATTCACGTAATGAATGCTAATCCGCTTACGACTCCTTCTAATGGACATGAATATTACACGGAACTAAACGGTACGTATTAAATTACACATACATCCTCACATACTCACATACCTTAGGATTAGATGCAACGGAATCAATGTAGATTTTAGACCAGAGAAATGCTGTGTTCATTTCGTTAAGACTTTGCAGAAGTTAATTCGATTTAAGCGATTTCCTTGTACCGTCGAAGAAATTGAATAGTAGGCAGATAGCGGACTTACGTCATTTAGTCGAGTTATGTCAATTCAATGGTAGTCGTGATCAATTGGCTTGGTTTGTCCATGCTGGGATTGGTCCGCCGTCTGTCTGTGAATCAATTTCTTCGATGATACATTGATTTCATGATACCAAAACTCTACAAAGAGTGAAATGAAATCTCATGAAATCAAACTCATGAATCAATGTATGATTTTGTGATTCCTGCTCTTTGTAGAGTTTTGGATCCAGTTCCAAAACTTTGCGATAAAGGAAGTGACCGCAATGGCTGCAGGTGCGATTAAAATAGTGACTAGTTATATCACAATGAGTATGTCTGCGATAACTCGATTCAACGCCACTGTTAAAAGATTTTCTTCCGATATCTGGTAACTCAGTGGCAGTTCGTCTAATGTCTATACTTCTAAGTTTAATACTAATATTCTAAAGCAAGATGTTCGTCCATATTTTATTTATTTTTGCAATAGGCTCTAATTTCATTTGGTACAGACACACAGTAGATCACTTTTTTTATGAAAGAAGGGGGCAAACGAGCAAATGGGTCACCTGATGGAAAGCAACTTCATCAATCAGAAGAGATGCAGGTGCCTTGCCAGCCTTTTAAGAGGGAATAGGGTAATAGGGGAGGGTAGGGATGGGAAGGGAAAGGAATAGGGGATGGTAGGGAATAGGGTAGGGGATTGGGCCTCCGGTAAACTCACTCACTCGGCGAAACTCCTGTTCTGGCGAAAAAACTGTTTCACGCCGGTTTTCTGTGAGAACGTAGTATTTCTCCGATCGAGCCGGCCCATTCGTGCCGAAGCATGGCTCTCCCACGTATGGTCTCCCACATGGACATATTCTTACAGCAAAATGTACGGTGTTCACGGGTTCATACAAAATTATAATGATAACTACATAAAAAACTCACATTAGCGCCACATTAAAAGTCACTCGTAGGTACAGCAACAGTTTACATTCGCCGAGTTAAGCGTGCAGAGGGCCCTTATAATGTATCCGACTTTTTAATTACGGACTTTTTAATAGAAACGTACACCTAGCTTAGCTAAGGGGAAAATGGACAGGAACAAATAAAACTAGACCTTTGCAGCCGTTGTGGATGATTTATACAGTATTTTCAGAGTGAAGTTACCACTTCTCAAATACTGTAGTGCCTGGGACAAGATTTAAATGTCCGTATGGCTGCCCAAGGACATACGGCATTCTCGCAACACAGTCAGCCTAGTCCAGAGGAAAGAACTAGTCAATACGTCTGGGACCAACTATGCAGGTTTCACGATGTTTTCCTTCACCGTACGAACGTCCGTATTATGTACTTAAAATCAGAAAATGTCTCATTGGTACATACACGCCTCCACTCGGGATTGAATCTGTACCCTCTACGAGTTAACCATTAGGCCAAGGACGCTCTTCAGGAGCAAATAGGACTCGTATTACCTGTAATAAGTTGCCTGCAACTTTGTTTCACCAAAATTCGTGTTTGGATTCAAGATTCAAGTTTATACAGGGATTGGAAATTTGAGTTTTGTAACTCTTGTCATGTTTTGAACTGTTGACGTTTAGTAAGTACATAAGGCTTCGTCCACATTTGTATCATTTGCGCGATCAGATCTCTGATCAGATCTCCGTCGCGTATCATCGAAGCGTATCAAAATGATACGCGTATCATGATACGCCCCGATCGCTATTAACCGCGTATCTGATACGTGTCGTATCAAATACGCGCATGATCGGCAGAATGATCTAATAGGCGTCCACACTATGATACGCATACTTGATACGGCGCGATGATCGCGACGAAGATCTGATCGCGCAAATGATACAAATGTGGACGAGCCTTGATATTAGCTGCATTTATTATTTAGTATATTTAGCAAGAAACAATATTATTTTAAAGACTATTTTTTCAAAAGAAATTCAAGTATCTTATTTACAAATGGACAGGCTTTAAGTTCTGTTAACTTGTAGCAATTTTCATATTTTATCTTCTTTAACTTTAATGACGAAATGTTATATTTTACGCATATTATTATTCTCTGCGGGAAAGCTGGAATGTTTCAATTCTAGGAAAGGCTTTTGCCACAATCCAATACCATTTTCGCTTATGAAACATGACACCTGAACCAACGTGTAACTTCTGTATTTGAGTAATTATTTTGAATGTGGAATATTTGGCGGTTTGTTGTCTGCTATAGTTTTTTTTTTTTTTTTGTTTAAGCCGCTCTTTCTATGTAAATCTAATTTTGGGATAAAGGAATTCTGTGCAAACTTATTGAGGGAAAACATCTAATTTATTAATTATTTTGGACTTCGGAATTTGTTTGTCTTATTTGAAACTATAATATGATGATATTATTACAAGTTTAACCCTTAATTTACTTCCTGAGTCCCAGGGACTCACATCAAAATTTTAAACGGCCATAATTCAAAAGTCTTAGCAGCTAGTTTTCCCCACGTCTCAGTACCTTCATGTAGTGACGCGAGCGACATGGTGCCGAGAGGATGAGTGCGTACACACCATATTTAGTGAGTTATTACGCCGAGTGAGTCCCAGGGACTCATACCAGTGAATTACGTTATGATTATTTTTATATATTAAAGTTTTGAAATGTTGATTTTTCACCGTTATTTTAATTTAAATTATGTCTGCTTTATTTTTCTGTTGTACAATTGTAGAATGGCTCAAAATAACATGACTTTATCAATCTAAGAGAACACGGAGCAGATTCCATTCTGGAAGCCTGATTTCAAGAAGATTTGGAGGTAAAAATGACATTCATGAAGATGTTAGCCACCCTGAAACAAATTAGCTAGGAGGGAAAGTATTACTATTTATGCCACTACAAAAAGAGAACAAATCATCTGTGCACAAAATGTCTGAAGCCGATATGTTTTACTTGCTCAAAAAATATATGCCGACGTAGCTTTTAGATAGTGGTAGAAACCCACTGCACGTTTTTTTCTTTGTATAGAAGCATACATTAATGTTTATTTTATTTTATTTTGTGTACCTTTATTGATTTAAAAACGTTAAGTTCTTTTAATTTTTTAGAATATTTGTTAGTTTAGAGAAACCTTAAAAATATAATGGTTTTAAAAGACTGACAAGTGCATTTTCTTTAATTTTCAAGAGGATCTCTGAAGTTTGGTTGGTTTTGTTATTTATTCTTATAATTTGTTAAGTACTTAAGAAGATTGTAAAACAAAATGTTGATGAAATTTGTTTCGTTTCATAAAAACATACATTTAAAATATGTGAGTCCCAGGGACTCATAGAAGGTAATTACGTAAATTTCACCTAGTGAATTGAGGGTTAACATACACAAATAATTCCTTATTTATTCTTAAATTATGTTTCTTAAATTTACTTTATGAAGCAATTCGTATGTACAAATATGCTTTACTGCAAGTTTATCAAAACAGTTAATCAATAAAATTAAGCTTCACTGCAAATATGCACAGCATTGAATAAAGTAAAACAAAATATTTGAGCTTCACTCGAAAAATCGTAAAAAGATTTCGTACTCAAACCGTGACATTAATAAAACCTTTCCCGAGCTCGTTAATATCGATTTATACCAATTTATACGTTAACTTGAGAGTATAAAAGTTGAAACGAACAACAAAGTTTAAAATAAAACTAGCCTCGAAGCCTTCACGCTCGCTCGGGCTAAATAATTGACTGAAATAAAAACCCCGCGGCCATTGACGGTAAGCACTTGACAGCGTTAGCCGCGATTTATTTAGCCCCACGATTTTCTCGCTTTTCCCCACTTTTCCTCGCTTTTCCTCGTTTTTCCCCGCTCCTCCCCACTTTTCCCCCATCGACTAACACTAACTCTTTATCGTGATAGAGATTGATATTCCGCGGTTAACTCGTTTTTTCAATTACACGATATCTTTCGTTCGGCTTTTTATCAGTTTTCATTTGGGATAAGAGTTTATTTTTAATCTTGGCGCTCGAAGTTTTTATAGATGAATCCTCTGCTTTTGCAACGCTTTTATGAGGCTATGAAATATTCATTTTGTCAATACTTATTAAGAGTGGAAGACTTTTTTTGCAAGTGTTTTTGCCAGTATCAAGCAGTGGAGTAACTCAGTTGTTGTTTCCTAAATAAGGGTCATAGGCAAGATTTACGCGTACGCAATATAATGATATTGAATGGTTCTACTTTTAAACTTAAGTATATGAAACTAGATTACGCCCACAACCGTCCGCCGAAACATATTTATCGCGCGGGAACCGTACATTTGCCGGGATAAAAAGACGCATCCTATTTCCTTTCCCGGGGCTCAAAGTAACTCTATAGCAACTCCTTTCAGCAAAAGTCGGTTCAGCGGTTTGGGCGTGAAGAAGTAACAGACAGACAGACAGACCCACTTTCGCATTATTGTAATATTAGTATGGAAGTATGGATGTGACATATAAGGTGATCGATGTAATGTTGTGCATGTAAAAGTAAGATGATCGATGCATGATGTGCATGTTAGAATAAATACAACGAAACTTTTATTCAGACGGAAGACCAGTGACAGACAGACAATAAAAAGCACAGATTAAATATCTAATGCCCTAATAGATGGAGTTACCAGTAGATTTTGTTAGATTTATACAATTAATTTTAACAATATTATGTATTAATTCAGCTGCTCCATTTGCATGCAATTTCCAATAACGATATAAATGATACAAACACTTCCATTCTTTATCAATTAACACAACACAATCACAGAAGCGACGGCCCAAAACGTGACCCTCCTTGCACCAGCCCGAGCTAACGGATCCAGTTCTCGTGTGAAGAGCCATCGACCTAATTCAATAGACAAAGCGTTCCTTCAAACCTAGAGTTTTTAGCCGAGATTTAGCTCGATGCTGACGTTTTTAGAGTAAGGAAATTGAGGGTATTTCGAAAAACTTCTTTATTTTTTGAACGCGCAACGTTTATAAAGCCAAAAAACTTTTATGACTACCAGTCGCACAGAGAGATATTTTATGACTTCTTAAGCAGTAACTTAATTTAAGTAGTAACTTAAATAACTCTGCATTTCAATGAAGTCGTAATTCCAATGTCACGTCGTAAAATTGCACCGTTCACTTGGACGCTGTAGCTTTAATAGCGCTTTGTCTATGCTATTAAAACATGACAGGGCCTGTTTCACCACTTCCTGATTAGTGGCGAATAGGCTATCTAACAATTAACTTGACAGATCAAGTATAGATAATCTGTCAAAAAAGTTGTAAATAGCCTATTCGGCACTTTATCAGAAAGTGGTGAAACAGGCCCTTAGACTACATCAAAACAATATCGAATCTAAGATTATAATATTTTAAGTGTTTTTTTGACGTGATAACGTCTTATAATTCGATATGGGGTGCGCGCACGAAAAAATATGACAGTTCATGCGGCGTTACCTCGCTGATCGCTCTGAGGCGTTCCATTTACACTCTCAAGTCTCTCAACAACCGTGGCCCACCTGGGCCGCGCTCTTTGTTTCGATTATATTACGCATTTCGATGACTTAGAGAATACTTTTGCATGAAGAAGTTTGGTTAGTTATGACCTTTGATACATTGACCACACTCTGAATGAAAAATAAATAAACGATCTGTGAGCTATTAGAATTATTTCGGCTATTCAAAATTGTGCTCTATTTCCTACGTGTCAAGGTATGACTTGTGCTTTGTTCGAAGATTTTACTGGATTTCACGAATGTATGTAGCGTTTTGTATTGCGAATAGATTATATAATAATTTATTCGTTTATTTCTTCTGAACAAGTCACTAATTATAGTTTCGAAAGTTTATAATTGAGAAACTAATATCACATCAGACTAAATACTATATTATGATGGCTTGATAGATAGAAAATTTAACATATATTATAATGTAGTTCACACAAACATAAAATATGGATTGTATGTAAGGATATTACATTAATTTTACAAAGAGGGTAGGCCGGATGCCATTTTTTTTTTTTTTTTGCACATTGACCTGCCAACTTTTTGCATAGATTTTTCCCGGAACTGAGGGATTAAGGCTATGACGTTGTCACGTTCAACTATCGTCAGTATACCGACTTTACAGACAACCGATTTTTTTGGTCGGTCGTGGTCGCTCGCCGCTTTGATCGAAGGAAAAGTAGGATCCTTTAAGGAAATTGAAGTGTCATGTATAGCGTAGTTACGTCTAGTATAATTTCAACTTAAAAGTATTCTACAATCTACCCTATATACGGAATTTATCAATCAATTAAGCGTGTCGGAAGTGAAGTCTATAAAGTCCCCTTGAGACAATATTCCAGTTGTGTGAAACTGTCGGTGCCTTAATTGTCACAGATTTTAAAGTTGTTTGATCACCTCGCTGGAACAAAAACGTCATAAGTCTATTTCGGATAACGGCTTATCATGGCCGTAGTAAAAATGCGAATGAACACAAACTCTGAAGATTTTAGGGACAATATGACAATATCCTTGTTCATCTGTAATTTTTTCATACGTATAGAAATGAACACTTTCCTTGGTGACGATAAGCGTCATGATTTTGTGACTAGAAGAATGCATCAATGGGCTAATGGATTATATTGTGATCATATAATATGACTAGATGACGCCCGCAACTCCGTTGCGCCAAATTTCGTTTATCGCGCGGGAACCGTAAATTTTCCCGGGACTCAAAGTATCTCTATGAAAAATTTCAGCAAAATCGGTTCAGAGGTTTGAGCGTGAAGAGGAAACAGACAGACAGACAGACAGACACACTTTCGCATTTATAATATTAGTATGGAAGTATGGATGAGCAGAAGAAAGTTCTCTTGCGCATTGGTCCTGTGTTGCTTGGTATTAAAGACAGCGGCTACCATCACATAAGATTAAGGCATTATTATAGTCTCAATCAGCCTTTCCCAAAGTATGCGATAACGACCCCTTGTGGGCGCTGAAGGTCTAAAGGGGGGTGGTGTAGGACCCAGAAAAAATGGGTGCTTTGTGTAGAGGATCTGGGGGTGATTTGTAAATTCAATTCATCTGGATGCATTTTAAATTGAAACAATGGGAGGCGTTAAAACATACGGCCTGCTGGAACTTGGCCGCGCACTCCGTGCGCTTTATTTTGTTCTCAAAGTGGGCAGTCGACAAAATAAGTTTGGGAATCCATGATCTAAATACAAGTACTGATAGTGTGAAAATCCATACTAATATTATAAATGCGAAAGTGTGTTTGTCTGTCTGTCTGTTACCTCTTCACGCTCAAACCGCTGGACCGATTTCGCTGAAATTTGCCATGGAAATACTTTGAGTCCCGGGAAAGGACATAGAATACTTTTTATCCCAAAAAACTGTACGGTTCCCGCGCGATAAACGAATTTTGGCGCAACGCAGTTGCGGGAGGGAGTCATGTAGTTATCCATATTTTTTTGTATGATTTAGTGTTAGTGTTCTATGATGACGATTTTCATTTCATGAGTTATGATATAATAATATTCCATGATAAATGATCATGACTGTTGATAGACTAGCATAATAGCGTTATAAATTGTAGTTTTATTAGAATATAATGTGATAACTATTTTGAACATGGAATAATTGAAATATCAACATAATATCGAATGTTTTACGGAAATTCTATTCATAAGTACCGAATTTTAAGGAACCTATTATAATTGGTTTGATTTCAATAACATTTTGAAGTTATAGCATCTTTAGCTACATTAATATAACGTTTTTGACATCGTACTAATACTTATTATAAATGCGAAAATCCTTTTATTTGTTGCATTTTCACGCCCTAAGCGCTGAATTGATCTTGCTGTTTGGTATGGAGATACTAAGAGTCCCGGGAATAAATAATAAACCTACCTGCATGTTTATGCAGGTACTTTTATTTTATTTTAGATCACAGACATAGATTAAGATAGATACCGCATTTGTATGAAAACGAGCGTGTCACTTTTTTCCTATCATTGTGACGTACCGTTGATAAGAAACGTGTCCATTATCAAGGCCAACGTTTCCATTTGAATTTCTACAGCTCAATACGACACTTTAGGCATTTAGTCATTTTTAAAATTCCGATTGACTTCCGATTCCGATAGCAGACTAAAGAACAGACTTTCAAAAGACGAGCATTGCTCGTCGTTTGGGAACGCGATATAGCACGCGAAGTACATACACATGCGGTATATATCTTGATCTATGTCTATGTTTTAGATTAAGCCTTCAAGGCAAGGGCAACATCATGGCGGCTTGCGGTAAACGACTCAAACAAAATTGGCATCCCTACACCTACGCCCGAAACTTTGGCTGGAACTTGTGTAATATACAAACTTTATGAGACCGAGAATTGTTCAGGAAGTAGTAGCTCTAATTATTATTATAATTACAGTTTTAAAACCTACCATTGTATGTATCAATATATGACGATACTTCATAATATTATTGTGTTTAAAAATTTGTGAGTTTGTTTCTTGGTTATGTATTTCAAGCTAAAGACATAATAAAAGCAAACCAATCAGTTTCCCTGTGGTCTATTATTAACAAATCTCGGTGCTGAATTCTATCAAAATCGGAATAAGAATAACAGTTTAAACGTTACCACGTAGCACACAAAATCACTTTTTATACTTTACTAGCGGCCCGCCCCGGCGTCGCACGGGTTTAAAATATATAGCCACTGAAAAAATGATTAAAAACTATGATCCTTCACGTGGTCTACTTCTTATCTGTGCCAAATAACATTAAAATTGCTCCAGTAGTTAGCGGGATAAGCCCTTTCAAATAATTTCCCCCGTTTTTTTCCACATTCTCCTATTAGTCTTAGCGTAATAAAATATAGCCTATAAGCCTTTCTAGATAAATGGGCTATCTAACACTCAAAGAATCATCAAAATCCGTTGCGTAGTTTTAAAGATTAAAGGGAACACATGAGGGAAAAAAGCGACTTTGTTTTATAATAAGTATTTGCAATTTAATGTATATTTTAAAAATATAATGTACCGGATGAATGCACTCAATTTGACACATTGACACGGATATGTTTAATCCTGAAATTCCCCCGGTGCTGCAGATGAACCACAATATAGTAATTAATAAACCGCAATATTTAAATGGTTGTATGTTGATACTCGCGGTATATTCATACGTTAATGATCGTCATCATTAAGGTACAAGTTGGAACGCCTCCGTGGTCTAGTGGTATAGAGCGCGGCTCTTGACTCGGAGGTGGTGGGTTCGATTTCCGCGTTGGAAACATGTTATTTCCAAGTTTGGTTAGGACAATGCAGGCTGATCACCTGATTGTCTGACAAGTAAGATGACCCATGCGTCGGATGGGCATGTAAAAAGTCGGTCCCGCGCCTGATCTCTCGCCAGTCGTGTCGTCTTCCGTCCCACTGGGTAATGAGAGTAAAGGAATAGAGAGTGCTCTTGTGTACTGCGCACATACTTGGGCACTATAAAATTACTCCCACGTAGCTGGCCTGGTTTCAATGAAACCGGCCACCGTCACCGAAACCGGTGTGGGAGCTATTATATTTACAAGTTGGAACCGGGCGACACGCGACAACTGCAGACGATATTTCGTCGCGATACTATTGGTTTCTATGTTCTATGAATTGTCGCTAGCTTCGTGTCACTAGCGGCGGCGGAGGGTATATCATAGAAATACATAGAAACCAGTAGTCTCGTGACGATACGTCGTCTGCAGATTTGTCTCATGTCGCTCGGTTCCAACTTGTACCTTTATTGTATGTATGTATGCGGATAGACAGACAGACACACTTTCGCATTTATAATATTAAGTAAGTATTTTAATGTGGATATTTTAGTAACATATGAAATCAATAAATAATTTAATTACTAGCAAACTGTTGGGAAGTGCCGAGATTCCGTGTTCGTGTCTGCGGCCGCCTCCGCCCTCCGCTCCCTTACGCCTTACGCCGCCCCCGCCGCAAACTTGCACTAAATTACGGTGAGGAAATACAAGAAATTTCATGCAAATTGCATTTGAGGTTTGGTACAATCAATTACACAAACTTTGGGAAAAAGAAAGAAAAAATTGAGTTAACTAGATCGCTCGAAACTTCGTTGGCACTATATTGATTAATCACAATGAAACAATAGTTTTTTTTGAGATATAAAATTAGTATCCGTAATTTTTACTTAATGACATAACGTTGAGGTAAATCTAATTTAATCAAAATCAGATCAGCGAGCGCTTGAAGAAGTAACACTCAAACAGACTAATGGCCTCGTGCAATCACAATATTGAATGGAAATATGGACGATGCAAGAACTTTATTATAATTATAAAGGTTTATTATAAAAAAACACCCTAATACGAGAAAATACCCTAATACCAAAAACTCTGCTGGTTAGGGTTCCGTTTTAGGCTACCGTAGTCAACCAAGTTTTGTTGATTACAGAACCCTAAAACGGAACCCTAACCAGCAGATTTTTTGTATATTTGTAGGTTAATAGTTATATATAATTAAAAGTAACCTTGTCCTATAAATAAAACAATCCACATTTTAGGACCATCGAGTCAAAGTATGAAATACTTTCTATCTCTGTTAGCTACCACTTTCGAGATTTTTCGAACATAAAAATGTTGTTTGTCTTATCAAAATGTAGCTACTCACAAATAATTTGCTCGTTAGTAATCACAAAAAAATTTGTTCTAGGGCTCCCTATAATAAGCCAAGTGTTTCCAAAAAGTTTTCCACTAGTTAATTATTATTTGTACGTGGACACGTAAATATTATAATACCTAATATATTATGTTAATTTAAATGCTATACAGTAGCATTATTAATTTCAACGCTCCAAATTTAACCCTCAAGAAAGCACACGGTAAATACACCTGCCGAGATAATATACAATTTATCGAACTGCACCGAACGCCCGAGGCAAAACTAACATTGATTTAGCTCAGCACTTAATATACAAATGGACTTGTATCCTGAGGGGATGTATAAAGACGCCATTTTGTATGTCCACACATATGCTGGAAGAAATTGAGAATGTTTTATTTTATTAGCAAAAATTATGTGTACATTTTGTACACTATTGTCTATGTGTATTTTTGCTATATTATGTACTATCAGAGAAGTTTATTCTATATACTTCATATAGCTGATGGCGGCGGATAATTTGGTCGTTATATGTATATGTCAAACCCCTGATGATCAATCCGACCAAATGACATCTGCCCATAGGTCGATGATTAACTGATTTGTAATTTCCTCAATGGTACGCAGAAGCTACAATTATTATTTCGCTGCATGTTTCATAGGTAAAAATAATTTGGTCATAAAATAAAATTTGGTCGTAAAAATCTTTATGAAACTTCACGTTTCCGGTGTTATTTTATAATATTGATTTAAGGAATATTATGTACGCCCCCAATTACATAACCTTCGTGATCCAGCTGTTGGTGTCCATTATTATGTTTTTAATTAATAGTTTGACACGAAAAACTAGCCTATACTCCAATTTCACTCGTATCAAACATTAAAGTACAAAATATATTTGTATATTACGAAAAGAGGTTTTAAGTAAACTACGTTTTAAAATCAGAACAACTTTTTTTCATAAAGCCAAGTCTTTAGCTTAACAGCGGCGCTAGGAGTTTTAACATAAAAACTTGAAAACTTTTAATACGCTTAGTATACACATAAGCGCTTAGCATATTAATGCTAAGATTGTTTTAATACTGCTAAATGATGCACGGTCGTTGCTTACGATAGCCTAAGTTTTATTCAGGCGAGGGAATTTTTAAACCCGATGAAATAAGAGGGTTATAAGTTTGACATGTCTGTCCGTCTATGTATTTATATGTCTGTGGCATCGTAGGTTCTAAAAGGTGATGGCACATATCAGCACGCACGCGCCGAAATGATGTGAAACCTCGCACATTCGTCCGCACCAGCGGGGCTAAAATGGTCACATTTAGCAATTCCTCTCAATCAATTCCGCAAATGAATTGTCAAAACTGTAAAACTGACTAATGTCAAATCAGTACAAAAATACAGAAATGAATTGCAAGCAGAGTTGCATTTTGCGATTTTAGAAAAATGAATCATATTATGATGAGTCATCATGATTCTTCAAAGCGACCATTTTAGCCCCGCTGTACGGTCCCGCATTTCGTGTACTATGCGATGCGTACGGTGCTGACAAAATATGTGTAATGAGCTTTACTAATGTTTTCTTTTGCGACATGATCGACAGTATTCTTGCCTTTAATTCATCATCGTCAGCCTGCTCATTGCTGAAAGTTTGCGGAGGTGAAAATTTTCAACACCCGTCAAGGCATGTGATCTGATCGAAAACGAGAGTAGACTACTGGGGTGGCTTAGGAGAGAATGTAATCCTCTCTGGTACGCCTGTCTCTGCTGTTTCATTTTCACTTCTGCCGGCCCAAAAAAAAATAAGTTTTTTTTTTTGTTTTTACTATGTATGAGACGTATGAGACGTATGAGAATCATAATTGTATAAGTTGATAAAAATACGATATAATAGCTTTACCGCGGCAGTCCCTCAGTGACATAAGTATTTTTTTTATTTGCCCTTAAAGTCCATTCACATTTAGAACTACACTGCACTTCTTATGAATTAACCCTACCGTTATCTCCGGTTACTACGGGGTCTAATGTGACAGGTACAGTGCTCGTGCGGCACGCGACGCCGCCCGCAGGGTTATGTATGGGGTGATTGCGTCGGGAGCATTTCGTCACGTAGCACGTCATATTTCTAACCCTCAAGTGTGTGCACTTGGGTGGTTTGATTTAGTTGTTTGTGGGTTTTGTGAATAAGGTTTATGGTAGATGACGCCCTCAACTCCGTTGCAACAAAATTCGTTTATACGTTACATTTACGAATTTAAAAAGTAGCCTATGCCATGTACCGGGACTTAAAGCAGTTGTCTGTCTGTCTGTTACCTCTTCACAACCAAAGTTGTGAAGAGGTAACAGACAGACAGATAGACAAACATGCAGACAGACAGACGCACTTTCTCATTCAGAAAGGATGAGATTCGCATAGATCGAGTGGTAGCCGCAAAGACTTTCCGACCGAGCGAAGTGTTACGCTCGGTCTGGCCGAATCACACATTTCTGACCGATGCACTAACAAAGTTTAGATATCACGATGCAGGACTATGGCTAGATTGAACCTATCTATTGAAGTTGAAGATGTGTCCGTGCGTCAGCTGCAGCTTATCACGTTACTTTGCACGTTAAGGGCGTTCCTTACGGAGATTCCGTAATTTACCGTATTTCAAGCCTTATAAACTCATAATTTGAAAGCTACAAAGTTATAATAAAAATACAGCAATAATCTTCAGTATATCAACATTCCTTTCCTCGTTTTAAATTTTCTATTTTTGTTTATTATACTTATGATATTAGCTTCCAAAGTAAAACCAATTTATTAAAATTCAAGCATACATTCAGCATCTCCTTAGGATTTACAAATTACTTTTATTTGAAATACACGCCAATAGATCGACAATATCATGAACTACTACATTCCCCGTTTAAATTTTTTTTAGGACAATTTTGAACTAAGATAAGTAAAAAAATGGGGTTTTGGTGCGATCTCGGCAACGCGGCAAATGTATGGCCAAGGCTAATTTCAACATTGACATTATAAAAAAGAATAATATTACCCTAGATCTACAATGCCTAGTAACAAAATATGGTTTTAAATTAGCACTCAACGAACCTACTAGACTAAGCAGTCAAAGTTGTATTGACAATTTTGTACATAATGTTGATACAAATTTGAAAACTGAAATCGTGGAATTAGCTCTTTTAGACCACACTGCTCAAATCATGCACTGCCCGACTAAACGCACTTCTAGAATAAGATACTGGCGTAAAAAACAAAGAGACTACTCCCAAGAGAATATCATAAAATTTAGAAATTGTTTAAAAAGCTTAAGTTTCTCTGACGTATATAGTAATAAAGACACTAACTGTGCATATAATTGTTTTCTGGAAACATTGCAATTATTTTATAAGTTATGTTTCCCACACAAAATTATTACCATACGTACCTATAGCAAGCCACGGTAGCTGTCTCGTGGAATAAGAATTGGATGCAAAAAAAAAACGGAACCTACTATGGACATTAAGAAAAATTCCGAATGCTGAAAATAAATTAAATTATTTGAAATATTCAAAATTACTAAAAATAATTATAATAAAAACTAAAAGGGCACTAAGCAGTTACAATATTAAAATGTCAACAAATAAAACAAAGTCAATATGGAACATAATTAAACAGTCTAGAATTAATGTTCCAAAAGAGAATATTTCGGAAATCAAAATTAATGACCGCATCATAACAGACTCTAAAGAAATTGCCAATGAATTTAATAATTATTTTGTGGATAAAATTAATCCTATCCCAGGGTACGGTAAAATATCACAAAAAATATTAAAACCTCACCAAATTCAATGTTTTTTCCAGCAAACTTACCTCAAGACGTACACAAAGTCATTCAAAATCTGAAAAACTCAAAAAGCGTTGGATTTGAT
Organism: Lysandra bellargus; assembly: GCA_905333045.1. NCBI lineage: Eukaryota > Metazoa > Arthropoda > Insecta > Lepidoptera > Lycaenidae > Lysandra > Lysandra bellargus. Next base: position 6,519,637 of record HG995361.1, on the reverse strand, counting down.
GAAATATCAACCAAAGTTATAAAATCGGTGAGTAATATTATATCCTGCCCCATTAGTTACATTTTAAACCTAGGTATCATGGATGGGGTATTTCCTGATAAACTAAAAATTTCAATTATAAAGCCTTTATATTAAAAAAAAAACGATAAAAGATTATTACAAAATTATAGACCCATTGCTCTGACATCTGTCATATCTAAAATCTTTGAAATATATATGTATATATATATATATATATATATATATATATATATATATATATATATATATATATATATATATATATATATATATATATATATATATATAACTAGCTGTCCCGGCAAACGTTGCTTTGCCATAATATATTTGCCATATTATTTTATTGGAGTGATTAAATAAGTATGTCACCATGGCAACGTCGATCGGTATCCCGTCGCACAAACAATGGTTGCCGTCAGTCTCAGGTTGTAATAATTTACTATTATTTATTCAAAAATGCACTTATCAATATATAAAGTACCAAGTAGCCGATTCTCAGACCTACTGAATATGCATATAAAACTTGGTAAAAATCAGGCCGCTTCGGAGGAGTTCGTGGACTAACATTGTGACACGAGAATTTTATATATAAGATTACCTGTACACTTTCTTTGAAAAATTTGACATTTTATGTAAGGAACAAAAAGGTTTTCGCCGAAATGTAGGTATTAATAGAGCTATTTTTGACTTTTTACAAAATGTAATGAAAAATATGCACAATGGAAACCCAGTTTGCTCTATATTCTGTGATATGACTCAAGCTTTTGACTATATTGACCACAGAATCCTACTTAATAAACTTGAAGCATATGGTGTACGCGGGGTTACATTAAAACTTATTAAATCGTATCTCACAAACAGGATACAATACACTAAAATAATAAGGCTAAATTTTAAAACACTTTATGAAGAGAGTATTATATCAAAAATTAGACACTTACTTTATGGAGTACCACAAGGCAGTGTGTTGGGTCCTCTTTTATTTTTAATTTACACACGACTTTCCCAAATGTATTAACAAACCCCTTACACTCTTTGCTGACGACAGTACCATAACTATTGATTGTGACAATTTAGAAAACTATGAAAATGACATTATTCAAACTTTAAAATCAATTATAGTTTGGCTTGATAATAACAATTTAAAAATTAATTTAACTAAAACAATCATCATCCAGTTTTTTCGAAGAAAATTGCCACCAAAGATTTGTGTGCATTATAATAATACTAAAATTGACCAAGTTGACAGTGCTAAGTTTCTGGGACTAATTATTGACAATAAACTAAATTTGAAACCTCACATTGAACAACTGAGTAAAAAGATTAGCAGTAGTTCTTATGCGCTTCTGAAGTTAGCATCCATAATAAACACTGATGGACTCTTATCTGCCTACCATGGTATGGTCGCATCACTTCTATGTTATGGCATAATCTTTTGGGGAAACTCAACAGACAATGATATAATCTTCAAGATGCAAAAACGCTGTATTCGGGCAATGTTTGGCTTGAGATTAACTGATAGCTCCAAGCCAAGTTTTGTTAAATATAAAATTCTCACGCTTCCGTCATTATACATACTAGAAATAGCATTGTTTGTACATAAAAATCAGGATCTGTTTCCTAAAAAGTCTATTATTGTAGGTAGGCATAGACGTGATAAAAATAAGATTATTACTGCAACCTATAAAACTACACTCATGTCTAAAAGTGTAATTGGAATGTCTTCTAAAATATACAACAAACTTCCTAAATCATGTAGAGAAAATAATGTTAATGTTAATTCCTTCAAAAAAGCTGTTTATGAATTTCTAATACAAAAATGTTACTATAGTGTCTCAGAATACTTAAATGACAAAATTGGACTGACATAATACTGATTGATGAAATTTGTTTTTATTTTTAGCTATAGGATGACATAATGTATTATCTTTTTATTTAGAATGAGACTATTGTGACATATATTATATATAATATTATTATTCTTTGGACATGACTTTAATTTTTAATACAATAATATTCAATTCTCTTTGACATCTAATGATATTATTAAATTTATACATTTTTGACCAATTAATTGACATTTCTAATTTGATCTTACTTAATACTATTATATTATATTTATCACAATACTCTCACTATGAACATATTAATATTGTATCAATAACTATTTATTATTTGAAACTATATTATAATGTAATTATTTATATCAAAAATATTTTTGCATGCCTAAAAACTATAGGTAGAAAGAGTGAACCATGTTTAATAATTCAACAACTTTTTTGTACTTCTTTCTGCAAATAAATTATTATTATTATTATTATTATTAAGGTCGTTTTCTCAGGGGACGCATTATAATAATATGTATTTGAATCATGTATGTTTGCAGGCGACATCTAGTATACAGTATATTATAAAACATGTAGATAATATTTTTTATTTAAATGCCTGACAGATTAGATAAGACATTCACGTTAGATAAGACATTTTGCATTATTCTCCATCACAATATTTAAAATATATCAGCCATGTTATCTGTGTTCAACTTCCAAAACTTTTCATTTCCATTGACAGATTCATGACCTACCCCATACAATATCATACACCCACTCCAAACTCGAGTCGCGTGTATGAATAAAATATAGCCATCAAATATAAAACCATAAAATAAACGCGATAAACCACACTAGAGACCGTTCAGTTGTATTTCACCTCTAACATAACCTTTCTGGCAAGGCGTAATAAAGGACGTAGTTTTGTTACGACCGACATTCACGATTTTAGCAATCGATGTGACGGTTTCTTCGTTCACAATCCCACAAGGATATTTGACGCGAGGCTAAAGCTGGGTACTCTCTTAGTAATCAGGTACCATTACGACCTGCAAAACTTCAAGAAGAGAGCTAGCCGGCAATACACTTGCAACTCTTCTGATCGACAACGGTTGCTTTCCAACAGATGACTCGCTTGCTCGTTTGCTCCCTGATGTGAGACGCCTTTTTTTCTTCTCTTTGAGTCAATACTATATAGTGACAAATGTTTCTCACTTATTTAAACTAATATGCATTCTTAGTCCAACTCACACATACCAAATAACAATTTCAGCTCATCTTTAGTTATTCGGAATTAGTCAAAACAGCATCATAAGAATCTTAAGCATAGCCTTTTTAGGGATAAGAGCGGTTTATACGGTTCTTAAAATAACATTGCTACTTAAAACCTAGATAATCACACAGTTTTAAAATCATATTCTGACTCTGTTTCAAAACATCTCATGTTTTATTCACTGAATTCACAATGGTCCTGATTTTTCAGTTCAATGCGTTTTTGAATAATATTCGCGTTTTGGTACGAGAATAATATTTCAATTAAATCTAACAGTTATGTTTAGAAAATGGCAATTTTTCCGATACTGCACAACTTTTTTTGTTGGAAAACCGTAGAGTTTTTTTATTGTATTCATGAATATAATGAGTTTAGCAGTGGCGTGGTATTTATATAACTTAAATTCTATTGGCTTTTCTTAGCTCCTGCATTTTAAAGACTGTATTCTTAACTGTTAATTATTATTATCCATACAGGTTACTGTTTCCCTCTTGTGAAGAACCAGTCACTTATATTTTGTATATTGTACAATGTACTATCAGAGAAGTTGATTTCTAGGCAGATGGGGGACCTACGTAGATCGGTCGCGTTACGTCAAACCCAGCTGACAGATCATAATTTATATTGTACAATGTACTATCAGAGAAGTTGATTTCTAGGCAGATGGGGGACCTACGTAGATCGGTCGCGTTACGTCAAACCCAGCTGACAGATCATCATTTATATTGTACAATGTACTATCAGAGAAGTTGATTTCTAGGCAGATGGGGGACCTACGTAGATCGGTCGCGTTACGTCAAACCCAGCTGACAGATCATAATTAACATTGAATTAACATGATTAGACCAAATGACGCTTGTCTGTCAACCTAGGAATCAATTTCTTCGGTGGTACATTGTACAAAATACTTCAAAGGCATGTAAAAGAATATACAGGTATACTTACTAAGCAAAGAAGCGATGATTCTTCCAACACTTGTTTACTTAGTTAGTATACAATTAATCCTTCAAGCCCCATACGAGCACCGGCGATCGCGACAGCGATAGAATACAATAGCATTTCCAAGAATCCGCGATCGAAGGATTAAATTCCATTAAAATTGTCTAATGTTCTTAAAGTCTAGCAAAGATGAAAAGACAATTTTTCAACTTTTAATGGAATTGCCCTACAAAAAATCATTTTTCATATCAGTCAAAACGTCACTGTCGTTTGGGCATACAAGATTCTCATAAATGTTGTTGCAACAAAGTATTGTTTATGGACGCTCCCCCGACTAGCAATAACGACCACATCCCCCGTAAGCGATGAGCAAACATCAATAAACCCGCCTCAGATTAATATCAGGCCTATATGCTTCTATACGCTTGTATATCTATCCCCATTACATTCTAACTGCTAGCAATAACAGTCCGTGCCAAAAGAATGGTGGAGCATGAGTTACTGTGGTAATCGTCATAGATTTACAATGAATAGAGCGTTCCCTATCTAACTGTCAAGTAAATAACAGGAAAGTGTAAGAGAGATGAAACGAGCGTGCTGACAATCGTCGTCCTTGTCTATTATTACGAAGAAAGAGATAGGTAATATTTTATTGCAACTTGTTAATTAAAAATTTGTAACTCCATTTTATTTCACCGGCGGTAGGCGCCATGTAGAATTACTGAAAACATAATATATTTTAATTTTATTCAGAATAAAACAATTTTGATTTTGATTTTTTATTTTCATCATAGAACGGTGACCCTCACATATTTGACCACTCAAATAATATGGCTCCAGCTATTGACGTAAATACATACCTTGGACAACCAAACGACCCAAGTTTGACAACCGACTGAAAATATAAAAGGTCCACATAGGTTTACATTTCGTGCACACATAAGTTTACATTTCATGGACCATTTTATTACCTAGTTACTCTTCTATAGTATTTATTATTCGTAGAGCTCACGCATCAACGTAACTCGTCTTCTTACAATGCCGATTCGGTCATTTGAAGAAAAACACTTTTCAATCGAAAAAGACCTGGTATTTTGAGCATTACGAGCTCGACAATTTCCCAAAGAAATTTCCCGCGATCCCGATAATACCCAGAAAAACTCATTTTAAGCCCAAAAGTAATCCGTCCAAAAATGAGCAAATTGTATTTCGGGGAAGCCCCTAATTCGCAAACGGCAGCATAAAAGTAAATATTTATTGTTGATTCGCTAAAAAATGTTTAACGCTTGTTATTTTTGTTTCAGGTACAATGTTTACGCTTAATGCCGATATTAATTCGACCAGCGCGTCGGTCAGATGGTAATTAATAATGTAAAATGACTCAGCTCAGTTCGCGGTAATTCTTACAAACGGTTCATTACCCGGTCGTGTATTGGGATGGAAATGAGATTTATCATTGACAACATCAGCATGATCAATTTTGACGTTGTCATCATTATTGACATCGTCATCATCATTGTCATTTACTTAAATAATCCCATCAATATTATTTATGATAACTTGCTAACATATCAAACACTTCATTCCTTGAATCGAATTTTTCGTTTGAAATAATAATAGTATCATTATTTAACATGATTCTACTATTTACTATCATTCATATACATTTACTATTATTATTTAAGTCTTGCGAAAGGAAGCTGCACATAGTCGAAATGTGTACCATATTCACTAGTTGATAAACGTATCAACGTGCAACGAAGCCACCTAAAACATGAAGTCTATCCACAGGTCCTGAGGATGAACCCAAGTTACCCTGTGACCTAAGAATCAGCCAACAGCCTGTATAGTAATGGGCAATATAGTGCCGCACTCAGATGAGAATAATGAAGATTTTGACATAAGCTGTTACGTTGTCTGTCAAACTCTTCATATATTTGAAGTTACAATTTTTGTTATTCAAATTTTAAACTGCCCCTCTGCTCTACTTAGAGAACCCCTACAAAATGAATATTTTTTTATTCAACACCAGGTATGTTATTCATGCTAACAAAAATGTCTATAAAATCATTTATTTCATCAACTTTTTCATATTTACGTCCATAAAAGTTAGATTGGTTTAAAATTGCAACTAGAATTGTCAACACCACTGAACGAATATCCTCAATCGTAAATTTATGCAGCACTGACTTATTAATGAGTTTTCGCACTCGGTCGTTCACGCATAGATTAATTTTTATGGCATGTTCGATGAAGTTGTGGAAGAAAAACTAATACCTTTTATGGCCAACTAGATGACGCCTGCAACTCTGTTGCGCTATTTGTTGCGCCAATTTTATCGCCCGGTATCCGTATATTTTTCAGGGATAAAAAGTCCGTTCCCGGGACTCAAAGTATCTCGATACCAAATTTCTGCAAAATCGTTTCAGCGGTTTGGGCGTGAAGGTAACAGACGGACAGACAAACAGACACACTTTCGCATTTATAATATTAGTATGGATTTCTATTATTTTTAAATCAATTAATCAGGAAATTAAAAATCTGTCGAACTCAAGAATATAGAACTCTATCGGACGCATTTAGAGACATCATTTTAATGACGATTAACATAATAATCATAGATAATAATAGTTTAGAAATCTAGAAAGCTCTTGTAACTCTTTTATATAATTAGGATATTGTACAGTCACGCTTGCAGTTTGATTACCTTATTTGGTCTATCCACAGCCCAAAATTGATTCTATGATTGACTGTGGTCGATGTCGGTTTGGTAAGCCATTAATGTATGCTAAGCATTTTTATTTTACCTCTTTATGTCCAACGAAGCATTCTCATTTTAGTCGTTTTGGACTTTCTTTTTTTAGGAGTTTGTCGTTTCTCATTCAAGACAAGAACTTAAATGACACGTTGAGTGTAAAGACGTGAAACTAATTCGCACGGAACTGGGTCAAGGCGAAGTGCGTTGTATAGCAAATATAGTGTATACTATACAGCTAGTATACAGCTAGCTCGGGGCGGAGTACGGAATATACAAAAACTGAATTTTAAACACGCTTTTTGTATACAATTCGCGAAGGTATTTTTGTAAGTTCTAGTTCTTTTATTTGGTGTTGAAAAGGAAATGGAAGCTGTAAATTACTTAGAGGCAACAACGAATGCATCGTATATAGAAAATAGTACCAAAATAGATTTACATGCAAAACTAAATTGCATTAGCAGACCTGCAGATCTGAGATGGCTTGTAGAAGGAAAATTTAAAAAGAAGATCTAGTATGGTAGATAAAGAGTCAATCAAATCATGTTCATTCTTACTTACTGAAATCATTCTTACAATCGACTAATTTGTTAATGTTTCATACTTTATCTGATATGTAGCCATTTTTTTTAAACTGAACTGAAACATTATGATGAAAAAGCGGTTATTTTAACCCCCCTGATGATGATGAATGATGATGCTCATGTACAAAACCACACATCCGAATAAACCGCAAGTTCAGTCGGCCGCGAAATATTTATTTAAGCTAGCGTCAAACGCTTCTGGCGGATCTAAATTAACATAATGAGGCCGTGATTGGTCGCCGTGAACCCTGGAGCTATTTATTGGTCGATAACTAATAATTGATAGTAATCAAACGCCCCGATTAGTGTCGGTTTACGTTCTAAATCCGAATTTGAAATTTGAATTTTGCATTTGGAATTTCAGTTCTCGCTGGCGGTTCTCTTTTGAGTTTTGATTTTTAATTTTACAGTAATCATTTGTTATAGTCCTAATGTGTAGTAGTAATAATGGAGCCCTAGAACAATTTTTCTTATTACTACCAATACACAAAAAATCCGCTAGTTAGGGTTCCGTTTTAGGGGACCGTAGTCAACCAAGCCTGGGCCAGAATTCTGAGAGCCGTATCGGCCATCCGCCCTGAGGTTAAAAGAGTAAAAGTAAAATAAGGCTCTTGTTTCCTGCACAAACATGGACTCTATAAAATTCTTCTTCATTCCTGAATTGAAAAAGCACCATCAAGGAAACCGCTGTGAGAGGCATTAGGTTCATAATGGGATTACGTAAAACTCATATTAATCCCTAATTCCAGTTCCTGATTTGAGTTTGCAAAAGTGGAGGTAAAAAAAGCCCCGGAAATGTGGCCATTATACTCAATATTCATGTTGCCAATTTACCCGTTGTTTGGTTACGGGGGCCATAAAAAGACGAATTAGGATAATGCTAGCGTGATACGTGTCAGTAACGTGATGCCTCACGGCATACGTCTGACCTACCACTATTACGGTAAGCATTTCGGACCTATAATTTCTAGCCTATTTGCTGAAATATGGCCTTCGCTAAGTATAAATTCGCTTTTGCTGTCTGTCCCTGTATTATAATACGCTATCTTTAAATGTACGTTACGGATGTTGATGTTATTTTTCATAGGTAGATTTAATTACTGTCGAAAGTTTGTTTTTATTTACTGTCGAAAGGCTATGCGACTCGGTATGTAATTGTTTTGTTTGACTTTCATAAACCATAACCCTCTTTCTTACTTATATCCATCATGTTTGTCTCATAAGTAGTAAGTTATTTCTAATCTTGTCATTTGTAATACTGTCCATGTGTTATTTGTTTGTATTGTACACCACATTATTCACATCTATAATAAATAGGGTAAACTTGTATTTTCTTCAACTTACAGTCGGGGCATTTTAATATGCCACATTTGACATCTGTCAGATTAATCTCCATAGTGAGGTAAGCTGCGTAAAAACATCGACTAAAACGAATATTTATATTTGAAATATTTATAAAATAATTGAATTTAATACGTTTTTTACTCCTGTCCCATTATTACTTTTTCTTTTGCAAATTCAAGGAGCAAAATAAGACAAGTACATAATTTACAAAAAAAAAATCATTTATTCGCTTGAATTATAAAAACTGTTAAAATATGTAGTATTATCATTATTCATTTCACATAAATATGTGTTACTTTTCACAGCGTGGTTATTAATTTATGGGGATATTTCGTTACAAGTAATCAATACATCGATACTATTTATTCGCTTTCGATTTTTAGGGTAACTTCCCTAGAGTTTAAAAAGAAAAAACGTCAGCTGACGTAACTTTGTAACGGCGTGCAATTATTAAGATCAAAATTTGTTTATTACGTTTAGAATTGTTTATCAGTAAAAGCAAATCGTTAAATAATTCGTATCGGTCAAATTTACAATAAATATGTAATCGTAATTGAAAAAAGTTAGTCAATTGTGCAGTTATAAAAAAAGGAAAATATTTATTTTTTATGTACGTCGCTATAAGGTTACCTGGTACAATTTTGATGAACTGTCAAATGTGGCCTATTAAAATGTCCCGACTATAGATTGTATTAGAATTTTATTCTAAATCGGCTGTCACTTGTCAAAATGTCATCTTAATTAGCTGTCAAATATTGATGACTTTTTTTTTGTATAATAATTGAGGCTCAAACGTCGCATTAGCTTTTCTATGTCAGACTTGCTCAGTTTTTTTTTTTTCCTTTACTTGATTGTTTTTTGATTATTTTACTTTTTGTTTGAATAATTTTGTAGTTCAAATAGTGTTGTTGGAATTTGTTTTTTTTTTTATTATTATTTCTATATCTAATAAGAATGTAGGTCAGTTGGCGGGTGGTACAGCGACAAAATTACTTAAGTTTTTTATTTCAATTGCGGAATTTATTTTATAAAAATAATATAACAATTACCACTTTTAAAGATAATAAAATATAGTACTTATTATATTTTATAAATATTAAATAATATACTTAAAATAATAATATACTTACCTATTTAAATATGTCTATGATATCAGATAGTGATTCTTTTTATTCTGCCAACGATTCCTTGGGTTCACTTACGGACGATAGTTTTGATTCTGTAGGTAAAACTTTAGGTGAAACATTAGAACAAAAGTTCAATATACAAAACAATGGACTCCTAAACGTATGTCACATAAACGCGCAAAGCATACCAAGTCACTACAGCGATATACTTGAAACGTTTTCTGGAAATAACACTCATGCTATACTGATTTCCGAGAGCTGGCTTAAACCTCACCTTCTGTCCACCTCCTTTTCGTTACCTGGTTTTGTTTTGATCCGTAATGACCGCAATGATAGACGTGGTGGTGGGGTGGCAATCTATCTCCGTCGAGATTTAATGTATAAAATTATTGCGTCCTCTACTGCTCAACAATCAACAAGCAAGGCCGAATACATGTTTCTCGAGGTTGTAGTTAGAGGGACTAAATTGGCCCTCGGAGTTCTTTACTGCCCACCAACCGTCGACTACTTCTCTGATATCGAGTCGGTCATAGATTCATTGAGTTCCGAATATGCGCACCACATCATAATGGGTGATTTTAACACTGACATCTCCAACAACTCCTCACCCCGGTCGTCTAAGCTTAATAACCTAATTAGATCTTCCAGTCTCCATCTCCTACCTCTACAGCCTACTCATCACAACTTTGATAGTGCTGACACTTGGCTTGATTTAATACTCGTCTCCAATCCATCCCTCGCTCATAGCCACGGTCAACTCCCTGCTCCAGGTTTTTCCCATCACGATTTGATCTTTCTCTCGTACATGTTAAAGCCTCCCAGACCACCTCCTCGGTTCGTACACAGACGTTGCTTTGCGCGAGTGGACTTTAATAAATTATGTTCCGACGCGGAAAACATCGATTGGGGTCCAATATTTGATGCCGTTACTGTGGATGAAAAGGTAAGGATATTCAATGAAAATGTTACGGAACTTTATAATAAACACGCACCTGTTAAAAAAATTAAGTTGAAGCATCCACCTGCTCCATGGTTGACGGATGATATCCGTAATGCAATGAAGCATAGGGACCGTGCTTTCCGTAAATTTAAGAGAAACCGAATGGAATCTAACTGGATGGACTTCAAAATAGCTAGAAATCGCTGCAACCAAATGATACGCAATGTTAAACGCCGCCACATTCTTCAAAATTTGTCATCTTCAACTCCAAATATTTGGAAATTTCTAAAATTCTCTGGCATAGGCAAGTCACATCAAGTGGATCCACCTTTGACAATTAGTTTGGAAGATATTAACAAACACTTTTCCACAACTCACAAGCTTGATGTTGAAACCCAATCACGGAGTATTCGCTTTTTAGATAGTTTACCTCGACGTAACATATCTCCCTTCCGATTTTCTCCAGTTAATACAGACGAGATCAATAAGACCATTATATCACTAACTTCAAAGGCTATAGGTTGTGACGAGATAAGCCGACAAATGGTCACTCACATTAAAGAAGAGATTTTGCCCGTTATAACCCACATTGTAAATTACTCCCTAATGGCTACCAGATTCCCATCTCAATGGCGCAAAGCTTATGTTCGTCCCTTACCAAAAATTCCTAATCCCACTAATCCTTCTCATTACCGTCCTATATCCATCCTCCCTTATCTATCTAAGATCCTCGAAGCCTGTGCTTTTAAACAACTGTCCAGGTTTGTTAACCTGAACGACATTTTATCTCCACTGCAATCGGGATTCAGGCCTGGACACAGTACGACTTCTGCACTTTTAAAGGTTACTCATGATGTAAGAGTGGCCATAGAAAACTCTGAAATTACTGTTATGGTTTTAATAGATTTCTCCAATGCTTTTAATAATGTAGATCATGGAATTTTGTTAGCTATTCTCTCTTGCCTTCCACTCTCAACCGAGGTTCTGAAATGGATCTCGTCATATCTTCGAGGGCGCCAACAGTCGGTACGCATGGATCAGTCTGCGTCATCCTGGTGTGATCTCGACACTGGCGTACCCCAAGGCGGTATTCTCTCTCCTCTGTTCTTCTCACTATTTATTAATTGTGTTACTCTCAGACTTCGCTGCGCGTATCATTTATATGCAGATGATTTTAAACTTTATTGTCAAGCAAGCGTTGATAATTTGACGAGGGCTATCGACGAAATTAACAAGGATCTTGATGCCATTAGGGACTGGTGTAAAAACTTTGGCCTATCAGTTAACCCTAATAAGTGTCAAGCTATCTTACTGGGTAGCCCTCGTAATATATGTAGGGTAAATATAGTATCTCTTCCACCAGTAGTCTTTGACGGCTCAGTAATTAATTTCAGTTCGAGTGTAAAAGATCTCGGTTTACACATAGACTCCACTCTCGATTGGCAAACACAGACAGCTTCAGTTTCTCAGAGAGTCACAGGAATTTTGCGTTTGCTTTACCGCCACAAAAACTTTTTACCGACACACATTAAAACACAGCTGGTCCAGTCTCTTATATTTCCCATTATAGATTATGGTGATGTGTGCTATTTGGACCTCAATGCTGACAAGCTTGACAAATATGACCGACTCATTAACAACTGTATTAGGTTTATATACAATCTCCGGAAATATGACCACGTATCTTCCTATCGTACTGAGCTGCACTGGTTGCCTGTACGACAACGTCGTTCAGTGCGAGCCCTGTGCATGCTCTATACACTCCTGAACTCCCCTAATTCTCCTGCTTACCTAAAGTCACATTTTCAAAACCTTTGCGATAATAACGAAAGAACCCTCCGCTCCTCATATAATGCTCGGCTCGGTTGCCCATCTCATCGCTCCAGTCTAGTCCATTCTTCCTTCCACGTGCAGGCTATTTTACTGTGGAACGCCCTACCTCCGGAAATCAGGTTAAGCCCAACCAGAGAAACGTTTACACGTAGAGTCCGACTGCTCTATCTAAATAAATTGGCAGAATCATAAGACGTTTAATACAGTATACGTTACTCAATGTTTTATATGGATGTATGTATAAACTTATTATTAATTAAACTTATTATATATTGTATAGGTTATATATTATAATATGTATAAGTTATGTATTATATCAATCGCTATAGTAGTATTATTATGTAAATATATGTGTAACTTGATATGTATACTGTATTAGTATCTTTATCAGTATTTATTGTTTAAATTCCATTATTTATTTCTTGAATGTGTATTTTTCTCTAAACAGAAAGCACCTGTGTTTGTCCTTTTAGTTTTGTCTCAGCTACCACCCAATGGTTGACTGGTAGAAAATGCCCTATGGCATTAAGTCCGCCATTGTACATTGTACATAGAGTGTAAAATAAATAAATAAATAAATAAATTTAAAGAGAGCAGGCCATTTAGCCGAAACTTTATCGTTTACGCTCCGTTATAGAATCGCCGATGAAAACGTATGGAATTGACATAAGACGAGTCGAACGTCAACGTCACATTAACGAACGCTTATGTCAATTCCATACATTTTCATCGGCGATTCTATAACGAAGCAAAAACGAAAACATTTTGGCACACCCCCCAGGTTTGTATCGTGTATGATACATGCGTACAACGTGGCAAAACAAAGTTTGCCGGGTGAACGTCAAACGCAGAATCAGAATAACATGCCGTAGCGTATATTTTTATGACTTTTTTCCCTCCTATAAAAAGAATATAATTAAGATTTAATGAGAGTAGAGACTTTTTTTTCTAATAGGTCCACTTCTTGACTGCTTTTATATTTATTTAAGTTATAGTAATGTGCATGAAAGTTGTATGTTTGGTGCATGCTACCCTCAGAACAGGAAAATAAGATGCTACCCTTAATAATTATTATTTTCTAATTATTTGCGTCAGAGATACTCCTATTCCTATAGAATCGGCGTATTTATTCATCGTCCTTGTATCCTCAAACTAATAGCAGCACATTACTAACAGTTATAACTCAAGTAATTTGCAGGTTTTACTCCCTTCGTGATAACGTCATCTATTTATGAATCTATACTTAGAGATTGTTTCACCACTTCCTGATAAAGTGCCGAATAGGCTATCCATCACTTAACCTTGACAGATGAAGTATGGAGAATCTGTCAAAAAAGTTGTGAATAGCCTATTCGGCGCTTTATCAGAAAGTGGTGAAACAGGCCCTTAATATATACTATTATAAATGCGAAAGTGTGTCTGTCTGTTATGTTTTCACGCTAAAACCACTGAACCAATTTTGCTAAAATTTAGTATGGAGATACTTTGAGTCCCGGTAAAGGACATAGGATACTTTTTATTCCGGAAAAAATGTACGGTTTCCGATAAACAAATTTTGGTACAACGCAACGGGCGTCATCTAATAGGTCAATAAATAGTAAAACGTCGTTCACGATCATAAAACACTTTTATTTTTACTGTTTTATTGTATTTTATTTAGTTTTCCAATTTCACAAATACGTTCCAAAATTGAATAAACTGTTTATAGCAATAAACGTTCCGATATTCAATTTTATAACGTCGAGATTGGATGTTATATTTTTATAGTTTAGCAATAAATTATTTTAAAAATTTTGCGATTGTTAACTTTTTTACCTTAAGCACTAGAGATAGAAAGGTCTTTAAGTAAGTGGGTTGTCAATATTAACAAAAAATAATATTATTGTACTAGATGATGCCCGCAACTCCGTTGCGCCAAAAATAGTTTATCTTGTGGAAACCGTACATTTTTCCAGGATAAAAAATATCCTATTTCCTTTCCCGGTACTCAAACTATCTCCATATCAAATTTCAGCAAAATCGGTTCAGAGGTTGGGGCCTGAAGAGGTAACAGACAGACAGGCAGACACACTTTCGCATTTATAATATTAGTATGGATGCCTTCACTGTAAGAGAGACGCTTGTGCAACTTCAATTTTCTAAATCTAAGGAATCTTTGCATTGCAGATCTTTCAGTCAAAAATGCCTTATATCAAAGGTATAAAAGGTAGAAGAAAGTATAAACTTACATAGTAAGTTTCGAGTCCACTCAAATTTTAAGATGCATTCCCCTTTGAGATGAAATATAAGAACATTCTAGGTCAAAAACAACAGCGCTTAGCTTACGTGAAATTTGTTTGAGCGTTGTATGCTACATTACATATGAAGAACATCAAAGGTCTTGATTTTATGAGAGTGCTTGGTTCCGTGTAAGTGATTATATTTGTTACAATAAATAACATACTTATTACTTAGTCCTAACAAGCCTGATGCTATGACAATACAGTTTTTATGTACTATGAGAGAAGTTGATTCCTAGGCAGATGGGGGACCTACGTAGAATTGGGTCGCGTTACGTCAAACCCAGCGGACAGATCACAATGAATATTGAATCGACATGATCCGACCAAATGACGTTGGTCTGTCAACTGCCTAGAAATTAATTTCCTCGATGGTACGTCAAAGAAATTGATTATAATAACTCCGTACTGGTTTCGGTGACGGTGGCCGGTTTCATTGAAACCAGGACAGTAACGCAGAGGTAATTTTTATAATGCCCGAGTGTGTGCTCAATTCACAAGAGACCGACACGACTGACGAGAGATTAGAAAAGAAATTGATTAATAAGTAAATGGCGAACCTATAAATATATTATGTTACTAGCTGTCCCAGCAAAAGTTGTTTTGCCATATAGGTAAAGTACTTCGCCCTTATTATTATTTTATCGAAGTGACTAAATAAGTATATATGCACACAAAATGGTCGCGGTCAGTCTCGAGTTGTAATAATTTACTATTATTTATTCAACAAATGCACTTATCAATATAAAAAGTAGCCAGTAGCCGATTCTCAGACCTACTAAATATGCATATAAAATTTGGTAAAAATCAGTAGGAACCTAAAGCCGTTTCGGAGAAATACGGTTACTAACATTGTGACACGAGAATTTTATAATATACTAGCTATCCCGGCAAACGTTGCTTTGCCATAATAATATAAAGTATTTCGCCCAGATATAATTTTATTGATGTGACTAAATAAGTATGTCGCCATGGCAACATCCCGTCGCACAAACAATGGTCGCCGTCAGTCTCAGGTTGTAATAATTTACTATTATTTATTCAACAAATACACTTATCAATATAATATATAAAGTACCGAGTAGCCGATTCTCAGACCTACCAAATATGCATATAAAATTTGGTAAAAATCAGTAAAGCCGTTTCGGAGGAGTTCGTGGACTAACATTGTGACACGAGAATTTTATATATAATATATAAGATCATGAATGTAGAAAAAAAGGCGGACGGAGTCTTATTATACACAGAACTGTGTCTTCAGAGTCGGCCACGCACACATTCTTACGCCTGTCAAATGGTATGGACTAGCGTAAGAATGTGTACGTGCGGACCGTGTACATGCAGTCAGCTGGCCGACTCTGAAGGACACAGTTTTGTGTATGGTGGGAGTTGGGACTCCGTCCGCCTTTTTTATACGTCCATGTATAAGGTGTTATGAGTTATTAAGTTGGGCCATGTCAAATCAACGTTAGTTATGTTGGATTTTCTGAAACACATATTATGCGTGTTTCAGAAAATCCAATCAAGTTACGTAGGTACCCGTTCACCTACTTATGAATCCATTTTTCTGATAGTCCTTTATTATTGCTCGCAACTTTGTTGCGCAAAAGGTGCGCGCTCGGAAATAGAAAAATTTTACCAGGATTGTACCAGTAGCTCTAGCACGGCGACCAGTGGAAATGCGAAAGTATAGACAATCTGTGGAGATAAACTTAAGGTGCCATTCCGATCTTTTTTCGTTCCGAAAAATTCAATTAAAATGCCACTTTATGACAGACTATAGTCACAAACTATGGAGATAAACTTAAGGGGTCGTTCCGATCTTTTTTTCTTTCGAAAAATTAAATTAAAATGCCACTTTATGACAGACTATAGTCCTAAAAATTCAAATGATATCCTACTTTATAACATAATATAGTGTCTGTCATAATAAAGTGGCATTTGAATTGATTGGCCGCAGTAAAGATCGAAATGGCACCTTAAGTTTATCTCCACAGTTTGTCTATAATTTCGCATTACTATCGGTCGCCGTGCTAGGGCTACAGGAACTATCGTATTTTTTCCGGCTTTCCAATAACCAACATACCTATTTGTTCTTAGAGCGTCCGTGGCCCAAAGGGTAGACCTTTGGTTCGCACTTGTAGAGGGTGCAGGTTCGATCCCGGGTGGAGGTGTGTACCAATGAGACATTTTCTGATCTCAAGTACATAATACAGGCACTCATGCGGTGAAGGAAAACATCGTGAAACCCGCACATAGTTGTTCCCAGACGTATTGACTAGTTCTTTCCTCTGGACTAGGCTGACTGTGTTGCGAGAATGCCGTATGTGCTTGGGCAGCCATACGGACATTTAAATCTTGTCCCATGGCACTACAGTATTTAAAGAGTGGTTACTTCGCTCTGAAAATACTGTATAAATCATCCACGACGGATGTAAAGGCCTAGTTTTTTTTATTTGTTCTTAACAGCTGAGAAATTGTAAATTTTTTTAAGGCCAAAACACTACCACTTTAGTTGAAATACAGCTATGTTAAAAAAACTCTTCAAAACAACGCACTGTATAACAAATATTTCAGACCTCGACCAGAACTAATTCTAACAAATAACTGTACCCTTTAGTTTCGGAACTGTAACAACTAAATCAATTTTTATTTTTATAAAACACGCGACTACATTTCACTGTAGTAAAAACAAATAAAAGTACAATGCTACATAGTAATAAAAGCGTGAATTTTTTGTCGCGTGCTTTTTAAAATTATTCCCGAAAATATTGTTTTGGTAATGTCGGAGTTATTCGTCCCTTACCCGATTTACATACACCCGGCAGGCCGGCATATATATATTCTGTGCAAATATTGTTTTTTGTGAAGTCAACCCCGGAACAAAGTTTCGGTCATCTGCTCTGCTTATACTTTTTGTATGAGAGTAGGAATATTACTAGTACATAGTCTTTAAATCATGAATCATCCACACTGATATTTTAAATGCGAAAGTGTGGCTGTCTGTTACCTCTTTACACCCAAACCGCTGAACCGATTTTGCTGAAATTTAGCATGGAGATACTTTGAGTCACGGGAAAGGACAAAGGATACTTTTTATCCCGGAAAAATGTACGGTTCCCGTGCGATAAACAAGTTCAGGGCTTCATCTAGCAATAGATAAATCACTTTCATGTCGTCAAGAATCAACGCCATAATATGACGTACCTACTCTTGTTTTGTTCAGGCCAGTACATTGACTTATACACATAACACAATACTGATAATATATTTTGAGCGCCTCCGTGGTCCAGTGGTTAAGAGTGTGGCTCTTGGCTCGGACGGAGGTCGTGGGTTCGATTACCACGTTGGAAACATGTTATTTCCAAGTTTGGTTAGGACAATGCAGGCTGATCACCTGATTGTCTGACAAGTGAGATGATCCATGCGTCGGATGGGCATGTAAAAAGTCGGTCCTGCGCCTGATCTCTCGCCGGTCGTGTCGGTCTTCCGTCCCACTGGGTTATGAGAGTAAAAGGAATAGAGAGTGCTCTTGTGTACTGCGCACACCCTTGGGCACTATAAAACTACTCCTGCGTTACTAGCCTGGTTTCAATGAAACCGACCACCGTCACCGAAATCGGTGTGGGATTTATTATTATTATTAATGATGATGATTTATTTCGGAACCGGTGGTGTATGAATTTGTTAAAATGAATAATAATTTCTTATAAGTGTTAATATAGTGGAAAAAGTGCACGAAAAAATGTGTTTTATTAGTGTTCAACATGAATTTCCACCAAAAACCGACAGTACAATTACATGTATTTATTGTGTACACAAAACTCATAGATTTTGTTGGGATATCAGTAGGTATGCCAAATGTGACACGACTTTGTCCTGGGCAAGGACGTAAGATAGTTTTTGTGGAGGGCAATTTCATACGTTAGCGAATTTAAATTTATTATAAACATCGCTTGAACAAAATAAAAGTTTTTAAATTATTTGATCAGCTTATGTCAAGTCAATAGTCATCTATTTGGCAAGCTTGTCATAACCCGACTAAATCAAACCGATAATTATGAATCTTAGTACGCGACAAAATTATGTACAAATGAGACAAACAGTCTTCCACAGTGCGTTTTTCGCGTAACTTTCTGCCGCGCACTGTAAAACTCTGGAATGAACTGTCACCAGCAGTATTTCCGGACCTATACGACCTGCAAACCTTCAAGAAAAGGGCGTATTCCGTCTTAAAAGGCCGGCAACGCACCTGCAGCTCTTCTGATGTTGCGAGTGTCCATGGGCGACGGTAGTTGCTTACCATCAGGTGACCCGTTTGCTCGTTTGCCCCTTATTTAATAAAAATAAAAAAAAATAAAAAAAAAACAAAGGATATGGGCGACTGGCCCATAGACGACCCTAATAATTGTAATAAAAAAACCGACTAAATTACGTAGTTCACCGATCTGCCTATTTAGTATTTATCAATTCCTCATATACATTTTTTACGCCTGAAAGCATTTGAACGATACCATAGTTAATAACTAATATAACATTAGTTTCAGGTATTGTATTGCTATAGGGATGCACTTTGTAAAGCTAATTTTAATTTGAAATGTTGTTTAATTAACAAACAATTTTGTTTTAATCCCGCTTTGAGCACTAATTTGTGCAATAAATAATACTATTATGATAATTACTCTGCCACATTAACATGTTCAATGTAATTAGTTTTTATTTGTCCTTTTTGTTAGCCTGATTATTATAATATTATAAAATAATGTTATAATATTAGTGTGGTTCACAAAATATTATGTTTTGATAATCGCTGTTTGATTTGATGTTAGGAGTTAATTAGCTTTTAATCTAGATTAAAAAATTAATTGAAGGCGCGAGTGGAAGAATCGAACAAGTAACATTTCGTAACATACGGACAATACCTCATTTTTTCCCTAATTATTTTAATGAAACTTGTAACTTATCTACTTCATATCCTAGCTAATACTGGCTACACATATACTTCATAGTTTTTTTATTTCAAATAAATTTTCCGGCCCTAATGCCTTCATTTAAGCAAAAAAACGGGAAGTTTTTTCATGTTGCTTACCTTATTCTTCCATTCACGTCTTGAATTACGTCCTAATAAAGTCTCGATGTCTGCAACTTCGTTGGGCAATATCGATTATCGTGCAGGAACCATACATTTTGTCGGATATGTAAACTATTCCTGTGCCTTAAATATATTACACCTGAAAAGCCTAAGTTTGTGATTTTGGGACCATGTTGAGTTTGAAATTGATGTAGATAACGATTCTATCCTTGTACGAACATTTTTCTGTCAAAAAGTCGTAGACTATCCCATACCTATCCAGACTTTTAATATCGTGATGACAATAGTACAAGTACTTTGTATTCATGCAAGCAAGTCGCGGGTAAGAGCTAGTAAAAGCACTTTACCCATTGAATACACTTCAGTTTTTTTCAACTTTTATAGCACACTCAGTTAATTGTGATAAAAATAACAAGCTGAAATTGATGAGTCTATAAAACAACATCGAAAGCTTCTGACCTCGACGGCTAGGAACTCTTAAGTTTTTATGTCGGCGAAAAGGGCGCGAGAACTCGAGAGAGGCGCGGAAAGGGAAAGAGACGCGAGGAGAGGGCGCGGGCAGTGTTGCCAACCCTTTTTAATATTTACTATATAATAAGGGGGCAAACGAGCAAACGGGTCACCTGATGGAAAGCAACTACCGTCGCCCATGGACACTCGCAACATTAGGAGAGCTGCAGGTGCGTTGCCGGCCTTTTAAGAGGGGATAGTACGCTATCTTCTTGAAGGTTTGCAGGTCGTATTGGTCCGGAAATACTGTTGGTGACAGTTCGTTTTAACAGGTAGATCTACTGTTTTAGGGTTTCGTACCCAAAGCGTAAAAACGGATCTGAGAGACTTCGATGTCTGTCCGTCGGTCCGTCTCCAGGCTGTATCTCAAGAATCGCGAGGATTCCGTATATTTTTCCGCGTTAAAAAGTATTCTATGTACTATCAGAGAAGTCGATTCCTAGGCAGCTGGAGGACCTACGTAGTTTGGTCGCGATAAATCAAACCTACCTGACAGATCACGAATTGACATGATCCGAGCAAAGGACGTTGGGCTGTCAACTGCCTAGGAATCAATTTCCTCGATGGTAATTTCCACGGGACTCAAACTATCTTCATTCCATCAAAATCGGTTTATTGGTTTAAGCGTGAAGAGGCAAATTAGTATGAATTCTAAATATAAGGTTACTGTAGCATAAAATGTGGCATTTTAATTCTACTGTTTTCTACTGCCTTTTCAATGATGAGAGTTTTCGGTTTTCTGTGGTTGGCAACACTGGACGCGGGAGAGGAAAGGGGCGGGGAGGCGAGGCGAGGGGCGAGGCGATGTTCCGCCATTGTTTTTTCCTAATGGTGCGTCTGCCTCGGATGTGGTTCAAAAATAATAATATTTTGATAACGGTACCTATATTGTTTGCTAATGATCCGCTGGAAATGAAGAGTCGGAGTTTTTCTCGAAGATAACAGGGGTGTTTGTGTTTGTCTGTGTGTTTTTGAGGGTGCTGTGTGATCGTGTGTTGATATATTTTAGTGGAAGTCTTGGAGATGCAAAAATATATTTGATACTATATTATGCTATCTACTTACATGTATTATACAGAAAATTTATTTATCTAATGTGCATTTCTCTATCTTCTTTTTCCTCCCTGGATAAAACTATCCATCGTATAATTGTTACCCATGAACAAATCCAATATGAAACGTGAATTATATCCAAGCCAAATATCCAAATAGTTTTTTCCAGCAGTTTAGTCCTGAAAAGGTAACAGAATAGATACTTTTTAACCTTAAAATATTAATAACGCTTATAATATTATAACTATTTAAATATATATATTAATTTATATAAATATATTACTATCTAAGCTTTTAGTCACAGTCGAGCTCTAACGAAAAGGCTTTTAGCGACATAAGGAGAATTATTGTGTGATGTGTCTGACTAGGGACCTTTGAAGCAATCATATATCTTTAATGAGTATAATATGATTTAGTGAGACCTTAGATCAAATAAAAAGTATAGATAGAGACGAACTATGAAGTTATATTAATGTGTGAAGCAAACTACGCTATTGAATCGTCTGGTGATCGAGAGTGTCGTAGCTTAATGTGTGTGTAAGCGTATGTCAATAAATTAGGTTTGGCGTAGTTTGCAATAAAGGGGCATAAAGATTTTGGCCAACTTACTGTCCGCCATTGTGTTTTCTCGCGTTCACGATTTTTTTTCAAAAATGGATAGCTAACATCAATACAAACAAAAAATAATCTGAGACAAAACCACGTAAAGTCTCCCATTTCGAAGATATAAGCTGCCAAAGTTTTACCAATTTAAGATATTGCAACGCGGAAAAACAATAGTGGACAGTGGATCAGCCAGGCTCCATATAAAAATTTTCATACTCCTTTATAACGGGCTTAAATGAAATTTAGAATGGTGGTCGCTTACGCTTTGCATTAAAATATAAGCTACTTTTTCATCCCTTAAAATTCCTCCATTAGATACAGAGCCGTAAGAAACATCTAGTTGTAGTTTTACTATGATACGAGAACACGAATATGGAACTGTTCCCTGGAAAATAGACTTAGTTTCTGAATCGTAAAATGCAAATCTTATCATTCAAATGTCATAAAACATCGTCCTCCGTCGCGCGTAATGATACAAACTCCTAGGGGACGTTATTGCGAACGTATTGCGGTTTGTATATTATATACTTACTTTATATATTATACTTGATATTGTGAGGAACTCTGTTCGCGTAATAACTATCCTATGTCCTTTTCTGGAACTTAAAGTAAGTTCACAAATTCGATTTAACAAATAATTATTAACACGCGGTAACATTAAAATATGTAAGTATTCTATGTAAATTCCCGGAAGTTAGAGTATATTTATACTAAATTGTATTCAAATCGGTTCGACTTCAGCATAAAAACCACATAACAGACAGAGACATTTTTTTAATCTAATCGGGCTTTGGCCCACCGTGGGCCCACCACACATTCCCACCACTGTATCTCCTGTGTCGCCAGGATCGACAGCGGTATCCAACCACGAAAACCCTTTGATATGATCTCAGGGAGCCCGAGGGACATGCTAAAGTTGTCTTGGGACCCGCAACGAATTTAATCAGAAGAAGATAGGAGGAGTAGCAAGTATAATCGAGCTTTGGACCACCACACATTCCTACCACTGTATCTCCTGTGTCGCTAGGATCGCCAGCGGTATCCAACCACGAAAACCCTTTGATATGATCTCAGGGAGCCCGATGGACATGCTAAAGTTGTCTTGGGCGAATTTAATCAGAAGAGATTCATTCTGCTGTTCTCTTAGATAGTAGAAAGAATTTCAGATAACTAGAGACAGATTTCGCATTTGTAATACTTACTCAAGATGTTGCCCATAACTCTGTCCACATGTTTTTTTTTACAATTCCCGTAATAATTGTACTCTTACTGTAGTTATTTTTGAACAGAATGTATAGTGAGGAAGCCCTAGAACATTTTTTTTGTGATCACTAATAAACATACAAAATGCTTTGTCCAGTTTCTCTATGAAACTAAAACTGTATTTTTAAAGCAGTAGTTTTTGCAAATAAACGTTCTTATTCTTAGAAATAACCTGAAAAATAACTAATATTGATTCGATGGTTGCAAAGCATAAATATTATAGCCGTTCCCAGCGCCTTAAGCGTCAGTATTCAGGCATTAGGCTGGTAAAGTGATATTTCACATCAATAATACATGTCTCGTTTCCGGAGTTAGAATGCTGAGTATCACACGAGCATTCCAAAGAAATTATACTTCCACAAGTATTATATTTATAAGTTATTACTTAACTCGATGATGCCCGCAACTTTGTAGAAATATTGTTAAAGGAAAGTTAGATTTTGCTGTGATAAAAATTATGCTATCCTATACATCCATACTAATCCATACTTTACATACTAATACTACTTACTAAAATTATAATCCTTCGATCGGGGATTCTCGGAAATGCTATTATATTCTATTGTCATCATGTGCTCGTACGGGGCTTGATGGGATAAACTAATATTATAAATGCGAAAGTGTGTCTGTCTGTCCGTCTGTCTGTCTGTTACCTCTTCACGCCTAAACCACTGAACCGATTTAGCTGAAATTTGGCATGGAGATACTTTAAGTCCCGGGAAAGGATATAGGATACTTTTTATCCCGGAAAACCGCGGTTTACACGCGATAAACGAATTTTGGCGCAAAGGAGTTGCGGGCGTCATCTAGTGTATAATATTACACAAGATTCAACAGTTTTCTCCCAAAACGCCATAACAGGAGAAATAACGGAAGTCTTCACACAAATTGCGCAATCACTTGACACGAAACGTACGACGTCGTTTCCGCAAAATTATGTTTTTCATATGTCGAGGAATACGAATATGAATACCAAGGATTCATCATCATGGTTAAGATGTTGCCTATTAAGTTGCGCCGAAATTTAATCAAAATGGAAGACGTGAGTGGATTAACCACATAACTAAAACAATAATGAGTAACATCAGGACAATTACTCATTATTGCCCTTATAATTTGAACAAACCTTGTAATTTGCCTACTTCATTCACCGGCCAATATATCTGGCAATACATAAAATCCACATTTATCTGAGTTCAAATAATTTTCCCGGCCCTAAAGCCTCCATTAAAGCAAAAAAACTGCAATTTATAAACTGTTACTTATCTGCTTCTTCCACTAATGTTTTCAATTGTGACAAGGTTTTCTCGTGAGTGCCGTTCGCTCTAAAGACATTCCCGGGGACTAAGTATTACCATTGTGATTTTCATTGAAACCGGTTCAGTAATTGTTCCGTTCGGTAATGAAACCCATATCCTAGGTCAAAGAAACATTTAATTTAATTTTTATAAAAAAAATAATAGAAAACAACCTCTACGAATATACGCCTACATGAAATAACGTTAAATAAATTCACAATAATATTTTGTTTTCTATCGCAAGAAATTTCACCCCTCGTTACCCTCAGTCACTGACAATACAAAATTGTTTATCCTTTCCATTCAAAATTGGAACTTGGTCTATTTCTGGAAACTTCTGAAGCGAAAATAATTCGCTTACGCAACCTCCGGGTGGAAATTACTGGAAATTCCTCGGCGAAACTTTCAATTAGTGGAGTTAACCTCTCGATCCTTGTGGCCGGTCTTGTTGGAATATCGATTGTGGTTAGTGCAGACGGACCACTGGTACTAGGTAGCACCACAGTAGACACACCAGTAGGCCGACTTCAAACAAAATAACAAATCCCACCAAAAACATTTCATGTAAAAGTTACCTCGACGACCACAAAAGGTTTGCCCTGTGAAAAAGACATCAGATCTAATATAGAGCCAAGCTTCTGAATCGACGCGGCCTAACTCTATCGACCCTAACTTCAACACTTTCTACATATCCGTAAGTATGTATGGCTTCGCTGTTTCGAATATTTAGTTTCTGAATTCTGATCTGAAATATGTAAAGAAACTGCCAAGCCATAGATACTTACTGACATTATGCAGAATTTGTTGGAGTTATGGGTCGATATGGTTAGGCCGCGTCGATTCAGAAGCTTGGCTCTATATTAGATCTGGTGGGCTATTATGACCTCTTATTTCCTGCCAGTTTACGTCCAAAATGTACCGTTTTCGGGCGTAAACTGGCTGGAAATAAGAGGTCATAATAACCCACCTGATGTCTTTTTCACAGGGCAAACCTTTTGTGGTCGTCGAGGTAACTTTTACATGAAATGTTTTTGGTGGGATTTCAGTCCTTTTTGTAAGTTGCTACTTGTTAGGCAGTCTTTTTAGTCTTTTTATTTTTTATTAAGACGTTTTCAGTTAATGTCCATCCCGTGGAAACTTTCATGTCCTTATTCTTAAATTTGTGAAAGTCTCATTTAAACTTCAATTACCGCCCTACTAAACTTATTTTACGGCGTATAAGTTATAACCAAATTTCGACGTATTTTAGATATCAATAAAATATAAAGTATTAGACCTATTCAATTGAGACTTTGTATATTTAATAAGTCTATTATTAACGTCATATCCTGATAATATAAATAATCTGGCACATGGGAGACCAACTCTATAAGGGTCAACTTCCACACCCCAATTTTAGGGGATGGGGGACGAAAATTACAAGTTTATGAATTTTTTTGTTGGTCGTATACTAAACTTAGATTACATACCAAATTTCAGCTTTCTAGCACTTCAGGAAGTGGCCAAACATTTTGATGACCATCAGTGTGTCAGTGACGAAATCGGCGTATTTTAGATATCAATAAAATCTAAAGTATAAGAGCTATTCAATTGAGACTTTGTATGCTTAATAAATCTATTGATGACATCATATCCTGAAAATATTAACTATCTGCTATAACGGAAACCAATTCTATGAAGGTTCAAAAAAACGGCGAAACACTTCGAGAAAAGGTAGGTAGTGCCCTTGCGCTTCGCTTGGCTCGTCTCGGCGGGTGCACTACCGTGCACCCAGATCGGGTCGGGTACTGCAAGCATGCTATGAATATGGCTCAGCTACGCAGTTTCACGGCGCGCGGCGATATTATGATATACTACGTCAAACGTATCGAGAACACTTCTAAGTCGGCCTACTGGTTAGTTCTGTCTATTGTGGTAGCACTGCCCATACATTGCGACCTTCAAGTGAAAACTTCAGCAGTTGCGCATTTTTATGGAATGGATAAAAAAAATCGCGTTAAGATAGAACGGTCAAAAATTTGTAATTACAATATCTTCCTCTCTGGTTATCGAGCTGAAATTGTACAGTCAACGTTCAAAAGTCCAGTAGCATCGTAACGACTATATTCGTTTGCCGGTACAGTGCATATTTATGTGTGCGCCATGTTACCGTGTACACACTTAAAAGTCGTAGCTCCATCGGTAAATACTTAGTTGGCCTCGCACCATAGCTAGGACGAAAAATGGTCACGGTTCAAATCTCAGATTATCATATTATTTTAATGTTTTCATATTGTTTTTATTATCTCAGCATTTTTGAAAACTTAATGAAATGACTATTTTGAAAGTTTTATTTAATAAGAATAATAGTCTCAAACTCAAACTCAAATTTTTTTTATTCAGAATAAATTTTTGCAAATATTTTCTGAAAGTCTACATGATGCCTACCACCGGTTCGGGAACTAACCCGGCGAGAAGAACCGGCGTAAGAAACTCGCAGGGGGCCCACTTTATTTACCAAAAAAAGTGAGAAAAAAATTAATCTTTTAAAATAAAGTTTACAATGCTGTAACTTAAAATTATACAATGTCAACATACATACATAAATGTAAGTCATAAAATAATGTAGAAGTAGCCTTGCAAGCAGCCATCCTACTCCCAAGATGTGCCGTCGTTTATGAAATCATTGACCTTATAATAGGCTTTGGCACACAAACGTTCTTTGACTACTTTTTTAAATTTATTAATGAAAAGATTCTGAACGTTTTCTGGGATTTTATTGTAAAGGCGTACACATTGACCTTTAAAAGATTTACTAACTTTACTAAGTCTAATCACCGGTATTTCTAGTTTATACTTATTTCTAGTGTTTCTTCCGTGACTGTCACTTTTGGTTGTAAATTTACTAAGATTCTTTTTAACATATAAAACATTATCCAAAATGTATTGAGAAGCAACAGTTAGAATACCAATTTCTTTAAACTTTTCTCTCAGAGATTCAAAAGCTGACATTTTATAAATTGAACGTATAGCTCGCTTCTGCAGCACAAAAATCGTATTAATGTCGGCAGCGTTTCCCCATAAGAGGATGCCATACGACATTCTACTATGAAAATAACTGAAATAAACTAGTCTTGCTGTGTCTTCGTCAGCAATTTCCCGTATTTTTCTGACTGCGTATGCTGCAGAACTGAGCCTATCTGCAAGATTAGCAATATGAGGACCCCACTGTAGTTTACTATCTAGTATAATGCCTAAGAATACAGTGGTGTCCACCAAATCCATCTTCTCATCATTTAATAGTATATTGGTTTTAACTTGCCTAACATTGGGCAAAGTAAATTTTAAACATTTAGTTTTCTTAGAATTTAGAAGTAAGTTATTAACGTTAAACCAATGTACTATTTTTGAGAGAGCACTATTTACCTCG
Source organism: Lysandra bellargus (assembly GCA_905333045.1). NCBI lineage: Eukaryota > Metazoa > Arthropoda > Insecta > Lepidoptera > Lycaenidae > Lysandra > Lysandra bellargus. Next base: position 6,491,482 of record HG995361.1, on the reverse strand, counting down.
TCATAATTTGACTGTTGTCGCTTCACTTTAAAAATAAGTGAAGTGTCATCAGCAAAACGTACTATCTCATTATCATTATCCTTAACAGGATAAGGTAAGTCGTTTATGTAGATGAGAAAAAGGAATGGACCTAAAATGGATCCCTGTGGGACGCCTAATTCTATTTTGGTCCCATTGGACCTTATACTATTAATGTCAACCCTTTGAGTTCTATTTTTGAGGTAAGATGTCAAAAGGTTGAGTGCTGAGTCCCTAATGCCATAGTGGTGCAATTTCCTGATTAATGTAGCATGCTCAACACAGTCAAAAGCCTTGGAGAGGTCGCAAAAAACCCCTAGGGCATCCTGCGAGTCCTCCCATGCTTCAAATATACTATAAAGAAGACCTATACCAGCATCCGTTGTGGATCGACCCTTAGTAAAACCATATTGATTTTTGTGCAATAAATTATTTAAGTTAAAATGTAACAGTAACTGATTTAAAATTATTTTTTCAAATATTTTACTTAGAGTCGGTAGAACCGATATAGGCCTATAATTAGTTGGATCAGATTTAAGTCCCGCTTTAAATAAAGGTACAACCTTACTGTGCTTCATCAAGTCAGGAAAAACACCACTCTTTATGCAGTCATTAAAAATCATTGATAGATGAGGAGCTATGATGTCAATTATTGATTTGATAATTTTAGTAGACATGCCCCAGAGATCAGTAGTATCTTTAATATTTATTAATTTAAAAGTATCAATGATATCTTTGGGGACAATCTCTCTAAACCTAAAATTGACATTACATTCCTTTACATTGTCTCTGAGCAGTTTTTCAGCAGCTGCAGGTGAGGAGTTTAAATTTTTCGTAGTTGAGACCGGAATGTCAGCAAAAAATTTTTCGAAGACCGTCGCAACCTCATGATCATTGGTAATCTTTTTATTTTCAAAATAAATTTCAAAATCAGAGCTACGACAGGTGACGTTTCCAGTCTCACCAGCTATTACTTTCCAAGTAGTTTTGATTTTATTTTTCGAATTTTTAATTTTATTCCTAATGTGAATAGCCTTAGCGGCTTTACAAACTTTTTTAAAAATCTTTGAATAGTTTTTTACATATGTTTTGAATTTATCACTAGTATTCATGCATTTTTCATCATACAATTCATATAATCTTTGTCTGCTTATTTTAATTCCTGTAGTTGCCCACACTGTAAAATTATTATTATTTTTATGGCTTTTTTTATCTGTTCTAGGAGTAAATACAGTATTAAATTGGGTTCTTATCATCTTAAACAATTTGTTAAATGCTTCATCTGAGCTATTTGTCTCATCCAATAATAGTTGAATACTTGAACTTAAGTTATTTCTAAACTTCTCAATACGTTTTGTATTCACAGGAACAAACACACGCTTTTCCTCTATAATTTATTTCCTTATAATATGAACTAAAAATATAAAATTATTTAATACTTTTTAGTTCATATTATAAGGATGCTATTATAATAAGTTTATTAAGTGGTGTATCTGTTACGCTCAAAGACCGAAATCGCTCAGTGAGCGAAAAAATTGCTCACAACGCGTTCTGGTCACAGTGAAACAGCCACGTTCTGGCAATCACAAAAAGGCTATAACGCGAAATTCGTATCGTGGCTAATATGCTATTCATTTTTCTTGATTTATTTTTGATTGATTAATCATCCATAGGTATGGAAGATTATATTTGAATTACCACGCGTACTACAAAATATTTTTTCTTTTACCTAATCACTGCATAACCTGCTTGTCATTATAATATTATTTATAAAATATCCACAGTTCCATACTATCCATACTAATATTATCTGTCTGTCTGTCTGGCGCATCGTATTGTTGTGTTTTTTTTAAATATATGTATAAGTAAAGTCATCTGATCTCAATAAATAATAAAAATATAGTTTTATTTTAATTAATATAATTTAAATATACTACTAGTTGATGTCCGCTACTACGTTGCGCCAGACAGACAGAGAAACAGACGTTAATAATAATTATTAGTACGGATAGTATAAAACTATGGATATTTTATAAATAATAATGATAAACACGTTATGCAGTGATTTAGTAAAAGGAAAAATATTTTGTAGTACGCGTGGTAATTCAAATATAATCTTCCATACCTATGGATGATTAATCAATCAAGAACAAATCAAGAAAAACGAATAGCATATCAGCCACGACACGAATTTCGCGTTATAGCCTTTTTGTGATTGCCAGAACGCGTCGTGGCCGTTTTCATTAGAGCCACGACGCGAAATTCGCGTCGTGGCTGTTCCACTGTGACCACAACGCGTTGTGAGCTATTTTTTCGCTCACTGACCGATTTCGGTCTTTGAGCGTAACATATCCAATTAATGGTCAATTGGTCGATAGTAGTCGGTCTGCGCTTCACCTCAAACCTTTTAGTCCGTCTTGTTAGAATATCGATTCAACTCTTAAGCGACTGACTCGTAAGCTCTTAGAGCTTGTATTTAATCATCCGTTAACAATTGATTAACGAAGCCATAAATAGAGCGCACTCGCGATCTTCGGTAACAGAAAATCTCTTTATATCCCTCATTTTAAAGTGGAACTTCTTTGCTTTTTTATCTCTTGGTATATTTTCTTTCTAACTCTCTCTCTCTGCTGCGTAATGCACGAGTATATCCTTACATTTTTATTTTCTTTGGTCCAAATATCACGCGTGAATCGATTTGGACAAAATTTGGCGCCAATATGAAATTTACCATGGGTTACGAAATAACTAATTAGTAATTTGTGCCACGGGAAAGGACAAATGATACTTTTGATCGCGGAAAAACGTACGGTTCTTTCGCAATTTTATTTATAGAGTACGAAGCTCGCGTTATAATATAGGGGCTGGTTTACACGTATTAAGTAGATAAGTAGTTAACTAAATTTTAACTTAATTTTAAGGCGCTATATTGAAAAAACTGTCCTTGTCAATTGGGTGCTATTTTTTTCAATGACATATTTTATCCCATTTGAAATCGTTGCAGAATGGTCAATCGCGGCGCGGGGGAACGATCGGGGGTGACGCGGGATGAGGCGCGCGCGCGGGGGCCCGTCACGCGCGGCCGGCGCATCGTGTCCATTAATTGTAGTGTTTTTTAGGATAACTTGCGGAAGCTATTTCTCAACATTTTAGTACTGAGTGACTATAAAAGAAAAAATAAGTGTATTTTTATTTTTCACAAGGATCAATATATCAAAATTTGGCAGGAAGGTTTAATTGCACCCTGTATAATAATGATATACTATACTTATCTATGGACGCTTCACACGGCACACCACGTCAGTCTGGCCCATAAAGTTACCTAGCGGAATAATAGTAACAATCTCGAGCTGTCAAACGAAAACAAAATTGGTTTTCATCTGTCACGCACTTGCACTCGCAAAAAATTGAACACGCTTTTAATCACGTCACTACGCAGCCGACTAGTCACTTGCACTAATCAGTCGCTGTCCACATTTACTTTCTACTAATCACTCATCGCCTGTACTAGTCACCTGCACTTAATCACTAATCAAAGTGAATACAGAACTAATCACGTAACTACGCAGCCGGTTAATGACTTGCACTAAACAGTCGCTGTCCACACTTACTTTTTCCTAATAACTAATCACCTGCCCTAATCACTTGCACTTGCATTACTAATGAAAGTGAATACGGGTCTTAAGGGCCTGTTTCACCACTTCCTGATAAGTACCTTATAGGCTATCCACAACTTATCTGACAGATGGAGTATAGAGTGTCTGTCAGATAAGTTGTGGATAGCCCATCCGACACTTACCAGGAAGTGGTGAAACAGCCCCTGAGTCTTTAATGTGTATTGCACCTGACTCCAATACATAATTTTTGTTCGTAGCTTTAATGCTTCTTTTTTGTGCGAGTTCCCGTAGAACAGATTTCCATAACGCGAGAAATAAGCCCAGCTTTTATATAAATACAAATGTCATTCCAAAGTTATAACTACGTTGTAAAATCCAACTTGTACGAAAAATTCTAGCGGCAAAGTATTGCGAATTCTCACTTCCGGACTTTGCTATGAAATTACACGATTTATGCATGAAAATGTAGTTTTATGTTAATTCCAAATTCGAATATAATATGGAACGCGGGTTATTCTGTTTCATTCTGGGTTTCGTCTGGAACCCTCGGGACAATTATTACGATTGTCGAGTTAGGAATATTCTTTTTTAAAAACAATAGCATAAAAATAAGTTTTTAAATCCTAATTATTCCTCTAAATGCTCACTTACTCAGCTGCTGTTAGTAGAAAAAAAGCATCATATTATCCTTGCTCGGATAATACGTACTTAGCATTTAAATAATAATTGGTTGTATCATACCAGCCTGAGTGTGGCGAGTTTATGCGCATGGGCAAGCCGTGACTGCACGTAATATTACACGAACAATTTGGCAATATGATTATAATATTTGACTGGCTTCATAATATTATGTTATGAAGCCAACTGGGCTTTATAACTCAAAAACTTACGCTTCACAAGATCAAATTTATAATAAAAATCGACCTGTTAATAAGAGTATTCTGCTACAGTTTGCATCGAATAAAGGAATAAAACAGTAATGACAGAGCAACGAACGATGCAACACATTAGACAATATACGGTGCGAAATTAGATGTTATTTATATAAAGTCCAATTTAGGGGAGACTGGGGGCATTTAATATCGGCCAACGAGTCGGAACAGGATTTACTGCCTGGAAACGAGCCAGCGCGATTAACCCACGAGAAAAATTGAAAACCTGCATTGTTATTCTGCATATTGATCTACTATTAAGTTGATTTAGAATACTATGAACGGTACAATAAGGTACGGCGAATGTTTCGTCTTCAGTGAAATTGGCTTTGCGAGCAGTTGATTTATAAGGCATTTACGGATTTCTGTGAATCTTCATATCGTAGGTTCTTGTCTATTGGCTATGGCGTCTATTACCATTACTTATTATTATTTTGTTTCTGCTCTATCAAATATTTTTGATCTATATATTTCGTAATTTACGGTTGTCGAGATAAAATTCGTTTGATACATAACATAATTTCATTAGGGGGTTCTACTCGGTCCTTGAATAAAGAAAATTAAGAGAAAAACTCAAATACACGGTTTCTTAGCGGTTAGATGCATGGAGAAAAGATAGAAGCGAACAGATTGTCTGAAGCCGTCTACATACTAAATTTCATGTACCATAGAAGAAATTTATTAAGTGGCAGTTGACGAACCTACGTCATTTCACATTTGGTCGGATTATGTGTAAGTCGCCATATTCTGTCGGCTGGGTAAGCTGGGTTTGACATATCTCGACCAAATCACGCAGGTCCACTATTTGCCTGTGAACCAACTTCTCTGATACGAGGATGCAGCGGTTGCCGAGAAACTAATATTATTTATCTATACTTATTATAAAACAAAGTCGCTTTTTTTCCCTCATGTCCCTTTGTTCCCTTTAATCTTTAAAACTACGCAACGGATTTTGATTCTTTCAGTGTTAGATAGCCCATTTATTGAGGAAGGCTATAGGCTATATTTTATTATGCTAAGACTAATGAGAGCGAAGAAATAGAGGAAAATGTGGAAAAAATGGGGAAAATTATTTGAAAGGGTTAACTTGAACGCGCTAATCTCAGGAACTATTGGTCCGATTTGAAAAATTCTTTCAGTGTTAGATAGCCCATTTATTGAGGAAGGCTATATTTTATCACGCTAAGATTAATAGGAGAATGTGGAAAAAACGGGGGAAATTATTTGAAAGCGCTTATCTCGCGAACTACTGGAGCTTTTTTGTGTTATTTGGCATAGATAAGAAGTAGACTACGTGAAGGATCATAGACTATCCATTTTAATAATTTTTTCAGTGGCTATATATTTTATACCCGTGCGACGCCGGGGCGGGTCGCTAGTACATATTATAAAACAAAGTCGCTTTTTTCCCTCATGTCCCTTTGTTCCCTTTAATCTTTAAAACTACGCAACGGATTTTGATGATTCTTTCAGTATTAGATAGCCCATTTATCGAGGAAGGCTATAGGCTATATTCTATCAAGCTAAGACTAATGGAAGCGAAGAAATAGAGGAAAATGTGGAAAAAAGGGGAAAATTATTTAAAAGGGCTAACTTGAAAGCTTTAATCTCAGAACCTACTGGTCCGATTTGAAAAATTATTTCAGTGTTAGATAGCCCATTTATTGAGGAAGGCTATAGGCTATATTTTATCACGCAAAGATTAATAGGAGAATGTGGAAAAATCGGGGGAAATTATTTAAAAGGGCTTATCTCGCGAACTACTGGAGCAATTTTTATGGTATTTAGCGTTCCACGTGAAGGATCATAGGCTATCGATTTTAATTATTTTTTCAGAGACTATATTATGTTTTATACCAGTGCGACGCCGGGGCCGGTCGCTAGTTTTTAATATACAAGATTATCCCGCTAGTATAATTTCAATTTATTTTTCACAGTATTTATTAACTATTAACAATAATTTACCGTGTAACCTCTCTACAGACCGCAGTTTTCGATCTCACCCCGAAATGGTCTCAGGCCAATAATTACTACGGCTGTCACTCCGGAACAGCCTGAAGCCCCGGGAGGACCAAGTTTGATAACTTACGTAACTCGCTTGAGCCGAGTTTGGACTAATCAATAGTATTTTTGTGCTAGAAGAACGTTTTAGCTTGGTATTTATTTAGAAGCAGCACATTTAATTAAATTTTTAAGGTAGATGTAAAAGAATAAATAAAAGCAGGAAAGATTTTCCGCTAGTAGTTTTTCGAAAAATGTTTGGTGCAATTTTAGGTCGAAAACGTTTTTGGCCATTCTTGCCAACAATGCTTCTGGCTTACGAATACTGGGGCCACTGCAGTAACTGGGCACTACGCTGCTATGACAAATAATCTCTGTATACATCCCACATATTTTGTAGTAATTATACAATGTTTTGTAATTTTTTATACGTTACAAAATACCATAGATCTAAAAGGGCAATCTATTATACAGGCAGTATAATTAATTGAAAAGAAAATAGAATACTTACTATAAATAAATCGCATCCCTCGATTAAAAATATACCATGATTCTCTGAAATCTTTTAACGTTTATATGCGCTGTTTACTTGTCTTTTTGTTCGTAATATTTCTGCGAACTATTACGTGAAGGGCCAATGAGGACCTTTCATGTTGGACATTTTGTACCGTACGGAAGCGTTTCGACTTCCGTTCGTTCAAAAATACCTTTTATATAAAATGTTTCCAAACAAAATTCTACGTCGTCGGAATTTCTGCTTTGACAGAGCTACGCGAAATTAAGGAGTCTCGCAAATAAAATTCTATACAACTTTGATCGCTTGTTTGTTTTTTTCTATTTTAATAGCTGTTTCCAAAATATGTGTATAGAATTTTTTGTCCGTCGGTTAGAATTTTTTACTTGAGACCATTTGAAGCAGCGACCAATGTGGTCGCTGATTTGAGTGTATTTAAACTTATTTAGTAGCGTAGTGCGAATTAATATGAATAGTTAGAAATGTTAAACTCGCGTAAGGACACGTGGCCTGATCGTAACCAGTAAGACGGAGGGGAAAAAATCCCCCGCTCTTCCTACTACGAGGTGAAAATACATGCAGTCCTGCCGTTTAATTACTTCTGTCGGCACTCTTGCAGTGCAACTCGTTCCCTATTTACGTAAAACATTTATACATAAGCAGTAGATTTTTTACCGAATTATATACCTGTATAATAGATATACAGCACGCTGTTAACAATAATCGCGCTTAACCGCTTTTGCACGTGACTGTACATCAAAGAACTCAACTCTTTGATAACGCTAAGCACCCGAAACTTTGAAAATATTAAGAGTCCGTATACGAATTTTTGCCGATTTCGCTCATTTAACAGACGTGATTTAACAGTTAAAATACAGTATTTCTATAAGTGTTAATGCACAACATGTAAGATCATTTCAATTATAATATAGTGTTGGAGCTAGTTTTTTTTTTTTAAGTATCTTTAAATAATCCAACTCAAACCCGCGACAGTTTTGTGATTTTTGCTGTAAAAGGTTTAGAATATCACCTTTTTATGGATTGTATTGACGTCTTAACGGTATGAAAAAAATACAATGTACTATTGAGAAAGTCGTCTATAAAGTGTTGGAATTACTTTTTACCACTTCAATATAAAAAACCCTTTAAAAACAGAAAACCTCTATCTGCCCGCTAACTTGGCGATCGTCCTTTTTCACCTGGCATATGAAAGACGGGCGTGAGTGTGAAGAGAGCAGTAGAAAAGAGAGGACGGGCTCTTAAACCTTCATAAGAATATTCTATTAAAGTTAAAACATTTTGGAACATAACGGGTAAGTTTAAGGGGCTCCAATTTTTACCTTAATTTCGTAAGCCTCTTTTGAGTGGACCCTGCTAATGAAAATCCTGAAATATGCCAGGGTCTCGTTATGGGGGTTCATCTAATTATCTAATTGCACTTTTATAAATATTTCGTACGAGATACGGTCGAGGAGAGAACGTGAGTGGAAAGTTTTATTTTGCACAATTTGATAACGCCGCTGCTAATGGAATGGCAAATAGGCATCGTTGAAATATATTGTTACGCCTTTTAAATGTTTTTATTATGATTGTGGAATGTGGGGATAATTATACATATAACAGGCTTTAATCCTTAGTAATCCATGCTTAATATTATAAATGCAAAAGTGTGTATGTCTGTCTGTCTGTTGCTTCTTCACGCTTAAACCACTGAACCGATTTTGCTAAAATTTGGCATGGAGATACTTCGAGTCCCGGGACAGGACATAGGATACTTTTTATCCCGGAGAAATGTACGGTTCCCGCGCGATAAACGAGTTTTGGCGCAACTGTTTTGCGGGCGTCATCTAGTGTTATTATAAAATAATAAGTGAGTAAGTTCTTAGTTGTATGTGTATTGTATAAGTAAAGTTTTTAGGCGATAGCTTCTAGCCTAATTTCTTAAGGATATTTTTGTAAACATATTTTGAAGGTATTTTTCAAAATCACATCCCAAAGGGACTGAAATTTACCTTCATCCCTAATTCACGATAACGAAGCCGCGAGATAACTCTATGTTCTTTTATGTGATCGTGGGGTGTTCATTAATAAATGTGTATATTTATGTATACAAAGACACCGTGCAAACGAAATTGTATTTTAGTGCATTTTTATTCGTATACTCTCGAGACAAATTGCAATATTTCGTATTGAGGACCCGCAATTTTTCGTCCCATCTTCCTTCAACATGATGGATATCACAAATTGATAAAATATTGGATTTATGGAATCTTAAGTCACATTCGTTATTCGTATCCCCGTCACGCGCGAGACAAGGGATCGCTTTTTAACAACATGTCTTGGACCCCGGACTGTTTACTCCACATTATAGCGGAAAATCCATACTAATAATATTATAAATGTTAAGGGTGTCGGTCTATCTGTTTTTCTCTATTCTCTTCAAGCTTAAACAGAAAACTTGAGAACTGAACTGAGACACTTTGATTCCTCGAAAACGGTACAAGTACGGTTCCCGAGTGAACAAATTACACAAAATAGTCACAAAAAAGTTGTGGTCAGTGTTTAAGGACAGATAGTCTCTAAAATTAGCAGGCGGATATCTATCAGTACGAATATCGACCTAAAGGTAATTAAAATAACATTCATATCAGCGCGCTTTGTACAGTGGCGCTTACGACGCTCGCCGCGTCTTTGATAGGGCGAAATAGGAGAAATTTATACTTACATTTTATTTTATTTTTTAATGGCCGAATAATTTCTTAAAAAAATATTCGGTTATTTTGTTAGAACTATAAAAAAGCTTTCCTTTTTTTAAAAAAAATCATGTCATTGTCAAATTACGAGATGTTCGAATTTGAAGTGTATTTTTATGGTAATATTTAAGATTTTTTTACAGAATTACCATTATATTTTATTGTTATTTTGTTACTTTGTTCCTTTTTGAGTCTACATCAATTTTGGTGTACGAGAATTCACATAATATCTTCAGACTGGAAGCTTAAAAATCAGTTTTTCCCAGAATCCGCGAACTGGCCTCGCCCTAAGTATAAACTAACTATAAGAATGAATCCAGGCAAAAACCGAACTCTCCCAAGACTCAAAGTATCGAAATATCTTCTAACCCGATGCAGCAATTCAAGCTTACAGTTGGTTTATAAATATAAAAGTATTATTATCTCTCCACTACTAACAGTACACATCAGTGATCACATATCCGTAGTATTCGATCGCAAACTTTTCCTCTTAATATACAAGAAGTTCGGAAGCGAACTTCTCAGTTACAGCAACTTCGAAGTGGGATTATATCGCGATCACGTTCAAACTTCCTCAACACTTACTGAACCACTGAGTCTCGTCCCTAATTGATTGATTAAGTATCCATATACGCATCGTGCAGGAAGGTGTAAGCGGCTTTGACATGTGTTGGAAAATCGCTGCGTTTAAGCATAGTGTGTTCTGATCCTAAGCTTTTAATAATTTATAGTGAATTCACGCGAAGTCCACGGACTTAAAAAAAATACGGACGTAACCTTGTCTAATCCCGAGTGAAGCATAGTAATGGCCGCCCGTGTAGGATGTGTGCGTGTCATTGGCGCCGTCACTCTATGTACAATGACAGCGGGTTGTATTACCTAGTTGTGTGAGTGTCGGTCACAATAAACGAAATTGTCGTACCTTGCATGCTTCACTTCTTTATAGTGTAATGCTCCATCCGTATTTTTTTACATCCGTGGCGAAGTCTTGTAAAATATATATTTGTCAAATGGGTGATAATACTATCATACTGTACTCGGCGAAACATGGCGGTAGCGGTCATTGACAAAAACTTGTCATTTTCTATACGAAGCCGCGATTGTTATCAATCGCGGCTTGTTATCAATCTGACACTTCATTGTCAACCACGGCTTATATAGAAAATGACACGTTTTTGACAGGGAGTCAATGAACGCTACCGCCATGTTTCGCCAAGTATAGACTGCTCGGTTTTTTAAGATTTTACAGTAGTGTATCTATTCAACAATGCAATTGATTAAGTGGTATTTTCACTGTAGGCAATTAAAAGGGCGAGTGACAGAAACGACAGAAGCGACAGAAAATGATCATAGTTGGACTTGCGCATGTCGGAAAAAATAGTTTCTGATCCCAACGGTTTCCCATCCCTTTTTTTAACGTGGGGAAATGCTTTACGCATCCCCGGCAAATTGGGGATATCAGCCGGGGTATGTGGGACTCCTGCGTAGTCTACCCACTAAAACCCCATGGTGCTCCACTCATCGCTTAATATCTAATACCTCGACTTGTGCCCAGTATTTACTCGTACATAAAAAAAGCACTTTGTGAACGAAATCTTAGATTTTTACGCGTTAATTACTTATTGACAAAAATACACATGAGTGTAATCAAAATTTAAAATTAAAACACATAAAAGGATGGTAATTCAGATCGTGATACCCATTAAATATATCTGAGTAATGAACAAAATGAGCCACTTTATAAAACTCTGTACGTATAGTGCGTTACTTTAACTTTGTAAAGGTTTTTTCGTTAAAATACGCAGGCGAAGTTTTATTTTACGACACCTTGTAGCCCGTAACTCTTGATTAAAGAGTTTGCTTACAAAAAGTGGAATGGCCGCAGCTAACTTCCTGAAGTGAGCTCCCACCTTAATTGACTTAAAAATATTTATTAGACGCTTCACTAGTACCACTAGGTACAGTATTTATAAGTGAAAATATCTGGTATTAGGTATAATCATTAATGAAAAAGTGTGACATTATTTTTCCGAAAACTTCTAGTTTTATCGACTTGACTATCTTAGAAAGTTTTAAAATATTATTTTGTAAATTGAACAGTCAAGGTATTTAACTTCATATACCATTAGAGACAAATAGCAAACCCATGTAATTTGGTTGGGCTATAATATAAAGCACAACCGAGTGCCAGCTAACATACATTACCCGACTAAATACCAATAGCTTTGTCCACACTGTGCCTGTTTCTGTTCGTCAAGGGCATGCGTTATAGCGCATTCAACAGCGAACGTGAGGCATGCCCGCGACGCATGCCCTCTGACCGTCTAAAACTTTATTATTAAAAATGACAGTTGGCGTTGCGTTATTTGACGCATTCAATTATTGAATGCGCCAAAACGAAAGTTGAATGAAAGAAGATGACGAAAATTGAAGACGAAAGCGCATAATGTGGACATAGCTAATAGGTAACATTTTTGAATGTGTCACATTGTAATTTGTCGCTTTATATCTTTGAGAAGATCCAGACAAACTGACATCATAATTAAGACTTTACAAAACTGACGAGAGAAGAGACACGTTTGGCTTTGATCTATTTTAGTATCGTGTCTCCTTTGTAGACATTTATTTTTAGGTTCATTAATGAACAAATTAGGTAAAAATATTTCTCTGTTACTTGTTTGAAATATTTGTATACTAGACGTTCCGCGTGGCTTCATCTGCGTTAATTAGGAATATAATGCAAACTGTACATTTTTCCGCAAAAACATAGCCTATGTCTCTTCACGTAGTCCTCTCTATATCTGTGCCAAATAATAAAAAATGCTCCAGTAGTTCGGCAGATAAGCCGTTTCAAAAAATTTTCCCCGTTTCTTTTTTTACATTCTCCTCTGTTTTTTCGCTCCTATTAGTCTTAGCGTGATAAATTATAGCCTATAGCCTTGCTCGATAAATGAGCTATCTAAAATTGAAAGAATTTTTCAAATCGGACCAGTAGTTCCTGAGATTAGTGCGTTCAAATAAAAAAAACAAACAAACAAGCAAACTCTTCCGCTTTATAATATTAGTATAGATAGTATAGATAGTGACAATATTTTACTTGAACCCCAATCACTTATATTACAATAATAAAATACAAATTACTATTCAAGGTTCGTTGTCTTTATCTGTCCTGACTTTTCAAATGTATCAGAGAACGAGCCTTTCAACAAGCATAGCTTTTATACTTTTTGCCGTGTAAATATTTTATTAGTACGGGGATGTTAGTTTAAATATATGTTTATATATATATATTTATATATATTTAAATAATAAAGGAAACTTTGCACATTAAATTATTTAAGTGAATCTTTTATTTTTCAATCGAGGTACGATCAAGTAAAAGCTTTTGGTAGTTAGTACTCCAAAAATTACAACATTTCTAAATCCATACTTACTGATATTTTAAATGCGAAAGTGTGTCTGTATGTCTGTCAGTATGTCTTTTAACTCTTCACGCTCAAACAGCAGAACTGATTTTGCTAAAATTTGGCATAAAAATACCTTGAGTCCCGGAAAAGGAGATAGGATACTTTTTATCCCGGAAAAAAAATATGGTTTCTGTGCGATAAACGAGATTTGAAGCAACGGAGTTGCGGGCGTCAACTAGTATCTAAATAAATATTGAAATTCAAACTTCTCTGAATTATCTACGGGAATACACGTTTCAAACTAAATTTAATTTAGCGTGTGGCCCACAGACGTAGATACCGCAAGATAGATACCGCATGTCGCTCCATTTATATGAAAACGAGCGTGTCACTTTTTCCTACCACTGTGACGTACTGATGATAAGAAACGTGTCCATTATTAAAGCCAACGTTTCTATTTGAATTTCTACACCTCAATACTTTTAGGCATTTAGACATTTTTTAAATTCCGATTGACGTCCGATTCCGATAGCAGACTAAAGAACAGACTTTCGAAAGACGAGCATTGCTCGTCGTTTGGGAACGCGATATGGCACGCGAAGTACATACACATGCCGTATCTATCTTGGTCTATGTCTGTGGTGTGGCCTTAACAAGCCGACCGCGACGGAACATCAAAGACGACTCACGATTTCGGCGTATCACTGAGCACTGAATATGTTGTGTACGCTAGTTTTAAGCTGGGATAATATCCATACTAATGTTATGGGAAAGTGTGTCTGTATGTTACCTCTTCACGCTTAAACGGCTGAACCGATTTCGATGAAATGTTGTATGATACTTTACCGGAATGAACATAAGGATACTTTTTATCCAGAATAATTGTGCGGTCACCGCGTTAAACGCCTCCGTGGTCCAGTGGTCTAGAGCGTCGCTCTTGACTCGGAGGTTATAGGTTCGATTCCCGCGTTGGAAATATGTTATTTCCAAGTTGGGTTAGGACAATGCAGGCTGATCACCCGATTGTCTGACAAGTAAGATGATCCATGCGTTGGATGGGCCTGATCTCTCGTGTCGGTCTTCCGTCCCACTGGGTTATGAAAGTAATGGAATAGAGAGCATGGGCGTACCGAGAGGGGGCAGGGGGGGGGGGGCAGTTTCCCCCCCTCTGGAAGGTAAAATAAACGTCAATTTTCATGGAAAGTGAAAATTCAAAACGTGTTATCTACTCTGCGTAAAATGAAGTGTTGGAAACAAAATATGTTTTAAGGCCCAGCCAGTTCGAAAAGACTGATTTTTAAGCTTCCAGTATGAAAAGTTTATGTGGAATTCTCTTACACCAAAATTAGCGTAGACTCAAAAAGAAACAAAGTAAAAAAATAACCGAACATAATATTGAAAAATGGCATAGTAATTCTGTAAAAAAATCTTGAATATCACCATAAAAATACACTTCAAATTCGAATATCTCGTAATTTTCAATGACAATGATATGTATTTTTTTTACAAAAAGGATAAGTTTTTTATAGTTCTAAGGAAATAACGGAATAGTTTTTAGTAAATGATTCGGTCATTAATAAAATAAAATGTATAATTTTCTCCTACTATCAAGGACGCGGCGAGCGTCGTAACCGCCACCGTACAAGGCGCGCTGATATGAATGTTATTTTAATGTTCTTTACGTCGATATTCGCACTGACAGACATCGACCTACAAATTTTAGGGACAGCTTTGCCTTAAGGCGGGGATTAATCTCAATCCAAAACGATAACCTTGCACACAACCAAAGACCAATCGTATACGCATCGGAATAAGATTCATTTTAGCTTAGCATAAAATTGTAAGTAGTGATAGAGGCAGATCTTCTCTATTTTTCATGTCTATTTAAAATATCTTTGGAAATAAATATTAAGAAATAAATTTTTTTAATATAGATTTACTAACAATTTATTCAAATAAAATGTATATTATCCTAGTTAATACTTATATTTCGATGACAAAGATGTTTGTCGGAGGTGAGATTGTAACAACTGACAGCGAAAATATTACGTTATATTAGAGATCAACTACGATAATATGGCGCGCCCCTCCAAAATTCAAAACTTTGAAGTGCATTGTCAAAACGTTTGAAGTGCGTTGTCTTGCGCGGTAGGCTAGTTACGATTAGTTGACCAACAAATCTTGGTAACAAGTGACATTAACTGAAATATTACGTGTACTGTGATTGGTTGAATACTTACTACATACAAACTCTTTCATAAGGATGTGACTACACACATTGAAACAGTCATTTGGAGGGGCGCGCCATGTTATCGTAGTTGATCTCTACAATGTTTTTGGTTTAAAACCTTTTAAATATTGTGCTTTATATCTCATATTTTTCTACATTGCCTTATTGTATTGAAAGTAGCATTTTGTTATTTATGGCATATTTGCCCATAAATAACAAAATGGGTTTGCTCCTCGCCTTAAGTCGGCAGATTGATAAAAGATTTCAATATACCAGACCGAATATCATGGTTCATATACCATGGGGTAACCCCCCCCCCCCCCCCGGGTTTGCAAGACCATGCTGCCCCCCCCCCTCCCCCCTAGCTGAAATCCTGGGTACGCCCATGATAGAGAGTGCTCTCGTGTACTGCGCACACACCTGAGCACTATAAAATTAGTCCTGCGTACCTGGCCAGGTTTCAATGAAACCGGCCACCGTCACCGGAACCGGTGTGGTATTATTACGGTCACCGCGTGATTAAGGAATTTTGGCGCAACGGTGTTGCGGGCGTCATCTAGTAAAATTATAAATGGGAAAGTGTGTCTATCTGTTACCTCTTCACGCTCAACCGACTTTGCTAGGTATGGAGATGCTTTGAGTCCCGGGAAAGGACATCCGATACTTTATATCCCGGAAGAATAATAATAATAAATCTTATATATAAAATTCTCGTGTCACAATGTTAGTCAGCGAACTCCTCCGAAACGGCTTTACTGACTTTTACCAAATTTTATATGCACATTCAGTAGGTCTGAGAATCGGCTACTGAGTACCTTATATATTGATAAGTGCATTTGTTGAATAAAATATAACAGTAAATTATTACAACCTGAGACTGACGGCGACCATTGTTTGTGCGACGGGATAGCGATCGACGTTGCCATGGCGACATACTTATTTAGTCACTTCAATAAAATAACATGGGCGAAATACTTTATATTATGCCAAAGCAACGTTTGCCGGGACAGCTAGTAATATATCTATGGACGCTTCACACCACGTCAGTCTGGCCTCGTGCTAAGTACCCGAAGGACTTGTGTTACGGGTACCAGACAACGAAAATATATTTAATACTTTTATACTATACATATTATATTTAAGAGTTTTTATTATATCATACACTTACACATATTTAATACACATCCACGACCCAGGAACATTAAAAAACTTTTTTTTGTTCTGTCGGTGGGATTCGACCCGCGGCTTGAGTGCTTACCACGCACTCTGACCACTAAGCCACAGTGGTCGGTCGGAGAATGTACAGTTCCCGTGCGATATTTTGCTAAAATTTGGTACGCAAATACTTTGAGTCCCGGAAAAGGACACAGGATACTTTTTATCCGGTAAAAATGTACGGTTTCCGCGCTATAAAAAAAAACTTGACACTTTCTTTTATAGAGTTTATTCACAATGTGCTTAGCTTAGCTGCGTGTTCTAAACCCTATGCTATAATATTTTAAACTGCTTTAATGTACACGGTATATAAATATTATACTGTGGTCTGTGCGATAATATACACCGTAATGCTACACGTCGCGATAAATCGCCGCTATAATATACGCCGCTATAATATACAGGGTGATAAATATACATGGCGATAACCGTGAATTTATTATTGGCGGTAGTTAGCGGCACAATCGCGGATCGATGTATTATTCATGCAATTTATCGTTGTACGCAGGTGAATAAAACCTGAAATAAAAGTTGTGGCGCCACACGTGCCAGCCACTCGTGCCAGTGACTGGTGACAAAATATTAACGTTGTAAGCTGACTACAGCATACAGGTGTAACAAAACTAAGTCACAGAATATAAATTAGTTGTACCAAACTAACTGATAATACTTTAGGGTGTATATAGGTCCCTTACACACTATAGAATAGAGGATGCAATTACACCTTCCAGCCAAATTTTTTTTAGGGCTTAGGGGTCATTAGGACATTCAATTTAAACAAAAAATAGGATGTTAAGTTTTTTACAATCAAATTTTATTCCACTTGAAATCGTTGCAGAACGGTCACTTCGCGGCGGTGGGTAGGGCGGGGGTGGCGCGGGAGGCCCGGCTGCTGCACGCGCCGGCGACGCGTCGAGTCCATTAATTGTGGTGTCTTTTAGGAAAACTTTTGGAAGCTATTTCTCAACTTTTTAGTACTACACTACAAAAAATACGTGTATTTTTCTTTTTAACAAGGATCAATATATCGAAATTTGGCCGGAAGGCTTAATTGCACCCTGGGTTCGCTGTGAACATAGCAGCGCCGAAATACAAATCACAACAAAAATTCAGCTCTTTCATCGCTGCTACTTTCACAGTGAACTCTATATAAGGGACACTTACACACCCTAAAGTTTTATCGCTTAGTTTTGTTACACCTTATTAATAGTGTTAAACTAATGAATGTCTCAAAACTCCATTGATGCATTGTGTCCCTAATGCCTAAAATTTTACTGTAATATTCCGATTAAAAAGCAAAGAATTGTACAAAAATTTCATTGGAACACGTCAATCGGAATCTGCATACCCATTAGAGAACCAAACAGACTACCTATGTGGAATAGCTCTAGCTGGCTTTTGGTTTTTCTATAAAATTCAAAGTTAGCTCAAATGTTTTGATAGTTTTATTTATTTGACAATTAGTAAAATAACGACGCGAGTTACTAATAAATTATCGCTAGTTTGTCTATCTTCAAGTCATTGAAAAGCGCGTTAGCACCTTTTCGGATATAAATACGTAGATCGCCATCTACGACAGGTATCCGTACTAATAATTAAATTAAAAGTTCGCAATAGTTTCCTACTATTCGCCGACTACGAAAGTGGCAGAATAGTCGGCTTTACCGACTAGTTGGCGACTAGTCGGCATATCTCTAAAATATACCCATCACCCGCCATAATAATCGTTTTACACCACAAAGCCAGCAGCTAGCAAGCGAGTGACTGGCACGTGTGAACACGCGTCAGGGTTGGCACTACGCAGGGTGCGATAATGGAGCGCTTTACGATCGCATAAACCAGGAACCAGCTGGCCAGGGCTGAACATGTGTGGAATAACTCTTGCTAGCCAGTAGGTAGTAAACTAGTAACTCTTGCTAGCTAGTAGGTGGAAGTTAGGAGTTGAAATTTATTAAAAAGTACTAGTTGATGCCAGGATCTTCGTTGTGCAGAAATTCACTTATCGTGTCGGAACCGTACATTTTTCTAAGATAAAAAGTATTCTATATCCTTTCCCGGGACTCAAAGATTCTCCATGCCATTCGTCATAATCCGTTCAGTGGTTTATGCTTAAAGAATAAACAAATAGACAGACAAACACACATTGGCATTTATGATATCAATAAGGATGTCTAACAAGAAAACGCGTAGCCCCGATTTATACTAACGAGTCAGGGCCTGTTTCACCACATCCTGATAAAGTGCCGGATAGGCTATCCACAACTTTTTTGACAGATTCTCCATACGCTATCTGTCAAGTTAAATGGTGGATAGCCTATTCGGCACTTATCAGGAAGTGGTGAAACAAGCCCTAATGGTCCAAATTCATTATTAACTGGGATATTTTTTGTTTATAATTTTTTCATGACTCTGCATTGAAATACATACAATTTTAAATTTTCATCGTATGTGATGAACGCCTAATTTAATAACGACAATAAAATAAATCGCACAACAGTAAGTTTATAGAGGTTTGGCGTTTTTAATTATTCATAATAATTTTTCAATTTAATATATTATTTCAGTCAATTATTCTCGTTAATGACCACTGCTGTCATATACATCTTCATAAATTACCGGCCAATTTAATGCTGAAGTCTGGACCTATGGGTTTTATAGCTTTCCTTTTGTTATCTGTAAACACATAAATAGTTCTAAATTATTGTATTTTATCGCCAACTCCAATAAATAACAGTTAATAGTACGCCTATTAGGGCTGGTTTTATAGACGTCCGCGCGAAGGAGCTGTTTGGCCGCTAAACCGCGCGTTCAGGCTGGCGAATAAGTGGAGCCTAAAGGTTTACAAATATAATATACGGTGAGGCTGATCGAATCGAGTCGGACGGACGTAGGTCGACTTGACCGGACTCGCTTTGTATATTGTCAGTGCCTGCAGTGATCTATAAGATAGGGGAAACGAGCAAACGGGTCACCTGATGGAAATCAACTACCTTCGCCCATGGACACTCGCAACATCAGAAGAGCTGGCGTTGCCAACCCTTTAAGAGGGAATACGCTCTCTTGAAGGTTTGCAGGTCGTATTTATCTGGAAATACTGCTGGCGATAGTTCGTTCCAGAGTTTTGCAGTGCGTGGTAAAAAGTTTCACGAAAAACGCACGGCGGAAGACTACCACTCATCAAGGTGATGAGGATCGATCGGCCTTCCTTTATAGACTTAAAGGCTCCTCTTTACGTTGAGACATAATAAATAGCCATAATTACCACGATGATTGTGAACTTACCTAGAAGAACAATTCATGACGTCGATAATAATGGGCAATCACAAAATATGAAGATGTACGAGTACATCTTCTAATATACAGGGTGCGACAAAACTAAGTGATAATACTTTTGAGGGTGTATGTGTCCCTTATTCAGAGCTCACTGTGAAAGTAGCAGCGCTGAAATAGCTTTTTTTGTGATTTGTTTGCCGCGTCATGAATTTTTCCATACAAACGTAAAAAAGTTACTCTTTCAGCGCTGCTACTTTTGCAGCGAACTCTATAATACTTACGTAATACTTTAGGGTGTGTACCCTATACACACCCTAAAGTATTATCACTTAGTTTTGTTACACCTCGTATAAAATTCTCGTGTCAACTCGGCTCAACCGATTTTAATCAATTCTTGTATGTATATTCGTTAGGCCTGAGAACAGGTTTTTATCTCCTTTTTATATTGATACTAGAAATAATTTTTATATCAAAACAACATTTGCCGGGTCAGCTAGTAGCATAATATAAAGAAATAGGTACAGGTATTTCTATTTTCTAGTTTCTACAGCCTTCACGTTCGTAATCGCTTGTCTTGTCAACGTGAAAAAAATGCTTGTTTATTAAAATCTTTGGTCTCTGAGTACCGAAAAATACGCTAAATATTATAAATCTTAATCTTGATTAACGTCAGCTTAAGATAAATTTTTCCATAAGACAGTCACTTGAAGTGAATGCCTAAAATAAGACCCTAATTTATTTGCATTAGCTAAAAACCCATTAATTTGTATAACTTAGCTGAAGTTATATTTAGACTAGATTATAGACTAGGGAAAATTGTAGTAGATGGATGGATATATACTTTGAGTCTCGAGAAAATTAGGAACTTTTGTATTGAGTCGAGTCCTATAGTCGGGGCATTTTAATAGGCCACATTAGACAGTTCATCAAAATTGCACAACGTAACCTTGTAGCGACGTGCATAAAAAATAAATATTTTCGTTTTGTTATAACTGCACAATTGATTAACTTTTTTCAATTACGATTACATATTTATTGTTATACATATGACCGATACGAATGATTTAACGATTTGCTCTTACTGATAAACAATTCTAAACGTAATAAACAATTTCTGATCTTAGTAAATGTACGTCGTTACAATGTTACGTCAGCTGACCTTTTTTCTTTTTAAACTCTAGGGATGTTACTCTAAAAATCGAAAGCGAATAAATAGTACCGATGCATTGATTACTTGTAACGAAATATCCCCATAAATTAATAACCACGTTGTAAAAATTAACACATATTTATGTGAAATGAATAATGATAATACTAAATCTAACAGTTTTTTTTTTATAATTCAAGCGAATAAATGCATTTTTTTTTTTTGTTAATTATGTACTTGTCTTATTTTGTTCCTTGAATTAAAGTAATAATGGGACAGGAATTTGTTTTTGGTTTTTATATTTCAAGTCTGTATCGATTTATTCGTTTTGGTCGATGTTTTTACGCAGCTTACCTCACTATGGAGATTAATCTGACAGATGTCAAATGTGGCCTATTAAAATGCCCCGACTGTAGGAACCGTGCAGAAACTATAGAGGGCGTCGTAATTCGACAGCAGCGACACGATGCGAGTAAAAGAAGTAACTTGTGAGTGACTTTGGCTTCGCATTCTTTGACCCCGGCTAGTTTATAAGTGTTTTTTTTATGTTTTAGACTATAAAATGATTTAATACTTACACTCCACAAGTGGCCACATGCGGCTGCGAGAACAACAACAGATTTCCAAGAATCCGCGATCGAAGGATTAAAGTAAAAAACTAGATGACGCCCGCAACTCCGTTGCGCCAAAATCATTTATCGCGAGAGAACCGTACATTTTCCCGGGATAAAAAGTATCCTATGTCCATTCCCGGGGTTCAAAGTAAATCCGTACCAAATTTCAGCAAAATTGGTTCAGCGGTTTGGGCGTGAAGTGCTAACAGACAGACACACTTTCGCATTTATAATATTGAGTATGGATGAGTTTCTAACAGTAAACAAAGAACGAAAGCGTGAATAAAAATGTATAAATCTTATCTAGTTATCTAAGAAAATATCTGAAAAAGTAATTAGGTAGTAGCATCCATCAGCATAGAAAGTAAAAACTTGATAGGTGGGTAAATATTGCAATAAAATAATGAAGATGCAAAAATACTTATAATAATTACTGAACATGCTTGTGGATTAATAAAATAAAACAAGTTCACTAAAATAAATGCTTTTATTTCATCAACCTTCTGCGATTCGCTCGATACCATCTTCACAACTTTTGTCTGTCACTATTAATTTTAACTAATTTCAGTCTGGACCTCATATTCAGTGCAAACACCATATAAGTATTCTTTAAATAACACACAAAGACTGCACTATTAATCTTTTTTTACTTGAAGAATCATCTTTTTGAGAACCAACGCTTTGACAAGATGGTTAAAGTTCAATACTATCCTCAGTGTTGATTTCCTGGCAGGACTTCTCCAAATTATCCTTACTTTTGATGCATCCATCATATAAATTATATGTAATTGGCATATCAATTTAGATGGAAGCCAGTTTGGATGTTTACTGAAAGAAGCAACGGTTATAAGTTAGGTTCATATTGGGTTCTTCAAAAATGAGTTTACGGTTATAATCTACAAAATTTAGTGTTTTTACGAGTCTACACTTATCATTCATGAAACTCTTTGAATACTTACGTATGTTTTACGTAATTACGAAAATAGTAAAATTTGGCTTGACAATAAAATTTTCGCATAAGTTTCGGCTATTCGTCACTAGTGGCAGTGTCATCGCTCTGCACGATCCCTGTAGGAAACCTTGATTTCACGATTTTGACATGAAGCGAAAGTCGTAGGTTACACGTTCAATTTGTCATCAACTTGAAATTTGTCATCAAAACCAGATTGATGGCTATAAAATGTACGTTTAAAAAAATATCCGTGGGTTCAGTTTCGCGTCAATTTTTACCAGATTGATGAGAAACTGAACGTGTAACCTACGAGTTACGACACATAGACAATGTAATTCATTTTAATATTAATGTGGATACATAACGATGCCGGAAAATACAATTGTCATAAAGGACATTTTGGCGAGAATTAGTTAATATAATATATACTGTAAGTAGCAGCAGCCAAAATATCCTTTACGACAAGTGGAATTTTCGGTATCGATGTCTGTTAAAACATAATATTTTTATATCTGCATAGAGTAAGTAAACACCACCGCAATAATAAAATAATATGTGTTATATCTTGTTTTAAATATTTGTTTGTATTCTCTCTGTACTGTGTGCACAATAAAGAATATTTAATTGATAAAGTCGCTTGCCGCTGTCTGTAAAAGTATCTACTAGTAAGATTTTGACGCAGATTTTTTAAGTAAATAGAGGGATTCAAGAGATTTTTTTATAAAATATGGAGACGTATGCCGGGCCATCTAGAAGAACGTAAATTATGAAATATCTCGCGAGTGGCAGCCGTGAGTGCTGTCGAATATTGTGCTTATTGAATTAAGGTAATATATTAAGCGGAACCGCCACGCACTTCGCGCCTTCACGTGAACGTGATTCTACGTGAGTAACGTCAGCAAAAAACTGGTGAAGGATTTCACATCAGAAAATACGTTAAAAGAGCCGACTCCATGTTATGGGACGATCCACATTACGTGACACAAAATTTAGATACAATATTATATTTTTATTACGAGTGTCATCTGCATGTAGCCGAATTATTAAACTACAAGATCTACGCGACTCCCCCCGCGTACAAAAAATTTGGAAGGAAATCGTACATTTTCCGCAAAAAAGTTATGTGTCCTTCCCCGTTATCTACTTTATATTTGTACCAAATTACATAAAAATTGGTCCAGTAATTCTCAAAAATAGCGCTTTTAAACAAACAAAAGTACCTATATGTAAATTATTATCGCTAATGCAATTTTTAGTGACAATTATTTCACATTTAATCCATACCCCCTGATAATTTCATGCATGTAAGTATGTGTATGACATCATTAAAAAATGTGTCATGAATCATGATAAGCCAAGCCCTTCACTTCACATTTTTAATCACCCATCTAGAAAATATTATTTTCTAAGTCAAAGTTTAAGCACATTCTAAGCTTAAACCATAGAACACAATATGCACACTCCGGGAAACTTCCATTGGCATTACAGATTAAAGCTAAAGCAATAACAATTACCGTGGCACAGGAATCAGTGTTCGGAACTAAATATCTAATAGGTGTAATGCCTAATGGCTGCACTACACGCTCCGACTTGCATTATACAATAGCTTTGCATAATACAATGAACAAGACAATGTCCGTATGGTTTAAATTTTGTTGATGATTTTAACAGTATTCTTCAAGCGAAGTAACCACTTTGCAAATACCCTGCAGTTTTGATCATAAGGGGATTTTAGGGACATGAGAATTCAGTCAAGTTCTCAGTCAAGTTCAAGTTCAGTCAAGTTCAATACCAGCAGGATACTCCTCAGGTATCCTGCTGGTCTTGAAATGTAATGTAACACGATACGTATTTAATTTATAATTTCCATGACTCTAATTCCTCAGAGCTAAAGCATCCAGGGTGTACGCGACTACACGTCTTTAGAATGACCATACACGGTCATTACTTTTTTAATGGGTCAAAACGCAAGCATCCAGCCTACGTCTTCCGATCGTGGGATCTGTCAAGACCTCACTTGACAGAGTCAACTTCACTTGACTTCACATCCGTCCTTGGCTAAGGACGCAATATCTATCCTTCTATAAACGTAATAACCTTATCTTGATTTTATAATTTACATCTAACATCTAATACAGTCCACTACGCAAGTTATATAAAGTAATTAACACAAACAATGGGTCTCTCCGTGTTTATCGATTCTTAACCAAAAACTTCAATCTTGCACCGTTCTTGCAAGTCGGATCATGTAAGCACTGCTTAAGACGCGATTTCCCGACCATTAAACATTTACAGAGTCGTAGAGATAACGCGGCTAATAGCAAGGACAGCGGACGCCCGCATTACGATCTAGACCTAAGAATGGGATAGATATAATATAAAATTAGTATAAACATAAAATATGTCATATCTTTTACCTTTAAACGAGCAATTCTTGTATAATTGGAATTGGATTGAATCTTGTATAATTGTATAATTGGAATCTCAGAATCGGCTCCAACGATTTTCATGAAATTTAGTATATAGGGGGTTTCGGGGGCGATAAATCGATCTAGCTAGGAATCATTTTCATAAAATGTCATTTTATGTGGGTCTTTGAATTTTTTGAATACCAAGCGAAGCTCGGTCATATAGCTAGTATAATATTATATTCTATAGCACGCACAGCGTTTTCTATAGATTTTTTTGTTGTAAATCTTAGTCGTTTGTGGACTTTTTGCCTGTATTCTATTTTTTTATGAAATTGTTTGAAACAAGATATATTTTTACTGGTTCATCTTAATTTAAGTTTTATTCCATCATGTCAGAGTAGTGATTTTGTATAGTTTTCTGTAAACATTTTGTATAGTTTTCTGTAAACATTTTTTTTTGTTAAGATCTCTCTTCCTTCTTTATCTTAACTCAGTGGTATCAGTCTGTTGTCCAAAGCCTGTTATGCATCTGTCGCAACTCGCAATAGTAAATTATCGCCCTGCCGGTCGTTAGTCGTTAGTTTTAAACTTTTTATGATTAAAATACCGATTTGGATGTAAAGACTTAACACTCTAAGCCCAGTTTCATACAGTTATTCCTTTGAAAATTTATGAAAACGTTTTCCTATCCAAAGTGGGACTGCGCTAACGAGCTACGCGGTTTATTTCTCTCTCTCTTCTCTCTCCCTGCGATAATTGTTGCGGTTTGTTTCGATGTCTGATTGTTAGGACACTTGTACAAAAGCTAGAAAAGGGCTAAACTGCTACAGATGTCAAGTTTCTAGCTACTGGCCCTTTGTGAGAAGACGTAATAGTTATGGCGACCTCTATGGCTCAGTGGTGAGGCGTTGTTGGTAGCTCAAGCCGGGGTCGCGGGTTCGAATCCCGCCGAGGAACAAAAAAGTTTTTTCAAAGTTCCTAGGTCATGGATGATGTGTATTAAATATGTGTATCATATAATAAAAATCTTAAATATATATACATATAGTATAAAAGTATTAAATATATTTCCGTTGTCTGGCACCTGTAACACAAGTCCTTCAGGTACTTACCACGTGGCCAGACTGACGTGATGTAAAGCGTCCATAGATAAAAAAGTTATTGTTTTGTTGCTATTATACTATATGAGTAGCACATATTATATTCTTATACTGTACAGTTAAATTCAATAATAAGGCCTGATTGTCTGACAAGTAAGATGATCCATGCGTCGGATGGGCATGTAAAAGTCCTGCGCCTAACCTCTCTTCAGTCTCGCCAGTCTTGTCGTTCTTCCGTCCTACTGGGTTATGACAGTAAAAAGGAATAGAGAGTGCTCTTGTGTACTGCGCACACACTTAGGTACTATAAAATTACTCTTGCCTTACTGGCCAAGTTTTCAATGAAACCGACAACCGTCACCGAAACCGGTGTGCGAGTTATATTGTATACTAGATGACGCCCGCAACTCCGTTGCGCCAAAATTCGTTTATCGCGCAGGCACCATTCATTTTTTCGGGATAAAAACTATCCTCTGTCCTTTCTCGGGACTCAAAGTATCTCCACGCCAAATTTCAGCAAAATCAGTTCAGCGGTTCGAGCGTGAAGAGGTAACAAACAGACAGACAGACACACTTTCGCATTTATAATATTAGTGTGGATTCTGTCTGTTTGTACCCTTTCACGCTTAATGTCTGTTATTATCAAACTTGGTTCATTTCCGAACCTTATTCTTTGCAAACAAATATTTACGAGGGTAAATTTTTTATCTCAGTTGACCCAATAGCATAAGTTGGCCTGGTATCGAATTTAGATCATTCGAAAAACTATCGAGGTTAAACTTTGGTTAATTTGTTGCCAACAGATGCGTCTACCCGGTGACACGTTTCTTGGATACTGGGTCAAATGTCTCCAATGAGGTCGAGTGCTATACGCAATTAAATTAATACTAAATAAAAATATTAAAATTAATATAGAGATGAGCGAGATGAGCTGAAGTGAGGGACGTTTTATGAAGTTGTGTCGATGAGTTAACGTATGAATATTAGTGAAATTATTTACGATTTTGTTCAAGTGTTAATATTTAAATAATTATGTAAGTACGCTCTAACTCTTAAACGTGTATACTGTATGTGCTTAATGAATCATTTAATAATCTTTACTAATATTATAAATATTAGTAAAGATGCCTATGTCCAGCAGTGGACGAATATAGGCTGATATGATGATGATGAATATTATAAATGCGAAAGTGTTTCTGTCACCTCGTCACGCTTAAGTCGCTGAACCGATTTTGAAGAATTTTGGTATGGAGATACTTTGAGTCCCAGGAAAGGACATGGGATACTTTTTATCCTAAGAAAATGTACGGTTCCCACACGATTAACGGTTTCTACGGTTTCCTAGACTGAACACAAATCCATAAAAAGATAGTCAAGAGTCGTATAAGAGTCATACTTATCTCCTTATGCTCAAAGGACATTAAAATCGTTTCAGCGACAACCGCACAAAGAACAGCTGATATACAGACAAAAACAGAGACACTTTCGCATTTATAATATTAATAGAGGATTCAGATTTTTTCCGTTAGGAATTTTCGAACGATATAGCCTTGAGTCACCTATGAAATAATAGCAAGGTGATTTTTGTCGTGTTTTTAATCTCCTTATGCTCAAAGGACATTCCAACTGAATTTTTCCAACTCCCCTTTGTAACCTGAGATTCAACACAACTTTTCCAGTTAACGCATTCGAGTTAAAAAGCCAAATTAAAAACTAACTGGACGCAACTCGGAAATTTTATTAAAGTTAGCGTCTAGTTCCTTCAATTATGAATTAATCTAGTTTGGACTTTGAAACGGTAATTGATGGCATTTACAGTTTTAATTAGAGTTAATTTGTCGTGCCCTTTATAAATTGTACCTTAAAAGCCGGGACTGTACTGTTCGGAATGCCGACAAGAGAAAATTCATTTAATTCAGTTCGCTGAAAATAAGATTGGTTGGTAGATCATTTAAATACAAAAAAGTGTTCGATTTTTTTCTTAATGATTTTTTTGATTCTGAATGTTGCCCCCAGGCCCCAACTATATTGCAGCAAAGCTAGTTAATCGCGCAGAAACCGCACATTTTTCCAGGAAAAAACTATCGAACTCCTCCGGGACTTAAAGTATTTTCACACGAAGTTTTAACAAAATCGTTTAGCAGTTGTAGCGTGAAAGAACAGACAAACAGAAAGATACTTTTTTTTCTTTAGTAGTATTCGTAACCTGGATTATTACTTTTTCAGCCTCGACTTATTTTTAGTCACCTAAATTTTCTCCGTCCGGAATTTCCGAAAGATATAGACCCCGTCTTAAGGAACCTGAAATATTGCAAGTTGAATTTTAGTGTCGCGTGAAATAAGACCTAATTAAAATGTTTATTCAGAGGCAATTATAGATTTAATTGCCCGTAAAACCTTTTTTCATTAATATTAGTCATTGTTAGAGTAACTGGCAATATTAATGGCGGTCCAACACGGAAACAGTATATGGTTACAACAATAAAACCTTGAAATTAACGCTCACAATAATATTAATCACGTCTAGGTACATTCAAGATTTTATAAAATCAATGATCAGTTGATCTTCAAAGTTCAAACATTCAATGCATGTCCGAGTTCTTAGATAATAACTGACCCGGCAATATTGTTTTGCCATAACATACGTTAATTCGAATATAAAAAATCGGCGTCCCATCGAGAGATTTTTATATTATGTAAGTATTTTTTTTATTAGACAGCAGCTACGATAGGACTCAGGAGTCAAATAAAAAACATATTTTAAGGTTCTACCAAATTGAACGAAATATACAATATTTTAACAATCATTGTAGGTTTTTCCTTTTATTGCAATAAAATTTTATAGTCAAGCGGAGAAAAATCTTATCTGCGATAAAATTAACCGATAAACGTCAATAATTCCAATAATCGTCGCCGTACTCCGGTTCATTGGTTCGTTCAGAGCTATTTTACCTCCGATATGACCTTTATTCCGACAACATAAAGGCTATATTCACAGAGCGGTGAGGTAATAAAGCGGTAATGACACAATACCAGGTGCGTGGACAGTTCAATTAGCTGTATTAACTAAAGGTTCGGTGCAAACAGACGACCAGGCTAACATTATAATATATGCAATATGCATGGCTGAATTATTTTAATTTATTTTATTTATATGTATTTATTTTAAAACTTTATGCATGTACAAAGGTGGACCTAATACATAATTTTTTATTAACCAGTCAATCTTTGGGCGATACAGGAACAAAATTTTATAGGTGCTAATCAAGTTACAAAACAAGAAAAAACCGGCAGAGTTGTAAAAATGTAAGGATAAGCGCAAACAGATGCTTTATCATACGACATAATAGTTTACATACATTTTAATGAATAAGTTGCAGTGTGCTTTATTGGGTTAGATAGATGATAGATTTTTTAAATAGATCGTATGTAAATAGTAGCTCGAGACAGCCCAGCCATTTGGGTGGACTTACGTGGAAAGACCTCTTTTCGCTTCTGCTATTATAATAAAATAAGTTGCATAATAATTGGCGATTCTTGCTAAACTAGTGTGACGTCACAAGCAACTTAAATGCGCACGAGAATTAACGTTCAACATTAATATTTTCTTGACAAAGGCCTATTTGCGCCAGTTTGAGTTAAAATTGACACTAAGCCTTATATTATTATGTTATATATCTCTCATTTTTCGTATTTACAAAAGTAAAGACATGATATTTTTACAAATGACTATTTTTTATTCTGGTTGGTGGTGATACCAAATTAAAGCAAAGTAAATTTAATTAAAATTACTGGGAATCTTACTTTTTTTCTTCTTTTTTTCGTTCTATTGTCTTTTGGTGCAAAAAAGGGAAATAAACGTTTTATTATTATTATTATTATAAATCTTCCGGACGGAAAAATTCCGTGTGGCGCAACAACGCCTTAACAGTAAAACTATTTCAGTTTGCTATAACACTTACTACCGCTTGCGCTACGTGTTCAGAATGGCGCAAGGACGGCTCCATCATGTCTTTCATAAAATACGTGAGCGAATCTCTTTGTATTGGAGACTTAACAGCTACATGAGGTTTTACGTGTTATAACAGATTCCTTTTGAAGAAAATCTTTTCCAGCCCTATATCTGGTACTGATGAAAAGATTAACATAGGTTATTTCAACCGCCGTATTTCATAATTACTGAAT
The DNA here is from genome assembly GCA_905333045.1 of Lysandra bellargus. Classification (NCBI taxonomy): domain Eukaryota; kingdom Metazoa; phylum Arthropoda; class Insecta; order Lepidoptera; family Lycaenidae; genus Lysandra; species Lysandra bellargus. Next base: position 6,461,113 of record HG995361.1, on the reverse strand, counting down.
ATATTCATAATGAAAATATAATATGGCGAATTATACGATTAGGCTACAGCCTTACAATTTATAAGAAGTCGAAATCGCACGAGAACCGTACATTTTTCCACAGCAAAAACTATGCTATATCCTTTCCTAGCACACCAAAATACATCTGAATACCCAAAAATTCGGTTCTATAGTCCAAAACCATATTGTGTGTCAACGTAAATAAACCGAAAGGTTGAAACAATACCCCGAAAAAATGTACGGTTCCCGCGCCATTAAGTTTCTGACATTATCTATTATTTCAATGAGGGAAATTTATGGAAAATTCCATACTACCTCAAATATTTCACCTAATAATTTGATTCTCCCATATTTGGTGTATCGAATTATTTAACCAAAAACATGCCCATACTCCATAGTGAACAAAATAAAACTAAACCTTCAGAAGTCTGATTAAAAAAATTAATTAACGAAAAAGCCGTTCGAGCGCTGAGCTCCCAGCACAGGGGTGCTCAACTTTGTCTATTACATTTCTCTGCCAATATCAAGCTGGTAGCCATTTACATTTGTATTTTTACTACGATACAACCCTTATTTTTAGCGTTTCGTGGTAAATTTTTACTTTAAATTGCTTGAAACTAAATTTATATAATAATTGAATTTGTACATCTCTGGGTAAATTTTATAATTTATTTATCAACTTCAACTTCAAAATAATTTATTCAAAATAGGTTTACAAGAACACTTTTTGACGTCAAAGATAATTACAATTTAGATTTAAAAACACAATTACATTAACAGATTTCATAATATCAGGACAACATAATAATTAACAATATATTAAAAAATGTATCATAGTTTATCATATTATATTATTAGTATTTTAAATGAACTCGCTGCACACGTAGTTTTTTAAATACTTTTAAGTCACAAAATGTATTTCTCGTAAGTGATTTTGTAATCTTTTGAGAAATAAATAATCTTTAAACCTAAACCTTAGTACTTTAAGAGGCCGGTTTACAATCGACTAAGCTACAAATTGTCTCAAACAGAAGTGAAGCTACTTATCACACCACTAGGAGCTAAAGCAAAGTATCACACAATTCTGAAACGCATTTTCCTGTAAGACAATTTTTGTTAATAATAATAATTATTTAAGAAAATATAACTTCAACGGTCAATCGACATTTTTATCACCAATTTATTCCACGTTCATCTCCTATCGTAACTTTAAAATAAACTATAAACTTTAATAACGGAAACTTAAATAAATTAAGTGTGATGCAGTTAAAAAGTTTGCGCGCCGCTGTGTAAGTTGTAACAGAATTTGAAGCCGTCTATCAAGTTGGTCAGCAAATACTTTACAACTTGTACGACAGTTTGTGTGCTCTTAATAAAACTGTAAAGTATTTCAATAGACAGAAAACTTTGAGCTGGACATGAGGAGCTGAGGTTTTCTTATCAATTACAGTTATCAACTAGTGTTAAGGCCCTTTATTGAAAAACTGTCCTTTTTGACGTAATACTATAGGACCCTCAGAAATGTTACAAATCTGGTAATGAGATATACATATTATCTTCATAGCCTTATCTAGGTTTGAGAAGAACCAGAAACACGATTAATGTATTTTGCCTCGATACATTTCTCGATCGAAATGACCTCTTAAAAATACGAAATTTGAAGATTATTTTTAAACGAAAATAGACGTATTGTAGGAAATTAGTCTAATTGATGCCTTTGCAACTCAAAATCGTATAGAAGCATTTTGCTTATATGCTCCTAGTTATTTTTTAAATAATGAAAATTACGTTTTTCGCATGTTTTCTCAGTGAGCCGATAGCTTCAGGCCGCAGCGTATTCACGACTTTATAGTCATACAAATTAAGTATAAAATTGCCCTTGCGGTAAAGTTACTTTCAATATAGCGCTTTAAGAGCAAACTCTTGATTCCGTTGGAGGCTTAATACATTTGGAACAACAAAAGCTATCTGATTGATTGATCTGACAAGAAAGAGTGTCCTTATAGCCCCTAAATAAGCCCCTGTAAGCCCTATAACCCGCATGCAGACAGGAGAAATATCTATAAAATTATAGGATGTGGACAACTTCCCAAAGTCAACAAGGTCAACAAGAGCAGTTTTAGCATTTCCTTGCTCCTTGAGATCATATCAAAGGGTTTATGTGGTTAGATACCGCTGTCGATCCTGGCCATTTAGCCGAAACCTTTTCGTTTTCGCTTCGTTATAGAATCCTGAATCGCTGATCAAAATGAATGGTAGATATAAGACGAGTCGAACGTCAACGTCATATTAACGAACGCTTAAGTCAATTCCATACATTTTCATCGGCAATTCTATAGCGAATCGAAAACGAAAACATTTTTGCACACCCCCCTGGTGACACAGGAGATATAGTGGTGGGAATGTGTGGTGGGCCGACGCCCAATTTAAAAAAAAATGTGGACTACTTTCATGCAAACCCATATCATCGCGCAGGCAATGACACGCATAATATCAGGTAAAGCGCCCTTACCTATTGCGAACATATTATTTGGACACTATAAATGAGTACGCGTGGCTTAATTTTAATAAAGGACGGCTGTAGAAAATTACAGTCATTGAGAAATGAGACGAGATCTTAACTACCTTTAAAAAAGGAGTACTAGATTATTTGTTCGGCTGTAGATGTTTTTTCTTGTTAACATGGAATTCGGCGTCTATTCTTTTTTCTTATTCTATTTTCTTACGAACACTCTTGTATTCGTCTATTTAAACTAAAAATACTTTCACACTAAAGTCCAGTGCAAATAAAAAGTTAATCAAGCGAGCAAATCCAACGGCGTGGAGGCCAATAGCGACGGTCCAGTTTCTTTGTTCGTATAATTGTCATTACACACGAGAGTCACTAATGTGCTAAGCTAACGGAGGGATGGAAGAGGCCAGTGTTTTTCAACCTGTGGGTCGCTTCCAAGGTTGCGTAGCACCCTACAGAAGAAGTGGGTGTCGTTGAAAGAAAACTATTTCGATAAAAAATAAACATTAAAAAGGTCGATGTATTAAGTAGGTTAACTTTAACAAAAGTATATAATATATATACTTTGTTAAAAATATTAAACAGGGTGACGGGTCGCGAAATATTTTTCTATTGAGGCTTATGAGGTTATGATATCTTAGGTTGCGTCATAAAAAAGTTGAAAAACACTGGTATAGTCGATAAAAGTCTCTCTATATATTTTGCTTTGTCGTAGGGATGGAATCTTCGTCTTGATGTTATTAGGGATGGTAAAGTTGTCGAATTGTCGATGTAATTTTTTTTGCATTGTTCGTCATGGTTTAGATTTTATTAAATTGAAATATACCGTTTTTACGTTATTATATAATTGCTCAATGGCGCAGATTACACGCAATATTATCACGATTCCGTGATAATATTGATGGTGTAATAGGCCGAATCGCAGTATCGTAGTACTATTTGTGAATCCCGTGATAATATTGACCGTGTAATCTAGACCAATTTTCGCGTCGCGTATACCTCTAGTAATTAGTTCAAGATCTTTATTATTTTGTCCGTTGTGCCTAGTTGGTGTGTCAAGGAAAATGAACCTCGAAATATATTATGTTTGCTGTCGCAGTTTATTTTTTACCTTTACAAGAACTTTGGCAATAAAATGAATAATCAATAAGGTATTGTTATATAGTTTTGTTCACGTATTTTATGATCCTTTTATTTGTATTTTATGGGTTTATTGAAGGGAATGAATAGGATTTGATTTTTTCATAGCTGTTTTTATGTCCGTCATAAAACACGTCGTATCTTGTTAATTATTGTTGCACGTATTTTTAAAGCTTTTATTAATTAATTCGTACCTAAACATCTGGAATATAATAATTATTATTATGTTTAACTAGATGGCGCCCACAACTCCGTTGCCCCAAAATTCGTTTATTGCGCGGGAACCGTAAATTTTTCCGGGATAAAAAGTATCCTACGTCCTTTCCCGGGACTCAAAAGTCAAAGTATTTCCATACCAAACCTCAGCAAAATCAGTTTAGCGGTTTCGGCGGAAGAGGTAACAGACAGACAGACAGACACACTTTTTTATGAAATTATAATATTTTATATTAGTACTAGATGATGCCCGCAACTCCGTTGCGCCAAAACTCGTTTATCGCGCGGGAACCGAGCATTTTTTCTGGGACGAAAAGTATCCTATGTCCTTTCCCGGGACTCAAAGTATCTCCATGCCAAATTTCAGCTAAATCGGTTCAGCAGTTTGGGCGTGAAGAGGTAACAGACAGACAGACAGACACATTTTCGCATTTATAATATTAGTATGGACCGGTGTAACCGGTGGTAGGCATCATGTAGACTTTCAGAAAATATTTGCAAAAATTTATTCTGCATAAAAAAATTTGAGTTTGAGTTTGAGTATGGATGATCTCGCAGAGTTCCCGCTCCACCGCGCGTTCGGGCGGACGTACACAGTGTGTAACAAAACTAAGTGATAATACTTTAGGGAGTGTATGTATTCCTTGTAGAGAGTTCACTGTGAAAATAGCAGCGCTGAAAGACCATTTTTTTCACTTTTGTATAGGCTAGCGCCCGAGCGTCACGAGTTTCCCTATGTAAAAGTGGAAAAAAAATCGGTCTTTCAGCGCTGCCACTTTCACAGCAAACTCTATATAAGGGACCCATACACATCCTAAAGTTTATCACTTACTTTTGTTACGCCCTGTATAAATCGAGCTTTACTAATTAATAGACTTTACACCACTAATACAGACAATATTATATATTTTTTATTCATTTATTTTTTATTTAACTCAGGCATCTTGGCCCATATTATAAATACCTTATAGACTAACATACATACAATTATACTGAAACTAACACTAACACTAAACACGTATTGTCTGCGACGTGGGGCGCGACGTGTTCGGAAGTCGTCCTCGGAACCTCCTGTAGACGACTCCAATCGGCCAGAACTCCTCCTTCTCGAAGGTCGGTAGATGGTGCGTCGGGACTCTCACCACAAAGGAGCTAAAATTGACTTTGTGGCGGGACTCCAAGCGCTCGACCCTCAAGACGAAGTGGGTCTTGCTCCTGACGTAGTCCACGACCTGCTCGACCGTCGTGGACCAGTGCAGTGCATTATAATATCATGATTAGTCTTTGTCTGTCAAGTGACTTTTCTAGCGCGCCAGACGTGTACAAAACATCATTTCATTAGTAGTGGTGCGATTTTATTTAATAAACGACGTTTTTTCACAAAGAATAATCGCAAAGTGTATCTTTCAATTAAAGTTAATATTCCGGTTCAATATTAAAAGTATACTTTTTCCATTTGGAAAAGCACAGTTACGCCGCGCGTTTATTTTTTACGCTTTAACTTTTATTTAAAATATTTCATTTTAAACCTATTCGCCTTTTTCAGTAAAGTAATTTTAAAATATATTTTTATTAAATATCAAAAACTATATAGAAATATTCAAGAATGAAGTTATTTTAAAAATATTAACTATTAACTGAAATCTTATAAAATTGGTTGAATTTTTTGCGTGGGATTAATTCCGAAGTTTGTGCTTTCTTTAAAGTTTGATCATTTCAATCAAATATTATTTGGACGAGAAAATGCATAAAGTTCATTGTTTTGTTAACATTTTAGTATTTTCTCTCTAACTTTACAGACATTATCATTAATTTTGGAAACCATAGAAGTGCTGAGTATAAAGCTATTATTTCATTTACATCCATACTAATATTATATCTTTAAATGAGCTATTCTTGTATATAAATATAATTGGAATCTCGGAATCGGCTCCAACGATTTTCATGAAATTTAGTATATAGGGGGTTTCGGGGGCGATAAATCGATCTAGCTAGGAATAATTTTAAAAAAATGTCATTTTATTCATGTTTTATCGAATACCGAATCGGTCAAATAGCTAGTAAGTAATATTATAAATGCAAAAGTGCATCTGTTTGTCTGTCTGTTATTTCTTTTGTGCCCAAACCGCTGAACCGGTTTTGATAATATTTGATATGGGGATACTACTTTAAGTCCCGGGAAATAACAGGATACTTTTTGTTCCGGAAAAAAGTAGTGAATTTTGGCGCAACGGAGTTGCAGCTGGCGTCATCTAGTACATATTAATGATTTTTTATACAAACTATTATTTTTATACTATTACACAATCGAGATTCCATGTACGTGCGGTCGGCAGGATGATGTGTCTTGCGACAGCTACGTAACAGGTTTTTGACAGAAGATATTGCACAATATCTGCTGTCTGCTAAAATGTTGCATACTACTGTCAAACGTCTACTTCATGCAGCAAGGTAGCTGCCCTAAAAGCTGACCTAAATGCGGATAGAAACCGCCCTGCGGGTTTTTTCATAAAATATCTTTCAAAATCATAACTTATTTTTTAAACCTGTCGATATCAATAATCCAATGGGCACATCACTACATTATTAACTTTCATTACATAGTTAATAGTAAATATTTACTTTCTCTCTCTCTTTGAATTATTCTAAGTGGGATTTCGCTGAGGGATGTTGTCTTACGGGATAAAGTGGGTACATTTTTCAGCGGCCTCTGTATTCGTTTACTTTATGTGTGTAATATATCGTAACTTGCGTAATAGTTTGTGTGCTTTGGAAGAAAAATCTACTAGGTTTTTTACATGAAGAAAATTAACTAAATCTACCTTTGAACGCGTTTGTTTTGGTGTATCTTGTAAAAATCAGTAAGTTTATCTTCAGCACGGTATTTTTAATAACTTGTTTTTAGCTCTAAATGTAGCTAGTGTAATGATTTCTAAACAAAACTGTCTGTCTGTCGGTTACCACTTCACGCCCAAACCGCTGAACCAATATTGCATAACATTCTCTTTGTACTAATTTTTACTTCAATTCACTCAAAATTATAGTAAACCTTGTTATTAATCGCTCGATCATCGAGACTTTGATTTTAACTCAACATTAGTGGTGATTGATTGTGAATTATAAATGACTTATTGGATCAATATCGAGTTTTCGTCACTCGGTTTCATTGGAGACACATTAGGAGGGTTTCGTCAAACGAGCGTATATTTCAGCTATTGATTATACTCAAAATACAAAATTCACACAAGCGAACAACTATACAACTCATACTTTTTTATATAAAATCTTTATCAAGCGTGAAGAGATAACAGACAGACAGACCCACTTTGACATTTATAATATTAGTATGGATACACAAGATGGTCTCGTTTAAATAAATGAACTGAATTCAAATCTCAAAGTAAACGTAGGAGGAACCGGTAAAAATTTAACGACTGGTTTCGTTTGCGTTCAATTAGCTAACTCAAACACACTCAAATTTCGCGGTGAAACACGACAAACAAACAGACAAATTAACTACACGTCATATTAAATAAATAAGGATATCTGATTACGACTTAATTGCTGCCTAACTTTGAAAGAAATTTCTTAAACGTACACCTTATGTCGGTTCGGCAGTATCCAGTGCTTGTGTGCGTGCAGCTAAACGAATGCAAAATATAATTGCATGTTGATGAAAAGCCATTATGAATGTATGTTTGTGTCTTTGGCAACATGAAAGTAATGGCGGAACTCATCATGACACTTTGTACAAATATTTTTAGAGATATAGCGTAATATGAAACTGTATAAAACAACTATGTTATATACGTGACTTACGTGTGTATGCGCAACTTGTAAAGAGTTCACTGTGAAAGTAGCAGTGCTGAAAGATACACTTTTGACTTCCATGTTTCTATAACAAATGTCCCAACGTCATGAATTTGGCCATACCCATCCAAAAATAGAAAAAATGACTCTTTCAGCGCTGACTACTTTCACAGCGAACTCTATAAAAGGGACAAATATCCTACAGTATTATAACTTTGTTTTGTTACAAAGTAAGATGATGATGATGATGATGATGATGATAATAATAAACAATAAACACGAAATCAGTATAATGACACGTGAACGACTTCAGCAAGCGATCGATGGACATAAAATATTCACGTCATAAGAGAGCGCTTTAGCTCTTTGACCGAGTGTTTGATTTCATAATATTTTTAACCAACTTCCATAAATGGAGGCGGTTATATGTTCGTCTGTATATTTTTTTTTTGTATATTCAAGCATACTCCGCCGTTTGTGGACCGATATTTTTTTTTTTATAACAGTTAAAGCTACATTTGAGATCAACGAATTGCCTTCACCACTGTTTGGGCTCGGTTTATAAACGCCGCCTGAACTTGCGGTTTGGCGTCTATACCGCGAAATTGTATTCTCGCGGTGTAGACTGTCACAGACAGACAGACACACTTTCAAAATTATATTATTAGTATAGATTGGTTGCATAAACATTCGCTATTAAATAACCTTTTTGTAATAACAATCAATTTGACATGCAAAATAACTATCCGTCTATTGTACTTTGTTACAAGAGTTCAAAGTTCCATCAAAACCGAATTAGCCTCGCTACCTTTGTTGTCGTATCCCGAGAGTCTGTATTGACATAATCATCTTATATTGATTGAACAAGCTCATGAATCATGATCGACAATTTGAAAGGCTTTCGTTGGCTTATGATGGATAGCTATTTTGCGATGATTTTAAAGCTTTCTGTAGCTTGATGGAATCGCCATTATAAGAAAACGTAGTATCAGGGATTTGGGTGTTTTTTTAGATTTTCAAATTCATTCTCTCGGACCACATTGAGAATATTATCATCTCAAAAGCTCACAAGAACCTTGGTTTTGTTCTGTGTTCGTTTTCGAACCCTACAGCTCTTATGTCAGTCTACTCAGCTTATGTCAGGAGTATACTAGAATATAGTTGTCCTATTTGGTCTCCACACTACATTATAAAAGCCGACTAGAGAGAATTCAAAAGAAGTTTTTTAATCACCTGAACTATAAAAGCCGGAAATTCTTTGAAACTTATGAAGATGCCTGTGATACACACAATCTGCTAACTTTAGAACAGAGGCGCATTGTTCTGGATATGGGCTTTCTTTGTAAATAATAGGATAGATTGTCCACACCTTGTATCTCAAATTTCATTTCGAACCCCAAAATCCCGAAAGACCCCACTACCGCATGTTCCGTTGCATCAAACAAATTACGCACAAAATTCTGTCCTTACACGTATCACTCATGAATATAATAAACATTTCAGTAATATTGACTTATTTTCTCACTCTAAGGCTAAATTAGAATTCAAGTAATAAAATCGGCAAAAAGCCTGAAATTATGAATAAGTAAAGAAATAATTTATTGCTTGTACCAGTCTTTTTTAGTGAAAATTAATTCGAATTTATTAATATAATTTAAATTAAATACCTAAAACACAACTAAAACACGAATATTTTTTTTAAACATTGTATGATAACATTATAGTCTTCTATACTTATTATAAAATAAAGTCGCTTTTTTTCCCTCATGTCCCTTTGTTCCCTTTAATCTTTAAAACTACGCAACAGATTTTGATGATTCTTTCAGCGTTAGATAGCCCATTTATCGAAGATGGTTATATTTTATCATGCTAAGACTAATAGGAGCAAAGAAATAGAGGAAAATGTGGAAAAAACGGGGAAAATTATTTGAAAGGGCTAACTTGAACGCGCTAATCTCAGGAACTACTGGTCCGATTTGAAAAAAAATTTCAGTGTTAGATAGCCCATTTATCAAGGAAGGTTTTATCATGCTAAGACTAATAGGAGAATGTGCAAAAATCGGGGGAAATTATTTGAAATGGCTTATCTCGCGAACTACTGGAGCAATTTTTATGTTATTTGGCACAGATAAGAAGTAGACCACGTGAAGGATCATAGGATATCGATTTTGATAATTTTTTCAGCGGCTATATTATATATTTTATACCCATGCGACGCCGGGGTGGGTCGCTAGTATTAAATATAAAATGATATTTTAAATGTACTAATGAGAGATACTTTATCTTAATCTTGAACTTAGAAGCAACTGTACTATGCTGGCTAAACTTCTCGACCAACCTCTTCTTTCGGGACTTTTAATTGTAATAATAATGTTCCTTTATTTTATTTTTTAAGGTTTCAGTTTGTACTACATCATAGTTATATATGGGAAACCTGTTATTGGCTTTATTGTTTGTTAAATGCTCTTTGTAAATTTTATAAGTATATAAGCTGTTGGTTTTCACAATAAATAAAATAAATAAATAAAAAGTAGCATGCACAGTCGAAATCATAGACGAATTCTACAATACCTCTTGTGTATTATCAACGAACACGCATTAAATTTTGGCGCTAGTTGCGCACGTGTCATTTAAGGTACTACAAGTTGAAACCGAGCGACACTCGATAACTGCAGACGACGTGTCGTCGCGACACTACTGGCTTCTATGCATTTCTGTTCTCCGCAGCTAGCGACACGAAGCTAGCGACACTTATTCATATCCTCTCGTCTGCCAAGCGCCCAAAATGGGCGTCTTACTCTAAAACTATTCAAAAGTAGGTAGTTCGACTTTGACCGCCGATTTAGTATTTTGTTTCAAATATAAAACTATGTGTATTTGCGCCACTAATAGCTTATTTATTAAAACATTCTAATTATATAAAAATTATATATTGCTTTCATGGTAATTTCTTTAGATAATATATTCAGAGTAATTATTGGAAATGGAAAATTTTTCGAAAATGGAAAATGTTTTGACAGTTCGTGACAGATGAACGGTTATGCCGCGGCCGCACATGCGTCTATCGTCACGAAGCTTCGTGCTAGAGACGATACCATTGGAGGATACACGCAGATCGTCCAATGGTATCGTCTCAAGCCAAAGACTTCTATTTAAGCAGAGTTTAAATAGAAGTCTTCGTCTCAAGCACGAAGCTCTACGCATGTGCAGCCGCAGCAATAGAAATACATAGAAACCAGTAGTGTCGCGACGACACGTCGTCTGTTATAGTTGTCGCGTGTCGCTCGGTTCCAACTTGTACCTTTTGGGCTTTGGCTCGATTTATGCCTACGCCCGAACGCTCGGTTTGGCAGCTATAACTCGAAATCACAAGCTTTTGTACGTAAATGGCGGCGAAACCACACCGCTAATTAAGTAAATCGTTACATGCAATTGCTTGTGATCTCGCAGTGTAGCGGCCAAGCCTCTTGTACAAATCGGAACTTAACCTTTTACGCATTTTTCAAATTTAAACATATAAGCAACAAAAATAAATTAAAATAATTAAAAATATTTAACACTAGCTTTTGCCCGCGGCTTCACTCGCATTAAGAAGTATTATTACAATCTTTCATCCCCTATTTTATCCCCTTAGCGGTAGAATTGATCAAAATCCTTTCTTAGCGGATGCCTACGTCATATTATCTACCTGCATGCCAAATTTCAGCCCGATCTGTCCAGTGGTTTGGGCTGTGCGTTGATAGATCACCATGTCAGTCAGTCACCTTTGAGTTTTATATATTATACAGATTATTTTCAACAACAATAAAAGAAATACTACATTTTAAAATTGAATCACACTTGGCATCCCACACAGATCCTTTGATCTCGCCGACTGGCCACTCATCGCGGTTGAGTTGATGTGCAACTGCCAACTGTGCATCACATATAATATTATTAGCTTAGTATTATATAACTAGATGTCTTCTGTGAAAAGCGTATAATATACATACTAATATTATACACGCGAAATTGTGTCTGTCTGTCTGTCACGCTCAAACCGCTGAACCAATTGTCTGGGTATTGACATGCTTTGAATCCCAGGAAAAGGTGTAGGATACTTTTCATCCTGTAAAAATGTACGGTTCCCGTGCGATAATCTAATTTTCGCGCAATGGAGTTGCAGACGTCATTTTTTTTTAATGAAAAAACGAGCATTTTTAAATGCAAACGAGCAAACGGATCACCTGATGGAAAGCAACTTCCGTCGCTCATGGACACTCGCAGCATCAGAAGAGCTGCAGGTGCAATGCCGGCCTTTTAAGAGGGAATAGGGTAATAGGGGAGGGTAGGGATGAGAAGGGAAGGGAATAGGGGAGGGTAGGGAAGGGAATAGGGTAGGGGATTGGGCCTCCGGTAAACTCACTCACTCAGCGAAACACAGCGCAAGCGCTGTTTCGCGCCGGTTTTCTGTGATAACGTGGTATTTCTCCGGTCGAACCGGCCCATTCGTGCCGAAGCATGGCTCTCCCGCGCTTAAAACCACGTTATTTAGTGTTTAAACTAATATAAATGCAAAAGAGTTTTTATTTCGTCATCTTCACGCTCAAACCGCCGAACCAATTTCGACGAAATTTTGAATGGAAATAAGCGTCGCGGACATATGATAGTTTTACAACTGATGATGATTATTAGCTTTTTAAATGCGAACGAACTAAAAGGACATTGGTAAAAATGTTCCTCGCCTTCACTTGAATTCAATTAACCAACAATGTTACTGCAAAACTTGACTCATAGAAAACTCGGCTTGGAATTATCCGAATTAGTGATCCGTGAGTAATCTTTAAATAGGGGGAAAATGTTTCTAGACGAAGGAAACGTTTTAGTCTCAATGAACCATTATTAAATAAAGGTCAAACGCTGTGCCATCTAAAGGTCGACCTAAGATGGCGGACGAAGGTCGTAGTATTAATATCGTGATGTATTATAATCTCAGGTGAGAATTTGTTATCAGAAAAAACTTAGTCGACTGACAAGAAGGTTTTTATTTGCATGGATATCATACTATCCTACTTCCTACTTATATTATAAAGGCGAAAGTATGTGAGTTTGTGAGTTTGTGTGTTTGTTACTTCTTCGCGCTTAAACGGCTGGAGCGATTTCGACAAAATTTTACATGGACGTAGCTGACATCCTGGATTAACACATAGGCTACATTTTTAACCAACTTTCAAATGGAGGATATGTTATTTTCGTTTTTAATATATATTTTTTTGATTCTTTATGTTCAGCGATTACTCCGCCGTGTGTGAATCGATATTCATTTAAATGTTCTCATCCAAATCGTTTAAAGGGGCTGCACCTCCCGCCCCCCCTAATAACAATAACAATTTACCTATTAAAACACAATTTAGCTTACGTAATAAATCGCGGGTAACACCGCGGGGCACAGCTAGTATTATCATAAACTGCTAAAAGAGTGTGTTGCTGTGCTTAGGGCCACTAAGATATCGACGGTGGAAAGGCAAAAGTTACCAAGCGACACTAGGGGTCAAAATTAGTTTTTTATATATTCGGAATCAGCGAATTTTTCTCTATTGATTAGTCTTAGTCCCATGTCTCTACGAGCACTTTTGATGTCGCTTAGGAACTCCGTGAAAACGGGTATTTTTTTTATTTTCGGCGATCAAGCGACAACTTTTTGACACCTAGTAGTAGTGGGCCACTAACCTAACAACTGGCCTTGAACACTGCAAGGCACTAATTCCTGGCTTCAACAAGAACCTATCAGATTAAGCGCTCACCATGGGTAGGAATCCTTACAAGAAGCCTATAATTTTTTTTTATTAAATAAGGGGGCAAACGAGCAAACGGGTCACCTGATGGTAAGCAACTACCGTCGCCCATGGACACTCGCAACATCAGAAGAGCTGCAGGTGCGTTTCCGGCCTTTTAAGAGGGAATACACTCTTTTCTTGAAGGTTTGCAGGTCGTATAGGTCCGGAAATATTGCTGGTGACAGTTCATTCCAGAGCTTTACAGTGCGCGGCAGAAAGTTACGCGAAAAACGCACTGTGGAAGACTGCCACTCATCAAGGTGATGAGGATGGTATATTTTCGCATGGGACGATGGCGAAAAGTTGCAGGTGGTATGATTCCGAACAACTCCTCAGAGCACTCCCCGTGATACAACCGATAGAGGATGCAGAGTGAAGCTACATCTCGGCGTAATTCCAAGGGGTCCAAGCTGTTTGAAACACTGTGGCAGTCAACAATTCGAGCGGCCCTTCGTTGGATACGATCCAGAGGGAGCAGTTAATATTTTGGCGCCCCTGCCCAGAGATGAGAACAATATTCCATATGTGGCCGAACCTGCGCCTTGTAGAGTTGTAGGCGTCGGTCCGGACTGAAGTACTGTCTCGCTCTGTTAACTAATAATAATTGGGCACTGCAAGCTCAACAAACACCTAAACAGAATGGGTATTTGTAGCATACTAACTTGCAAATTCCGTGAGGAGGATGAGACACCTATTCACCTTCTCCTCGACTGTCCTGCTCTACTACAGAGCAGAAACAGGCACATTGGTCGCCACGAATACTCATCCACAAAAAAATTCGTGGCACCAACTCCAACCATTTCGTTCAATTTATGAACAGTATTGGGTCGGGGATGATACTCTAGTGCGAAGGAGTCACAGCAGATCCTTATGGGTCGCAGGGACGTCAGGGCTACAGCGACCTGCCTTATTTAATAAAAAAAAGATACTTTTTACACATTGTGTTTATGTGATCGACTATTACTAAATAACTTGTTAAGTCTTCTTAGCTATGATAGTTTTCCTTTTAAATTCAGCATCTCTCCTACTCCCGTGAATTTTTTCACATTTCCAGAAGCAACCGTTTAGCTGGTAGAATGGGAGGTGGCACTGGACTTTAACGTTTTTTCCACTTTAAAACTTGATACTTCACAAATGGACCGCGAATTATTATTTGGTGGCAGGTAAATAATTACTTACACTAACAGAATTTTATTTGTCGTATAGTAAACATTGCTTGTTATAATAATGGAATATTATGAAATTTAGACCCCTTTGCTTGTTCAATTAAAAATATAATTCTCTACTTATCCCTTTTTGCTTCGAACCATTTGGAGAAAAAAATTTACTTAGACATCTTTACTCGATTGAAAAATAAAACGTTTTTGTCGGTTGGTAACTTTTACCAGCTTCTAAATTTAGGTAAATTGTAACCAAACGCCACTTCTACGCAAAATATACAGAAATACCTTTTTTTTAATAAACCAATTAATGAAGGCATTAAAATACTTTTAAAATCCGTTGGATTTTTTCAAATATCTCTAATAGCTAATTTTCTACGATTTTTTAAAGAAAAAATGAATCTTTAAACGGCTCTGCTGTAAAAATAGCTCTATGGCGCTTGGTAACTTTTGCCGTTCCACCGTCGATATGTAAACACTAGTTAGGTATAGATTTATCATCTCTCGCGGATATTTTTACACGGTGAAGTGGAGCGGGCTGCGTTTTTCGTAAACATTTTATGAACTAGTGCATGAAAGATCATAAAACGTGTACAGAAAATGCGACCCGCTTTGCCCTGCCCTAATATTCTCGTAGCTTTATAAGTGAAAATGAGCAAAAATAAATTAGTCTCAATCATAGTTTATGTAACAATTTATCTATAACGAGTATTACGCTAACGTAATACTCGTTATAGAATCGAAGTCCAGTTCCGATATCATCTAGAGCAGTGGTCCCCAACCATTTTTTCATGCGGGCCACAAACATGTTTTGGTCTTGGTGTCGCGGGCCGCAACAAATTTTTTTTAGGGTTAAAAAATAACATTTTTCAAAATTAACGATTTAAAAGTGGAATAACCTCCTCCTTTTTGGAAGTCGGTTAAAAAAATTCACGACTATCACGACGACTTTACATTATTTTGTCGGTGGGTGTGAATTTCAAAATGGTTTTCTAAATTTCAAACGGGCCACAAATAAACGCGGGTTGGGGATAGCGGATCTAGAGGGTAAGGCCAAATTAGCCTCGAAGAAGCTTGGTGTTCTTAACAGAGCGAGACAGTACTTCAGTCCGGACCAACGCCTACAACTCTACAAGGCACAGGTTCGGCCTCATGTGGAATATTGTAGTATTTACAGAATATTTTGGAATAGTGTAGATGAGAATCTCTGCCAAAATACCAACTGCTCCCTCTGGATCGTATCCAACGAAGGGCCGCTCGAATTGTCGACTGCCATAGTGTTTCAAACAGCTTGGACCCCAAGGAATTACGCCGAGATGTAGCTTCACTCTGCATCCTCTATCGGTTGTATCACGGGGAGTGCTCTGAGGAGGTGTTCGGAATCATACCACCTGCAACTTTTCGCCATCGTCCCACGCGAAAAACATACCATCCTCATCACCTTGATGAGTGGCAGTCTTCCACAGTACAATTTTCGCGTAACTTTCTGCCGCGCACTGTAAAAGTATGGAACGAACTGTCACCAGCAGTATTTCCGGACCTATACGACCTGCGAACCTTCAAGATAAGAGTGTATTCCCTCTTAAAAGGCCGGCAACGCATCTGCAGCTCTTCTGACGTTGCGAGTGTCCATGGGCGACGGTAGTTGCTTACCATCAGGTGACCCGTTTGCTCGTTTGCCCCCTTATTTGATTTAAAAAAAAAACGTGACCTGCATTTTTTGCTGTCTCATCTCCTAAAATCACTCTACTGTATGCCCGATTTTTGTGTCGAATGTCGATACTGATATAATATTATTATATAATAATAGTCTACTGTATTATACTGTACTAAGCTACTAACACGACATTATTTGTTCCAGGTAATACCGCCAATGTGTCACCAGCACAATAGCGAATGTGCAACATGAAGCCACAATACTAATTGTAAGATCGTTAGCAAAACTGTACTTTACCTCAGAGTTTATACGAAAATAGTCCTTATTCATACTATTTATTATTTTTATTATTCATATTCCTTATTCATATTATTCATTATATTTATTATTATTATTAAAGACTAACAAGGGTGTAGGATTATAGAACACAGTCATGACAGCAATTAGCTCGGTTCCTAATCCTAAACGGAAAATCCTGCACGTTTTTAGAAATGGCAGCTACTTTCAATCGCAGTTGACATTTCTTTTTCTTTTTCTTTTGTCCACAAATTAAGTGAGGTGTATTTTAGATTTTCTGATGCCCCCTCCCTTGGTGAGATTTCGTGAGATATTATTCAACCTCCTCCCCCACCTTCCAATCTCACGTGAGATTTTTCAAAATGTGGGTTTCTTACGTAAACGCGTTGGTTTGTTTGACAGTTAGTAGATGTATACAGTATAATTACTAACATGACCATAAAATTTTTTTTCAGAGCGGGACATAGGCGGAATTGTACATAGAATAAAAAAAGCCAAAAGTTAGTAGGTAGGTCGACTCGCGCACGAACGGCACTAAGAAGCAACCCTTAATTATCACAAACGAAGCAAGCCCTAGTATATTCAACAACCTGAACATTTTGTGGTATTTTTTTGTAATAATAAGAAAAAAAAATACGTGAAATTTGCCGAGAAATTGCCGATTTGCCCCCCCTCTTCCCAACGTAAGATTAGATGAGTTTTGACTCGACCCCCTCCCCCCCTTAAACACCTCACGTTACTTGTGGACGCCCGATCTGAAATATACTGCCAGCGTTATTTATTTATAATTATAATTAAAAAGTGAACACCATTATAAACAATCTGGTATTTTTTCAGGTTGTATTCCAAAATGTCAAATCATAACAATTTTTTTAATATTCGACTTCTTCATTTAAAAAAAAAACTTTAAAAGGCTTTTATCAAAATATACGTCTTCTACTTTGAGCTGAAATGAAATTTGTGTTTGTATAAAACTTTGTATGTAACTCATTATACATTTCTAGCGGGAGACGGCAATCTCTCCTTTGTGCAAGTTTTAATATGCAAAAGTGTCAATATATAAAAATTGTGAGTGTTTCTACGACTCGGAAATTAAATACCTTTCAATAGAAATACTTAATTAAATTATATTTTATATCTAGCATTGCCTTTCTGGTATAATTTTTATAAATTGCCTGTTAGAATTTTTAGTCCAACAGTTCTTTAAAAAGTTTATGATTCAAACTTCATATTAATATAGCCTTTGAAAAAATTAAAAATATTTTTATGCTTTCATAAAAATAGCATTTAAAGTGTGCAGTCTCAAAAATATTATGCAAAGAAAAAAAGATTATAAATTACAAAGCCTTTGACTGAAGTTTTCGTTCATCGTTTAAGTACAGTAAAATACCATAATATATAATAAATGATAATTATATATAATACTAGCTGTCCCGGCAAACGTTGCTTTGCCATAATATATTCGCCATATTATTTTATTGAAGTGACTAAATAAGTATATCACCATGGCAACGTCGATCGCTATCCCGTCGCACAAACAATGGTCGCCGTCAATCTCAGGTTGTAATAATTTACTATTATTTACTCAACAAATGCACTTATCAATATATTATAAAGTACCCAGTAGCCGATTCTCAGACCTACTGAATATGCATATAAAATTTGGTAAAAATCAGTAAAGCCGTTTCGGAGGAGTTCGTGGACTAACATTGTGACACGAGAATTTTATATATAAGATATAGTAATTATATATAATATTAATAGAGTAACTCATAAAAGATTAGGGTGTCTGGCTCATCTCAGAAAAACGTAAGTATCTATGTATACATTGATATTACGAGTATGTTCTTGTAAAGTCTACGTCTTTTCCAGCATGTCAATACATAATTTCATCTCAATTATTGGTTGAGTGTCTTAAGCTCATGCTTAGCTTCTCTCTCTCTCTCTCTCTCTCTTCATAGAGAAACAGACTTCTTGTATGGGAGCCCCCCTTAAATATTAACTTTACTCTATTTTTAGTATTTGTTGTTATAGCAGCAACAGATATACACAATCTGTGAAAATTTCAGAAGTATAGTTATAGCGGTTATTGAGTTACAGCCTGGAGACAGACAGACGGACAGACAGACAGACAGACAGACAGACAGACGGACAGACAGACGGACAGACATCGAAGTCTCATGAATAGGGTTTTTACCCTTTGGGTACGGAACCCTAAAAACGCCCTCATTATTTTTTTATCAGCTTTACCTAATGTACGAAACCTACTAGATCTCCATGACGCTCGAGTGACTACAAAAATAGCACCCTCCCCTCCTTTACTACTAATTTTAACGAATGCTAATAACTGAAAGTAACTGCAGGATAAAAGTTCAATTTATATAATGGCACTGTTCGAGCCCGCCATTGGAAACATCTAATTGAATAACAGTATTTGAATAGTAGGGTTGCCACACGATCCAATTCTCGAATTTTTCACCTGCTAAAATATGCAATTATTGGTAATTAAAAGAACTCTCAAGAATAGAAACATAGGTGAAAGAATAACTCTGATATCTTAAAAACTCTCCAAGATATAACAATTCGAAAATCACATAAAATAAAACTTCCCAAAACGCTCCATACAAAACGTCAGCACGCTAATGACGTCACACGCTTGTAGTTTGTACGCATCGCGGGAAGAATTAGTTCTATATTATGTATGTTTAAATATGTTGCCTTGATGAAAGTGTTTTTTTTTTAATCCATACTCCAAAACGAAAGAGTAATCATTAATTTCACGAAGCCATACATAATATAATTATCCATACTTCTATATACACATATAATAAAACAAAGTCGCTTTTTTCCCTCATGTTCCTTTGTTCCCTTTAATTTTTAAAACTACGCAACGGATTTTGATGATTCTTTCAGTGTTAGATAGCCCATTTATCGAGAAAGGCTAATGGCGCATTTTCACTGGTCGATAGGGCCCGCATGCGGGGTGCGGAAGATTTCTAAAATGCATGCCACGACCAATCAAAATGCGCCATTAGTTGTCATAGACTCCCCGTATGCTGTATACCGCTCGAGTTAACGACTAATGAAAATAGGCTATATTTTATCACGCTAAGACTAATAGGAGCGAAGAAATAGAGGAAAATGTGGAAAAAACGGAAAACATTATTTGAAAGGGCTAACTTGAACGCGCTAATCTCAGGAACTACTGGTCCGATTTGAAAAAAAAATTCAGTGTTAGATAGCCCATTTATTGAGGAAGGCCATATGCTATATTATATCACGCTAAGACTAATAGGAGAATGTGGAAAAAATGGGGGAAATTATTTGAAAGGGCTTATCTCGCGAACTATTGGAGCAATTTTTATGTTATTTGGCACAGATAAGAAGTAGACCATGTGAAGGATCATGACCAGGCTATCGATTTTATAATCATTTTTTCAGTGGCTATATATTTTATACCCGTGTGACGCCGGGGCGGGTCGCTAGTAATATTATAAATACGAAAGTGTGTCTGTCCGTCTGTCTGTCTGTCTGTCTGTCTGTCTGTTTGTCTGTTTGTCTGTCTATCTGTCTGTTACCTCTTCACGCCCAAACCGGTGAACCAATTTTGCTGGGTATTGAGATACCTTGAGTCCCGGGAAAGGACATAGGATACTTTTTATCCCGGAAAAATGTACGGTTCCCAGGCGATAAACTAATTTTGTCGCGTCGGAGTTGCGGGCATCATCTAATGAATCATAAATTACATACTTAACTTATCGAATGGCATACAAATATTTACAAATTTTATTTAAAAATATCGACTTGACCGTCCAATTTTGAAGGTTCGTAACAAAAAAAATATGCTGAAATTTAAAAATGCTTATTTTTACTGTTAAATCTTTATTTAATTTTAAAAAAAACTCTGCTAATTGACCTTGGAAATATCCCTATTGTATTTTATTAAATACAATACTGGATATTAGTACAATGAGCGGAGGACAGGTTCGTCTAAAATTCGATCATCATTCACCGTAAATGAAACACTTGACAAACTATAGCAAATAAATTCATTAATCATTATGTTATGATCAGTTTTAACGAAACTAGGTGAAATTTCTCCAAGAATTTAATTTTTTTAAATTTGTCTTCAAGTTTTTCATACTTGGCATGTGGCAGCCCTGTTCTCTGCGGCATGTCAGTCGATTATTATTTGCATTGATTTTGATCTTGTTGCTCGCTGTTTCAGCTTCCATTGTTTGAGCCCATCGATTCTTTTGTGCTTTTATTGTTAAATTGTTTAAAACTCTTGATACTCAAGTATTTACTCGCTTTTCAGGTACGGTAAAATAAAAACAAGATATTTTTGCTGTTATTGGCGGTAAAAATGTATTTCTTTGAAATAAATTAAAAATATAGTTTTACGTGAAAAACTCAACTTTTACTTGTATTTTTAATATATTTTGTTTACTAATTAAATCAATAATTAATTATACATGTCCTATAAATATTTAAAGGTGTACTCGGCGACTTGCATATAAATTTATACTCACACTACACAAAACTCCTTCTGACAAAGTCGGATAAAAATACATTAACGTAAATTGCTGATTAATTTCCGTGAAATATTATCATTGTCCGTACATAAAGGAAGCTGATGATGTTACGGAATGTTACGGTTAATCCCGTAAATTTCCACGAAATAACCGTTCACGTAGCCGTTAATATAATTAATATGGTTGCTCCTGCGACTCAGCGCGCCGAGCAACCGATAAAAAATAATTGCGCGCATTCATACAGTTGTATCACAGTGATATATACAGTAAGTCAACTATGCCCCGATTGTGGGAATTCGGACACAACTTGATGGGTTCGAATGAAGCTCGCTTAATTTAATTTAATTTATTTATTTATTTTTTAATATTCAATGATAGTCTTGCATTGTTATTTGCAATTAATATAAACAAAATACATTACCGATTTCGGTTGAAATCATTAGATGTGTCATGTTTAGGTATGTGTAAATAAAGCTACTCACAAGAATTAGCTTGATAGTAATCAAAAAAAGTTTTACTTTACTAAGACTTGCTTTGCAACTTCGATTTATTAGAAGTTGCGCTAATATTATGTGCGCTATATTTGGGTAGTCTATTATAAAGTTAGCCTACTCTATTTATATTGTGGTTATACAGTGTGGAACGGTTAATTCTTTAATGAGAGGCTTTGGGGTTACTGAATAGTTTTAGTTGGATTACTCTTGAGAGTAATGTGAGGGGATGTTTAAAGTTTGATACTTGGACTTTTTTATATAACATCTTTATTCAATTCAATTCGTTTATTTGCTATAAAAGTGGTGAATACAGTAGGTGGTAACGATCATTTTCTTAAGAACTAACACTTTTGGCTATGTATAAAATAGCATGCAAATCTATACATATATAACAAAGTCGCTTTTTCCCCCATGTCCCTTTGTTCCCTTTAATCTTTAAAACTACGCAACGGATTTTGATAATTCTTTCAGTGTTAGATATCCCATTTATCGAGGAAGGTTATATTTTATCACGCTAAGACTAATAGGAACGAATAAATAGATGAAAATGTGTAAAAAACGGGGAAAATTATTTGAAAGGGCTAACTTGAACGCGCTAAACTCAGGAATTACTGGTCCTATTTGAAAAATTCTTTCAGTGTTAGATAGCCCATTTATTGAGGAAGGCTATAGGCTATATTTTATCACGCTAAGACTAATAGAAGAATGTGGAAAAATGGGGGAATTTTTATGTTATTTGGCACAGATAAGAAGAAGACCACGTGAAGGATCATTGGCTATCGATTTTAATATTTTTTTCAGTGGCTATATATTTTATACCCGTGCAACGCCGGAGCGGGTCGCTAATATAATATATTCATACAAAACATATTTTACGCTAACAATATTCAAATCAATTTTATACATAAGTAATTAATAATAGTAATAATTAAACATGTCATAAAAATATCTCGAATAAAATATTCTCTCTTGCGAATATAATTTTAAATCTATAATTGATAGAATGGAAGAGTGAGTTTTTATAGCCGTATAGTTATAGTTCTACAATATCATATACTTTAAACGGAAAAGTACATAGGATAGTTTTACAGGGGGGTGAAGATATGAGGAATGTTAGGTTTTTTCGTTACGGAATTTCTTGATTCGGTCGCCGTGCTCAAAGCCCATAATAAAATGTATACAATAGCTATTATTTCATAACTCAAAAACAAAATTGAATGGTGTAAAAGAATTTTAGAACTCCTAAAGTCCTAACTCCCATTTAGTTGAAAGAATTATATCAAAACAACTGAACATTGTACAATTCTAGCCATAACGTTTAGGACTGCTATAAAAGTTGGTATAATTTTGTATCAAACTTTCTTAGAATTCTGGAGGTCGTTTGTAAGAAGTTTGCCGTCGTTTTAATTTGTACTTGTGGAGAAAATCAAAAAGGTATTTGATTAAACAACTTTGTTACTTTACACTCCCAGACTATTTTCTCCCGATGAAAACTGAGGGACATTATAAGTTTAATGTGTATATCTGTATGTCTATATCTGTGTATACTCGTATTACTACACTGTATGCCAAAACAAAGTTTGCCGAAGCTGCTGGTGTTACACTATAAAAAAGAAACAATAATATATTACTAGATGACGCCCGTGTCAGAAATAGCTTAGGCTTGCTAAATAAAAGTATTGTATAAATCATAAACACCAATATAAAAACGTAGTTTATACGTATTGTAAATACGTAATACAATTATTATTAATTTAGCTTTTCTTCATTTCTAATTACTAAGCTGAAAGAACTGATATTACACAAAAGGCCAAGAAGCGTTTTAACCAAATAAATACTTATCTTATAACGATCTTTGTTCGAAGTACTCAGAGCCAATTCACATTGACAGGAGGCAGAGTGACGGCTTACGGCAAGATAGAGAGAGTGAGTCCCTTCCATCAGACAGCCCGCCTTAAATACTGCCATATCAAAAACAACCCCACCGCCATCACTCCACCCCACGTCTGACTACCAAGATTTGCATCTAATATCATAAATACAATGATTCATAGTTACAATCATCCTGAAAATCATTATAAATCAAGTATTTAATTATAACACTTTTATATTAATTTATTAACTGTACTATCTTTTGTAACAAAAGTATCATAACCGGAAACAACAATAATTATTGTCAAAAAGATTAATTGACGTGTTCAAAAATAATGTTATAATTTGTTGTCCAAATATCATGAATTAATTATTAATAATAACTAGTTCAACTCACATGAATTATTGAAATATGTACTTCTCATAAGAATTTCAAGTTAAATAACAAAACAATAAGACAAAACCATTGTTACCATTATACGTCATGTTATTTATGACTATTATTGAAATAATAGTCATTTATATTCATCTATATTTTGAGTAAAGTGGGTCGTACCTCACACGGCCATTCTGACAGACACTTCGTTCTCGAAGTGTTTTAATAACTTTTCTGAAAAGGAAAAATCTAAGTTCTGGAAAGTAAAAGTCAAAGTCCAATTAGTCACCGGGCTGTCATGATCAATCCCATTACCTACTGCCATGTAATGTCCAAATTGATTCATCAGTCCGATTAGGCAGTACCATTTTTGTCAAACTCATGTTTCATCATCATCACAGTAGGCTAACCAGCACAGCATTTACGTCTCTCACAAACTGTCGTGTTTTGTCCCACTACATAGTGTCCAGACATCACACCAGCTTCACGGCATTAACATACCTCACACGGCCAGTCACACCTGTCATGATAGATTCATCGTTAGAATCTTACACCAGGTTGACACCTCACAAGGAAATTAAATTATTCCTCTAAAAAAATATTAATTTATGTAGCCAGAGCTCAGACCTAAAAGATTGGTCACCCAAAACAGACTATAGTCAAAATACTGAGGAATACCATCATTATCAACTCATTTATCGAATTCTAAACAAATAATTTTAAGTTTATCACACAACTAAATGCAAATTTTAAAATAACTCATCAAAATATAACTTCACTTGACTTTACAAAAACAGCTCGGTCATTCTGCCTCATTACCACAACTTATTGATACTGTATTTATTACTGTGTGATTATTATCAATTTGTTTTATCTATCAATACCATCTCTGTCTAGACTTTAATACCAATATAAAAGTAGTTAAACCTGGTAACCTTCGTATCACTTCCTTTCAAAGATATTTTGTCAACTTACTCCTAGACTTCCACAAATACTTCAAGGCTAAAATTAGCCAAATCGGTTTAGTGCCTCTCGAGTTTCAACAGTCTTACAGAATTGAAAATTCACTTTTAATTAAATAGGTTTTATAACTTCTGAAAATTCTGAAAATTGTGCCATAAATCCATGGATAATATCCCTTTACTAATTAATCTATAATAAAACAAAGTAAAACCCATGTAAAACCAGTCGATTGTACTCACCGACCTGTAAAAGGATTTTAACTCAATTATTATTATAATAGCCAGCAAGCTATATCATACTCCTTTTCACAACTTTATTTTTAAATTCGAAGTGTAAAATTTGCATCTTTTACCCCAATAATTGCGAGATTATTTGTATATCGCCAATTATTTATTATAGCTCCATTAATTGTACCTATTGAAAATTACAATCCTGAAATGAAATTTTTGTTTGTCTTCTTCTCGTCGGCTTCTTGCCGACCATATTATAATGTCAGAAAAACTTATTTTCAATCATTGAAGCCATGTTGTTCTCCTTTTCAATTATGGCTCCTATCTAACTTGTAAATTCGCAATACGATGAATAATAATATCGCTTTGCAAAACAACATCAATTTTAAATGTACCCATATTAATTACTTCACAACAGTTTTCTCACCAAAGTATATTTTCTTTACAATGGATATACAAATACAAACCCATGGTCTTATTTCCTAAAAACCTGGAAGTTGGAAACCACTCAAAACTTTTTTTTTTTTTTGGGATTCTACATTCGATGAAAATTTGGGTTCAACAATCCTCAATCTCATAAACATTATGAAGAAAATCTGAAAATCAGGTTAGGTTAACCTGACCCAAACCTTACCTAACCTATACCTAACCAAAACCTAACCCAAACCTTAAGTTAGATTTAACCCTATAACTATAATGAAGAGAAGACCAACCCAGTATTGGGATACAGATGGCTACTGCGCCGGGTGGACTACCCATTTACACTTTCCACGGATCACACTGAGACGCCTAAACACCAACAACCCATTGGAAGAACATTATATGGACTACAGTTGCTCTCACAGCCTTCCCAACCTCCAGCCCACAATATATAAAACAAGTGCCATAGCGTGGTTCTAGATGTTCCCCCATAACCTTAGAGAAGCACAAATAATATTATGTTGGATATTCTATTGTTCAAAATTATTTTCTCTATTTTTGACAATACTGGTTTTCTAGTTTCCTTACTACACCTGATCTAACCAGAAATAATGTTCATTATTAGCAATAAAATTGTATTATTACAGTTATTGAAGGAATTATCAGTCTCTTTTTCTCTTTAAATTTACTTTTGTGGGTAAACTGATTCAACTATACTTTAGAAGATGGGTCCCTAAATATAATCCGCTATTGTCTGAACGTTGTCTAATACAATCCGCGATCATGGCACTAAACAACTATAAAATTGTTAACACTATAAGGCCCATAAAATGTTAGGATTCGTCCTAAGATCTAGCTCCTTCACAACACATTACAGTACTAATATTCCGACATTGCTCCCTCGTGTAATATTTTAGCACTTATTCCAGTATAATATACTTCCATTGTGTGGCACCTATACAACACATTATAGTTATAATCTCATTTATTCAAAAATATATATCAAGTTTTAACACTCTAAACAAAAACCTCTAAGGTGAACAATCATTGTGAAACACCACAATATACCTAACATGCCTTTAACTGTGCCTGTTCAAATTTATCTATGTCCCTTCAATCTATACGTAACATAATAAATTATGTGTACCTGGATAAAATAGCACAGAATTGTAATAAATTATTTTTTATGTCTTGTCTATAATACTAATGTTTTCCACCAACAAATGCAAATAAAATAAATATATCAGCCTGTTATTGTAAAAATAACTCTTTATCAGAACTGCTAAAATGAATAATTTCAGTGACAATTAAAATATTGGCTTTTTCAGTAACAAGCAAAACAATAGTAAAGAAAAACTTTTTATTCACAAGTTTTTATCAGATTCTCAACTACTCATATCATCACGACAATTATTTTGACTTAATCCATGAATTACT
This sequence comes from Lysandra bellargus, assembly GCA_905333045.1. Classification (NCBI taxonomy): domain Eukaryota; kingdom Metazoa; phylum Arthropoda; class Insecta; order Lepidoptera; family Lycaenidae; genus Lysandra; species Lysandra bellargus. Next base: position 6,434,178 of record HG995361.1, on the reverse strand, counting down.
CTTTCTTGTATATTATTCATTTTCCATAGCTTTCTCAACATTTTTTTACGCCTTTTGATAAACTAAACAAATTAAACAAAACTAATACCACTAAAGTATTACGTACAACAACGTAATAATATTAGATCGTACAACAAGATTGCTACATCTAGTAATACGACATCTATGGCATTCTATTTTTTACGCAAATTTTTACAAACTACCCTCAGTAGTTGTAATTATTTTTTTTATTCTTGTTGGAACATAAGTTATTTGTACTTGTAATTATTCATTACATTATTATTTGTGAAGTGTATAATAACTGTGCTAAGTTTATTACATAATATACTATCCGCAAGCTCATACAAACAGTACTCCACTCGCCAGTAATTGTGAGTTCTCTTATGTTAGTGAATTATTGTGTCATTTGTGAAAGGAAAGAAAACAAAATATTCTTGGATAATACAATATGTAAGTACATATTTTATATTATACAAATACTTTATAAATGGTCTATGGCTATATTCTTAGAAATCTTGTAAGTTGTAAAAATAAATTTTCGTGAAAAATATTCTCAATTGACGAGAATGTAAGCAGCTTATTAACACCAATGACAGATCTATTATTAAATGGCCAAACCATGATTTATATCGCATATTCCGAATTACACAGTACACAAGTTAAAATAAACTTTAGCTTCCGTTAAATGACATCCTTGTCAGTTACAAAACAAAATCGTTTCACGAAAATAAAATTCAAAGTACGATTCAACGGAACCAGAGTGGTACATTACAGCTTTAGTTCTCTCTCAATTTTATAAAACAAAATTATATATTTCTAAGCAGAACAAAGATTTGCAGATACGATTTAAAAGTTATCTAGTCTCCGTTTTTTCAAACCACGTTAAATAAGAGCCCTTCAGGGCCTTACCTGCCTTTTCAACAAATGAATTCAAAATTCACACCTCAATATTTTGCACTATACTTTAGCTCAGCCGTCTTGTTTCTTTCGTTGGTACTTGGCATCGTTATTAGATTTAGATTTGATGTAACTGCCTCAATGTTGGGTTCGAAAATACATGTTAACCAGTTGACATCCATTTTGTTCTTGCTTATGGTTGGGTTCAGAATATTTTTAACCACTTGGCATCCATTTTGTTTTTACTGGAAGGAAAAAAATGCATTAAAATCCAACGGCGTAAGGGCCAGACCCAATTCTGATGTCAGAAATAGCTTAGGCTTGCTAAATAAAAGTATTGTATAAATCATAAACACCAATATAAAAACGTAGTTTATACGTATTGTAAATACGTAATACAATTATTATTAATTTAGCTTTTCTTCATTTCTAATTATTAAGCTGAAAGAACTGATATTACACAAAAGGCCAAGAAGCGTTTTAACCAAATAAATACTTATCTTATAACGATCTTTGTTCGAAGTACTCAGAGCCAATTCACATTGACAGGAGGCAGAGTGACGGCTTACGGCAAGATAGAGAGAGTGAGTCCCTTCCATCAGACAGCCCGCCTTAAATACTGCCATATCAAAAACAACCCCACCGCCATCACTCCACCCCACGTCTGACTACCAAGATTTGCATCTAATATCATAAATACAATGATTCATAGTTACAATCATCCTGAAAATCATTATAAATCAAGTATTTAATTATAACACTTTTATATTAATTTATTAACTGTACTATCTTTTGTAACAAAAGTATCATAACCGGAAACAACAATAATTATTGTCAAAAAGATTAATTGACGTGTTCAAAAATAATGTTATAATTTGTTGTCCAAATATCATGAATTAATTATTAATAATAATTAGTTCAACTCACATGAATTATTGAAATATGTACTTCTCATAAGAATTTCAAGTTAAATAACAAAACAATAAGACAAAACCATTGTTACCATTATACGTCATGTTATTTATGACTATTATTGAAATAATAGTCATTTATATTCATCTATATTTTGAGTAAAGTGGGTCGTACCTCACACCCGCAACTCCATTGCGCCAAAATTCGTTTATCGCGCGGGAACCATATATTTTTCCGGGATAAAAACTATCCTATGTCCTTTCCCGGGACTCAAAGTATCTCCATACCAAATTTTATCAAAATCGGTTCAGCGGTTTGAACGTGAAGAGGTAACAGACAGACAGACACACTTTCGCATATTTTATAATATTAGTATGAATAAGGTCTAATTAAAAAACCTCTTCTTTTTTTAAGTCAGTTAAAAATATAGAAATTTCTCTAATTTATTTCACTTGCAGCTTCTCTAAACTCATCTACATTTTACACTTCATCATGAAATTAATCTCACCGCGTTAATAACCGCGTGACATGGAGTGACATCGGCTAATCATGTCACGCGACGGTTTAAATATGCCGATGTCATGTCCGCCGCGAATACCGGACCTCTGGATGGAGGCATTACGTATCATAGAGACCGGTTTCTATTACGACACCTACATAGGCCGTTTTATCGCAAGTCTTCGTCCACATATCACCTACGTAATAAGACCTCTGTGCACCACTGTCCAATTTGTGTGATAGCTATACCGCGCCAATGCTCATCAGTGTTTTTCATCCTGTGGTCTGCAGACTCTTGGGGGTCCGCGAGTAAATATAATATGTATGGGGGTCCACGGTCTCATCTCTGGAGCATACATAACCCGATTTTTGCTGTTTATATAAGGGGGTCCGCGAAAACTGTGCCTGATTTCCTAGGCCCTAGGGGTACGTAGCGGAAAAATATTGGGAAACACTGACCTACATAACAAGGCCTCTATCCCACTGTCCGTCTATGTATGTAATAACCACCACAATCCGTGCGTGCCGGCCGCGCTGCGTCGTCACGCGTACCGTCACGCCACAATAATTCCGTAATGAACGATAAACAACCGCCATAATATTATGGAAAACTTTTAAAAAGTTTATAACAGTATGAGTCTAAGGCCTGTATTAAATTGCACTTACCGCTAACATGATGCGTTAGGTAATTCATGGAGTGTTTTTTTATAAACTGAACAAGTTGATGCCCGCAAATCCGTTGCGCAGAAATTCGTTGATCGTGCTAAAACTGTACATTTTTCCGGAATAAAAAGTATCCTATGTCTTTTCCCGGGACTCAAAGTCTCTCTATACCAAATTTTATCAAAATCGGTTCAAAGGTTTGGACGTGAAGAGGTAACAATAGAGACAGACTGACACATTTTCAGACCGCTAAGATTATGCGTTAGGTAATTTGATGAATTTCACTTTGATGCTTTTTACATAAAAAATACAAATTCAATAATTTCATTTTGATTTGCAATTGATTGCACATGTGGCGGTACCCACAATTCGCCTAATATTCCTGCATCGCGCTATCGAAGTTTTCTAAGCGCGTCGGTATATATACGACAGCTGAAATGTATCACGCGGGCTTCGGCCTGACCGGGCATACCACCTCGCTCGGTCGGAAGATCTTCCTTTGGCCGCCGCACATATCCCACACACATTTATCAGCAGCCTACGCGCTGTACGCGTCGAACGCACCAAATAGCACACGAAATGCGGCGCGTACAGTGCTGACGAATGTACGAGGTTTCATATCATTTCATACAACGAATTCTAAAATTCGGCGCGTTCGGCGCGTGCTTGCTGATATGTGCGATCACCTTAACCGTCATTTACACGAGTATAAACGCAATTCCGAGTGACGTCTAGTCATGAACTACGTGCTAATGTGACAGACATGATTTAAATCTCGGTTAAACTGACAAGCAGCCCCAATGTTAAATACGACAGTATATTATAAGTTTATGGTTAAATCAGACGAAACGTAAATAAACGACTATGGTCCAAACCACGAAAGTTAGTTGCCTTACTCCCGACAGAATCAGAATCGAATCAAGAATCGAACCAGCTTGATCTCAACGGCTTTTGCTACTTCCGACATATACAATGCTAGCGCTAGATTGTGCTGCGTCTCAATTTGGAATTAATTCGATCTCAATGACTTTTTCTACTTCTGACAGCTGAGGAGCTGGCGAACAAAACGAGTTAATTACATAAAATCAAATTTTACAGAAGCAGTAAGAAACTGAATGACATACTTACAGTGAGCTTCTGGCGTGGTTTTTTAATTTATTCGTATGAAGTTTCAGACTTTATTTGAGGCAGTTTCGATTGAAAATAAGTTAAGATTCGAATTCAGTGGGCCCAAAACCTCCGGAAAACAGTACAAAAAAAAGTATTTTGACCAGATGGTAACTAACGCGTTTTGTTCGCCAGCTCCTCAGCTATACTAGCACAATCGTGCTGCGGCTCAATTTGGAACTACTCAGACTCATAAATCATAATCATATTAGTTTCGGGAGTAAAACTGCTGATCTCTTTCTGTTTTTTTGTAAACTACAATAATGATTTGAAAAGTAGGCGACAATGTCATTGGGTATCAGATACAAAACATTTGTTCAAAATAACTCGTCAGCTAAAAATTCACAATTACACGTTCAATACTTGTATGACATAGCATGGGTGTGAATTGACAACGTAGCGGCTATAATTATAATTTCAGCCAAACAAAAAATGTCCTTGTCTTTTTTTTTTTAAGGGCCCTTGTCGATTTTTGTAAAACTCCTTAAAATCGAAAATTACGGTTCCCCTTCCATTTTTTCAAGACCTTAAAGTTGTACCAATATATTAAAATTTTCTATAGTGCCATATTTTAAACTTTGAAACGTTTACACACGAAATATTCGGCCACGTGATGAATTACGCTCCCACGATGGCGGCTGTACAAAGACCAGTTACAAATGGCGCCGCTTTCGTACAAAATGGGGGGCAGGTGATATTTGTGTGCCTTACAATATATAAGCTGTGAAAGTATGAAAGATGTTGCCATCGGTTGTAGATTCCGAAAGTTATTGTAAAGTCTAAAAAAAATCTCAAAAAATAGGGGTCCTTTAGCATTGCAACGTAGCTAAGAAATTGAAAAGAATTAACTCAATGTCCTACAAAAGAAGATAGGTACACATTGAAATGACAGATGCCGCCCTTTTTCGGCAGCCTTTTTTTATTAAATAAGGGGGCAAACAAGCAAACGGGTCACCTGATGGTAAGCAACTACCGTCGCCCATGGACACTCGCAACATCAGAAGAGCTGCAGGTGCGTTGCCAACCTTTTAAGAGGGAATACGCTCTTTTCTTGAAGGTTTGCAGGTCGTATAGGTCCGGAAATACTGCTGGTGACAGTTCGTTCCAGAGTTTTACAGTGCGCGGCAGAAAGTTACGCGAAAAACGCACTGTGGTAGACTGCCACTCATCAAGGTGATGAGGATGGTATGTTTTTCGCGAGGGACGATGGCGAAAAGTTGCAGGTGGTATGATTCCGACCAATTTCTCAGAGCACTCCCCGTGATACAACCGAGAGAGTGAAGCAAAAGCCTTATCTAATTTTAATAGATTATCAAAAACTGCACACTATCGCGTTGCATTGTCACGTTGAAAAGAAGATCCACATAACGCAGCCTAATTGTAGTATTCCCTCACACCATCTGGAAATTAATTCATGTTGCAGACATAGGTAAATTAGTCAGGTTATGTCAAGCACTGCCACTTAATAATTTCTCTGATAAAATTTTATAGAATTAATAAAAATGTACTTTATTTATTATAATTTATTTCGAGCTCATGTTTCAAAAACATAGCTTACATGACAAAACTTGTTTATAATTAACCATTTGGTACCCACTATGACTAATGACAGCAACATTTGATACAGGCTGTTTTAAACACATTAGTACTTGATCTTATCGTAAAGACTGCTCGGCAGGGCATACGATTAATTATCGGATAGACTAAAGGACTCCATAAATGGCGGTAGATCGATCTGGTCGAAGCGATCGCAGGCCGAACTTACTAGACTTAGGGCTTGTTTCTCCACTTCCTGATAAAGCGCCGGATAGGCTATCCACAACTTATTGACAGATTCTCCATACTCTGAAATAATAAAAAGTGCGAGGAGATCGGCCTGTGATAAGACTGACCAAATTCGATCGATAGCACCATAATATTTCTTTTAAATTTTCTACAAAACAATTTTTCAATGGGTGTATAAGCAATAATATTATTTGATTGCGAAATATTATTAACACTTGAAAAAAGTTAATATAGTACAAAAATATTAAATAATTTTCATCGTTCCAATTTAGCAAAACAATGTAAGTCTAGGTTCCAAGAAATTATTTAGATCAAATTATTAAATTTTTCCAACTTTGTAATTTTACGTTGGTAAAAAGAGATTTTTTTAGGGTTCCGTACCCTAAAAAAATCTCTTTTTTCCCGGGTAAAAACGGGATCCTATTACTGAGACTTCGATGTCTGTCCGTCTATCCGCCCGTCTGTATGTCTTCAGGCTATATCTCAAGAACCGCTATAGCTAGACTTCTGAAATTTTTCACAGATTGTGTATATCTGTTGCCGTTATAACAATAAATACTAAAAACAAGATAAAATTAATTTTAATGGGGGCTCCCATACGAAAAACACAATTTTCGGTCAATTTTTTCTCTATATTGGTACGGAACCCTTCGTAGGCGAGTCCGACTAGAACTTGACCAATTTATTTTAAAGGCTGGTCTTTGAATATCGTGGGCTTTGTTGAAATCACAAAAATAATCTGTCTGTCTCTAATTGAGGTTTTCTGGCGTAATTGTAAACTATCCTTACAGCAATATAAATTATCCTGAAGACAAAATGTTCATTCGGTCCGCTTTATTACATCTTCTTAATGTTAACAATAAATCTTTTTCTTCGTAATTCTGTTGGCAGCCAGTATAAATGGTGGCTATGAATATGTATGTCAGATTGATTAAAACAATCGTAAACCCCCTGCCCGGGACTCCCCGGGACTTTCCCGGGATCGGGGAGAGATTTACGTCATTACTCCTCATAATTACTCGTTGGATTTATTCATATCCTCATTCGAGTATATATGAATTTAGTGCCTTTATGAATTATATAATTACTTGCCACTTGATTTATTTCGAGTGTAACTTCTTGCCGAATGAGATAATGTATCAAATGTGTCTCCCCCGCATCAGCTATTAGAGATAAGTTTGTATGAAAGTAGCTCATTTCCGACTTCCGTGTTGCTGTCGTATTAATTTAACATAGTGCCTCCTTGGTTGCAAATTTTAATTGTTTGTTGAGTGCAAGATTAGGGAAAAGATGCTTGTTTTCGTTAGGCGCGGTTGTGATGTATTATATTTTTACTTACAAACATACTATAGCATGTGATAATGAAATAATTTCATGTATCAACTTACGGCAAAATTCTTTTTAGCTTTTGAAGCTGGAAATAAATAAAAGTAATGTATATTTTATTTAAAATCGAATATACGATATTCGCAACACATAACCATGATATTCATTCCATCTTTACTATTTACATTAAAAATTATGTAAATTTGTGCAGCCCTGTATACTGAAGATAATATTTAAATTAAATGAACCTTTAAACTTGAAAAACCAATTCAAACTGAATACTCAGACGCTTCGGTGAAACGAAAGAAAAGTTCCGATTCATCTCGAAATGCAACAATAATATCAATTCCATTTCGATCATAATAATAACAGATTTATTTCTATTTTTCCTTGAAAAAGGGTCAAGTGAAAAATAACTTGGAATTTTCAGTGTAATTTTATTATTAGTCCTATACTGTTCTTTTAGAATCAAACGACATCAAAGAGCATTTAAAACTTTACCCGGGTCAGTTAAAACTTCCCGGTTTTTCCGGGATTATCTCGGCACCCCGAGAAAGACCTTATACTCCGCGACATCTAGCAAAACTGTTGTTTCAATATTTATTATAACTAAACTAAATCAAACGGTCATCAAACTGAATGCAGTCACTTAAAATTTTCCCGGGTTTTTCTGGGATTCCGGACCCCAGTCTATCCTAGCACGCTGGGATGTCCATCACACCCCGGAACTCCCCGGGACACGCACCCAGTTATTTTAATTTAATATCTATATATAAAAATGAATCCATATTCGTGTGGTCACGACATCACGCCTAAACGGCTGGACCGATTTCGCTGAAATTCAACATAGTGATACTTTGAGTCCCAAAGACTAAAGTTGTGCCGGAAAATGTACGGTTACTGCACAATATACTTTTATGATTTGCGCGTAAAATATTCAATCGATTTTGATGAATTTTTGTATGGAGATACTTTGAGTCTCGGGAAAGGACAAGGGATACTTATTGTCCCGGAAAATGTACTGTTCCTGCACAATAAACTTTTATGATTTTCGCCTAAGCTATTCAATCTATTTTGATGAAATTCGGCATCGAGATACTAATTTTAATCTATTGTTTACTTAATTATACCAATTCGAATTAGATAAATAATCTTCGTTAGGATAGGACAACGTCTGTCGGGTCAGCTAGTTTTTATTATAAAGTAAATCAAATGACATCAAAGCGAATGCAGTCACTTAAAAATTTCCCGGGATTCTCGGACAACGGGATAATCCCGTTGTCCGTGAATCCCGAGAAAATATTACACCCCGGGACACCTCGCAACACAGAAAAACAGTCGTTTTGCTCAATTTTCATAACAAAAAGCGTAGCATTCGGAATTTTTTTAATTAATCCTAACAAAGTTTTGCCCGGGCTAACTTTTATAAAACATCCCCGTCACAAAGGCGTGTGTTGGTTTTGTGAATACTTTAAATTATGACGAGCCCGTCCCGTGTACCAATAGTTATTAACTTTTAGCTCTTTGTCGCCAAGAATTAATTTTCAGTACTCGTTTTTTTTTTTCGTTTTATTTTTAATGACCGACTTTAAAGTATAACACGTAACCACAATTTGAAAGAATAATGATCAAAAAAGTATTGTACTCTTATTATTATACACTATAAATGGCAGGCTTTATAATTTCATTAATTTAAGTTGTAAATAAACTATGAGAGACTTGAGGATTATCTACAAATATTTATCAAAATCGGTTCAGCAGTTTAGAGGTATAAGAAACAGAAAAACACACTTTTAATTTGTAACATCACTTTGGATAATTCAAACGAATAACAATATAAAACGACAATCCAATATACTTTATAATTTTATTGCTAACAATTTGTAACATATCCTAACTCAGACCAAATTGGTTCTCGCACCTGCGGAGGCACTCCAATATATCTGAAACGGTATGACCGTATTTTGTTCGGAAGCGGAAAAGTTTTTACGAATGGGTATAAGTGACCGGATATAAACGCCCGGGTAGAACGCCCGGGTGAAACGCCCGGGTGAAAGCTGGGCAAAGAGGATCTAAAAATTCCTCAGAGCTGATCGCATTTGATTCGGCTCAATTAAAAACTCAAACGCCGCGCAAACGCTAACAAGCTCGTAGCCCCTCTACGCCGTAGCGCTACGCCGTAGCTCCACGCTCTACGCCGTAGTAGCGTCAACGAAAAAGCTGAAAGCTTTGTTTTTGTGAAAACTCGCTGATTTAGTACTTACACCTTTACAAGTTACTGAGAGATCATTACAAAAACATGCTATGTTATAGAGTATACACAGTAATAATTATTAATTAAAAAATAAATCATTTCTTTTTTGCCATTTGCTTTTTTAAGATCATGTACTTTCCATAGTATTATATGTAACGAGCCTTTGCCCGTGGCTTTGCTCGCGTTAAGAAATATTATTATATACAAACTTTTATCCCCTATTTTAACCCCTTAGGGTTGGAATTTATCAAAATCCTTTTTTAGCGGATGCCTACGTCATAACATCTACCTGCTTGCCAAATTTCAGCCCGATCCGTTCAGTGGTTTGAGCTGTGCATTGATAGATCACCATGTCAGTCAGTCACCTTTGAGTTTTAAATATATATATATATATATATATAGATTCACATTCTTTTTCCAATCAAGTCCTTATGAGGAACTGGCAATATGTCTGTCTGTCTACACAAAGTTCAGCGAATTCCGCAGAACGTCACAACTGGGGTGGAACGTGTCACAGAATCCGCGGCACGAATGGGCGCTGTAGCGTAACGACACTTTGTTAAAAACTAGATATTATGTAGAAATCAGTCTTTCGCGCAGAGCTCTATATTTTTCCGGAAAAAAACTATTCTATGTCTGTTCAGCATTGAACATGTGAACTAGTTCGCGTTGTCGCACACTCATCACATTCTTAAACTACTGAACTCGACCTACTCTAAATAAAGTGATGAATAGCATAATTTGTACATGTGTGTTGTGTTTAGGAGACTTGTAAATATTTGTGTGCGTAAAAGTGAAGAAGTATATATGGTAAGAATTAGTCACAATAAATCAGATATCAACTTCTCGTTGTGTCTCATTCATCTCCCATTTCCTACCCTTATACACTCGTCCAGGGCTACTCTCTGGAAGTGTTCCGAACGACTCCCAAATCCCTACCGACAACCTCTCACTGTGGCCAAGACACCTTTAGCCTAACCACAGTCATGAGCCTGGGTGATTGACAGTGAGAAAATCATTTACATCCTTTTATTCCCTTCAACTATCCGCCTGCTACCTTAGGTCTCATGGTAGTAGGTTTCCTGGACTTATTAAATATATTTATATATCACAAAAACCTATGGTTAGGGCTAGGACCTTAGGGCATTAGGGTGGTAGGTGTTAGGGATCCTAGGGCTAGGGTATGGGCTCTCCCCAAAGTAACGTGAAACCTTATCCTGGGTCTTACAATATCCTTATCGGGACTTTTATCAAAGTAATTACAATACAATTTTCATATTATATTAATAAATTAGATGACGCCCGCAACTCCGTTGCGCCAAAATTCGTTCATCGCGAGGGAACCGTACATTTTTCCGGGATAAAAAGTATCCTATGTCCTTTCCCGGAACTCAAAGTATCTCCGTACCAAATTTTAGCAAAATCGGTTCAGCGGTTAGAGCGTGAAGAGGTAACAGACAGACAGACAGACAGAAACACTTTCGCATTTGTAATATTAATATGGATTTTCTTTCTTAGTAAATGTACAATGTAGGATCCAGCATCATCGCGCTGCGTAACGTCGCAATGACAGAAATTCAAAACTGAACTTATTCGCAACACAAAATTGCAAAACACTGCGCTGCGTCACTTATGACCCACGAGGCTAGTTTTTCAAGCTAGGATAGCAAGCTAGTGTTAGTAAGCTAGCAAGCTAGTACTTCTGGCTTCGTGTAGACAAAACTATCTTCATTTGTAAAACAGAACTAGCATGCTCCAAGCTAGGTCAGCAAGCCAGGACAGTTTGGTAAAAAACTAGCTTGCTATCCTAGCTTGAAAAACTAGCCTCGTGTGTCGGCATTAGGGTCAATTCAGACCACAACGCGACGCGTATAAGCATTTTTTTTGTATGGATTTGACGGACTTCAATTGCGTGAGACGTCTTGCAAGTCTGTCTATTCAATACAAATTTAGAAATGCATCTGCGCGTCGCGTTGCGGTCTGAATTGACCCTTAGTAGTATGATATCACCCTAACAGAATATATTTATCAGTGAAGTTAACGTGTTCAGGTAAATTTAGCTCAATATTCCGCTGTCTAGCGATTTTTAACATCCATTATACATGAGGCTCTTGTTTTAACTTAATATGTGCTCGAGTTGAGATTTAATGAGCTCTGACGTAGGTTATATTATATTTAATTTTAAATAAGCAGCTTTGTGTAACTTATATAATAAATAATTATTAGGTAACGTCTCCGTGGTCAGTTGTTTAGAGCGTGGCTCTCGGCTCGGAGATCGTGGGATCGATTCCCAAGTTGGAAACATGTTATTTACAAGTTTAAAAACAACAATGCAGACTGATCACCTGATTGTCTGACAAGTAAGATGATCCATGCGTCGGATGGGTATGTAAAAAGTCGGTCCTGCGCCCGATCTCTAGCCAGTTGTGTCGGTCATCAGTCCCACTGGGTTATGATTGTAAAGGAAAAGAGAGTGATCTTTTGTACTGCGCACACACTTGGGCACTTCAAAATTACTGCGTAACTGGTATCTTTTCAATGAAACCGATCACCGTCACGGAACCCGTTTGGGAGGTATTATATTAGGCAATGGGTATTTACTAGGGAACGTGTGCAACAAAGGTGCTACAAACTGCTGTCGTTATCCGGAACTTGCAATCGATTATTCACTGACATAATAAATATTATTATTATGTCTGCCTACGGTTATTGCATATTCTCTTACAAAAGGAGAGTGCTACTATACTGTACTCGGCGAGACATGGTGGTAGTGGTTATTGCATTGAGATACTATAGACTAGGAGAGAGCCTTATATCGGTGTATAAGCGCCAAAAGCGTGTAATGTTATGTCCTACTTACTAGGACATAACAAAGGAGTCGGTCTGCATATTTCATGTAATAAAAGTGTTAATAAAGGTTTTTAGTGAATTTTATGCTAGATATTGTTGAGTTTTGTAGTTCCGCTAAATAATAAACCATAAAAATGGCCAAAGAATGCCTCAAACACGTGGATTTAACATTAAATACGTAAGTTTTGAACAACGTTTTCTGGGCTTTTCAATCGGTATTTTGGTAAGCTAAAAAGATAATTTATAAGTTTAATAATCCCTTATTCGTGCTATATAAGGTATTAGTGCTAAAAATGTCACATCAAATAATAATTTGTCTACAAAATTGCATAGCTTTTTACGTGTGTTTACGGATTCTCAATACTTAAACTATAGTTTACCGATATCATGAACTAAATGACTTTCTTCTCTGTACTATAATGTGCTTCGAAATGATCGACAAATACAAATATTCAGGAAAATAAACACACACTACTTGATGAAAATAAGCACAAAATGGCCACGCGATGACGGGCTAAGATTACATCTATACTATAATACTTTATCTATGGGTCATTGACTCCCAGATTGATAACATCAAATTTGAAACTGACAAGTTTTTGACAGGAAGTCAATGACCGCTACCGCCATGTTATGCCGAGTACAATATAGCGTCTAAAATCTAAATAGTGATGTATTGTTTTCTTCACATATACTGGCACTTTTAGATAAACCACTTTCCCTAAGTCTATTCCGTGTTAGCTACTTGTCTATTACATGAGGTATCAGATGATTTGTAACAGTTCCAGTGACCTTTATTTTTTGTTGGTAACTGACCTTTGTTCGCCGTATAAGCTATTAAATAAGATGTCAGAAGAATTGTAACAGTTCTTGTGACCTATATTATTTCGTAGCTACATGACAGTCTTACCTTTGGAATTCTATTTAAGAAAAAGGGTTCACAAGATTCTGAACTAAACTGACACTAAACGTAGGTAGAACCTTATTCTATTAATAGTATATTACACACGTTCCTTACAAATACAATACAATTTACATATTAATACCATATTCCTTTTCGTTAGTTCCACGAGACGTATGGAGCTAACAATGATGGTAGTGGGCCCCGGGCCCCGCTTTGTCTCGGGGCCTCCGGGCACTCTTTGTCGCCGGGGCCTCGCATCTAGGACACTACGAGGGCCGTTAACATTCACAAAAGAGACAAAAGTATTGATGGCATTCTATTTTTAATTGAACCTTTCTTTTTCTTGTGAGATTTAAACGAGACTTTTCTCACGTTAAGCCTCAATTTCACCAACGACTGTTAAAGTTAACGCTCGAATTAGAATCATATTACCTCTTTTGTTTTTCTTAAGAATGAAAGAGAAGACATGACATTTTAACAAGCTGTTAATACGAACAGACGTTGGTGCAATTGGGACTAAGGCTCAATAATTAATATGCGTCGGCCCGAACACGCGATTTGGCCGCTACATCGCGAAGCTATGTCCACACTGTGCCTTTTTTTGTTCATTAAGGGTATGTATCTTAGTGCAGTCAACAGCGCATGTGTGGCATGCCCGCGACGTATGCCCTCTGACCGTATCCAAAACTTTCGTTTTGTTCTTTTTTTCTGGAACTTCTTATGACCAAATAAGGGGCACATATTCCTCCCAGTTAAATGTTCTCGTCGTACATGTTACAATAAGCTGACACTGCAACTAAACAAAAATGACAATGTTGGCGTTGTGTTCGTTGACGCATTCGATTATTGAATGCGCCAGTACGAAAGTTGAATGAAAGAAGATGACGAAAATTGAAGATGAAAGTGCACACTGCACGGTGTGGACATAGCTAAAGGTTTATCTAAATAGCGGCGCGGTCGAACCTTCATTTACATACAATTTCTTGTCATGTCGCGGTGTAGGCTGTAGCCGCCAAACCGCGCGTTCATGCGGACGCAAATAAATCGAGCCTGATGGTAAACAAATCAAATCAAAATTGTTTTATTTCTGAATAAATTTAAAATAAATATTTTCAGAATTTCCTACATGATGCCTACCACCGGTTCGCGAACTAACCCGGCGAGAAGAACCGGCGTAAGAAACAAAGTAATGAATGAGGCGACTCGTCCGTTTCATCCAACTTCATCCAGGTAATGAATTAGGCGACTCGTCCGTTTCATCCAACTTCATCCAGGTAATGAATTAGGCGACTCGTCCGTTTCATCCAACTTCATCCAGGTAATGAATTAGGCGACTCGTCCGTTTCATCCAACTTCATCCAGGTAATGAATTAGGCGACTCGTCCGTTTCATCCAACTTCATCCAGGTAATGAATTAGGCGACTCGTCCGTTTCATCCCACTTCATCCAGGTAATGAATTAGGCGACTCATCCGTTTCATCCAACTTCATCCAGTCACAACCGGTTTTCAAAGCATTTTCAATATCCGAACCCGTCCGTGCGGAAGGAAAACAATGCGAACTCTAATTATTACAGATCAAAGGATTTTAACAATTCACCGCCATAATCACTCTGTTTTGGGTATTATGTCCCGGATATTAAAAGAAAGTATTATCGTCATATATATTTTATACGAGATGATCTTGTATATCCATACAAATATAATATTACTTAATACTATAAATGTGAAAGTGTGTCTGTCTGTCCGTCTTTCTGTCCGTCTGTCTGTTACCTCTTCACGCCCAAAGGGCTGAACCGATTTTGCTGCAATTTGGTATAGAGATACTTTGAGTCCCGGGAAAGGACATAGGAACTTTTAATCCCGAAAAAATTTATGGTCCCCGCGCGATAACCGAATTCTGGCGCAACGAAGTTGCGTGCATCATCTAGTTTGTTTATATTTGGTTTCTTTGCAATTTGCAGAGCATTAGGGTGAGGCTAAACGAGCCTGATTTTGTGAGTCGTGAGTCGCAGAATTTCGGTCGCGTTAATATTTTTTCATACAAATCAGAACTCACAAAATTACGCTCGTGTGAATCAAACAGAACTTTTGTATGAAACTGAATGCAGCAGAACTGCCAACCAAAATAATTCTGCGACTCACAAGTCACGACTCACAAATTGCGCTCGTTTGGCTTCACCCTTAAACGTGAAAAGTAAAAAAATAGATAGACAGATACACTTTTGCATTTACAATAATACCAGATGCTGTACAAAACTTCTTTGCGTCGAAACTCGTTTGTCACACGGGAACCGTATATTTTACCAAAAGGAAAAGTTCTCTATGTATTTTCTCGAGACTTAAAGTATTTACATACTCATCAAAATCGGTGTGGCTTAAACGTTTTAACAAATATGCAGACAGACAGACATATTTCGCATTTATATTATCAGTAGGGATAGATAATACGATACTGTTCGTGTAGTCCAAGAGCCCGCGATACAAATCTGCCCGTACGGGGCCCCCGGGAGCGCCCCAAATGGAATTTTAAACTAAACCCATCTTAATATTACATTCTGTACTGTGACGTATTTTTTCCAGGAAATAGGTATTCGAAATATATTTCTCGTTGCTATTGTGTTATAAAGTATCCGTTTAAAATCTTTTGCGGAAACTGCCCTTGAATTATCAACTTTTTTTTCACTTGCGAATGTAATTTTTTGTTTTGTCTATAATTATAATAATGAAAATTAAAGCCGTAGCCCGCTAATATCATATATTTTCTTCGTGGTCCAACTTATGTCTATGCCAAACTTCATCATAATCGGCCAAGTAATTTTAGAGCCTATTTGATGCCAAATAACTTTTGCTCTTTATAATAATGAGTATAGATAGCTATCATTTAAGTAAAATATTTTTAATACTTGTTGATTAAATATTTTTAAGTTAATCAATATTCAATATGTTGTTTGCTTAAACTGTGCGTGAAATGTTTTATGAATATATAAATGGTTTTAAAATGGCCGTCCAAACACAAAAGTTTACAATATAGTACAATCGAAACCATTATAGCTTTTAAACCAGGAGTGTTATAGTCCCGACTATTGTATGAAAAATGTGTGTATAAATATTTAAAATTGCTACGGTATCCAAGCTACCTATAGCAACAAAGATATATTAAATATTAATTTTATAAATTTGATAGTCTGTCTGTAACCTCTTGATGCTTAAACGTATACTTAATTGGGTGAAATTCGGTATTGATACACTCTACTTCACTCTAGTAATCAATATAAGATGTTCAGACTAAATATTGGCAATGTAAGTTGTAGTGGCAAAAGCGTTTTTCTAAGTTTTTCAACACAATAGAGAATATTACGCATATACGGAGCAGAGAGAGCTACTAGCACATACAAAAGTGTAAAATATCCGACCAAAATCCGACATAATATTGCATAGAGATCAACTACGATAACATGGCGCGCCCCTCCAAATGACTGTTTCAATGTGTGTAGTCACATCCCTATGAAAGAGTTTGTATGTAGTAAGTATTCAACCAATCACAGTACACGTAATATTTCAGTTAATGTCACTTATTACCAAGATTTGTTGGTCAACTAATCATAACTAGCCTACCGCGCAAGGCAACGCACTTCAAACGTTTTGAATTTTGAAGGGGCGCGCCATGTTATCGTAGTTGATCACTACATCATAATATCAGAATATTGATAGAAACGTTGTCAAAAGTCGAACAAAACTCTTCGATTACTGTCTGAATAGCTATGTCCACACTATGCGCTTTCGTCTTGCAATTTTCGTCATCTTCATTCAGCTTTCGTTTTGGTGCATTCAATAATAATTGTCGAATGCGTCAACGGACGCATGCCAACTGTCATTTTTAATAACAAAGCGAAAGTTTTGGATACGGTCAGAGAGCATACGTCGCGGGCATGCCTCACGTTCACTGTTGTTTGGGCTATAAGTTATAACGCATGCCCTTAACGAACAGTAAAAGGCACAGTGTGAACAGAGCTTATGCTCGGGCTGCCTCTAGCGTGAAAACATTACAGTAATATATTCTATTGCAACGACGAAATTATGTACAAAATAAATGAATAGACGTGCCGTCAATGCATACATTCACGACATCATCATTCACCTGAAACAGAACTATAACAATTAACAACGCCTACAAAACTTCGGAGCACGAATCCGAACATCGACCAGTGAAATGATAAACACACTGACACACTTATGACAACGTGGCGTCCCGGTTTCACCACGGGGAATACCCTGTAGATCCAAAACGCCACGCGATATGCAACCTTAAACCGCTGTGATACAAACCATTCTCGCGTCCCGACCGTTACGTAATAAAGTCGGAATTGACACGATTTGCGCGGTATTTTTTATTAATATTCGCAATACTTCTAATGGGAGTGTAACCTACTTAGTCTTTTGAAATGCGTTCGCTCTATAAAAGTTTTAACCTGTACGTAACTTCGATTTGAAACTAACATTCGCCTCTTTACATCCGACGTTCGCGTTGAAAGAATTCTGCATAAAGGTGATCGCACATTTATCAGCACGCACGCGCCGTACGCGCCGCATTGTAGATTCGTTATATGAAATGATGTGAGACCTCGCACATTCGTCCGCACCGTACGCGTCGCATTTCAAATCAAATCATCTTTATTTCGGGCATCAGAGGCCAATATTATAATAAATACCTTAATTCCATGTACTACGCGGTGAATTTGACGCGTACGGTGCGTACGGTGCTGACAAATGTGCGATCAGGTTCAAAGTAGCATGTAGAGAACAGACTCAGAATAGTATTCGAGGCATCACAAAATTGGATATCCTATTTCTCTCAGGGTTAGCTTACATTGCGACGCGACGCGTCGACATTAAATTAAAGGACACCGCTCGCGGTTTCGGCCTGTTCCGAATTTGATTGGCTCAATAAAATTCATCGCAACGCCTTGCGTCTTGCGACGTTGCAATTTAAATTGACGCTTAGGAGTGCTATTTCGAAAAATACTTTCTTAATAGATAACATTATGGCCGCCCGTACACATACGTTTCCCGCATTCGATTTCCGAATTCGTTTTCCGTTTTTAGAAATCCGAATGCATGGAATCAATAGAAACACATTAATAATTTTAACACTAAAACACATTAACATTTTTCTCCGTACGGAACGAATTCCGCACGTACGTTTCAAGTGGCACGTTCGTGCGTGAAAAAAACCGAAAATTTGCGCTAGTCTCACGGAATTCCGAAAACGGAAAACGAATTTGAAAATCAATTACGGAAAACATACGTTTGCAGCCGGCCTAAATTGTGAGAAAAAGATGTACAAAATTTCAGCGCTTTAGCTGTACGTTATTGGAACACATTATGTGCAAAATTGTAGCTGTGTATAGACCGTATTGAAGTATAGACCAAAGATGACGTAGTACATAAAAGAAAGCCTAGATCAGAACATAAAGTCGAGCTGTGGGTTTATTGCCCATAATTACGCACTTTACGAGGCTCTCTAATGTACTGTTAAGTACAGGCTCTCAGAACATTCCAGAAAATCGCTCAAAACCATTTCATGTTGCGCCTTCTATGGTTTATTAGAAATATATCGCCTCAACTTAATAGTAGAGATGTGCCGACTAGTCGGTAAAGCCGACTATTCGGCCAGTTTTGTAGTCGGCGAATAGTCGGCAAAAAGCACCGACTAATCGACTTTTTACTTTTTTGCTGCTATTGAAATTACATTAAAGAAAAACACACTCAATTAGTGTTACACATTTTAAAATTAAATCAAGTGTTTCTGAAATCATTTGCTAGTGAGATTTTTTTTTAATATAATTTTAACAACAAATTGTATGCGCATTATTAAATCGAGATTTCATGTACGTGAAATATTTGATGAAAACCATCAACTGTATCATAGAAACAAAATAAAGTAAAGTACGCAAAGTAAACACAACACGATTCGACTCGTTTGCAGGTAGCGTGTGCGACTTACCCGCGAAACTGCTGTAAAAAAGCGTTAAAGAAACTTACGAAACCATGATCGGCTTGGCCGACTAATCGGCTAGTCGGCCGAAGTCATGATCGGCACACCTCTACATAATAGATACTACGAATTAGTGAAAAATGGACATGTTTTATAGTCAAAAGTTAAAAACTATTTTTACTATGTTACCAGGGCTATTGTAACTATAGTACCCACAATCAGCGCCACAAAATTTCCATCGCTCTATCAAATTTTTCTAAGTGCATCGGTATATACAAGGTGTAACAAAACTAAGTGATAATAATTTAGGGTGTGTACATGTTCCTTATAAAGAATTCACTGTGAAAGTAGCAGCGCTGAAAGACCAAATTTTTTTCACTTTTGTATGGGGAAACTCATGAAGCTGGGGCGCTTGCCCATACTAAAGTGAAAAAATAATTTGGTCTTTCAGTACTGCTACTTTTACAGTGAACTCACTACAAGGAACACGTGCACACCCTAAAGTATTATCAATTTGTTCTGTTACACTCTGTATACGACAGCTGAAATCAAACACGTACCTAAGCCTGGCTGAGCATGTCCTATACAACAAACCTAAATACATACACTACATAAATAACTACACCTAAGCTACAATCAGCTACTAATCCGATTTCAAGGCATGGCTTATTATGCGTAATGTTTTGCAGCACCCTCTGTGTAAGTTTTTAAAAAAAAACCAAAAGTTCACCCTAAACTAATTTATTTTCCCAAAATTAAAATTAGTTACACTTTGCTACAAGTTACGACTTCCCACACCTTACTAGCCCGGCTTCCAGATTCTAACTGTTCGATAAATTGAATTAAAATGAATGCTAAGCGAAAACTGCAACGCAAACGGAAAAATATGGTAGAATATAGAAATGCTTACTAAACGTAATGTACTAAGTAACTAGGGATGTAACAGCTCCCCCCTTTTGACGAAGCTTTATCTTTTTAAGATAAGCGAAGTTAAAAAGATAGAGACATAAAGTGTGCGAAGTCTACAGAACATAGAAATATAAAACATAGAAAACATAAATGAAATAGAAAGTTAATAACTAAAAATAAAACATCATAGACATTAAAACATTGACATAATAAAACACCAAAGATTCCATAAAATTGAAAAATCGTAGACTTCGTAAAATATAGAAATTGATTCAATAATAGAAAATAGAACAAAATTATCAAATTAAAAATTTAAATTTCTATTCGAAGAAAATTGACTTTTGTCAAAAGTATTTGCTCGATGTTGCAATGGCAAGGATTTGACTGATTGTCTTTCTTCATCTGAAGAAGAAATCTGAGTCATCTCAATAGAATTTGAAATTTTAGATTTATGTCGAATATTTTTCTTATTATTACATTGATTAAAAATTTGAATGCAACATCCTGACTCATTCATAGAATTTTTATTTTTAAAACATCTGAAAATCTTATAGACAATATACAAAAATAGACACACAATTAAAATATAAGTAAATGTAGAATAATAATGGCCATATTTAATAAAATGAGATTCTTTCTCTAAATTGTTAATTTCATTTTCTAAATTATCCATTAGATGAGAAGCATATTTTAAAGAATCTAAATTTATTTTACTTAAGGAAATAGGAGATAAATGTGGTAAACTTTTATTAAATATGTCCTTTTTACAACAATCGTCTTCGGTAATATCAAAACTTATATCTAAAGGAGATTTAATCATAAAAGAATAAGAATTAGTAGGTAACAATTGTACAGTTTTAGAATAGCCGACACAATCAGCTGTTAATTTAACAATACCAGTACCCTGGATAGAAAAATCATTAATTTCATCATCACAACGAATAGTTAATTTATTTGGCTTTGACTGTACAAAAATCCATTTATTATTTTGCAACTTTTGCCATATATCGATATTACCGTATAGAATTTTAGAATTACATTCGGAGGGCAACGAGAGTGTGACCTCGGTTAAGATTTTTGATTCACAATTTGGATTACTTATACAAGAGTAAATGTTGAACAATTCACAAATAGAATAATTACTAGTTATTAATTTACAATCATTTAAAGAGCTCAGCATAGCATAATGCAGTCTGTCGTCGCTCAAGGCGATATATGAGTCAGAGGGTTGAATTAACGCGAAAGTATTATGAGCATCATCATGAGGCGTTGGCAAAGGAATATTTTTATACACCATAAATTTTTCAGGTGTGACTAAAGGAATTTGCAAAATAAAAATAATTTTATTATTTAAGAAGTAGGAACTAAGTTTAGAAATATCGATTAAAGTATGTATATTTTCTATACTAAGAGAAATTGGAAACTCCAATTTTTTACTTATTTGATTGCTATGCTTAATTAACTCATTATAGAGACTTATAGGACTAATTACACTAGGATGTAAAACATTCACTTTAGAAAATAAGATAGAATTTAAGGTAGTATCTAGTAAATTAGAAATAGTAAGCAAAGAACCTTCGATAATATTAAGTAAGTTATTTAATTTAGAATTGTATAATAATAGATTATCTGTATCCGTAATATTAGAAAGAATATTATTCATATTATTAATTTGCGTATTTAATTTCATTTCATTTTGATTGAGCTTGTAAATAGTAGTATTAAAATTATTAATTGTAGACTTTATAACGTGTATATTATCACGCATTAAATGAAACATTTCGGATTCGCTTTTCTTGCAAGACTCAATTGCAGCATCATATTTTCTAGCATCGTCAGCATCTAACGTGCCGAAGAAAAACTTTAAAATTTCGCCACCAAACTCTAGTGACCGTTTGACTTTACTAGTCTTATGATCGGAAATAATATGAGACAAAGATTGTAATTTAATACTGTTACTATGAACTAAGACCTCGATAGGGTTAGATATGTCTTTACAAAAATTTAAATCTTGCGATTGAATCTTGTTACAAATATCAATTGTATTAGATAAAAGATTTTGTATTTTGTTTAAATAAGGTTCAATAGAAAGTAAATCGATATGCGTAACAACTTTCCAGTAATCATTATAAAAATTAACATAAGTAATAGGTTCAAAGTAAATTCCTGGACTATGCGATATAGGAATGATATTTGACTCCGCGTCGCTGCGGCAAAAGCCATGACAGCATAATATTCTGAAAAGAAAGAGACGAAATATGTTTTTATAACATAGAGATAGAAATTTAGGAAGTGGCAGGCTTAATTTCATTAGTATGATGCTTGACATTTTTGCGACCTATTTGTAGAGTCACATTATGTTTATTATGAACTTTGAGAATTTTATATGGGCCTTTCCATATAGGAGATAAGGCTTTTCTTAATGTATGATGGTGTTTTAAATACACCATATCGCCTGACTTATAAGAAATTTCGCGAGAATTAGAATCATAATATTGTTTTGACCTCTCTTTACTACTGATAAGGTTCTGAATTGCTTTTTCGCGACTAAAGCGCATTCTATATTGTAAAGCACGAATATATTCATTATAAGTAGTATTATTATTACTCTCGTATAAAGAACTAGGAATAGAAGGTTTATAGCCGAACAATAGTTCATGTGGCGTAAAATTAGTAGAAGAATGCGGCGTCGTATTATAAGCTAAGATTGCAGTAAATAAATAGCAATGCCAATCGTTTTGGTTTTCATTGACAAAAGATTTTAAATATTCTTTTAAAGTTGCATGAGAGCGTTCTAGTGCGCCATTTGTTTGAGGATGATAAGGAGTAGTAAATAATGCTTTTACTTTCAAAATTTCAGTTAATTGTTTAAATAAATCAGACGTAAAGGGCGTACCTAAGTCTGTTAAAATAGTTTTAGGAAATCCGAAAAGAGACATAAAATGAACAAGATTTCGAGCTATTTCGTCACTTGTCGACGAAACCAAAGGATAAGCGCTAGTGAATTTAGTAAGATCATCTTGTAACGTTAAGATGAATTTAAAATTTTGGAAACCCGCGTCGGGCAGAGGGCCCACAATATCCAGAGCTAATCTCTCAAATGGCCTTGTAGAAGTAGAAGTTATCTCCATTGGAGCTTTATTAGATTTACGTAAAGGCTTGTTGATTTGGCAAAGTTTGCATTTTTTAACGTAATGCTCAATATCAGAGCGCATTCCTTTCCAGTAATAACTGGCTTTAATTCTTTTATACATTCTTTGAGAACCTGGATGACCCGCAATAGGCGAATCATGATTTTCTTTTAAAATTTTAGGAACTTCTACCGGAGTTGGATAAATTAATTGATTTTTGTAAATATAAATTTTAATATTAGTATTATGAAAAATATAGGAAATCATGTTATAAATTTTAGTATACGATAACTTAGAAAATGGATCTGAAAAATCTGAAATAGCAAGATCCGTAATATTTTGGCAATCGACTAAAATATTTCTTAATTTAATTAATAGATTAAAAACATCTTTATAATGAGTTTCATCAAAATGATGAACTTTAGTAAAAAGGAAATAGTAATTTTTATCTTTTAAATTATAATGTTTAATTGTGAACGGCTCACGTTCAGAATTTAGTAATTCGTCAGCATTTTCTAGCTGCGATAAAATTTCTTCGCAATGCGGAATAGAATTGTCGAAATCTAGAGAAACTGGACACGCAATATTATTTAATTTAGATAAATGTAAACCTTGTGTACATTCTTCAATAATAGTATTAGAAATAGGAAGTTGATTAGTAAATTGACTTTTAAAGTATTTTTCATAGGTTAAATTATTTAAGTTGTTTATATTAAGTGCATTGACCGGACACCTAGACAGAGCGTCGGCATTAGAATTGAGACGACCTTGTTTATAAACAATCTCGTAATCATACTCCTCGAGTTTCAAGCGCCAGCGAATGAGTCTGCTACCTGGATCTTTTACATTAAATAACCATACAAGTGGTCTATGATCCGTGACGATTTTGAATTTATTGCCATATAAATATGGTCTAAAAGTTTTGACGGCAAATAAAATTGCTAAGAGTTCCTTTTCCGTCGTAGAATAATTTCCTTCAGGCTTATTTAAAGTTCGCGAGGCGTATGCTATAGGTTTGTCCTTGCCTATAGGACCTTGAGAAAGAATTGCGCCTACAGCATAATTACTAGCATCTGTAGTAACATTAAAAGGTTGAGAAAAATCGGGATACTGGAGAAGAGGAGCAGAGATTAATTTTTCTTTTAAAAATTCGAATGCTTGTTGCTGTTCCGCATTCCAGTGGAATACAGCATCTTTTCTTAAGAGACACGTAAGAGGCTTAGTAAGCTTTGCAAAATTATCAATAAAACGGCGATAATAGCCTATTAGACCTAAGAAGGATTTAATGTCTTTAGGATTTTTGGGAACTGGAAAATAGGAAACGGCCTTGACCTTATCAGGATTCGGAGTGACACCTTTATCGGTGATGACATGACCAAGATAAGCGACTTCATGTCGAAGAAATTCGCATTTATCTGGTTGAAGCTTTAAATTACTTTGACGAAGTTTGTCGAAAACGCGCTTTAATTTTTCAATGTGATCTTGTAAATTTTGGCTAAAAATAACGATATCATCAAGATATATAAAGCAATCTAGACCTTGTAGGCCTGACAATACGGTATTCATTAACCGCTGGAACGTGGCTGGGGCATTTTTCAACCCAAAAGGCATTCTGGTGAACTCATAATGTCCAGACATGCTTGAATTAGTGCTAATTGTAAAACCCGTTTTTGGGGCGTCCTTGGGACTCATTTTTAATTGATGGAACCCACTTGCTAAGTCTAAGGTACTGAAATATTTTGAATGACCTAGTTGATCTAGGATGTCTGTGATAAGAGGCAGTGGATAAGACTCTGAAACAGTGGCGTCGTTAAGGCGACGATAGTCTATGACGATTCTCCACTTTTGTTTGCCAGAAGCGTCTATCTTTTTCGGGACTACCCAAACTGGGGCGCTCCAAGGCGAAGAAGAAGGCCGGATTATTTTCTGATCTAGCATTTTACGGATTTGGGAATCGACCTCTTCTTTGTGACACTCAGGAAAACGATAGGATTTAACATGGATAGGAGGAGTGTCACCCGTATTAATACTGTGTTCAAGGACACTAGTACAAGTTAAAGGCTCGCCATCTAAATGGAAAATATCAGTGTAAGACGAGACGCAGTTTAAGAGAGCTTTTCTTTCTTCATTATTTAAATGAGAACATCGAATTGAATTTAGTACTTGACTTGCGCGATTAGATTTGGAACTAGAAATAGAATTTATACTAATACAATTTTTTGAATTATTTAGACATTCATTTTCGAATGGTGTTAATTTTACGTGATAATCTTTGACCTCAATATCGGACTCAGTGGTATTTAAAATAGTAAGGTTCACTTTTCCATTAGGTTTGACCTTTACTATGCAATTAGCGACATAAACGCCTTGACTTAAGGTATGATCTAGAACTAGAGCTTCATTGTTATGATAAAGCTCGGGCGAGAAATTTGATACAGTACACTCAATACAGGCTTCCGCACGAGCCGGAATGATATACGTTGGCTGAGTGTAAACAATAGGAACAGAATGATTATTTATAGTCATAGATTTAGAAGAATAATCAATGTTAGACTTAAAGAAATTGCAAAAATCACTACCGATAATACCATCGTAATTAGTTAAATTTATGTCATCATTTGTCACATGAAACTTGTAATTAAATTTTTCGAAAGATATAGAAAATTCTAGTTGAAAAGTCCCTAATGTCTCGACAGGATTTTCGGAACTGTTAATGCCCTTTAGCTTAACGATTTCATGTGAAAGATCTGGAATTTGTGTTAGACAGGACCCCTTGATAATACTGATGGCTGATCCCGTATCAACTAGAAAACATAGCATACCCGATCCCGGTGCATGCTTACAATGCAAATAAGTATGAGGCAATGACACCTTCTTAGTATAATTATTAATTTCGTATATAGACTTAGAACTAGAACTAGGATTTATGTTAGATTTTAGTGACTTATTTTTAATATTAGAATTAGTATTTTGGACAATTTCGTCCTTAAAATTAATTTGACTCGGTTCATCTGACCGAGATGTAGATTTAGGATTATTTAAGTTAGAATTAGTAGAAATTAATTTATTAGATTGAGACGATTTAGGCGATTGAGACGATTGAGACAAATTAGTATTAATTGAGTTAGAAAATGAGACATGTTTTGATTTAGAAATATTTTTACATTTTTGGCAATTATTTTGGCCATTAAAATTTAAATGACTCTGCTCTTTTGACAGAGATGTATTATTTATTTGACTCGACTCTTTTGATCGAGATGAAGATTTAGTAGGACCCAAATTTTGGGATGAATGATGACTCAACATTTTATTTTGTTGAGATGGACTCAGCATCTTGGGCTGAGATGTAAATTTAGAATTTGATTGACTCAACATGTTTTGTTGAGATGGACTCAGCATCCTTGGCTGAGATGTAAATTTAGAATTTGATTGACTCAACATGTTTTGTTGAGATGGACTCAGCATCTTTGGCTGAGATGTAATATTAGAAAAATTTGTTTGACTCGGCGTTTTTCGTCGAGATGGACTCAGCATCTGTGGCTGAGATGGACTCAGTGACTGGGACTGAGATGTAGATTTAGAAAAATTTGAAAAGTTAGTTTGACTCAACGTTTTTCGTTGAGGTGGACTCAGCATCTTTTGCTGAGATGGACTCAGCATCTGTGGCTGAGATGTAGATTTAGAAAAATTAGAAGATTTAGAATGACTCAACATTTTTTGTTGAGATGGACTCAGTAACTTTGACTGAGATGGACTCAGCATCTGTGGCTGAGATGTAGAATTAGGAAAATTAGAATAAGATTTAGAATATATCGTGTCCTTATGATTTACGTAGGATTTTGGCAGACACGGAACCAAAATCCTTTTTAATTTAAATCATCGTGCTTGGATTGAGTCTGATGATCATTATTAGCATTATATTCAAAGTCACATGTATGTGAAGGAATATGACCGTCGTCACGTTGTGCGTTGCCAGCATTTACGCGGCGTTTCATATTAAATTGACGCTTACGACATTCCATGATCGTGTGACCGACGTTTTTACAATAATTACACGATTTAGCGTAAAAATTAAAATTATTATTTGACATAGAAATAGAATTATTTTTAGGATAAGAGTTACAATTAAAATTAGAAATTGAGTTAGAATTAAAATTATGTTGAGGATTTACGTGATAAGATTTTTGAAAATTAGGCTTTTTATTTTTAAAACATTCAGAAGTGCCATGTCCGAATTTATGACAGATAGAGCACTGTTTTTGAGCCCTA
This sequence comes from Lysandra bellargus, assembly GCA_905333045.1. Lineage (NCBI taxonomy): Eukaryota > Metazoa > Arthropoda > Insecta > Lepidoptera > Lycaenidae > Lysandra > Lysandra bellargus. The sequence goes on along the minus strand of HG995361.1, from coordinate 6,406,617 downwards.
GTGCTATTTTTAGATAAATTGAATAATTTCTCCTCATCAGTGGCATATTGAATTGCATCACTGAGGGTTTTAGGATTTTTACACCTAACAATAGTAGAAATAGAAGAATTTAAGCCCAATAAAAATGTATTTAAAGCGAGTTCTTCCATAGCCGCAATACGGCCGGGAAGTTCTTTTTCGTCTATGCAACTATAATGGATATCAGATTGAATTCGAGTTAAAATTTGTTCAATTCTTAGTGAATATTTTACAACATCCTCATTAGACATTTGTTTACAATTCTGAAGATCAGATAATAAATGAGTTGCGTGTTTCTTTTCGCCGAAAGTTGAGCGTAAAAATGTTTTTAATTCCGCCCAATTTGAAAATGTTTTTAAACTACAGGCAACTTGTGCCTTGCCTTCTAATTGAGAAATAATAAATTTGCATAAAATTAATTGTTGTTCTGGGCTGGCTAATAACATAGCATTTTCACAGTTTGTGAGAAATGCGGGAAGTGACTCTCTGTCACCAGAATAAGGTTTAATAAATTTAGTTAAAAATGAAAGCGTTAATTTTTCGGACATTTTGTCTTTAGATGACTCTCCTTTGACTGACATTATGAATTATGTTATGCTGAACTTGTATAAAAATTAGAAATAATACAGCAAAAATTTAGAAATTAAAAATAGAATAAACTAGGATTTAGAATTATTTTAGATTTAAGAGTTTGTAAATTTTAGATTTAGAATTCACTTCACGATTTAGAACACTTTAGATTTAGCACTTTTGATTTAGCACGATTTCTTGGATTTAGTAGAAACAGAGGATTTAGAAAAATTAGAAAACACTCACAGGAACACGACGATAACCTGCATGCCGTTGTCGTGGAGACTGGAGTGGAGCCGGAGTCGCGTGCAGAGGCTACGCTTTACCCGGAGCTGGGGGCCGATGATGTGGCCCTGGCGAGTTAGACTGGAGCGGCTCAGACAGCACAGCACCGCTGTTGAAACTGCTGGGGCAGACCGAAGTCCTCGTGGGGTTGTAGTTGGAGCGGGCTCAGGCTAGGGCCTGAGGCTGACCGTCGTCCGAGTGTGTGAACCGGTTGGAGCAGGCTCGCGCAGAGGTGCGGAGGCTTACTGTCGTCCAAAAACGTGGTGCGGGCTCGCGCCTTCGGTGGCGGAGTCTTACCGTCGACCAAAAACTTTAAACACGGCGTACGGGTGCCACGGGTTCGTGATCCCTAGGTCTAAAACGTTAGACTTTTTTTTCGGGATCAAATTACTACACACTTCTGACACCAATTTGTTTTGCAGCACCCTCTGTGTAAGTTTTTAAAAAAAAACCAAAAGTTCACCCTAAACTAATTTATTTTCCCAAAATTAAAATTAGTTACACTTTGCTACAAGTTACGACTTCCCACACCTTACTAGCCCGGCTTCCAGATTCTAACTGTTCGATAAATTGAATTAAAATGAATGCTAAACGAAAACTGCAACGCAAACGGAAAAATATGGTAGAATATAGAAATGCTTACTAAACGTAATGTACTAAGTAACTAGGGATGTAACAGTAAGCACAATGTGATCGAATTCGCAAAAACATTACTCTTCTTTTCCTTATCCTACTCGGTTGAAAAATAAAACCAGATTGGTTGAATCACACGTTACTCTGTTGAATCAATCACAACTCTATGAATACTAATATCACGTTATCCGATAATATCGTGCAAAAAGTCTGATGAAAAAATGGCCGACGTGAAATATACAGGTACATATCCGGTCTATACAACGTGTATAACCTAATAAAAAGATCCCTACTGTCAATACAGATTATGTGTATACAGATTATAAAATATATACAATAATTATTCAGAATATCTGATAAGATAGGAAAGTTGACAGAAAAGGTCAAACATTTAGTATTTTTTTTTAAACTCCCACACCGGTTTCGATGATGGTGGCCGGTTTAATTGAAACCGGGCCAGTTACGCAGGAGTAATTGTATAGTGCCCAAGTGCGTGTGCAGTACACAAGAGTACTCTCTATTCCTTTTACTCTCATAACCCAGTGGGACGGAAGACCGACACGGCTGGCAGAGATCAGGCGCAGAACCGACTTTGTACATGCAGATCATCTTACTTGCCAGACAATCAATCCGGTGATCGGCTGATCACCAGCATGGCTATGCTGGTGATCAATCATGCTATATGCAATATGCATGAATATCTATTAAATATACATACAATTCACATTTTTTATTTCAATTCATTTTTTTTTGTCGACAAACGACAGTTTTGAAAATGTCAGCTTCATCGTGTCATGTCTATTACGCACAAGATGACGCCCGCAACTCCGTTGCGCCAAAATTTGTTTACCGCGGCGGAACCGTACATTTTTCCAGGATAAAAAGTATCCTTTGTCCTTTCCCGGGTCTCAAAGTATACCGATACCAAATTTCATCAAAATTGGTTCAGTGGTTTAAGCGTGAAGAGGTAACAGACTGACACACTTTGAACACACAGAAGTATGGATTTCATAGAAAGAACTACCAACTATTATTCGTAGCACCCAAATATGATCCAAAAAACAAGGTATCTTTAAACTTAATTATTCCATTATCTGAAAAAGATAATGCGATTTATATATTTTGTCAATCCACCGTACCATAAGCGAAAACCTATGCGATACCGATATCCGTCTCGGCAATATCGGTTTCCAATATCTACAATATCGAACAAAGACATTTTTGCGGCGCGCTACTTTCTGTAATAACTTTATTTCGTGTAGTGCAGTGTACGCACTTGAGGACAAATATAAGGTGCCAGCAGATTAAACAGAACTAAGGAGTACGCCGACTTAGAAGAGATTTCGAAATTTATACGTTGGACGTTATTTACCTGTATGTCATATCGGCGGGCGCGCGCCGTACTGCGTTACTCGTCATTGTGAAACATGTTGAAAGTAAGGGTCGCGACTCGCGCCCAACTAACGTATATTGGCCAATATATTGGTTTGTTTGAAGTCGAAGTACTCCTTAGTCAGATCTACTCTGGTACCAGGGGTCGTAGGTAACGAATGTAGGTGACGGTAACCTTTCAATTTTTAACTCCTCCGTGGTCCAGTGGCTTAGAGCACGTGACTTCCGACTTGAAGGTCATGGATTCTATTCCCGTATTGGAAGCATGTTTGGTTAGGACAATGCAGGCTGATCACCTGATTGTCTTACAAGTACTATGATCCATGCGTCGGATGGGCATGTAAAATTCGATCCTGCGCCAGTCGTGGCGGTCGTCCGTCCCACTGGGTTATGAGAGTAAATGAAAAGAGAGTGCTCATGTATACTGCCCACATACTTGGGCACTAAAAGATGACACCGGCATAACTAGGTTTCAAATTAACCGGTCACCGTTATCGAAATCGTCGTGGTGATTATATTTGTAATCTTTCAAACGGTTCTACCCGCCGAGCTAGTTCCCGAACCAGCAGAGGTATTACTGTAGAATAGAAGATAGTAGTTCAAAAAGAGTATTTCATTACATTACTTACATCAACTAAGCGGTTTAAGTGTGAAGAAGTAACGGACGGTTGTTTTTCGTGTTACTTTAAATTACAGCAACAGGTAAAGTTGTCTTAAAGATTATCTCGAAAAACTTTGCACAAAATAAAGTGTATAGTTCGCCTAGTATGTACGCGGCCTAAGGTCGTTCATATTGAATATGAATATCGCTTGTATTTATCAGTTTATTTATTGCATATTGGTTTATTGTGTAATGAAAGTTTTTTGTGTAGTCGCATTATATACGGCTACTGAGTTAAGTGGTCTGTGGAAGGTCATGTGGAAAATCGGCTATAAAATAAACACTGTTATGAAAATACGAACCAATTCAAACTATTTTAGCACATATAGGTACATTATATATTTTTCTACCTATGTTGAGTGTTATTTTTACTTCACTTCAAAACAGGAGGAGATTTCTCGATTCGGTTGTATGGAATATTATGTTTTTTTTATTTTGTTCGTGAATATCTTCGCCGTTGGTGCACCAATTCCCATGTAAGTAAATACAATTTTTTATTTGTTAAAATTATTTCAATTAACAGGCATCGACTGATTGAAGTGTGGTGTGGTATTAAGTGAATCATAATAATCGAATTGTTTTATTTACTTAAATATTAATTGAATGATGATTTTTGGCGTAGACTTTATGATATGTTCTGTCAAGCTCCTCATTAAATTAAAGTTGAATATTCATTAAACTTCTCTGAGTACGATCATAAGTTTAATTTTTTCCAAGCATAAAAATTTTCGCACACATCCCAGAGTGACTATATTTTGGCATTAGCGAGCTGAATCCATCTTCACAAACTTTTCCATTTCCAACATTAGTGGGAAATATTTCCTCCGATAGAAACATCATATTTATCAAAGGAAAACTTAAGCTTTCGCAACTATACATTCAAAAGTTCAGCTAGAACTTTCCAGATCCGGGTCACAGCTTAAAAGTCCAAAAAAAGCTTCGTTCCATGTACGATGAAATGGAAAAATATGCTAATGATTTGAATATGAGTTTAAAGTTTGGGTTGACACAATTTTTTGAGTATGAAATTTTTAAGTACGTGTATTTTAAATCGACTTTTAAATAATTTAATTGAGGAGTTATATGCGACTCAAGTGTCCTACTAATTTAATTTAGGACATTTTTATCAAATTATATTTTGAAGTTTATACTAGAAAACAACAATAATAATATGCTGCTGAGACTAATTAATACAGACACATTTTTCAAGTGAACAAATCATTTTTATACTGTACGTTATATTGTGATCTTTAGACTAGGCTTTAATCCAGGGGCTCCCAAACTTATTTGGTCTACTGCCCACTTTCAGAACAAATTATCATTAGTGCCCCCCCCCCCCCCCCATTGCCTTAACGCCCCCATTTCTGGGTCTCACACCTGACATCCTTTATACCTTCAGCGCCCACAAGGGGCCGTTATCGCCCACTTTGGGAAAGGCTGCTTTAATCTAAGCAACAGCGTTTATAATAATAATATACAATATACAGTTTACAATTATTATAATAATAATAAGATTAACACCCAGTTGATACACAAAATATCACTGAACATAAAAATTACATTCGACAACGTAATTATGAATTAATGGATTGTTCATATAAAATTCTACAATATGGGCGAACATTTGCGCTGCAATCTTCAATCAGCCGAACAAATTAAAGAGCAGTGCAATTACCTCCACAAAGCCCTTTTGAAGTTTTATTGTTTGACGCCATTTTGAATTCAGTTTGATCAGATTGGTTGGGAAAATGTTTTGTAAAAACATTTGAGCTTCCAACAAAGTGGTTAAAAAACGTAAAAAAAAGATTTTTAATAGTTTTAAAAGGGTAGAATATGTGAAAATCGGGATTTTTTAATAAGATGTTTTAAGTTTTTATTAGTTTTTAGGTTTTCACCTAGAAACTAACAAAAAATTCAACAAAAATTTTATGGAAACGTCTATAATCTATATTATAATCATCTGACCATCTGTCTGTTACAAAATTTTTATCTCCTTAACTGAAAAAGCTATAGACGTGATAAAAGTTTTACAATACTCCATATCAATTATTACTTTCACAAATTGTTTTTAATAATATAAGACGTGCTGTATTTACAACGTGATGACGCTAGCAACTCCGTTACGCCAGAATTAATTAGTCGCGCGGGAATCGTAAATTTTTTCTATGTCCTTTTCCGGGACAAAAAGTATATCCATACCAAATTTCAGCCAAATCAGTTCAGCGGTTTGGGCATGAAGAGGTGACAGACAGACAAATTTTCGCATTTATAATATTATTAGTACATATTAATTTTACGTTATGTATTAGTGATGTATGTGAATTCATGTTCATATTGTATGAGTATGAAACTTTAGGAGCCTGAGGTAAGCCGATTATGGGATTAGAGTCGACTCAAATGAATAAGATATCGTAATGTGACGCTAATAACCTTATGAAATAAAGGGAAAAATTTATTTTGATTTCCTTTTTAGATTAAAATATTAAGTTCTTATTATAACAAAGCTTTATTAATTTTCTTGTGGAGATTACGGTAAAAATAGCAATACTAATTGGAATACTAGTTTATTTTTAGTAACAACCTAATAATAGTTATGTTATGTATACTATTTTTGGGTTGCTGTCTAGCCTGGAACTTGAGATTATGTTTTTACAACCATGCAATGACTGTAACCTGTCTGTATACTAAATATGAATAACTACTTAAATGAATAAATAAATACTGGATTTTATTATTTTGTGAAAAAGTTTTTGAACTAAACACTAATTCCTTAGCGGCGTTGTTCACTTTTTTCTTTGTAAGGTTCGACAGAGGGAGAATATATTATAATATAGCCGGCGCGGTGTAGGAGATAAAGTAATGTTCAATCAAGTTTTCACCTCTGCCGGCACGGCTGGAGTGCAAAAGTTTTAGGTCCTCTGAACTAATAGTTGGTAACATTTGGTTCAGAAGACCTAAAACTTGAACTAAATATGAATTTTTTTTCAGTAAGCTATGGGCGAGTATTTAAATATCCATCCATCCATTCTCACATTTTTTTTACATTTGCAATAGTTAATATTATTATACAGGGATAATCCATAAAATTATTTAAATAGGTCAATAAATGAGCTTAAATACTTGACGCTGATAGCACCAGTAATAACTGATCATTGACAGTCATTTGCAATTATTTTTAACCCTAAATCGGTAAATGAAAATAATTGCGCCCATTTTTAACCCAAAAACGCCATATTCGAGTCATTTGCAATTAATTCAACCCTAAAACGCCGAACGGGAGTCGTTTGCAGTTATTTTTAATCCCGAAGTCATTTGCAATTATTTTAACCCTAAATTGATGGGCTCATTTCAATAACGCTAATTGCTTTCCGCTTATTGTTTTATTTGAACGGAATTCGACAGACAATTCGGGACAGCTGACAATGGAGCTTTTGTAAGGAATGTTCATAACATTCTTGTGCCCGTGATGAGACTAAATGTTAAATGAGTCACTTTATGGTGACAAAATATGTAGTTAACTAGAGGTTCCGCGCGGCTTTGCCCGCGTAATTTAGGAATTTCACGGAAACCGTACATTTTCCGCAAAAAATAGCCTACATCTCTTCACGTAATTCATTCTTCATGTGTGCCAAATAACATAAAAATCACTAAAATAGTTCTCAAGATAATAAGCAATTTTTTTACAATTTTCCCCGTTTATCCATATTTTCCTCTATTTCTTCGCTCTAATTGGTCTTAGCTTAATAATTTATATATAGCCTTCTTCGATAAATGGGATATCTAACACTGAAAGAATTTTACAAACTGGACCAGCAATTTTCTGAGATTATCGCGTTCAAACAAACAAATAAACAAACCTTTCAGCTTTATAATATTAGTATAGATTTAGTAAATAGTCTTGTAGGAGAAAATATCAATTTCATAACTAGATGAAGCAACTTTGTTGCACAGGAATTACCTCTGAAAGATAAAAGAGAAAGAAATATTTAAGAAACAAATAGATCAATTTCAAATCAAACTTTACCAAATTGGTGCCTACTAAGCGTATGTTACTCGGTGTCGGGAACCGTTCATTTTTCGGAATCATAACTAGTTTAGAGGGAAGAGGGAGGGGAGGGAGGGAGCAGCCTTTTTAGAGGGAATAGGGTAATAAATAGGGGAGGGTAGTGATGGGAAGGAAAGGGAATAGAGGAGGGTAGGGAAGGGAATAGGGTAGGGGATTAGGGCCTCCGGTAAACTCACTCACTCGGCGAAACACAGCGCAAGCGCTGTTTCACGCCGGTTTTCTGTGAGAACATGGAATTTCTTTAGTTGAGCCGGCCCATTCGTGCCAAAGCATGGCTCTCCCATGTATATCTATGTCCAACAATATAGAAGAGCGTCAAACATTATTCAATCAAAGATGAACATACAACACAAATCCTTCTACAATGGCCGTCTTAGTGACGTCACATCAATATTGCAACACGTGACGCGACGTGATGCGACGTGACCCGACGTAATCCGACGTGACGACACGGCCGCTGTTGTTATTGATATGAGTATTGCGTTAAATTGCGATGCGGCGTGAACTTTAGTGTTAGAATTATTGTTTCTCTATTCTGTATTGACTAGTTAGATATATTATGCTAGTATAGAGATAATCTACGATAACATGGCCGCGCCCCTCCAAAATTAAAAACATTTGAAGTGTATTGTCAAAACGTTTGAAGTGCGTTGTCTTGCGCGGTCGGCTAGTTATGTTTAGTTGACCAACAAATCTTGGTATTAAATAATAAGTGACATATAATTAAGTGAAATATAACGAGTACTGGTTGATTGGTTGAATACTTACTACATACAAACTCTTTCTGAATAAGTAATTTGGAGGGGCGCGCCATGTTATCGTAGTTTATCTCTAATTGAGAGATAAATGATAATATTATAATATTATATCTATGTTCATATTATAAATGTGAATGTGTGTGTCCGGTATCTTTTTTTTATAAAATAAGGGACCAAACAAGCAAACGGGTCACCTGATGGAAAGCAACTACCGTCGCCCATGGACACTCGCAGCATCAGAAGAGCTACAGGTGAGGTTGCTGGCCTTTTAAGAGGAAATACGCTCTCTTCTTGAAGGTTTGGTATCTCTTCAGTCTTCACATTTGCTACAAATTTTGCAACGGATACTTTGCGCTTCAAGAAAGGATAATTCAAGACGTGAGTGGAAGAATAAGGTAAGTAACATGAAAAAACTCCCCGTTTGTTTGCTTAAATGGAGGCTATAGGGCCGGAAAAATATTTTAAATAGAAAAACTATGGATTATATGTGTATTTTGTAGCCAAATATATTAACTAGGTCATGAAGTAGATAAGTTACAAGTTTTGTTAAAATAATTGGGGAAAAAGTTAATTGTCCGTATGTTACGAAATGTTACTTGTTCGATTCTTCCACTCACGTCTTCTTATTGGATGATTTTCATCTCGGAAATTCAACGGTTCCCTAGCATTAAACGTTACGTTACTTTGAGCCGTTACAGAAAAAATCTACTTATATGGTCAAGGAAACTATATTTATACAAGATGTAACAAAACTAAGTGATAATACTTTAGGATTACTGAAATGGGATTGGGACATATTAGCCGCATGCATCCTGACCGCTGGGCAAAGATCACCACAGACTGGGTACCTGATGATGGACGACGCCGCCATGGTCGACCTCGAAAAAGATGCAGTTTTTCCGGACTTATACGACCTGCAAACCTTCAAAAAGAGAGCGTATTCTCTCTTAAAAGGCCGGCAACGCACCTGCAGCTCTTCTGATGTTGCGAGTGTCCATGGGCGACGGTAGTTGCTTTCCATCAGGTGACCCGTTTGCTCGTTTACCCCCTTATTTTATAAAAAAAAATCGGTTCTCTGTAAAGTCGGTTTACTGACGATAGTTGAACGTGACAACGTATGACGTTGTCACGTTCAACTATCCTTAACCCCTTAACCCTCGCTTCCGAATCTCTATAAATAGAAACAAACTTTTTCGAGTGTAACCTAAAGTTATTTCGATGTATTTCTTTCAAATGATTGTCTAAAAATATTTATAATGAGTAAAATAAACTATTTGCAATACAAAACGCTACATACATTCGTGAAATCCAGTAAAATCTTCGAACAAAGCACAAGTCATACCTTGACACGTAGGAAATAGAGCACAATTTTGAATAGCCGAAATAATACTAACAGCTCACAGATTGTTTATTTATTTTTCATTCAGAGTGTGGTCAATGTATCAAAGGTTATAACTAACCAAACTTCTTCATACAGAAGTATTCTCTAAGTCATCGAAATAGTAATATAATCGAAACAAAGAGCGCGGCCCAGGTGGGTCTTACGGTTGTTGAAAGACTTGAAAGTGTAAATGGAACGCCTCAGAGCTGTCAGCGAGGTAACGCCGCATGAACTGTCATGTTTTTCGGGCGCGCACCCCATATCGAATCATAAGACGTTATCACGTCAAAAAAAGATGGCGCGATGTACTTGACACATACAATACAAGTCAGGTTGGCCGACAGTGGCGATGGATCTGGATGAATTAAATGACTTGGGGGAGGCCTTTGCCCAGCAGTGGGACAGCATAGGCTCTTAAAAAAACCTTAGGATGTGTATGTGTCCCATAAATAGAGTTCACTGTGGGAGTACTAGCGTTGAAAGAGCTAATTTTTTGTGATTTGTATGGACAAGCGCCCGCGCGTCATGAATTTTTCCATACAAAAGTGAAAAAAGTTACTTCAGCACTGCTACTTTCACAGCTAACTCTATACAGGGGACCCACACACCCTAAAGTACTATCACTTAGTTTTTTATACTCCGTAATAGTCTGTATATAAGTAAGAAAAATAATGAAATAAAAGCACGAATGGGCCGGCTCGACCGGAGAAATATCACGGGCTCACAGACGCGTGAAACAGCGCTTGCGCTGTGTTTCGCCAAGTGAGTGAGTTTACCGGAGGCCCAATCCCCTACCCTCTTCCCTTCCCTACCCTCTCCTATTTCCTTCCCTACCCTCCCCTATTCCCTTCCCTAACCTCCTCCATTGCCCTTTTCGCTCTTAAAAGGTCGGCAACGCACCTGCAGCTCATCTGGTGCTGCGAGTGTCCCTGGGCGCCAGAAGTTGCTTTCCATCAGGTGACCCGTTTCCTCGTTTGCCCCCCTTATTTCATAAAAAAAATATGCAGCGGCAAAAATATTAAACATACGAGCTTTATAAGTTTCCAAAGGATGTGTCCTAACAGATGTGTTCTTCTGAACTTGCCGTCTGTTATAACACAGCCTAATGTGTAAAATATAGTGCAAGAGTATTCTAAACTCTAATGCCAAAGTGTAAGGTTTATAGTTGTGTGTGAAGCCTCAGTTGAGGTTGGCACATTTATTGTAAGCGAGTGTATATTGGTATTCTATACATAGTTTTTAGTAGATAATCCATACTAATATTATCAATAGGAAAGCGTATCTGTCTGTCTGTTATCGCTTCACGCCCAAACCGCTGAACCGATTTCGCGGTACGGAGATACTTTGAGTCTCGGGAAAGGACATAGGATACTTTTTATCCCGAAAATATGTACGGTTCTCGCAATAAACGAATTCTGGCGCAAAGGAGTTGCGGGTGTTATCTAGTAAATAATAAGTCTAGAAGTGTATAAAAATTTATGAATTTCTAGGCAGATATATATTTTCTCATTTTTAATATTAGTAGTAGTAATAACCGCGCAATTTTGTTGCGCGATACGTATGAAGTCTTTTATTGTACGGGAATACATATAGAATATTTTTCCGCGATAAGATTATCCTATGTACTTTTCCAGAGTTGGTAAAGGATATAGAATATTTGGTGTGAAGTTACTTCTCAAAGTATCTTTATACCAAACTTCATCGAAATGGTTTCAACAGCTTATGCGTAAAAAAATAACAGAGAGACAGACAGAGAGACAGACTTTTGCATTTATAATATTAGTATGGATGTCAAAATTATTAGGAATTTCTTCGCCTCGTCATCTTGATTATACCTTAAAGGCTACAAAAGATACTTAAACAATGCAACTGCAAACATTTCGCCGCAAATTCGCAGAATCGAAGTGAAAAAGACAAACAGAGCACGCGCCAGGATAAACAGCGGTATTTAAATAGTGCCGAGAGCTTTCAAGTGCTTTTTGCGGCTAGTGGAAATTAGCGAGGTTTTATTGTTGTTTGCCGTTCATTGCGGGTTTTCCAATACCCGCTGTAGTGTTTGTATATATGAGAGCGGCGATGTGTAATGTTCGATGTGAGAACGTTTTTTATATCTAAAAGCCTTTTAATATGGAGCTATGCTTTTGCGTGGTCTAGGCTCGATATAAATAGCTCAGTTTTGCAGAAAATTATGTAAATAAAGCTTTGATTGGGATTTTCCCCTGAATGAGCTATAAACGCAATTATAAGTTTCACCACTAATTACTGATAAGCGCCGGATAAGCTGTCCACTACTTAACTGACATATACTCCATACTCTATCAGTCAGGTAAGTTGTGGATAGCCTATCCGGAACTTATCAGTAAGTGGTGAAACAGCCCCTAGGAGTTCATATTTTCATAGTATCATACCATTAAACTATTAAAGCTAAAGTGTGTTTGTCCGTTGATTCTTTACGATTGAACCACTAAATTGATTTTGATTTAATTTTGGGTGGAGACATTTTAAATCCCAAATATAATATACCAGAGGGCGCCCGCAACTTCGTTGCACCAAAATTCGTTTATCGCGCGGGGACTGTACATTTTTTCGCGATAAAAACTATCATATGTCCTTTCTCGAGACTCAAAGTATCTCCATGCCAAATTTCAGCAAAATCGGTTCAGCGGTATGAGCGTGAAGAGGTAACAGACAGACAGACAGACAGACATACAGACGGATAGACAGACAGACAGACACACTTTCGCATTTATAATATTAGTATGAACAAGGTGTAACAAAACTAAATGATAATACTTTAGGATGTGTATACAGAATTTGCTGTGAAAGTAGCAAGCTGAAAGAGTAACTTTGCTTTCGTACAACGAAACTCATGACGCTCGGGCTTTTGCCCATACAAATCACAAAATTGCTCTTTAAAATCTGCTACTTTCACAGTGAACTCTTTACGAGGAACACATACACACCCTAAAGTATTATTTATCACTTAGATTTGTTACACCTTTGTATAATATTATAGTTTTGATTCCATCAAAATTTACGGTTTCTACGATATTACTGCGCGAAGTTGCGAGCAACTACTACGAGTATGTTGATATTTGTGATGACCTGACACAGATACGGCCGTCGATACAAACTCCATAATAGAGTTTGCCTTGGAACTATTTATGGAACAAAATAACCATACCGTATTATTAGAATATGACAATTAGCTATACTTGTAGCAATTACAATTAAAGTATGAACAGGAAGCCAGGAAGTAACATTTTACAATATAATAGCAATTACTCATATTCCCTCATAATTTGATCAAACCTTGTAACTTGGTTACTTCATCATCTGGCCAATATATCTAGCTATAGATAAAATCCACATTTTCTTTCATTTTTCATTTTCCCGGTCTTAAATGCAGGCTCATTTGTGCAAAAAACGACAGTATTTATTTTGTTTTTAATCGCTTCATCCACTCATGTCTTCAATTCTATATAGATAATAGGGATCATGCCCATACCATTTCTATCAAAATAAAAATAAGTTTTCAATTTTGTTAGCTTTGCTAAAACTCAATAACTGCTGAACCAATCTGGCTAATTTTAATCTTGAAATATTCGTGGAAGTGATAAGTGATACGAAGTTCACCGAATCGTCGTTGTCGAGTCTAGTTTATAATATTAAAATTAGTATAGATGGTGAAATATGTCTGTCTATTAGTTAGTCTGTTACCTCTTTATATGCTGATCCGATTTTGATAAAATTTGGTACTTGCTTTGAGAACCGGGAAAAGACAAGATAATTCTTGACCTTCAAAAATATACGATATCAGCGCGACATACATATTTTAGTGTAGTGAGAAAGAAATTTGTTTCACTTGGACCATTTCTATATTCTAAAGTAGTCTAACAACATATAAGAAGGGATGTAAAATGATTTATATTCCTTGCCCTGTCCGAAACACTTACCGTAACCGCACTCGCAACCGAAGCGCGAGATATTGAGGTGAATCTTGCCAACTCATTGTAGCTATATATAGTGTAAAATCTATATTAATACAAAGACTGTTTTGGATTCCTTTGGATGAGATTTGGTACCAAAATTAAACACCTATTTGAAGGCTAGTGTCTATGGCTGCATAATAAGTGCCTCTGTTCTATACAGATTGAGTTAAGAATAATGAATTAACAAAAATAAATGAATTTGAATTTAAGCATAATATTATATTCGCCAACATTGATTTTGTAATTATAATATTTTTATTTATTGTTACAGGTACGTTGTAATCTACGAACCGAAAACCCCTGAAAGTCCTGAAACATGTCACGTTAAGTACTATCTATACTATCTATAGTACCTACTTAAGGAAATTTTCTTATGAATCAGAAATATTGTTTAAAGTAGTGAACAAAAGAAAAACATATATAATAAGCTGAGTTAGAAAAACGTATGACATCAAATCGAATACAATATTAATATTGTAAAAGTGTTTAAAAATTAACCATACGAACTGTTCTACATTTTTGCCTATTAAGGCGAGGATAAACCCCAATTTGTTATTCCGTGACGCCCGGTTTACCTAGTTCCAATATAATAACGAAATGTAAAAAATATGAGATATAAAGCACAATATTTAAAAGACTTTAAACCATAAACATTTTAATAAAACGTAATACCTTGTCGGTAATTAATTTACAAACTCACCTCCGACAAAAATCTATTTCATCGAAATATGAGTATTAACTAGGATAATTATACATTTTATTTAAATAAATTGTTAGTAAATCTATATTTAAACTCTTCTGAACCGAACAATTTTGTTTCCTAATATTTATATTCAAAGATATTATAAAAAACATGAAAAATAGAGAAGATCCGCCCCTAGTAACTACAGTTTTATGCTAAGCTAAAATGAATCTTATTGCGATGCGTATACGCTTGGTCTTTGGTTGTGTGCAAGGTTATCGTTTTGAATTGAGATTAATCCCCGCTTTAATACAAATGTTTTATTTCTAAAGAGGCTAAACACTAAGAGCGTTTTCACACGAGACACGACACGACACGACAAAATGCGGTGACGATTCCGGGCGCCATACATTTCTATGTACCGTTTTCACACGGCACCGCACGACACACGATTTTGAGACGACAATCCGATATATCGTCACGTTTTTTGTCTACAAATAATATATAAATAAATTCTTTATTGAAAAATTGTTAGATAAATAGTAAATCATAATCTAACAGCCTGCCAAAGTGCATAGCGGTTTTCTGGCGAGCATTACGCCGCCATATTACATTTACATCATACCTAGTATTATAATATGGTAATAATTAATGTTTTATATTATAATAAATATCTGGGGGCACGACAGTGCCCCAGCCAAGCTTTTTAGCAAAGGCACGGCCGTACCATACTTTTCTCGAAGCGGTTCGCAGCTATTTCACACCCCCTTTATCTTCGATATTAACAGCTTTGTTAATATCGAAGATAAAGGACAAATTTAATATAAAACTGCATATTTGAAGGAGTTCATACTTACACAGATGGCAAGCATAAAGTGTTTTAGTATGTAACGACGCATGTGGCCGATGGTACCCAATATATTATATTATTTCTCTAATGCTCATTGCCAAGCCACTATAATAATTACGAAATAAAGAAATCTATTGATACATTTACTAAATGTTGGTTTAAATTACAAAATAAGTTGAAGACTTGGCTTGAATGTAATCTGAAAACTTTTTACGACAGAAGTATTACAGCTATGCAATATTTTGCTTGGCTCCTTTTACATTTCATGTTTTGGTGGGATAATAATATGACCATATTAAAATACTATAAGTACTTTACATAAATATTATATGACTACGTTTTATAATAAGCTTAACTTCTATCTTAGGACCCCAACAATAGATGACATATTTTTAAGAAGTAATGGCTGGTTTACACGTATAAATTGCTTATCAAGGTAACAGCTAAATTTTAACTTAATTTTAAGTTATGAATTGCATGTAAACACAAAATTTAGTAGCAAGTTCAAATTTAGTTAAGTAAGTATAAAGTAATTTACGTTAAAATTTAGTTGACTACTTATCTACTTAATACGTGTAAACCAGCCATAAGTGAATACGGTGTCATCGCAGAAATCGTCGCTCGTGTGAAAACGTTCAAACGACAGCCTGTGTGACGTCTGTCATGCAGTTCTTAAATCGTGTCGTGTCGTGTGTCGTGGGAAAGCGCTCTTCGTCATTCGGAACTGTTCTATTATGGTTCCTATCACTCGTTCTAGAAGTAACAAGTCTAGAAGAACCGGCATATATTATACTCGTACATGATAATGTTATAAACATGGCAATATAACGTATCCGAAATAGCTTTATTGTCCTAATTAAGGCTATGTTTGTGGGCAGGGTGATAATACAAATTAAGTTGTAAAACTGTTCCCAGATTCCTATTTTTTTAATGCAACATTAAATCAGCGTAAAAAAGTGGCTTTTGGAGTTTTGACCAATATTTAGATAAGAATATGGTTCATATTATCTATTAATGTCAAACCAACGTAACACAAACACATATTGTATTATAGCGCATAATGATAATATTATGTATTTCAATAAAATTAATTTCAAATCAACACACATATTATGGGAAACAGACTGGTAAAAATAAACACAATTTCGGAAACACGTCGAACTAGTAACTTTTTCGATATGCTATTGTTCTATGTAAAAAGCTGTTTGATGCAGCTTGTTCGATATCCATACTAATATTATAAATGCGAAAATCTGTCCGTCTGTCTGTCTGTTACCTCTTCACGCCCAAACCGCCGAACGGATTTTGCTAGGATGCTTTTTATCCCGGAAAAATGTACGGTTCCCGCGCGATAATCCAATTTTGGAACAATGGAGTTGCGGGCGTCATCCTAAAATAATAATAATATCTATGGACGCTTCACACCACGTCAGTCTGGCCCCGTGGTAAGTACCTGATGGACTTGTGTTACAGGTACCAGACAACGGATATATATTTAATACTTTATGCTATATATAATAATAATATAATAATATCTGTGGACGCTTCACACCACGTCATTCTGGCCCCGTGCTAAGTACCTGAAGGACTTGTGTTACAGACCGTACCAGACAACGGAAATATATTTAATACTTTTATACTATACATATATTTAAGATTTTTATTATATCATACACATATTTAATACACATCCAGACCCGGGAACATTGAAAAACTTTTTGTTCCGTCGGCGGGATTCAAACCCGCGACCCCCGGCTTGAGCCACACGCTCAACCAATTGAGCCACAGAGGTCGTCATTCGTCGTATATATATTTAAGATTATTATTATATAATAGTAATACACATACACATCCATGCCCCAGGAACTTTAAAAACTTTTTTTTCCGTCGGCGGGATTCGAACCCGCGACCCCCTGTTTGAGCTACCAACAGCCCACCAACTGAGCCACAGAGGTCGTCGCCTCTAAAATGTGTTACATTTAAACAGTAGAATAAGGTTACTGATGAAAATTTTATGATGAACATAAAAGTGATGGTGACAGTTGTTGGTCCGACAATAATCGTCGCCCGTCACGCTCGGCGCCCACTTTGAAGATGTTCGCCGGCGCGTGTAACTCCGCCACTGCCATATTTAAACTGGGTATTCGGGTTTACATACTGGGGGCTTACATACCCTCGAGAAATATCCAAATATTTTAAAGGAGCAAGTTGGATATTTTATTTAGTTTCAAAGAGTTTCAGTTATTTCTTATACGAAGCACTTGCTAAGCTGAAACTAAAAAAAAGTTTTACGTTTGTTTAGTTTCAGCAAAAAAAAAGTATTTTGCAAAAAAAAGTGATATAAGTATATTAACTTATACCCATGTTTTTAGTTATGAATACAAATGTGTCTGATACCTCTTCGGGCTTAAACCACTGAATCGATTTAAATGAAATTTGCACACCTTTTGAGTCCGGGAAATGGACACAGGATAGTTTGTATGGAAGAATGTATAGAAAAAAATTATACGAAACGAATTTGCGTACAACATGGCGTTAGGTACAACTAGCTAGAAGCTGAATATTGTGAGGGGTCGCGTTGTTTTTCTGCATGGTAATAGTCTTTAAAGCAGTTTTCTTAATATTTTAACCAAACCAAACCTTGAGTGACCGATGATAACACATCTACATAATATAAATAAAAATGACTATGTAAAAGCACAAATCAATAGGCGTAATATTTTTTAAAGAACAATAACTCATTTTTTCTGTTACAACACGAACAAATCTTGTCACTTGCCTACTTCATCATCTAGCTAATATATCTAGCTATAGATAAAATCAACACTTCTTGATTTCACATAATTTTCCCGGTCCTAAAGCCTCCATTTTGCAAATACACGACAGTTTTTAAGTTTTTATTTCCGTGGTTCTTCCACTCATGTCTTCAATAAAGCGTCTCCCAGACAGACGCGGCCTGCGGTGGCGGTGGTGGCGGTGGTGGTGGCGGTCAGTTGGATGGCTTGGCCGCGTGGCCGCTTGTGTCTGTGTCGTTCCTAGAACTCTCAAGTCATCCAACTGACCGCCACCGCTACCGCCACCGCAGGCCGCGTCTGTCTGGGAGACGCTTTATGCTTACAAAACATTTTTCCAAAACTCTTTTTTTCAGCTGCAAAAAGTATCAAAACCTCGAACACCTCTACGCGGCTCCAAATGAACTATTGTCTGAGTTTTAATTCATTTTAGTGAAACGCTTGTGATACTCCGCAGGCTACCACTTGCCTAGGGTTGCCAAAGTACAGTAAATTCAATTTGTAATGATTTTATATGCAAACTGTCATGTATCTAGGTGAAAATTTAGTTTATAATAGTGTACTTCAACAAAAGGAAATATAATTACTTAATATTTTGTATGAAAATAACTGATTTTCGTAATACTTAATTTTAAACAATACTAGATACTGCCCGCAGCATTGTATATGCAAGGGCAGCAAGAAATTACTGAACTCAAAATACTAAATAAAATCGGTTCTGTGCCTTCAGCCTGAAGAGGTAACAGATTAATTAGTATGGTTTACTGTGTCATGTTTTGTCAATGTACAAATTTGCATAAAGTTAATACAATGTGAGGTATAATTTTTTCGCTCTGACAACCCTGTAAACAGGGACTCCCCTGTGCGAAACCCGTGAGTTCTAGCGCGGCGGGGAGTCCCCGCTAATATTGTTCACGTGACCCCCCACGCCTTATACTACAGATTTATACCAACTGCAACAGTGTTGCCAGCTGTAAGTTATCAAAATAGTTTATTTTTGTGTAAAAGTTGTTGAAAATATTTTTTCGTTAATATATTGTATGTAATGATGATTGAAAATTATGAAAACAGTTTAAAATACAAATAAAATAGCGTTTAGATAAAGGGTAAGGTTTAACTAAGATAACATTAGATATACAGTTCAGTCATAAAGCCAATTACAAGGAAATAACTATTGTGACAACTATTGTGACAAAATGTACTGTTTCCACGTGCTTTGTATGCACAATTATTGACAAAATATAATGGCTCTTAGTATTTATAAGTACCCATGATTTAATAAAAAAGGAGTTTAAAAAAGAAATATAATATTGTCACATTATGATAACGATGAAGAGTGTTAATTTAATGTTTGCTGTTTATAATAAAACAGCAACTGTCATTTGACCCACTTCACGCAAATTGCCGTAAGTAGAAGGGGGATGTCCACTTCCCTTTTTGCATTTTAAATTGATTTTCAATGATGTCGCGGCATTTTTTTTTTGTATTTCAATTGGGTCACGGCAAAGAAAAATTAATATCAAGTAATTTTCTTCACATACTTAAGGTGTAAATTTGGAAGTCTGTGTGTCTCTATAGCGCTTTAACATTATGCGCTTATTCGTCTTCGATTTTCGTCATCTTCTTTCATTTAACGATTATTTTGGCGCAGTCAATAATTGAATGCCACAGAACGCAATGCCAACTGTCATTTTTAATAACAAAGTGAAAGTTTTGGACGGTCAGAGGGCATGCGTCGCGGGTATGCCTCATGTTCGCTGTTGTTTGGGCTATAAGTTATAACGCATGCCTTTGACGAACAGAAAAAGGCACAGTGTGGACAAAGCTTAAACAACAGATTTAGATGGTTTTACGTATTATGTTTTAAACTTAGCTTTATATTTTCTACAGGCTCTGTAAATAACAAACAAAGGAATTTAACTTTTAAATCTATAATTCATCTTAGAAAATTCAAAACAATCCGTCATTCGAAAGCTATTATTATGAACACAACCAATTAAGTACGTTATTAAGTAAAGGCCCGCTTATACAGCAGGCTACAGTTTAGCTGAACAAAATTAGATAATTACTAGTTTTACAACTATGTTACACGAGGAAAGACAATCGAGTATAATATACAAAAGATATAAAGACAGTAATTATGTACGAGTATAAAGTTTTAACTCTTTCTTTGGACAGTATTTTGACCATGTAAAATATTTATTTTATCATACAACCAAAAAATTTGATGAAATCCTTTTTGCTTCAAATATCTATAAGGTGAGCGTGACAGTCATGGGCTCGATTCGCGAGTCGAAAAAATGTTGTTACTGAATCCGCAAAGTTGTGATAATTTAAGAATAAAGAAAAAGAGTTAACATTTTAAACTTTCGTGCATTATAATTAAAACTTGTTAATTGATACTTAACTATTTAAATAAGTCGCGTTAAGTCCCGATTAATAAGTTTTAAAGAAAAAGAGTGTCCTCATATAAAGCGCACACACTTGGGCGCTACAATTATATTCTGCATAGCTGACCTGGTCTCAATCACTCTGATCACCGTCACTGGAACCGGTATGGAATTATATTTTGGATTTATTATTTGTAGGATATAATTGACTAACTGACAAAAGATATCATTTAGCAAAGCTGCGACAAGCTCTACGGCGTGGCATAGCGATACTGTAGCAGTGTTAAGGTGCTCCCAGACAGAAGTTATACAACGTTATAAAACATTGCGTAAAACGATAACATTTTATAACATCGTGTAACATACGCTATAACGTGTCTTTTGTTATAATTTGTTTAAAAATGTTATCTAACGTTATAAATAGGGATGATGACAAGGTCAAAGATTAGCGAATTTTGTTAATAAAATAAAGAAAGCACGGTAAAAAATAAGCGTTACCAAAATTTCAGCTCGATAGCATTTGTATTTTTTTTGTTAGGCGCCTTCAAAGTTGGATAATCAAGTCGAATTTTTTTTCAATTAAATTTCTTAATATTTGTATACCTTATGCAATAAAAAATATGCTTATGCAATTAAAAGCAACTTTTGGTATAAGCCACTTTCATAAACGCAATATTTAATATACTTATCGAACAAAGTTCTCTCCCGATCCGTACAAACTACGAAAAACTGACGTCAGTCTTTCGTAGCACTTTGTACGGAGCGTTTCGGGCAGGTCTATTTCATGAGATGTTTGAATTGTTCATATCTTGGTGAATTTTTAAGCTATGAGAGTCATTCTTTCAGCGATGTTTCTATTTTTTAAGGGTCTTTCAATTACCAATAAGAAAAAAAATTAGTCATCATGCCTATTATAATATAACTTTTGTCTGGGAGCACCTTATCTTATTTCGTGGAAGTGCTAAAACTACCGTAAATCTGCTACGCAACTCGTAGCATAGTATTTTCGTAGAAGTGCTACAATTATCGTAGATCTGCTACGAGTCTCGTAGCATTGCTACGCATTTTGTACATACGTACGTACGTACGTAGTTGTACCGTTCCGATCTTTGCTGCGGCTAACCGCGACCGACAAAAGTTCAAATAAAATGGCACTTTATGACATGGTCATAGGTTTCATTTTACTCTACACCACGTTTACGTTTTACGTTTGCGCCACAAGCGGCGGCAGCATGGGTCGCTACACAAATGCCAGTAGAAAAAAATAAAGTGGCATTTTATTTAAATTTTTGTCAGTCACGGCTTGCTGCGTAAAAGATCGAAAAGTCACTATAACTATTAGTGAGGGAGCCCTAGAACATTTTTTTTTTTTGTGATTACTAACACGTTAATTTTTTGTGAGTAGCTACATTTTGATAAGACAAACAACATTTTTATTTTCGAAAAATCTCGAAAGTGGTAGCTAACAGAGATAGAAATGATTTCATACTTTGAATTGATGGTCCTAAAATATGGATTGTCTTATTTGTAGGATAAGGTTACTCTTAAATTATATAACTATTAACCTACCAATATACAAAAAATCTGCTGGTTAGGGTTCCGTTTTAGGGTACAGTGTACAGTAGACAACCAAGTTTTGTTGATTACAGAACCCTAAAACGGAACCCTATCCAGCTGATTTTTTGTATATTTGTAGGTTAATAGTTATATTATTTAAGAGCAACCTTGTCCTACAAATAAAACAATTAATATTTCAAAGTATGAAATCCTTTCTATCTCTGTTAGCTACCACTTTCGAGATTTTTCGAAAATAAAAAAGTTGTTTGTCTTATCAAAATGAAGCTACTCACAAAAATTAACTTGTTAGTAATCACAAAAAAATTGTTCTAGGGCTTCCGTACTACATATATATCATAGATCTGCTACGAGTCTTATAGCGCCGCTACAAATTACGTAGCGAGAAACAGCGCTATGATTTTGCGTCGTATGATTTATGCTGTAAATTATGACTTTGGTTATTTAATAACCGAAGTTGGTGTGTAGCGAAGTTATATAATAATATTCCTAGGGCTTAAACGGCAACGGCAACGAGTTTTATTACATCAAATTTCTGTTTAATATTAGTTGATTACAAGTCTTCAGCTATATTTTAGGTACATGTTGTCTTAATAGTGTATTAATTCATCATGGCTTAGTCCTAATTCCTATTTGCCATGAAAAACATATGCAAGACCTAATTAGGTTTCAACAGTATCACATTTTTATACACTTACGTGTGTGCTTAAGGTCAGTTCACACTGAAAATCATCCATGCATTGAGGTTTAAGAAGCATTTTAAATGACCCATTCAAAACTGAATTGACAGTCTTATCACTCGCTGTATCGGACTGCATGTTCCAATTTTGAATGTTATGTGTTCCGATTGTGTATTAGTGATCCCCCTAGAACAATTTTTGTTGTGATTACTAACAAGATGATTTTTTGTGAGTAGCCATATTTTGATAAGACGAAAAACATTTTTACTTTCGGAAAATCTTGGAAGTGGTAGCTAACAGAGAGAGAAAGGATTTCATACTTTGACTTGATGGTCCTAAAATATGGATTGTTTTATTTATAAGACAAGGTTACTCTTAAATTATATAACTATTAACCTACCAATATACAAAAAATCAGCTGGTTAGGGTTCCGTTTTAGGGTACAATAGTCAACCAAGTTTTGTTGATTACAGAACCCTAAAACGGAACGGACATTGCGTCACGTCGCAATGTCACCCGACCCGACTTGTGGACGTAACTGTGATCCCAGCCTAAGATGTCACTTCCTCCAGTATTCACTCTTACATCGTAAATGTCCGTGTGTCACTTGTCACGTCTGCGGTCACGTCGTGACGTCACGTAGCGTCACGTGATGTCACGTTATCAATAGACCGGCAGCGGATGCTCAATAATTGTAGGCTTAAGTCATCTCGCTGTCCGACTGATTAAACGGGGATGTGTGGGGGCTAGATGGGGGCTGGAGTGGGAGTTCGGGTTGGGGTTAACGTTGATTAATATCTGGTGTAAGATCAGCTGTGACGAGTCTTGGGGAAGTGTTGATATGGAAATGTGTGAGAGGCTTAAGATGTTGCCCGTGACTGTTGTGCCGAACTTATTGCATGAGTAGTTTTAAGTATTGATCTTTATTTTATTTTATGCTGGAAATTTGCATCTCGTAAAAGAAGTTACAGTAATGTTACCACTGAAATGACATATTATAGACAGTTAAAAAGTTTTCCTAAATAGAGGTTTCCGACATGAAGTGTCTTACTAAAGTGATCAAAGGTTTAGCGGTAAATAAATCGGTAATAATAAAGCGGTACCTAAAAATGCACACACCATATAAAGCCAAAAAAAATCTGTCAAGGTCTCTTTTGACTTGCTCATATTATGATGAAAGTGAAAATATAATAAAAGTGTATAGATAGGGTCATTTATACGCACAAATACACATACACACACACACAATAATAAAATAGTATATTTATAAAAATAAAAATATACTAAGTTTATTTTGTTCTGTACTTATAGAGATGAAGAGAAGATTAGTTTTTGTTTTGTTTATCATTTTTTAAAATTGTAGTCATCATTTCATAGTTATTTACTTGCTATAAGTTGTAAGCCGCAACCAGAGTTTTTCACATTGTAATTCAAGAAATTCCTCCATAAGACAGGCTGCGCCTAGTTTGGAGGATAGAAATGCTCACCTGTACTCAATTTATGGTAATAAAGATATTTGATTTGATTTGAAATGTGAATTATTCACAGACAGACACATAAATGCATGTTTAATAGCATAACGTTGTGATTCACACCAATCCTACATATTATATTTACAGTAACCTACATATTATTATATTTAAAGTTTGGTTTAGATATATATTTTGTAAATGCCTTATGATAACGACATGGGCGGCACCCATTGAACGCCTACAAAGGGCAGTGTGGTAAGAATAATATTATGTAAACCAAGTCTTAAATAAAGATAAAAAAAAATCAAGAAACTAATCATCATCACATCAAAATATTTGCCCTTCCTTTTGACTTCGTAGTCAAGTACTGCAAATCCAAAATATTACTTTGTCTATATTCAAAAACAGCCTTTTACCGCTTACTGCGAGCAGTTAAACGTGAGGCTGCGATAGCGACTAAGCCGTTACGGCTAGCCACAAACGGCTAGATACTAAATAGTCGATTAGCCGACCCGTGGCCGCGTTTTTAACCACTCTTTTCAATATCCTAGCTCAAAGGATTATGGGAACACGTGGAATTTTGAAACTAAAAATTTTAAGCCTTTTTCAGGTTTTGTAATTTTTTCCAAAGCTCTCCGTGATCTATTCCGCTATTTTACGCAGTTTTTTTGTAAGCTCTTGTTTGCGCTTAATAATCATAAGTCTACATGAATTATGTAAGCTACAAAACTATATTTATGCATCTATGCTATTGTTGACATGATTTATGAGTTTGCATGGAGCATTCTCCGAAACTACTGGGTCGTTTTGTATCAAATCACAAGGAAGGGTATGCTAGAAAAATTATATAACAAAATGTATATTTCCAATGGTTCCTCCTTCGCGAACTTTTTATGTTATGTATTATTGTACACTCCGTAAAGATAATGGTGATGATTATACATAAGAAGCACTCCGTCATATGCCAACATATATCATATAAGTTCTAATCCCGATACTAACGACCCGCAACTACACCCCGCTATGATATATTATGTTATTTATTCAAATCAATTCCGTGGGGATAAACAATATTTGGGAAGGGATTATCTATCTCTTTCCCTCCTATTGTTGCGTCCAAGGACGAGTTTGTACGAGCCGTTGTATTTTTTGATTGGATAACACATGAATGATATATTGTTAAAAATGTGTTTGTGTGATATAATATGTTGGAGAGTTATCACATAAATATCCAATATCTATACTTATAAAATTACATGTCCTGACTGACTGACTGATTCATCATCGCTGAGCAAAAACTGTTAAAGTTACAGCCACTAAATTTGCTGAGTAGGGTTGTTTTATTAAGTAGACACCCACTAAGGAAGAAATTTTGAAAATTTTACCCCGAAGGGGGTGAAATTGGGGTTGAAAATTTGTATGAAAGTCCGTCATTTCTAGAGTTAGAAACATAAAAGTTTATTGACGTTTGCGTTTGACGATTGCTTATATAGGGTACCGTTTTTACGCTTTGTATAGGAAACAACAAAAAGGGGAACCTATCCATCTTTGTTATTATACTATGTTAACGCGGACGAAGTCGTGGGCAACAGCTAGTTATGTATAATACGTCAAAATATCTGTCTAACCCTTCATAAATCAGCTGAACTGATTTTGATGAAATTTGGTATAGAAATGCTCTGAAGCCCAAGAAAGTATGTACTATCAGAGAAGTTGATTCCTATGCAGATGGCGAACCTAAGTAATTTGGTCGCGTTACGTCAAACCCAGCCGACCGATCACAGCTAACATTGAATTGACATAAGCCGACCACATGACTTAGGTCCGTCAACTGCCTAAGAATCAACTTCCTCGAAGGTACATAGGATAGTTTTTCGCACAAATTGTAAGGTTCCATCAATTCATTTTTAAAACGATACTTTACAGCAGTATGAAATTTCGTATACAGTTTGAGTCCCAGGAAAGGACATAGGATAGCCTTTATTAGGGAAAAATGGACGGTTACTGCGCGATAAACAAGTCTTGGAACAACAAAGTTGCCAACAACAGCCAGTAGCTTCACCCAGTATCCATTTTGTGATAAATTGTTAGTACGATTTAAAAAAACCAATGTGCATTTTAGTGAATTGAGAAAAGAATTTAAAATTCACGCCCTATTCAAGTCAATATTTTAAGTCTGAATAGAAATAAATATCAGTTAGGTCACATCTGAAATACAGTCCCGATGGAGCGGAACAAGAAAGAGTATGTCTTAAAAATAAAAAGGCAAGAATAAATTTCAATAGAAAATGTTTAGTGGGAGGGCCTCGAAACGTCATGTTCGGGTTGTATCGGTGCATGCTAGTGATGTTCCTGTGGGAATATGCGGTAGTGCTGTGCCGCATATTCGGTAGTAGAGTATTCGGTTGTGTTAGATACTAAATCCTAATACCCTACAGCAGGCTATTTCTTACAAAGCTTAAAAAATATAGACTTGATGATTCATAATGTTAAATACTCGTATAAACCTTAATATCATCTTTACACAAAATATAACTGCAGTTATCAAGAGTACTTTTTGCTTATACTATGTTTATGAAATTGAACATTTTGAAAAACAACAACTATTAATAAAAATTACAAAATTATAACCCGACTACTTAATTTGACGTTTAAGTTTCACTCGTGTTTATACACATTACTGCAATAATTATAAGCCCACCTTTCATGGTGTATTTTGACAATACATGCGAAAAAAAAATCACAAGTGATGATTACTTAATATGTTTATGGTAATTGCAGCAGTTTATCATAATATATTTTGTCAATAATAATACAAATTATATTATTTTAAAATATGACACCTATATTATGTTTTATATAATGCATGATAATATTATAGTGCATACGTTAAAATAAAATCACACACCTTTGTCTTAGTCAGGTATAAACATTTTCCGCAATTTAAATATTCGGTATTCGGTCATCCGCCGCCCATCCCTAGAGCACGCTCCATTGCCGCTGTATGCCAATATCAAAGCTGCGGGCCGGGCGACTCGGAATAAATTTGCGTTTTATCGCGTCCGGTCCGACCCACCCAGGGGGTCGAACGCCGGGGGGGCGAACCCACCTTCCCCGTGTAACCCCCTCGACACGGATATTGGTCTAACTTTGCGGTTTAGCCTAAATTTGGCATGTTTTTAATACCGGTGTAATAAATAGGACGTGAACTAAAAATCTAGATTCCGCGAGCGATGTTGTGTAGTTGATATTTTGGTGTAGAAAAGCACGGTGTTTATTTTGTGAAATATTAAAAATTCACAGAAAGAATTATATTCATATTTCTAAATATGATGCTTCATTCTTCTTCTTTCTTGACAATTTTCATTAAATTAGTTTAGCTCAGGAGTAAAAAAGTAACAGACAGTTAGGCTGCCACTTTCACATTTATAATATTAGTATGGATGTAAGAACTGTTAATTATAAAAAACATCTTCATGTTTTTACGACGACAACATTCTGGAATATTGCTGAAATCTCATATTAGAGACTTTTATATGCCAGCATTTTATCAAGCACCAACAACTAAAAAACAAAACCAATGAATCTCATCTTACCTTTGCCAAATCAAGTAAATACAAACCCTACAACGTATGTAGTAACTCCAGCTAACTGCAGCCCTTGGCAGAAGTATTGAGGGCAGAGATAATAATTCTAGGGAAGCGGCGGCCAAACACTATTAATTATTAGGTTAATAGCTTGGCCCACCTAGCCCGTGAACGTAAAAACCGCGCTAATGTGGAGGAGGGGCTTTTCTCGCATTACATGGAATATTTTATTCAGCTATATATGGGCGTAAATTAAGACTTACTTAGACCATTGCTTATAAAATAATTAAACAGTGCTTATAGTATACAATGTTATGTAGTTTTGTCCAATGTCCATGTCTGATACCTTGAAAAAGATACTTGAAAGAGGACCTCCGTGGCGCAGTGGTGAGCGCGTTGGTAGCTCAAACCGGAGGTCGCGGGTTCGAGTCCCGCCGACGGAACAAAAAGTTTATGAAGTTCCTGGGTCATGGATGTGTATTAAATATGTGTATCATATAATAAAAATCTTAAATATATGTATAGTATAAAAGTATTAAATATATTTCCGTT
This sequence comes from Lysandra bellargus, assembly GCA_905333045.1. Lineage (NCBI taxonomy): Eukaryota > Metazoa > Arthropoda > Insecta > Lepidoptera > Lycaenidae > Lysandra > Lysandra bellargus. The sequence continues at coordinate 6,378,281 of HG995361.1, read as the reverse complement.
GTCTGGTACCTGTAACACAAGTCCTTCAGGTACTTAGCACGGGGCCAGACTGACGTGTTGTGAAGCGTCCCTAGATATTAAAAATCAAAATCATACAACGGTGTTTTTATTTGTTAGTGTGTTATATCAAGCGCCTTTTGGATAATATGTCTGTTGTTAGTGTTTGTGTTTATTAAGTTTATGCTTACGTTAGGGAAACTTCAAATGAGGACATTAAATATTTAAGTTTCGTGCTGCGAGTTAACTAGCTTTTACCAGTGTCATGTAGAAATTGAAAAGATTAGACTGAATTAGATACATTTTTTTAGCAGAGATGTGATCAGTCTGCTTCGTTATAAAATACAAAACAATCGAAATAAAATCCAAATAGCACTCAATCTAACCGCCTCCACGTTCAATGCATTTTCTTACGTACCGTAACAGTTTCTGTGCATTAAACTAAATTTCATTTAGGGAGAATAAGTCCCACTTTATTCGGGGGCTATATGTGTTTTGTATCGCGGGCTGTCGGGCGCTGGCGACCCGCCAACCGCAGAACATATCTGTAAAGGGCCGCTTACACGGTACTAGTATTGCATTACAGTGAAAGTTTGCAACGTGTTCACAGTAGAGGTACAAGTTGGAAGTCGGCTACATGAAGCGGCAGCAGGCGACGTGTCGTCGGGACACTACTGGTTTATATATATTTCTATGAAAAAGTGTCGCTAGCTTCGTATCGCTAGCTGCGGAGGGTATTTCATAGAAATACATACAAACCAGTAGTGTCGCTGCGACACGACGTCTGCGGTTGCTTCATGTCGCCCGCTACCAACCGACACCGAAAGAAGTGACGAAAAGTAAGCAGCATTAAAAAATTGTAACTACTAGAAATATTGAATAAAATATCTGTTGAGGTTAACATGGTTGTATTGCGTTACAGTGCTAAGAAAAACGAATGCCTCAAGATTTCTGGCGTAAATTATTATGTTAAAGCGCACATATATAGCTTTGGTATGAATAAAAACACATACCTATATAATATTATAAAATCATCTTGTAGCAAACTAAAATAATATTTAAACAACTAATTCAGAAACGTTGCGATGAATTATGTTCTATTAAATACTAATTCAAAAGTTTTTTTCCTCACAGTCAAAACACACACAACTATTATAAAATGTCACATGAAATAATATTTTGGATTACGAGTAACTGGCATAATATCAAGCGACATGCATGTGTAACAACGCCTTAATCCCCCATACTAATATAGTAAATGGTCTCTTATTGTGATCTTTATTGCTATTGGTGTTGTGTTATGCGGCGCGATAATATCTTATTAGCTAGCGTTTACTCGCGGCTTCGTCTGCAATCCTAGATTACATCAAAATGGTGTGCGTAATTTGATGTTTCATTTACATTTGTTTTGATAAATGGCTAACTTCAATCTAATAACTCTAATATATAAAACTAGATGACGCCCGCAACTCCGTTGCGCCAAAATTCGTTTATCGCGCGGGAACCGTACATATTTTCGGGATAAAAACTATCCTATGTCCTTTCTCGGGACTCAAACTAAATCCATGCCAAATTTCAGCGAAATCGGTTCAGTGGTTCAAGCGTGAAGAGGTAAAAGACAGACAGACAGACAAAGTCGTTTATATTATGGTACTTACTGTTTTCATCTTTGGCAAATTTGCATTTGGCTTTACATATAGAGTGTTAACTTTGAAAGCCTAACTTAACTAATTCGTTTAATGTTTTGAGTTTTATTGATTGCGACAGTAAGCTTTTAGCAAGTGAAGTAAGCCGTCTAATCCGTTTTGTATTTTGACCTTTATCGATTGCAGTTGGCTTTTAAATAAAGAATATCTTTAGATCGTAATCGTAGCATTTCCGCCGGAAGTAGGTTACACTTGTTAGCAAATATTTTTTTAATAACTTACTCGGATATTGTATAAGAACAATACGAACGTTATACAATACTGTTTGCTAATATAGAAAAAAAAAGTATACAAGAATATAAGAATTATTCTCAAACAAAGAAACTTGAAGTTAAATAATATTTTAATAAATACCTCTTGTACCGAACAAGCATTTCATAGTCATCACTCATCAGTCATCACACTTATTTTTATGAAATAAGTGGGCAAACGAGCAAACGGGTCACCTGATGGAAGCAACTTCCGTCACCCATGGACAATCGCAGCATCAGAAGAGCTGCAGATGCGTTGCCAGAAGGAATATGGTAATAGGGGAGGGTAGGGAAGGGAATAGGGGAGGCTAGGGAAGGAAATAGGGGAGGGTAATGAAAGGAAAAGGGTATGGGATTGGGCCTCCGGTAAACTCACTCACTCGACGAAACACAGCGCAAGCGCTGTTTCACGCCGGTTTTCTGTGAGCCCGTGGTATTTCTCCGGTCGAGACGGCCCATTCGTGCAGAAGCATGGATCTCCCGCGTCAAAAATGACGCCCGCAGCTCATTGCACCGAAAGTCGTTTATCGCACGAGAAATGTACATTTTTCCGCTACAAAAATTATCATATGCTCTTTCCCGTGACTTAAAGTATCTGAATAAAAAATTTCACACACTTTCGTATTTATAATACTAGTATGGTTATTATATCTTAACATAATAGAAAAGTAAACCAAACAAATTAATGTAATTAGAACTGCAAGAAACTTTCAAAATGCAAAATCCACAGGGAGTTCTTGAGTTTTCGATGAAATTACATAACTTATTATGCTGTTAGATCTTTTAGTTGTTAGGACAATTATTTGAACCATAGAACAATGATATTGTATTGTAAAGGTCTGCCTTTCTGGTATAACATCAGAAAATTTTGACGCGTTGTTTTAATTTTTAAATAACCCGGCGAAAAGAACCGGCGTAACAAACTCGCATGGAGCCCACTTTTTACCAAAGTAAAGATTAATCTTTTACAATATGGAGATTGCAGTAAGATAAGATAAGAAAAATATTCTTTATTGTGCACACAAAATAATATAACAATTTAAGGACATTTTTTAAAACACAAGTATACCACAATGGCGGCGGATTAATATACAATGTCATGTAAATTAATCTAATACAATGTAAAACAGTAATAGTTACAATATAATTTAAGTAAAATTACATTACATTTAAAATATTATGTAGAAATAGCCTTGCAAGCAGACATTCTATTCGTAAGATGTGCCATCGTTTATGAAATCATTGACCTTATAACGTTCTTTGACTACTTTTTTAAATTTAATAGAAAGATTTTATACGTTACTTCTCTGATAGTATAATTTTCTTCGATGGTACATTCAATGCACACCCATGGATATCTTGGACGTGACATAGGCTACTTTTAGATGGCCTTATTACCTAATAACGTATGTCGATCGTTGAGCCATATACAGCTATAAAGATTTACGGTCGGCGCCTGCCGGTCGCGTACTGCGCCTACCACATAACGTTTGAGTGATTACTAAACTTTCCTAATAATTAACTAACGGATTTTTAATTAATATCGGTCTGGCTATTTCATGGAATTAGCGGTTTATAGTTTGGCTAATTTACTGATTAAGTTTCAATTCAAACCGCAACGCGACGCGTATATGCATTTCTATTTTTTTTATAGATTTCAATTGCGTGAGACGTCATGCAAGTCTGTCAATTCAGTACAAAAAGTCTGGCTGCCGGTAGTGGTTGCTTTTATTAGCTAGTGCGCATTTCATTTATCCAGGTGATGCTATTAATATAAGGATCGCCTGATGAAAAAAAAATGGCAACCTCTCGCTACTTCTCTTCTCATGTTAAAAGCCAGGCTTTAACAATTATTATTATTATTGTCATAATGTTGGTGGTGTTAAGCACTCCTTGCTCACTAAAATGAATTTAAAATCATTTAAAATCGTTACATACTGTACATAACTGTACAATCATTTTAGTATACAGTATGTTACATGCTGTATACTAAAATGATTTTAAAATCCAGGATTATAGCCTGGACAAAAAAGCTGCGGACTAATGAACGCAACGACTACCGCCAGCCAGACCGCCCAGACTGTAACCAGGAAGAGCAAGAATGGCGACATATAATCACAAAATCAGCCGACCTGAAATCCTTTTTTTTCAAACGTTGCTACCTCCCGTACTAGCGCTTCGCTTTGCGGTCTGAATTGATCCTAATGCCCAACGTATGAAATAAGGTTTTTTGACAGCAGTGTTCTCTAGCGCTTATAGTAGTTAGCAAAACATTTACCAATAAAAAGCTTCACAAAAAATCTCAGCCTTTTCAGGCTTAATAAAATGTGATAGATATTTCTGATTAAAGAAGTCTAATATTTTAATTATCATAGTAATTTTTATAAAGTTGGGAGGCAAACAGGCAAACGGGTCACCAGCAGGCTTAGCTTTAGTTTTTAAGTATATATAAAAAAATATGTATGTTAGATTTAAGGTATCTGTTATATGGGCCTTTGATGCCCGTAATAAATGATTTGATTTGATTTTAGCATAACAACATTAGAAACTGGAGAGAATGGACATACTGACAGATTTTTGTGACAAAATGGCGGATTACCGTTGTAAATCTGTCACTATGTTTCAGTGGTAAGCCTGCTGATGGAATCTACGATTTGCAACATCAGAAGAGTTGTGAGTGCGTTGCTTTTAAATGAAAAAGTACCAAAATATATTTTGTCTGCTTCAAGTGAGTTTTTCAAGAAACTGTACAATTTATTTAACTGGCATCTAAAGTACCCCTCCACTTCCAGTACAAAGTTCAAACCCTCAGCAGTCGCGCCGACGTAATATTTTATGCAAATACATAATATTGGTGTTCGCAGAAGATAATCCAGAGAGACATTAGCGTGATATAAAGTGAAATTTTATGAAAGTCTGAACACTGTCGATAGCTAGACAGATGTATTAGAAATAACGGTGTATTTTAGCTATTTTAATACAGGTTAAATTGACATAATATGATAAGATCATATTTTAAATGCGAGGTGACAATAGTTGTATATTATGTAACTATTTCACCCCTTAACTCAATTGAGTGTAATTTGGTGTTTACGCCAAATCATACTAATAAATATCTGCATCATGATGCGTATAATATGTAGATGTAAAGAAAACTACAATGTTGTCACTAGTTCGGAAAATAGGCCGGCTAGAAAAATTGATGTTAGAAACTTTACTAGTCTAAGGGCCTGTTTCACCACTTCCTGATAAGTGCTGGATAGGCTATCCACCACTTTACTTGACAGAGTATGGAAAATCTGTTAAAAAATTTGTGGATAGCCTATCCGACACTTTATCAGGAAGTGGTGAAACAGGCCCTAATTAAACAATAATTAAACCTGTCTGTATAGTGTTTCAGTGTGGAGGTACTGAAACAGCATATAAAATTAGACAAATACCTCAATATAATATTATAATGTGCACTTTGATTTTTCAGTACTCTCGTGCGGCGAGGCGGGCGGGCCTCGCGCGCGCCGCTACGTGGGCCTCTACACAGGGCCGTACTTCGACTCCTCCGCGCCCAACAACATCACCGCGCAGCTGGGAACCCACGCCTACCTACCCTGCAAGGTGAGAACCAAGAACTGCGTCAGAAATAGAACTGCGCCAAACATAGAACTACGCCAAGATGCCTTAATTTTGTTTCCAAGTTCGACCTAGTCGAATGCGCTGATTATCTCTCACTTAGTTTTGTTACATCCTGTATATTATTGACATATTGAACACACTATGTTAATTTACCGCCTTCATAATGAGTTCTCTTTATCAATTACGGCTCTGTTTTTTCTATCCGAATAAACTTAATTTTATCGGCGCAAAATAATTCTGTTTTAACGAACGTCGGTAAAACTGTTGTATAATTACACTCTATAATTCGTTAATAAAACACCGAGATTGCATCCGCTGTAATTGTGAACAGAGAACGGAACGTGTTTTAATTATCATTAATATGTACTCATTAAATAAAAGTCCGATCCGGTGCTAAATTAAAAACAATACGAGAAATTTTATGGTAATGATATATCCTTTGTCGAGTTATTCGGATATTGAATTCCGCTTTGATGATTATTAACTTGAATAATTGCTTTTGTAGTATAGTACTACAATATGCACAACGCACATGTAAAAGCTTCAGGATTTGCGATAAAAGATACTTTAAAATCCCCTTTATTATACGTAGACAAATGAAAGTGAAAAAAAAACTTTTGCACGTCACATTAAAAATGTGGGTAGGTAACCATTACAATACCCGAGGTGAATCAGTCGCTTCCAAGGCGTTATAGTGAGTGGTCGTGTCAACTCATGTTAAAAAATGGTAATAATTAATGTTTTACTGCTTAGTGTGTTGTTCAGTGTGTAAACTGCTAGTTTATATTGGTGCAGTAGCCTGAATGCTTACTAAATTAAATAATTGTTGCATTCGCTATTTGCGACAGCAGAGTTAAAATATTGTTACGTGCTAGGGTTCGAGGATTCGGAGAGAAAGACCTGGTGACTCTCTTGAAGACTTTATTCACAAACACTAGCTCACACAAATCACTAAGTCCAAACACTAAGCACTAGATCCAAATCACTGAGCACTATCACTGTCCTAGGTCGTAGCCGAGTCGTTAGTTCACTATCACAATCACTCACTATTGATCACTTGTCTCACTTTGAAGTCGCCTTGATGATCGCTCGGATCGAACTGAACTGACTGCCGGCTTGTTTACCTTTTATATGGCCCGCGTCGAATTCTGGAGCGTTCTATTTTGGATTGTTTACGTAAACACGCAATTCACATAAACAATGGTCGGGCTTTTCTAGAAGGTACGCGCAACTGTCGCGCGCAGGTAAACAACTGCCCGTATCCGTAACAATATACAGGATTTGACATAACTCATTGCTAAACTTCATATTGTGTTTAATGTTTACATTGAGACTATGCTGAGTCTGAGCTATCTCCAGTGATGCCATAGAGAAATATAATACACGGATCAAATGATGCTTTAACCAAAACTACTAAGTACAAAATGTCTTACTATCTAACGACTGTACAATTTTCTGAATAAACTTCTTTTAGATAAAATGTTGCAAATAATAATGAGTGGAGCTACTTTAAAGCAAGCCCTTATTACAATATGTTTTTCAAATGTTATCCATCAGCAGGCTTAGCACAGCCACAATAGAAATGCGAAAGAATAAAAACGCTGACAGTTTTTGTGGACGAACTGACAGATTTCTTCTGTTGGTCCATCACTTTGTCTACTTTACCGTAATAATAAACCTTTCTACGGTGGCCATGCTAAGCCTGCAGCTGAGCATAATGCTTTCTCTATAGCGCCTCCTACTAAATGTCTCTCTCTCCCTCTTACCCTCAATACATTATTTTTTATTTTATTATTTATTTTTAATTTACAGGTCCGTCAGCTGAGCAACAAGTCAGTGTCGTGGATACGGCGACGCGACGCCCACATCCTCACCGTGGACAGATTCACGTTCATCGCCGACGAGCGCTTCCAGGCCTTTCTGGTGGAGGCTACTGACACCTGGACGCTGCAGGTGGGTGGTGATTGTGGATGGTAACTGGTGGTGGATGCACTTCATTTATCAAATACAAATCCATGTTCTAATATTATAAATTCAAAAGTGTATCTTTCTGTCTGTCTGTTACTTCTTCACGCCCAAACCGTTGAAGCGATTTTTATGTAATTTGGTATGGAGATACTTTTAATCTCGGGAAAGGACATAGGATACTTTTTATCCCGGAAAAATGTACGGTTGCCGCGCGATAAACGAATTCTGGTGCAACAGAGTTGCGGGCTTCATCTTGTGTAACTAACTTCTTTACAGCACGTGATAAAACCCGCAACATGCGCGGTTTGGATTGTGGATTGAATCAGTCTGAAACGGCCTAATTTATTTCAATAACAACAATAATTGTCTTTTGTTACTGTTAACAGTGCAGTGAAACTAATTACCGTAACTAGTTTCGACGTATGCGTTATACATAGGCTACTTTTTAACCGGCAAAATGTATAATTTCCAGGTGAAGTACGTGCAGGCGCGCGACGCGGGCGTGTACGAGTGCCAGGTCGGCACCGAACCCAAGATGAGCCACTTCGTCCAGCTCAACGTAGTCGGTATGTATGGTCTCAATAACAACCGATGTGAAATCAAGTGAGAAAAGTATTCAAGGCTTGACTAAGCCATGGACCAATGTATAATTCCTTGAGGATGGAGCCACGGAGATTTTGAAGAATACATTTTGGTGCTGCGTATTATTAAACAAAACCAGGAAATTGAGTGGTGCTGTCAAACTGTTACTTGAGAGTTTGGTCGAACCATAACTTGAGTGCACGCTCTTGATATGAAACTAACCTTTAAAGAGGTGACACATGTACGAACTTAAAGTACGCGGGTTTAAGTTCGCGGACTTACTCGGCTCGCGTCGGTGACATACGAGAATCGCTCACACGCGCCGCAAGCCGCAAGCCTGGGGGCATGGTAACCCCCAGGCTCGCGGCTCGCGACACAGGCGATTAAGATCGTCGAGCCATAAGTCCGCGTACTTACTAGCGTGTCTGTCACCCCCTTTAAAGTTTAAAGACTATCCTTAAGCCCTGAGAGCGTATCAGCCAAGATTGATATTGAGTCGGAGTGTGTTTATTGGTAATGGTTTTTAGACCCCTGACGAAAAACAGTCGTGTTCTATGTTTGAGTGGCAGTCTGTTGGCCCCAAATTTTTTTGTGATTTGTATGGGCAAGCGCCCGCGCGTCATGAATCTTTCCATACAAAGGTAAAACTATTTACTCTTTCAGCGCTGCTACTTTCACAGCGAACTCTATACATATAGTCTCCTATACACACCCTAACAGTGGCGAGGGGTGAATATTTTGAGAAGGGAAGCCGGAGTAAAAAATCTACTTACCAATTTTGGTAATTTATAATTGAATGACATGCTTTTAATTTTCAAAACTAAGTTTGGAAAACAAAGTTTCCTTCGACAGCAAAATATAATCTGTCAGACAACAGTCTTTCTGAATTAATGCCATATTTTCCGAACTACACGATTACGTCGTACGACTCACAATTCACAAGTCACAATATAAATTAATTTAATTCACGACACTCTTCTAAGTTCTAACGCTAAAACAAAATTTAAATTCGACAAAACAAAACAAACGACATGTTGTTTACAAACACACTATCCGCCATATTAATATGTCAATCTAAAAACCAGCAAAATAAAAATGTATTACGCGCCTGTCATATTTAGTACCGCTAAAGGCATTCTTAATAAAGTCGTATTACAAAAAATCCTACCAAAATAAAATGTATTACGCGCCAGCAAAAGTATAATGTCGCTACATTCATTCTTAAATTCGAATCATAACAATTTTACTTCATGACTCATCTATCTCGCTTGCACTTGTGCGTTGCTAATTAACCTTTCTCCGTAATAACTCGTCGGGTATCGAGTTATTTCCAAGTATATATCGCGCGTGCTAGAACGAGACAGAACATGACTACCAGTTCACAGGAATGAAAAGGACAGATGCTTACTATGAACTGTCGTTGTATGGAGAAATAAGCCGCTAATCCTGCGGCTTATTTGATTCTCTGCGCCCGCACATTGCATTGCCTTTTAAAATTTGTAGGCGATAGTTATTAATTCAAACTATGTATTTCAAGTGAGAGAAAAATTTATTGCATATAACATTGTGAATTCAAAGTTTTTTAAGTAGGTATGTAAAATATTTATTAGATAAATATGTCGTTGGCCCATATATTCGATTTTTCTAAGCCCTAAGGGAAGCCGATGGGAATCGGGTTATATGGACGCTTCGCCACTGCACCCTAAAGTATTATCAGTTAGTTTTGTTACACCCGGTGAATCCAGCACTGAAGCCAGCCATTCCTTATCTTTCCAGTCCCCAAGATCGAGATAGTCGGCGAGTCGGACCTGTACGTGAAGGCGGGCAGCACGGTGAGCCTCAAGTGCGTGATCACGCAGGCGCTGGAGGAGCCCGCGTACATCTTCTGGTACCACAACGACGAGCGCGTACTCAACTACGACCGCAGTCTGGTCGAGATTCGCATGGAGAGACTCGCGCCTGATACCACTGTGAGTGATCGATGTAGTTTGATACCGAAATTTTGCTTAGGGCTCCTACACGTGGAGCTCCTAACGTGAACGGCTCCCATACATAACGGCGAATTCGCGTCGCATCATAATGTCATTTTTATAATGAATTTTGTCGCGGATATTTGCGATGAGATGCGAATTCGCAGTTATGTGTGGGAGCCGTTAGTCCAAAATGACGTTCCATACAAATATAGTAGGGAGGATTATAAAGGCGTAGAGAGACTCACGTCTGATACCACTGTGAGTGAAAAATCAATGTAGTTAGAAACCAAAAATAGGCTAAGTCCAAAAGAAGATACATAAAACTATACTAGGGAAGCTCATAAAGGCGTATAGGAGAGACTCGCGCCTGATACCACTGTTTACGTAAAAATGTGTCAATACTTGAGTAAGCTTAATTAGTACTACTAATTAGGATTGCCACCACAATCACGGGCCATTCATCATAGACCATATTTTAATCTTGGGGCAAATTTACATGTGCTTAATGTCTGACATTCAACGTGTAGACTGTATTTAGTTTTATCTGTCTTTTTTATATTCATAGACGAAATATAACTTCAAAATTTCAGGTGGGCAACCTGATAATCTACAACCCGCGGCGCGAGGACTCCGGCAACTACAGCTGCTCGCCCTCCAACCTCGACTCCGCCTCGGTCGTGCTGCACGTGCTGAGCGGTATGTAGCTTGTTACAGCTCGTGATCCAGGTGGGCAACCTGATAATCTACAACCCGCGGCGCGAGGACTCCGGCAACTACAGCTGCTCGCCCTCCAACCTCGACTCCGCCTCTGTTGTGCTGCACGTGCTTATCGGTATGTAGCTTGTTACAGCTCGTTACAGCTCGTGATCCAGGTGGGCAACCTCATAATCTACAACCCGCAGCGCAAGGACTCCGGCAACTACAGCTGCTCGCCCTCCAACCTCGACTCCGCCTCGGTCGTGCTGCACGTGCTGAGCGGTATGTAGATTGTTACAGCTCGTGATTCAGGTGGGCAACCTTATAATAATCTATAACCCCCAATAATTAACCTTACGCGAAAACGCGTAGGAACAATAAAGGCAGTATATGTATTATGTCAAGTAAATAATAAAGAACAAGCTTCTCATTAATTGTTATTCCAGTTCTTCCTACTGGAATAACAAATGAGAAGCTTGTACTTGCTTTGTGCACAAGAGAACGTATAAAAACCACCTGTTCTTATAAGATCAGTTAACTAAAGCTGGCACGTTCACAGTGCTCACACTTATGCAATTTCACTATACAGTATGTTTAAAAATATAATGTTTGCATCATGATAAAAATTATCGTATAATCTGAGTACGATAATAATATGCAATCGTACATCGGTACGTGCGCACAAAATTATCGTATGGGTACGATAATTATCGTACGGTTCCGAACGCTGGCCGCGCGCCGATCACACGCTACCGACTTGTAACATCACGCTGTATTTATAAACAGTAGCATAAGAAAAACAATAACTGTCCCCTTCACGCTCATAAGATAGACCGCGCGCGAGAGAGACGGGCAGACTTTTTATGATGCGTATGCAGTACGAGTTACGACGTCACGCCACGCGCTTATTGACAGACACTACACAAGCGCAACGTTTAAGTGTGTTGATCGTGCCAGCTCTTGTTAACTGACCTGTATGTATAAAAGCAATAAACTTAAAATGCTGCATAAAGGGTTGCCATATTATGTCATGCTTTACCAATAGATGGCGCTACTACTACTACTAGTCATATTATTTCGTGCTATTCATTAAGTATATTATAAAGAAGTAAAAATGTAACAAAAACTTTTCATTAATTTTTCAGGTGAGCAACCGGCGGCGATGCAACACGGCAACAGTGCATCGCGGGCTGGCCCGGCGTTGCTGCTGTGCGCGCTGCCAGCCGCGCTGCGTCGCGCCGCCTCCATAATTACACTCGTCGTCTTGATTATGTATGTATTTCATAGCTATTTGGGCGATTGTGAGTTACGGACTACGGTCAATTGCACTGTCGATATGAAAATAAGGGTCAATTCAGACCACAACGCGACGCGTAAATGCATTTCTAAATTTGTACTGAATTGACAGATTTCGTGAGCGTGAGACTTCTGGCATCTGCCAAATCCATACAAAAGAAAATATCTAATATACCAGGGGTCACCAATTAGTTTCGCTCAGGGTCCGTTTTAACAAATAAAATATAATTAAATAAAATATATATATATATATATATATAATGACGTTTTAATAAATAAAATGTAATTAAGTACGTTAAGGCGTTTATTTGTATCAATGAGAAAAGTGTTTTTTTTTGTTGCTACATGATCATCATACGTAATTATGTCGAGACCGAAATTAATTTTTAACGAAGTTCATAATCGAACATGCTTGGTCCGCACACAATGGGTCGGCGGTCCGGATGCTGACCGCGGTCCGCCATTTGGTGACCCCTGGTCTAGACTCTAGACGCACCCGCAACGCCATTATACCAAAATTTGTTTATCGTGCGGAAACCGATCATTTTTCCAGCATAAAAAGTATCCTATGTCTTTACCTGGGACTCAAAGTATATCCAACCAAATATCGAAATCAGTTTAGTGGTTTAAGCGTGAAGAGGTAACAGACAGATAGACACACTTTCGCATTTATAATATCATTATGGATACAAAATAGTACAATAGTATTTCTAACGATAAGTTTATTTAATTTCAGGCTGCAGTGTCACGACGAAGACGCGCCGCACTAGCGTCCCGTCCAACGCGCGCCGCTCGCTCAGTTGCACAGAACTGACAACAGATGGCGATGAACAATTCACCGTCGCAAACATCAGTTACAGCGAACTCATAATAGATGGCGCTTAACTAAAACAACAAGGTGTGTCTGCTCAGTTCACTGATACCGATAAGAGATGGCGCTGGTTGAGTGTTGGTGCCCGGTACTTTGGTCGAGAATCTTGATAAAAGTCTGGTCTCTGATAAAAGAGATATTTTATTTTCTTGCCTACGTTGATTTGAACTTGGTGTAAAAATTATTGTATGATGCATATAATAAGATAGACAATTAAATCGTATATTTAAAATCATTTAAATTACGCCCATTATTCTTGTATAGAAATCATCGGATCACTTTCGGAAAATATCGACAATCAAGATATCGTTATGGTACCCGGCACCTCACAAGGTGAGCCAAATAGATTGTAATAAAGAGTAAGCACAGACAGTCAACTTATGAGCGGAATTAAATTTTTATAACTCAAGTATCTAACGATATAGACCTCCGCGGGGGTTTTGTAAAGTTTGTACATATTATTATAAATAATATTATTATAAGTAACATAAATAAATTATATCTTTCGAGTTAATCACTAGGCGCTCCGTATTGCGGGTAGCGGGTTGCGTTCCGGAGATGAGAAAGTCCAACTTATTAGATAACCATTGTTATGCAACCAAGTTAGAAAGCTTCCATGCCGCTACTGGTACTATGGACATAATAAAAAAGGACTCTCATCAAAATCTCACCTTTCGAATTTCGTTTTCTAACCAAACTCATCTCATTAATATTTCTAATTTAGAAATCGAAATTTAAAATGTGTGAATACATTAATTTATAATTCACGACTGGCTAGAAGTCAATGATTTCATATTTTCGAAAAACGCAACCTGAATGTTTAAATTTTTCGAAAAACGCAACCGAAAGGTTTCAATTTTTCGAAAAATGGAACCAAAAGGTTTAAATTTTTTGATAAAAACAACCGGAACGTTACCGCGCATCAGAGGTACGCAACCTCGTCTCAACATCGAAGGTTACTTTCGGTCTCCAGCTGAGTTCATCGCCAAGCGATCTGTGGTTGTTTGTGTTTGGGCTCTCACACACAATTGCGAATTTGTATCACATCGCGGATATCTGCAGCAAAACTCATAATAAAAATTAAAATGTGAAGCGATGCCAATTCGCAGTCTAGTGTGGGAGCTCTTATAATTTGGACGCGGAGCACGTGGAGATTCGTACGTTCACATGACACTTATCTCTTATCATGTTATGGTACACTTTTACATTAGCATTCAACGATGCTATCGCGGAATTGTGGAAAAGAGAAAAGTAGCAATGTATTAATTTCCACGTGCACCGCGACCGTACTATAGCCTCCATTTACCCGAACTACAGAGTGATTAGGCTCGAGACTGTTTTTCTTCAGAAGATATTAGAAGTTTTTGAAGTGGGTAATAAGTTATTGGTATTATTCACTGGACATTTACACTTAGAACACTTGTGAATGTTCATGAAAACACTGAACATTTACAATTATAAGTGTACTCATATGGCAACATTAAACAAAGCTGCTAAAAAACGTTAATAAAACTGAAGTCTTTATACAATAGACTTAAAACTACATTTACAAAATTGTCTCGCAGTTGTAGAAAGGGTAGTGTTCGGGTGAATGTAGGCTCATGACTATGCCTCGTAGCTCGAAGGATTTTTACCAAGCCTAATCAAGTATATTATTTTATTACTGATAAAATATTTACCTATGAAAACCTATACAGTATCTGTTTTTCTTTCTCTAGCATATTGGAACATTTACATGGCAGACAGAGACAGAGTATCGTGAATATTTATTCACTATGTAAATATTTTGATTAATAAAAGGAAATGTTTACAAATGAGAACTAAAAAGTTAAGGAAAAATCACTTAGAAACGATGCTACACAATTTTGTCTCTCGAGCTACGAGATAGTATGTTAATATGATTTGTTAAACAGTGAATTGATAATTTCGGTTCGTTGACACTGTTACTGCCTCACTTGTAAATATATATGTAAGTAATATAAATAAAGATGAGATCGTTGAAACATTCATGCGTCTTTTCTTTTTTCACCTATCCCTTACCTTTAAATATATTTTTTAATTCTTGCGTAGACGTTCTACGGTATTCTGTTTAGAAAAAACTAATAACAGATGGCGCTTAGTATAAAAAGTATATTTTTTAAAAGTTAAGTTTGCACATTAAATGAAAATACTCGTAGATGGATAACATAAAAAATAAATTAAAATCTTACTTTCTTTCGGAACATTGATATTAATCTTCATATTATGTAGTACCATTGGAATGCACTCATCTTACTTCTAATAATTTCGTACAGAGACGTAAACTGATAACTTGTACTACGTCATTAAGCCTACGTGGTTTTTCTGTTAGTACTAAATTATATATTTTTTTATCTTGTTGTATTAATAAATAAATAATAATAATAATAATAATGGCGTTTTAGATTAAAATATGAAATACCAGCGAAATTGTAGCAGAAAGGAAAAAAATGCTAAAAAAGTGTCAATTAAGATGATATTTTCAACCGTGAATATATTGTAATGAACTGAAAACAACTTCGCAGGTTTTTGTATTGAAAGTCACGATTTTCTTACTTGCTGCCTATTGCCTAATTGCCTACATCTTGGAGCTTTTTTTATAATTTTCAAATGTTTCTCTAGATCAATGCAGAATTTCAGGACTTTCGAGATTAAGCAAGAAAATTCTAATAAAATTTTCATTAATTCAAATAATTTTCATTTATGTCATTTAGTATTGAAGTACCAGGAGCGCATAAGCCATAAGGTATGAAGAGGTGATTGTTTAATTTTTTCGATCTACCCACTAATTCTATCTAAGATTTTTCTTGTGACTATCCGCAAAATTTTGTTTCATTTCTTGTAAATTGACAAATTAATAAGAGCGCATAAAGTATGAAGTCCAATTGCGTCCAATTTTGCGACCTACCTACAAATTCTTAAGATTTTTTGTGACTACCCCCAATATTGACAAATTAATAGGGTAGCCGATTTGTTTGAAACTATGAAGTGCCAGGAGCGCGTAACGTATGAAGAGGCGTTTGCGTTCAATTTTTTCGACATACCCTCTAATTCTAATATTTTTCTTGTAACTACCCCCAATATTTTGTTTTTTTTTTCCCAAAATTCATTTTTATAGAAGAAGAAGATAATATTATAATTCTAAATATTAACAAACAAAGATGTGCTTTGAAATGTGCTTTATTCAGTTTCACATACACACACAAATTACGTAAAAATACAATACACAAAATATGATAAACTGGAGCCGCGGAATATATATTATTTTTTATTTAATATTTAAAATCTCGTAGTTGTTAGAGATCAACTACGATAACTTGGCGCGCCCCTCCAAAATTCAAAACGTTTGAAGTGCGTTGTCTTGCGCAGTAGGCTAGTTATGATTAGTTGACCAACAAAACTGAAATATTACGTGTAGTGTGATTGGTTGAATACTTACTACATACAAACTCTTTCATAAGGATGTGACTACACACATTGAAACAGTCATTTGGAGGGGCGCGCCATGTTATAGTAGTTGATCTCTATACCACTTCTTTTCTCTTTCTCCAGTTTACTAATGCTTGGTTTCTGAGGTTTCTGACAGGAGTTTATGCACAATCAAGGACATTGAGTCCTAGACAGTTGACAGACCAACAAAGAATGTGTGGTGGCCACAAAGGAAGATCTTCCGACCAAGAGAAGTGTTATGCTCGGTCAGGCCGGAGTCCACGTTTAATCGCAGATTAAATCAGATGACTGCGACAGCTGAAATGTATCACGTGGACTCCGGCCTGACCGAGCATAACACTTCTCTTGGTCGGAAGATATTCCTTTGTGGCCACCACACATTCTTTGTTGGTCTGTCAACTGCCTAGGACTCAATGTCCTCGATGGTAAGATATAGAAGTAGAATTTTCTGATGTACCTATATGTTTGTCAACAACGTTGTTGATTGGTAAATTTTTTTTAACGTTTTCCAAAAGCGCTAGTGAATAGATTAATTCCTGAGTCCTGACAGAAAACCTCAGACTTAAGGTGCCGGTTGGCAGCAGGCGACACTTTTCATAGAAATATATAGAAACCAGCAGTGTCGCGACGACACGTCGTCTGCTGCCGCTTCATGTAGCCGGCTTCCAACTTGTATCTTTAAGTGAATGAATGTAATCCTATTGTATCATACTCCGCGACTACACAAATACATCTCATAGATATAATTATAATTAAAGTATCAAAACAAGCTAATATCACTCATAGATCACAGAATATTATAATAGGAATCATTATTGCAAAATAACAAAAAGTATTATAGAGAAAATAATATCTTTTTTACAAATAATATTTAACAAAAAAAAGTTACACTTAGTTTTATCAATGTTTTGAGGGCGGAGCTCAATTATTATTATCAAATTTTTAATAAGACAAACTAATAGGACGGTTTTAGAGACAAGTGATAAAAAATTGCAAATGTGTTTCATTGTCAAGATGAAAGTAACCGATCCATAAGGGTGCGTCCACATTTGTATCATTTGCGCGATCAGATCTCCGATCAGATCTCCGTCGCGTATATTCGAAGCGTCTCAAAATGATACGCGTATCATGATACGCCCCGATCGCTATTAACCGCGTATCTGATACGCGTCGTATCAAATACACGCATGATCGGCAGAATGATCTAATAGGCGTCCACACTATGATACGCATACTTGATACGGCGCGATGATCGCGACGGTGATCTGATCGCGCAAATGATACAAATGTGGACGCACCGTAACATGAATTTATTTTTTTTTGCAAAATTTGATGCACTTATCTTTGTAGTTTGACATTTTTCCTCAACGTTATTATTACACAAAATATCCGAAGTTTAGACCACACTTTATATTTAGTTAATAACTACCGGTTTTCAGCATACAGTAGTTTCAGTTGTTCCCGGACTCCGTAGTTCGGTTCCACCAGCGCGCTGACCAACCGCCGACCAGTCATAGGAGAGCGCATGTCGTCTGAAAGAAAATTAACCGACTTCAGAAAGATATTTCTCAATTAAACCCGCAACTTTGCTCAATTTATAATCCTACAAGGGTCTTTTAGGACTTAAGTGACCTTGACTGGGAGGCGGGTATGCGTAACAACGCTTGCATTTTTTAAAGTTCACTTAAAGTGATAAAGAAAACACTTCATTAGTTTTCTGTGCCAAAAGTACATGCGCCACGTCATTCGCACACGAGTGAAGTTAAACCACTGACTTCCATTATACAAGTACGCTGGACCTATGATACCCTTTGAAATGGCAGCTGCTTTTGTGCCTATTTGAAGCGGAATCAGCGCCCCAATGCGGGGGAAGAGAACTAAATCTGACGTAAACATGACGTTTAAAAGTCGCCATATTGGCGCTGATAGCAGTTGCAGTAGTGGGAGTACTTGGAACTAATACTAGTTTCTACCACCGTAGTGATTATATTCTCTTTGGTTTCTACAACCAATAGCGATTGAGCGACCCTTTGCAAGTTACGTCAGATTTAGTTCTCTTCCCCAGCATTGGGGGCGCTGATTCCGCTTCAAATAGGCACAAAAAACAGCTGGGTATCTTATGTCCAGCGTACTTATATAATGGAGGTCAGTGAATTAAACACATTGTTAATACATTGCCCCAACAGAAGATGGCGCTGTCACTAAGATTCGTTAGTGCGCGTACGTAACACTTTTATTTTCGGGTAACGCGAGTAGATGACAGTGTTGTTTTTATTTTAGCCAGTAGCCACGCCAAAAGATCCTTCAAGTAGTCTTAAGCTGATCGCATATTTGTCAGCACCGTACGCGCCGTACGGTGCGACGTGTCACATCATTTCATACAAAGTTAATTCTAAAATGCGGCGCGTTCAGCGCGTGAATGCTGATGTGCGATCATCTTTACCAATAAAAAAAATGTTTTAATATCTTTTTTTATAAACTCGAAAGCGATAGAGTCAAAAATCCATTACCTCCCTGCGCGAGCAAACATTCGGCAAGCGCCGCGCGGTCATACGTAAAGCCGTCGGCCGCGCGCACCGGCTCGCGTACGACGCGGTGCGACAGCGGACATCTCAATGCGTGCGGGGCGCTCGTCTCCTGAAACATGCATGACATTGGTGTTTAAAAGTAAAATAATCCTATAAGGTTGTTTTGGTACTTCTTGGCGAAATAAGTATTATCCAAAATGACAACAACATGGTGGTAGAAACTAAACTCTCTCCCTCCCCTCATCTCCTCCCATATCACTCACCCCTCCCCCATATCTCTTTCTTCCTCTTTCCTCACCCCCTCTCCCATATCTCTCACTCGTATCTCTCTTTATCCCTCCCTTCTCTTTCTGCCTCTCTCCTTCCCTCTCTCTCCCTTCCTCTCATGATGGTCAGCATCTCTACCCAAGAAAAACCAGATGATTTGATTAGAAGTTATTTGTATATTAGCACTCTGAATTCAGATACTTTATCTATGACGTTCCTGTATAAACGCAGTAGAAATATTCTTAAAATGACACATTGGCTCTAATAACATTTTAAATTTTAATCAAATGTCAGTACCACATCATACGGCGATGGGTCTCTTCTCAGCCACAAGATTTCGTTACGTAGTCGCGTCGTCAACTCACTCTCGTCTTCGTCGTCACCTGTAAATATTACAAATCTCAAAAGTCAGAAATTAAACAATGCGTGTGACACTGCCGCGGTAAAGCTATTGCATAGCATTTTTTATTAACTTATGCAATTATAATTACAATCAACGATGTCAATACATGTGTCATGTTTATTCATTGTAAGTTCATTATGTCATACATGATTACAATAGTCGCACGAACACAAATACCGAGCCGAAGTCTGGCAACGTCGCACCACTGTGCCGGTCGGAGTGGGGTGTGTTAAGTTTTTTTTTTTCGGAATTTCTTGTTTCGTTCGCCGCTTAAAGCCCGCGATAAAAGCTTTGAATAGCTTAAAAATCAACATTGTTAATAAAGTTCGTACCACATCCCAAAGCCTCTAATAGTTCTTCTAAGGGATCGTCCAGTAACCTCGCGCCAGTGAGAGCCGCCTCGCGCGCCCTCTCAAACAACTGTACCTCATCTTCCAGCGAAATTGTTGAACCTAATGAATATTTTAGTATATTAATTAGTTATTTACTTTAAAAATAATAGATTATAAATTCAATGTAAAAGACATCCTAAAAAGTTAGCGCAATTTTTACATTTCAGCGTTAGATTTATAAACACTGGCTTATATTTTGGAACATAACACTGGCTTATATTTTGGAACATACGGTACGCCATTTCGGGTTAACATTCATACGCCGATTGTACTGCAACAAATCGTGCAGTACAATCGACGTGTGAATGGTTCTATATCACTGACCACCATTATACAAGTACGCTGGACTAATGATACCCTTTGAAATGACAGCTATTTTTTGTGCCTATTTGAAGCGGAATCAGCTCCCCCATTAATAGGAACTAAATTTGACGTAAAAATTACGATTGAAATTTGCCATATTGGCGCTGATAGCAGTAGTGTGAGTATTCGGAACTAATACTAGTGATGTACAACTGTCTTTTCTATTATCGATGAAATGTTTCCAGATTCAGATAATGTCGACCATTAGGATAAAAATATTAAATAAAATAATACAAACGCTATATATTTGTATTAAAGATTACAGACTTCCTCTCGGTAATTTAGATAGGCGTAATAAATTAACAACGATTTCACGTAGATAACGTGAAGTAGCAGTACCTATCAATAATCCATTTATTTTTACCAGTTACCACTAAGTACGAAAAACTAAAAACAAAACTGAAGATGAGCTTCTAACAAAAACTTTGTTGTATTGTATTTTCTAATTTCATTTCTAATATTATCAAAGTAGTGCTAAAATGTATCGTATTAAAGCTGAACAGAGGTGGATAAGTGTTCTGTGTGATTAGACTCTAACCAATCTATATCATATAATATTATAAAGCGGAAGAGATTGTTTGTTTGAACGCGCTAATCTCAGGAACTGCTGGTATGATTTGAACAATTATTTCAGTGTTAGATAGCTCATTTTATATATTTTATCATGCTGAGACTAATAGGAGCTAAGAAATAGAGGAAAATGTGGAAAAAACGGGGGAATGCATGACGTGAAGGATTATACTATTTTTTGTGGACCAATTTGTCTGTGAAATAATTATAATTTACGTGGGAGAAGCCGCGCGTAACGTCTAGTGATAATATAAAAGTTCCCTATTTATTTATGGATCTAGCAAGCCAATTTTTATCTGTTTACTTTATCTCATTTGATTTTCGCCATTTTGGCGCTGATTGCAGAAGTGCGAGGGAAATTAACTAATTGGTGCGATCCATAAATAAATATAGAACGTTTAAATACATTTTTTATTGGGGTGGAGTAGGAAAGGTATAAATAATAAAAATATATGTGCGATACTTTAACATTATATTTTATTAATTACCGTTACACAGTTACAGTCTGTCAAGAAAGAGTAGACGCTGAAATAAATTTTCCCAACATAATCACGATCAAATGGTAGTTTTTGCGCCTTGTATTTTCACAGAGAACGTTTGTACACTTCAAATAGTAACGGCAAGCGGTAGTAGTAATTTTCGGACGCCAACCAGGCTTTTCAATTTTTTTCAACCATAATTCCAGTCTTCCTTCGTCAGACGGAAACCTGTCAATTATTTTAAGAGCATAATAATAAGCCAAATAGATTGTAATAAAGAGTAAGCACAGACAGTCAACTTATGAGCGGAATTAAATTTTTATAACTCAAGTATCTAACGATATAGACCTCCGCGGGGGTTTTGTAAAGTTTGTACATATTATTATAAATAATATTATTATAAGTAACATAAATAAATTATATCTTTCGAGTTAATCACTAGGCGCTCCGTATTGCGGGTAGCGGGTTGCGTTCCGGAGATGAGAAAGTCCAACTTATTAGATAACCATTGTTATGCAACCAAGTTAGAAAGCTTCCATGCCGCTACTGGTACTATGGACATAATAAAAAAGGACTCTCATCAAAATCTCACCTTTCGAATTTCGTTTTCTAACCAAACTCATCTCATTAATATTTCTAATTTAGAAATCGAAATTTAAAATGTGTGAATACATTAATTTATAATTCACGACTGGCTAGAAGTCAATGATTTCATATTTTCGAAAAACGCAACCTGAATGTTTAAATTTTTCGAAAAACGCAACCGAAAGGTTTCAATTTTTCGAAAAATGGAACCAAAAGGTTTAAATTTTTTGATAAAAACAACCGGAACGTTACCGCGCATCAGAGGTACGCAACCTCGTCTCAACATCGAAGGTTACTTTCGGTCTCCAGCTGAGTTCATCGCCAAGCGATCTGTGGTTGTTTGTGTTTGGGCTCTCACACACAATTGCGAATTTGTATCACATCGCGGATATCTGCAGCAAAACTCATAATAAAAATTAAAATGTGAAGCGATGCCAATTCGCAGTCTAGTGTGGGAGCTCTTATAATTTGGACGCGGAGCACGTGGAGATTCGTACGTTCACATGACACTTATCTCTTATCATGTTATGGTACACTTTTACATTAGCATTCAACGATGCTATCGCGGAATTGTGGAAAAGAGAAAAGTAGCAATGTATTAATTTCCACGTGCACCGCGACCGTACTATAGCCTCCATTTACCCGAACTACAGAGTGATTAGGCTCGAGACTGTTTTTCTTCAGAAGATATTAGAAGTTTTTGAAGTGGGTAATAAGTTATTGGTATTATTCACTGGACATTTACACTTAGAACACTTGTGAATGTTCATGAAAACACTGAACATTTACAATTATAAGTGTACTCATATGGCAACATTAAACAAAGCTGCTAAAAAACGTTAATAAAACTGAAGTCTTTATACAATAGACTTAAAACTACATTTACAAAATTGTCTCGCAGTTGTAGAAAGGGTAGTGTTCGGGTGAATGTAGGCTCATGACTATGCCTCGTAGCTCGAAGGATTTTTACCAAGCCTAATCAAGTATATTATTTTATTACTGATAAAATATTTACCTATGAAAACCTATACAGTATCTGTTTTTCTTTCTCTAGCATATTGGAACATTTACATGGCAGACAGAGACAGAGTATCGTGAATATTTATTCACTATGTAAATATTTTGATTAATAAAAGGAAATGTTTACAAATGAGAACTAAAAAGTTAAGGAAAAATCACTTAGAAACGATGCTACACAATTTTGTCTCTCGAGCTACGAGATAGTATGTTAATATGATTTGTTAAACAGTGAATTGATAATTTCGGTTCGTTGACACTGTTACTGCCTCACTTGTAAATATATATGTAAGTAATATAAATAAAGATGAGATCGTTGAAACATTCATGCGTCTTTTCTTTTTTCACCTATCCCTTACCTTTAAATATATTTTTTAATTCTTGCGTAGACGTTCTACGGTATTCTGTTTAGAAAAAACTAATAACAGATGGCGCTTAGTATAAAAAGTATATTTTTTAAAAGTTAAGTTTGCACATTAAATGAAAATACTCGTAGATGGATAACATAAAAAATAAATTAAAATCTTACTTTCTTTCGGAACATTGATATTAATCTTCATATTATGTAGTACCATTGGAATGCACTCATCTTACTTCTAATAATTTCGTACAGAGACGTAAACTGATAACTTGTACTACGTCATTAAGCCTACGTGGTTTTTCTGTTAGTACTAAATTATATATTTTTTTATCTTGTTGTATTAATAAATAAATAATAATAATAATAATAATGGCGTTTTAGATTAAAATATGAAATACCAGCGAAATTGTAGCAGAAAGGAAAAAAATGCTAAAAAAGTGTCAATTAAGATGATATTTTCAACCGTGAATATATTGTAATGAACTGAAAACAACTTCGCAGGTTTTTGTATTGAAAGTCACGATTTTCTTACTTGCTGCCTATTGCCTAATTGCCTACATCTTGGAGCTTTTTTTATAATTTTCAAATGTTTCTCTAGATCAATGCAGAATTTCAGGACTTTCGAGATTAAGCAAGAAAATTCTAATAAAATTTTCATTAATTCAAATAATTTTCATTTATGTCATTTAGTATTGAAGTACCAGGAGCGCATAAGCCATAAGGTATGAAGAGGTGATTGTTTAATTTTTTCGATCTACCCACTAATTCTATCTAAGATTTTTCTTGTGACTATCCGCAAAATTTTGTTTCATTTCTTGTAAATTGACAAATTAATAAGAGCGCATAAAGTATGAAGTCCAATTGCGTCCAATTTTGCGACCTACCTACAAATTCTTAAGATTTTTTGTGACTACCCCCAATATTGACAAATTAATAGGGTAGCCGATTTGTTTGAAACTATGAAGTGCCAGGAGCGCGTAACGTATGAAGAGGCGTTTGCGTTCAATTTTTTCGACATACCCTCTAATTCTAATATTTTTCTTGTAACTACCCCCAATATTTTGTTTTTTTTTTCCCAAAATTCATTTTTATAGAAGAAGAAGATAATATTATAATTCTAAATATTAACAAACAAAGATGTGCTTTGAAATGTGCTTTATTCAGTTTCACATACACACACAAATTACGTAAAAATACAATACACAAAATATGATAAACTGGAGCCGCGGAATATATATTATTTTTTATTTAATATTTAAAATCTCGTAGTTGTTAGAGATCAACTACGATAACTTGGCGCGCCCCTCCAAAATTCAAAACGTTTGAAGTGCGTTGTCTTGCGCAGTAGGCTAGTTATGATTAGTTGACCAACAAAACTGAAATATTACGTGTAGTGTGATTGGTTGAATACTTACTACATACAAACTCTTTCATAAGGATGTGACTACACACATTGAAACAGTCATTTGGAGGGGCGCGCCATGTTATAGTAGTTGATCTCTATACCACTTCTTTTCTCTTTCTCCAGTTTACTAATGCTTGGTTTCTGAGGTTTCTGACAGGAGTTTATGCACAATCAAGGACATTGAGTCCTAGACAGTTGACAGACCAACAAAGAATGTGTGGTGGCCACAAAGGAAGATCTTCCGACCAAGAGAAGTGTTATGCTCGGTCAGGCCGGAGTCCACGTTTAATCGCAGATTAAATCAGATGACTGCGACAGCTGAAATGTATCACGTGGACTCCGGCCTGACCGAGCATAACACTTCTCTTGGTCGGAAGATATTCCTTTGTGGCCACCACACATTCTTTGTTGGTCTGTCAACTGCCTAGGACTCAATGTCCTCGATGGTAAGATATAGAAGTAGAATTTTCTGATGTACCTATATGTTTGTCAACAACGTTGTTGATTGGTAAATTTTTTTTTACGTTTTCCAAAAGCGCTAGTGAATAGATTAATTCCTGAGTCCTGACAGAAAACCTCAGACTTAAGGTGCCGGTTGGCAGCAGGCGACACTTTTCATAGAAATATATAGAAACCAGCAGTGTCGCGACGACACGTCGTCTGCTGCCGCTTCATGTAGCCGGCTTCCAACTTGTATCTTTAAGTGAATGAATGTAATCCTATTGTATCATACTCCGCGACTACACAAATACATCTCATAGATATAATTATAATTAAAGTATCAAAACAAGCTAATATCACTCATAGATCACAGAATATTATAATAGGAATCATTATTGCAAAATAACAAAAAGTATTATAGAGAAAATAATATCTTTTTTACAAATAATATTTAACAAAAAAAAGTTACACTTAGTTTTATCAATGTTTTGAGGGCGGAGCTCAATTATTATTATCAAATTTTTAATAAGACAAACTAATAGGACGGTTTTAGAGACAAGTGATAAAAAATTGCAAATGTGTTTCATTGTCAAGATGAAAGTAACCGATCCATAAGGGTGCGTCCACATTTGTATCATTTGCGCGATCAGATCTCCGATCAGATCTCCGTCGCGTATATTCGAAGCGTCTCAAAATGATACGCGTATCATGATACGCCCCGATCGCTATTAACCGCGTATCTGATACGCGTCGTATCAAATACACGCATGATCGGCAGAATGATCTAATAGGCGTCCACACTATGATACGCATACTTGATACGGCGCGATGATCGCGACGGTGATCTGATCGCGCAAATGATACAAATGTGGACGCACCGTAACATGAATTTATTTTTTTTTGCAAAATTTGATGCACTTATCTTTGTAGTTTGACATTTTTCCTCAACGTTATTATTACACAAAATATCCGAAGTTTAGACCACACTTTATATTTAGTTAATAACTACCGGTTTTCAGCATACAGTAGTTTCAGTTGTTCCCGGACTCCGTAGTTCGGTTCCACCAGCGCGCTGACCAACCGCCGACCAGTCATAGGAGAGCGCATGTCGTCTGAAAGAAAATTAACCGACTTCAGAAAGATATTTCTCAATTAAACCCGCAACTTTGCTCAATTTATAATCCTACAAGGGTCTTTTAGGACTTAAGTGACCTTGACTGGGAGGCGGGTATGCGTAACAACGCTTGCATTTTTTAAAGTTCACTTAAAGTGATAAAGAAAACACTTCATTAGTTTTCTGTGCCAAAAGTACATGCGCCACGTCATTCGCACACGAGTGAAGTTAAACCACTGACTTCCATTATACAAGTACGCTGGACCTATGATACCCTTTGAAATGGCAGCTGCTTTTGTGCCTATTTGAAGCGGAATCAGCGCCCCAATGCGGGGGAAGAGAACTAAATCTGACGTAAACATGACGTTTAAAAGTCGCCATATTGGCGCTGATAGCAGTTGCAGTAGTGGGAGTACTTGGAACTAATACTAGTTTCTACCACCGTAGTGATTATATTCTCTTTGGTTTCTACAACCAATAGCGATTGAGCGACCCTTTGCAAGTTACGTCAGATTTAGTTCTCTTCCCCAGCATTGGGGGCGCTGATTCCGCTTCAAATAGGCACAAAAAACAGCTGGGTATCTTATGTCCAGCGTACTTATATAATGGAGGTCAGTGAATTAAACACATTGTTAATACATTGCCCCAACAGAAGATGGCGCTGTCACTAAGATTCGTTAGTGCGCGTACGTAACACTTTTATTTTCGGGTAACGCGAGTAGATGACAGTGTTGTTTTTATTTTAGCCAGTAGCCACGCCAAAAGATCCTTCAAGTAGTCTTAAGCTGATCGCATATTTGTCAGCACCGTACGCGCCGTACGGTGCGACGTGTCACATCATTTCATACAAAGTTAATTCTAAAATGCGGCGCGTTCAGCGCGTGAATGCTGATGTGCGATCATCTTTACCAATAAAAAAAATGTTTTAATATCTTTTTTTATAAACTCGAAAGCGATAGAGTCAAAAATCCATTACCTCCCTGCGCGAGCAAACATTCGGCAAGCGCCGCGCGGTCATACGTAAAGCCGTCGGCCGCGCGCACCGGCTCGCGTACGACGCGGTGCGACAGCGGACATCTCAATGCGTGCGGGGCGCTCGTCTCCTGAAACATGCATGACATTGGTGTTTAAAAGTAAAATAATCCTATAAGGTTGTTTTGGTACTTCTTGGCGAAATAAGTATTATCCAAAATGACAACAACATGGTGGTAGAAACTAAACTCTCTCCCTCCCCTCATCTCCTCCCATATCACTCACCCCTCCCCCATATCTCTTTCTTCCTCTTTCCTCACCCCCTCTCCCATATCTCTCACTCGTATCTCTCTTTATCCCTCCCTTCTCTTTCTGCCTCTCTCCTTCCCTCTCTCTCCCTTCCTCTCATGATGGTCAGCATCTCTACCCAAGAAAAACCAGATGATTTGATTAGAAGTTATTTGTATATTAGCACTCTGAATTCAGATACTTTATCTATGACGTTCCTGTATAAACGCAGTAGAAATATTCTTAAAATGACACATTGGCTCTAATAACATTTTAAATTTTAATCAAATGTCAGTACCACATCATACGGCGATGGGTCTCTTCTCAGCCACAAGATTTCGTTACGTAGTCGCGTCGTCAACTCACTCTCGTCTTCGTCGTCACCTGTAAATATTACAAATCTCAAAAGTCAGAAATTAAACAATGCGTGTGACACTGCCGCGGTAAAGCTATTGCATAGCATTTTTTATTAACTTATGCAATTATAATTACAATCAACGATGTCAATACATGTGTCATGTTTATTCATTGTAAGTTCATTATGTCATACATGATTACAATAGTCGCACGAACACAAATACCGAGCCGAAGTCTGGCAACGTCGCACCACTGTGCCGGTCGGAGTGGGGTGTGTTAAGTTTTTTTTTTTCGGAATTTCTTGTTTCGTTCGCCGCTTAAAGCCCGCGATAAAAGCTTTGAATAGCTTAAAAATCAACATTGTTAATAAAGTTCGTACCACATCCCAAAGCCTCTAATAGTTCTTCTAAGGGATCGTCCAGTAACCTCGCGCCAGTGAGAGCCGCCTCGCGCGCCCTCTCAAACAACTGTACCTCATCTTCCAGCGAAATTGTTGAACCTAATGAATATTTTAGTATATTAATTAGTTATTTACTTTAAAAATAATAGATTATAAATTCAATGTAAAAGACATCCTAAAAAGTTAGCGCAATTTTTACATTTCAGCGTTAGATTTATAAACACTGGCTTATATTTTGGAACATAACACTGGCTTATATTTTGGAACATACGGTACGCCATTTCGGGTTAACATTCATACGCCGATTGTACTGCAACAAATCGTGCAGTACAATCGACGTGTGAATGGTTCTATATCACTGACCACCATTATACAAGTACGCTGGACTAATGATACCCTTTGAAATGACAGCTATTTTTTGTGCCTATTTGAAGCGGAATCAGCTCCCCCATTAATAGGAACTAAATTTGACGTAAAAATTACGATTGAAATTTGCCATATTGGCGCTGATAGCAGTAGTGTGAGTATTCGGAACTAATACTAGTGATGTACAACTGTCTTTTCTATTATCGATGAAATGTTTCCAGATTCAGATAATGTCGACCATTAGGATAAAAATATTAAATAAAATAATACAAACGCTATATATTTGTATTAAAGATTACAGACTTCCTCTCGGTAATTTAGATAGGCGTAATAAATTAACAACGATTTCACGTAGATAACGTGAAGTAGCAGTACCTATCAATAATCCATTTATTTTTACCAGTTACCACTAAGTACGAAAAACTAAAAACAAAACTGAAGATGAGCTTCTAACAAAAACTTTGTTGTATTGTATTTTCTAATTTCATTTCTAATATTATCAAAGTAGT
This sequence comes from Lysandra bellargus, assembly GCA_905333045.1. Classification (NCBI taxonomy): domain Eukaryota; kingdom Metazoa; phylum Arthropoda; class Insecta; order Lepidoptera; family Lycaenidae; genus Lysandra; species Lysandra bellargus. The sequence continues at coordinate 6,349,026 of HG995361.1, read as the reverse complement.
GCTAAAATGTATCGTATTAAAGCTGAACAGAGGTGGATAAGTGTTCTGTGTGATTAGACTCTAACCAATCTATATCATATAATATTATAAAGCGGAAGAGATTGTTTGTTTGAACGCGCTAATCTCAGGAACTGCTGGTATGATTTGAACAATTATTTCAGTGTTAGATAGCTCATTTTATATATTTTATCATGCTGAGACTAATAGGAGCTAAGAAATAGAGGAAAATGTGGAAAAAACGGGGGAATGCATGACGTGAAGGATTATACTATTTTTTGTGGACCAATTTGTCTGTGAAATAATTATAATTTACGTGGGAGAAGCCGCGCGTAACGTCTAGTGATAATATAAAAGTTCCCTATTTATTTATGGATCTAGCAAGCCAATTTTTATCTGTTTACTTTATCTCATTTGATTTTCGCCATTTTGGCGCTGATTGCAGAAGTGCGAGGGAAATTAACTAATTGGTGCGATCCATAAATAAATATAGAACGTTTAAATACATTTTTTATTGGGGTGGAGTAGGAAAGGTATAAATAATAAAAATATATGTGCGATACTTTAACATTATATTTTATTAATTACCGTTACACAGTTACAGTCTGTCAAGAAAGAGTAGACGCTGAAATAAATTTTCCCAACATAATCACGATCAAATGGTAGTTTTTGCGCCTTGTATTTTCACAGAGAACGTTTGTACACTTCAAATAGTAACGGCAAGCGGTAGTAGTAATTTTCGGACGCCAACCAGGCTTTTCAATTTTTTTCAACCATAATTCCAGTCTTCCTTCGTCAGACGGAAACCTGTCAATTATTTTAAGAGCATAATAATATGTATTTGATAATAAAAATCGGTTATCGGAGATTTCAATACTATTATTATAGATATCGATAAGTTTTATCGACAGAAAACTTCAGCACTATTGAATTTTATTGTTTATCAAAAATCGGTAAAACAAAGGTAAATATGTGGTGAACACGGTATAATAAGATTAGTGCCACATTTTTAAGTGCATATATTATCAATAAAAGTTTAATATCGTAGAAATTTGCTGTGAAAATCACTTACTTGTGAAATGTAACCCCACATCCCTTTTTGTACCGCGTTTTACATAACATACAATCTTTCATAGTTTAATTATGAACTACCACCACTTATTTATATATTACTTAATCGCGTAAAACCTTTTAAAACATTTTAAAAACACGAAAACAATTCAAACGATTAAGCCATAGAGAAATATAATACATACAAGGTTACCAATGGTTACGTCAAATTTAGTTCTCTTCCCGAATAATGGGGGCGCTGATTCCGCTTCAAATAGGCACAAAAATCAAGTGGGTATCATCGATCCAGCGTACTAGTATAATAGAGATCAATGTTCTATATACTTACATTGTATGCACCACTATTTATTCGTTATGACGTATACTGCAAGAAACGTGCATGATTGTGCCGTGTGAACCTACTCCGTTGCGGCCGTTGTACGTACCAGGATATCGTGTGACGTATTCTGTGATCCAACGTGCAACAGCTGGTCCCGCCCACTCGCGCGGCTCCGCGGCGTCGTCTTCACTTAGCGGCGCGCTCGGGAGCGACCATAGCGCTAATTCACCGGATAAGGAACCTACCTGAAAATATAATATGATTAGTTTACAGAAGTAGATTGGTGGAAGTTTGTCCTATCATAAGCATCAACGTCAACGTGGACGTAATAATGTACGTAGACGTAGACGTAAGCTTAAACGTAAACATAACCTCGACGACCGCCAGCACAGTGAAGTTAGCAGCGAATACAACGTTCACACTCCGCTACCTTCACTGTACTCACTCACGTAGTCAGTGACGGATTAGATGCCCTAAGCAATCCAATCCGTATGTCAACTAGAATCGGTCTTTGAACCTTTATGCTTGTAGTGCCCCTTCAGACGTGATGCCCCAGGCAATTGCTTAATTTGATTAAGGGTTGATCCGTCACTCACCACTAGACACTGGCCCATGGGCTGCACGGCACCCGCACCCCCCGCGCCCCGCGCCGCGACGGCCGCCAGCGGCACCGCCCGTCCCCCGCTCACCCGCCACACGCGCGCCCAGCGGTCCGCACCACCGGTCGCAAGCACGCGTGCGCCACCTGTAAAGTGTGAAGTTAGATGCGAAGTGCAGTATGTAAAACAAAAAAATCCGTCGTGTCTTGTGTAGTAAGCAGCACAAGATAGAATGGATGGATAGATTTCTTTGTTACAGTAAGCCACCTGTAAAGTGAAGTGAAGTTGCAAAACTCAGTATATAAAACGGAGGGAATGTGTAGCATGCCGTCTACACAGCGAACACAGTGACACTAGACACGACGGAGTACAACCTGCCGTCTGCCGAGTGTAGTAGCGTACGAAAAGCGCTCCATCTGCTGAGTGAAATAAGCGTCAGTTGACAACGAAAAGGGAAGCAAACTTCAGTACGAACATACCGACATTTCCTCCCCACCGCACGGTGTGAACAGCGCCCGCGTGCGCTGGCAGCGAGCTCAGCAACTTCAGCCCGGTGCCCGCTCGCCACAGCTTCACTAGCGCGTCTCGTCCGCCACTCGCTAGTATGTACTCGCCGTCCTCGATATCGGGTGCAAAATCGCAGCTTAGGACACCTGGAAATGTTTGTGTTTATGTGATAAACATCCTTTTATTTAATATTTATAATGTTATTAAAAACTATTTAGCTTTAAATTTTGCATAAGATTCAGATAACAAGGATACGTACAAATAAACAACAGTAGCCAAATGAAAAATGCCTTTATTTTAAGTAAACCCCTTTACTAATAAAGGAGGGCGTATTTACTTAAGCAGGGTTAAAGTATTTTGTTAATACAATATTTCTCAGACCTAAGTCATGAGCGTCAGTCTGGCAGCAAATCTCTGCAGCATCTGGTGGTGGGCGACAAAGTCGCAGGTCGCCCGCGGCGCCGCCCACCGCCAGCAGCTCGCCGCCCGCCCAGCAGCAGCATGTCGCCGCTTCCGCCATGTCGCCGTACACACTGAAAATCAATTTATCTCATATTTTTATTTACATACACACACGCAGACACGTACACGCACGCACGTACGCACATAACGTACGTACGCTCACATACATCTGAATTATCGCTACTTGTATAGTACGTATGCAAACACACAAACTTATAAACACACCCTCATACTTCTGACTTATAGCTACTCGTCTCGTTCTGTTGAATCGCTATCTCGCGCATCTACACACATCTTCACACTCCACTTGTACATGGAATAAAGTAAAGTGAGACGAAGTTACGTCGCCATCAGTGTGACTAGTGAGGGGAAGTGAACTCACTGTGTGGGATCATTAGTCAGTGGGTCGATGTCCCAGACGGCGGCGGCGCCGTTATCACTGGCGAGCAGCAAGCGGCGCGGGGAGAGCCGCGCGCCCCGCACGCCGCCGCCGCCCGCCCCCTCCCCGCACACACCCTCCGCCATTAGTGTGGCGAGCTCGCAGCCACTCTGTGACAAGCCACTCGGTTACACGGTCAATCTGGCATCAGTTCATTCCATCAATCTGTGATTGACGCCAGACTGATGACCGAATGAAATTACATAATTAAAAAATGGTCACTCCATCAATCCGTGGGTTAGACGTTCAGTTTAACGTCAATTTTCACCAGATTGATGGACTGAACTGATGAGAATTGATAAACTGAGCGTGTTACCTACGTCTGTAAGGTGTAATACTAAGCATAAATCCATTGAGAACCAATTTGTGGTGGATAAACGCGGTGGTAAACGCGGTAGTAATTTAACGAGTAACACGATTTTACTTCAGTATTTAACCAGTAATGGTTTACTACAGTCTTTTTAACCAGCAAGACAGTGCACAAGGCTATGTCAAATGTCTTCCTCTGTCATAATAATTGCTTTTCCGTATTAGGACAAATCAAATTTTCGTAAGGAACATCTGAACCATAGCAAACATCGCTGACACAATTTCCTCGTCAAAAAATGTTAGCGGTTTCCTATCGCGACAACAACGACTATGATTAAACTTTACCTTCACGTCCCAAAGTCTCACGCTGGCATCCAACCCGGCGCTGAGCAGCAAGTCACCCCCTGCGCCGAAGTCCACCGCCATGGCGGGGTAAGTGTGCGCATCGAGCGAACGCACATGGACCACGCGGGATCCATCCGCGGACACCTGATATATGCGTACCCAACCATCGCTGAAAATAGGTTTAAATATATTTATTTTCTTAAAGAATATAATATCGTTTATATAAGCAGAAGGTAGAAACTTAACAAAACATAATTTACAATAGTTTAATATTTTAAATTACAATACATGGTATCAAAGTTAGAATTCCCTTCCATAGATGTTATCTTGCCCCACGTCCAATAAAACTTACCCCACAATGACCCGACCCTAACTTGCCCCACACCTTGCCTCTCTTGCCCCCAACGAGTCCTACAAACCTGCGAGCAGCGGCGCCCGTTACCGCAGCTCTCTGTTCACTAGCAATTTCCCTTATGTTCTCTCTCTAGCCCTAGTGTGTCTCCCTCTATGAGTCTAACTTGCCCCACACCTTGTCCAACTTGCTCCACACTTGCTCTCTCTTACCCCACACCGGGTCTAACCTGCACGCGGCGGCGAACAGGTCCCCCGACGCCGCTATACAGTTGACCGCAGTGCCGCAGCTCTCCGTCCACACGCAGACACTCTTTGTGTTCTCTGACCCTATGTTGTCTTCCAACTCCTCGCCTTCGAGAATCGCTGCGTCATCTACTGGGCCAATACCCTGTAGATCATTTTAACATCAGTGATAAATTGATAATAATAAAAATACGTTTATTTCTTCTGATAAAATTACATTTTATGCTATTTGTAGGAGAGTCCAAACTAAGTCAAGGTGATTAAATCAGAAAAATTTGTATGACCAACTGGTCATTCATTTTTTTTCCGTTGTATGACCGGATAAATATAGTGACGTCACTGTTGTTACAATTGAAGGTGATCGTATATTTATCGGCAGTTGAGTGTCGAACGCGCCGCATTTAGACTTCGTTGTATTAAATGATGTAAAACCTCGCACTTTCGCACCCGTCCGCATCATACACGCCGCATTTCGTGCGGTGCGTTCGGCGCGTACGATGCTGACAAATGTGCGATTACTCGTAAAATATAGGTTGTGAATTTAAAAACATTTGTATGTACACTAAAATCGTTTACCAAAGCTTGGGATTGTAAACCAAGGCTTGAGTCTCTTCTTCTTTACTTACTTCTAGATCACCAAGAGCGAAGTGGCTCATCGGGTTGCATTCAGGCTCCATTTCATCATCAATGGTGAATGAGCCCAGGGACCAGGTCCGCACCGACTTGTCGTTGGAGCCTGAAACGTTGGTGTCATGAGAATACCAGTTTGTAGTTTGATAGGACACGGATTGGATAGAATTGAACAAGGAAAGAGATTGCGTTAGTGTTGTTAATTATTATAATGCAAAGTGGTATGTGTCAATTAGAAATTTTAAATTGATCTTATTAATTATTTCCTTGATATTTTCTGCCACTTTTTGCACAAAGAAAGTGCTTCCAACTGACGACACAAAAACGAAACACAAAAAATACGTTTGATACTTAAAATTGAATACAGTTCCTTCACGGTCCCTTTAAATCGGGGCACAGAGAGAAGTTCAACTTATATCCAACAATATTGGATACTTGGATGTAAAATGCCTCACCAGTGATGATATACCGAAGATCAGCGGCCATGACCACAGCGGTGAGGTACCGCTTGTGCGCGTGTAGTACTCGCACGCAGGACGATGATTGTGGTTCCCAGATGCGCGCCGTACGGTCCTGGAAAATCGTTGTTGGTTATAAAAGAAGTCAATCAGATAACAGGCTAAATGTGGTCCGCAACTTATTCAAGCAATGTTTGTTTATTTATTGTTGTTGTTTATTGTATAGCATGTTTGGCCTAGTTAGGAGGAATGACCGGTACGTCTAGGACCATAATAATTATTGTACGAGTATCCTCAAGACAATTTTCTTCGCCTTGTGATCGTCCGTATAACAGCTACACTATCTAGAATTTTTATATCTGAATAGGGTCACCGTACACGCCACCACCGATATTGAAACCGCATTTTTGTTTTGCATTGAACTCAAAGTCATAGATTTTGAGTTCAATGCAAAACAAAAATGCTAGGCTACTGACGCTCTTCATGGGATACTTAACTTACTTAACTACATGGGATAATTAATTTTTGGTATAGGCAAAATTAACAACAACAGACGTATCATTTTCCGCCCTTTCATTCAAATTTCAATTAAGTCACTTTAAGTAGTAACTAATTTCTAACAGCATTGAAGACAATATCTACCAACACCTCACCTGCGAAGCCGACGCCAGCATATCCCTCGCCCAGTACAACGCAGTGACCGCATCAGTGTGTCCAGTCAGCACTCCGTCTGGGACCACTCGCCTCTCCCTTCCTCCTCCCAAAACAGTCCAGAGCCGAATCCGCCCGTCCCGGCCTCCAGTGGCGGCCATCTTGTGCGCTGAAGCAGCGCAAGCGAGCCCTAAGTCATGAGCACCGTCCTCCCAGATTAAAGGAGGTGGACCTGAGCTGCCTTCGATGTCGGATTTGGTGAGTGCTGGAGAGTTTAGATAACGGTATTTTAAGTTATAGTCTAGTGACGTAAGAGCATATTATATAAAATACTTAAGGCCGTCCCCCGAGCAAACAACCTTGGCCATACATTTGCCGCGTTGCCGAGAGCGCACCAAAACCATATTTTTTTTACTTAGTTCAAAATTGACCTAAAAAAAAAATTAAAACGGGGAATATGTAGTTTATGATACTGTCGATCTATTGGCGTGTGTTTCAAATAAAAGTAATTTGTAAATCCTAAGGAGATGCTGAATGTATGCTTGAATTTTAATAAATTGGTTTTACTTTGGAAGCTGATATCATGACTATAATAAAGAAAAATAGAAAATTTAAAACGGGGAAAGGAATGTCGATATACTGAAGATTATTGCTGTATTTTTATTATAACTTTGTAGCTTTCAAATTATGAGTTTATAGGGCTTGAAATACGGTAAATTACGGAATCTCCGTAAGGAACGCCCTTAAGGGGCCGGGGTACACTCGAAATTCTCATACATACGTAATACCAAAATCATTTTGTCATACGAAAATATTTAACATGTTTGAGTTATTTTTCAGCTTAAAATAGTAATTATCTAGGTTCCTGCACAAAAATTTACTTCAAAATATTTATTATTAGTCCATTGAAATGTTACATTCGCTTTGCATTTATTAGCGGACGCAATTTTATTTTTGGAATATGTTGGGAGGCTCAATAGAAGCTTAACCTCAAGTTTGTGGGGTTGTCACTCTTGTCCCCCGGCCGCCATCTTGAAAAAAGGGGTGACAACACTATTTTCGTGATATCTCAGAATCTATACGTCTTACAAAAAATTTGTAAGAACATAATTTGTTGCAAATTATTTTGCCTACAAATATGTTTATATAACTTTTTACCCTAAATTAAAAATTTAAAAAGTTATAAGCAAAAAAAGTTTTTTTTTTTAGGTTTATTATCACTTTTTAACTTTGTTTAACACATTTTACAAAAAAAATACCTTAGACCAACCTTGTAGATGATCTTTTGAGAAAAAGATCCCCCGGTCCCATGAAATTAATTTTCTGCAGAAACAAAGGAAACTGTGGAACCATGTGTGGCTGCAGAAAAGCAGGCCTGAAATGCTTTATAGTATAGTAGGCATGTGCAGACTAGTATAATAGTAGGCATACTATGATATAGTTTGCAATTTGCATATATTTATGTAGCGTAGTAGGCATACTGCAGACTGTGGCTGCAGAAAAGCAGGTCTGAAAAGCTTAACAGAATAGTAGGCATACTGTAGAGCATTTTAGGTCTGCTTTTCTGCAGGCACGCATGCCTTCACAGTTTCCTTTGCATCTGCAGAAAATTAATTTCATGAGATCGGGGGGATTGGGGGATCTTTTTCTCAAAAGATCATTAACAAGGTTGTTCTAAGGTAATTTTTTTTTTTGTAAAATGTATTAAACAAAGTTAAAGAGCGATAATAAACCTTTAAAAAAAATTATCACTTTTCTGCTTATAACTTTTTAAATTTTTAATTTAGGGTAAAAAATTATATAAACATATTTGTAGGCAAAATAATTTGCAACAAATTATGTTCTTAAAAATTTTCTGTAAGACTTATAGTTTCCGAAATATCACGAAAAGTGTTGTCACCCCTTTTTTCAAGATGGCGGCCGGGAGACAAAGGCGGCGACCCCACAAACGTGAGGTTAAGCTTCTATTGAGCCCCCCAACATATTCCGAAAATAAAATTGCGTCCTCTAATAAATGCAATATTCGGTCCTAAAATTGTAACATTTCAATGGACTATCATAATTATTAAGTATAATTTTTTTTAGTATATTTACTACTAAATATTTAAACACTAAAAAATAGAGTAAAACACTAAAAAATATATAAATAAATAGTAAATTTACTACAAAATATTTAAACTCTAAAAATATTTTTTAGTTTTTAAATATTTTGCAATAAATTTACTATAATATATTTATATATTTTTAGTGTTTTACTCTATTCTTTAGTGTTTAAATATTTAGTAGTAAATTTACTAAAAAAAAAAATACACAAAAAAAACTTTTTTAGTGTTTAAATATTTTGAAGTAAATTTTTGTGCAGGAACCTATATAATTACTATTTTAAGCTGAATTATTATTTTTAACAAAAAATTAAAACCGACTTCCAAGGTAAAACAATAATAACATCCTTATAATATGAACTAAAAACTATTAAATAATTATTCCTATCTAATAGTGCCTTTTTACGAATTCGGCTAAAACTCAACTATTTCTGTACTCAATCTTCATCATTTTGAAGTCGGTACCAGATGAATCTTCTGTTCTCTGACAGAATATTTGAAACTTTTGGAACTGGCACCGACTTCAAAATTATGAAGATTGAGTACAGAAATAGTTGAGTTTTAGCCGAATTCGTAAAAAGGCACTATTAGATAAGAATAATTATTTAATACTTTTTAGTTCATTTTATAAGGATGTTATTATTGTTTTACCTTGGAAGTCGGTTTTAATTTTTTGTTAAAAATAATAATTTCACTCTTTTTAGTTACCTAGTAAGCAAACGCGTACTATACGTAGAATAATACACGTGTATATTATTCTACGTATCTTATTACAGTCACACTTACAAAATATTATAATATCAGCTGCAGCCTGCAGATAATTTTAAACAATCATTAAAAAAAATCGAAGTGAACACGTGTGACGTGCTAAGTAGCCAGTCACCGGACTAGTTTCAATAGGCTGGCACTCGTTCGACATGTGCGACAAGCACACGCAGCGCATATAGTACCTCCGTGAGTAATTTGTATTCTGTCTATAGCACTTGCTTGACAGCCCTGGCAGATATGCGATGCGATGCGTTATTATACTATGAACGCTAAACGCAATGCAAAAGGTTGAAATTAGGTTGTTTTCCAGAATATCTCGGCGAAGTGGAACAGAATGTTACATTATCGAAGCAACTTTAACTTCTCAGGAGTAATGTCAAATGTGTGCCTTATGCTCTGGAGATAAGGTTGAATTTGGTGACATTGGTGACCCTGACGTGGTAATGATGATGATGATGATGAATGTAATTTGCATAGTAGCATATGCTTTTAGTTTTTAAAACAGCGCCTAAACTCCCAAACTTGTATCTATAAGGAATCCGGAGTTCTCTTAGTAGCTTCGGAACCATAGTATACCTCGGTGCAAAATCTTGCGTTTTGGTAGCATATGCTTAGGATGCTTCTCATAAAACCAAAATCACCATATGTTTCCATATAAATTTCGAGGAGTTCTCTCGATTACTCATGGATCCCATCATCAGGTCACCACTTTTGTGAACATGGTACCAAATTGGAGTGGAACCTAATACAACACAACAAAAATTTCGAAAATCGGTTCACAAACGGCGGAGTAATCGTTGAACATACAAAAAAAAAAAAAATCCACAGCCGAACATATAACCTCCTCGTTTTTTGGAAGTCGGTTAAAAATAACTCAAACATGTTAAATATTTTCGTATGACAAAATGATTTTGGTATTACGTATGTATGAGAATTTCGAGGGTACCCCGGCCTCTTAAGGGTCAATTCAGAACACAACGCGACGCATAGATGTCTCACGTAATTGAAATCTGTCGAATCCATACCTTAGAAATTCATCTACGCGTCGCGTTGCGGTCTGAATTGACCCTAAGCCGTATTAATTTGCAACAGTGAGACAAGTGTGACGTATCATAATGACATCCTAACGTAAAATACGTTAATGCACTGGCGCATAATATTTCGGAACGAATCACCAGCATGTCATCGATGTAGACGTCATAAGTACTGGCTAGTATTCTGGGTTAAATTTCGGAACATACCCTAAATAAGACCATAGGTAATGTGCGTAACGAGGTAGGTTATGAGTTATGACCACAGACATTCCTTATTTCTGTGGTTATGACTTATGAGTAACCTAGTACCTGTTAGGTCAATGCACTTTTTACAAAGTCACGCGAACTATTCGTAATTTTCAATTCTTTTTTAACGACTGATAAAACAAGGTCACGAGTATAATAGCAGTTCTTATAAAGTCATCGTCTCTTTTACCTTTTATAATAAAAATGTCGAAGCGAACAGCTGTTGTTTCCAACAGCAATGCATAATATAAATAATCGATTGAACCATTTCCAGCCAAATAGTAACATTAAATTGCATCTAAATTATACTTGAATATCAATGGCTATTTTTGACGTTGAAATACTACTATGACAATTTATTTTTATCCTATATATTTTACCTGACTAGAGATAAACTACGATAACATGGCGCGCCCCTCCAAATTACTGTTTCAATGTGTGTAATCACATCCTTATGAAAGAGTTTGTATGTAGTAAGTATTCAACCAATCAAAGTACTCGTAATATTTCATTTAATGTCACTTTGTTGGTCAACTAATCATAACTAGCCGACCGCGCAAGACAACGCACTTCAAACGTTTTGACAACGCACTTCAAACGTTGTGAATTTTGGAGGGGCGCGCCATGTTATCGTAGTTATCTCTACAAGGTAACCAAATGTGTTAATATTTTGGCAGAATTCTCCACAACTTGAATTTCTTTTTGACATCAGATTTGGTCACTTTCTTTCTTTAAGTAACATATTTAATGTTCCATTACTTACCATCAAAGTCGAACACCTTCAACATGACCTCCGTACAGCGGTCAACAGCAAGCGTTAGCGGTTGGCGTGGCTATAGCGGCCTTCCTTTACTAATAGAATCTGTCCCTCTCTTTCTCTAAATGTAACATATTTGCTATCTCACTCACCATCAAAGTCAAACACCTTCAACACGCCCTCCGTACAGCCCGTCAACAGCAAAGCGTTAGCGGAGAGCGTTGCCAATGCGTGAACTGCACCCTCGTGTGGTCGCACACAGCATAGTAATGCTCCGGAGCTTGTCCATACGCGCACTGCTCCGTCGTCGTGGCCCACTGTGAAATAAAATCAGAGACCCAATTCTCACCCTTTTTTATGTTGCTATCGCACAAGGATATGATCCAAGCGACATATTTTAAGACATGCGAATTATGCCCCAAGGGCCAAGGATCCAATTTCCAAATTAATAAATGCTAAATGTGTACTTCTGTCAATACTGCTTAAAAGTATTATGACTGTTTCTGCCAATCGCTATAGGATCATAATAATCACATAATAATCATATAATAATGTTATATTACGCCTCCGTGGTCTAGTGGTATTATAGAGCGCGGCTCTAGACTCTGAGGTCGTGGGTTCGATTCCCGCGTTGGAAACATGTTATTTCCAAGTTTGGTTAGGACAATGCAGGCTGATCACCTGATTGTCTGACAAGTAAGATGATCCATGCGTCGGATGGGCATGTAAAAAGTCGGTCCTGAGCCTGATCTCTCGCCGGTCGTGTCGGTCTTCCGTCCCACTGGGTTATGAGAGTAAAGGAATAGAGAGTGCTCTTGTGTACTGCGCACACACTTGGGCACTATAAAATTACTCCTGCGTAGCTGCCTGGCTTCAATGAAACCGACCACCGTCACCGAAACCAGTGTGAGAGCTATTATTAATAATCACCAATATCATATAATAATCACCAAAGTCACCAATGGTCGTATATCCTCGTTTCGAGGGCACATCTTTAACCATCTCTCCTAGCATTGAGATACTTGGCGTCAACATATCGAGCGAAGTCCCGTTCCGATATCATCTAGAGGGTAAGGCCAAATTAGCCTCGAAGAAGCTTGGTGTTCTTAACAGAGCGAGACAGTACTTCAGTCCGGACCAACGCCTACAACTCTACAAGGCACAGGTTCGGCCTCATATGGAATATTGTTCTCATCTCTGGGCAGGGGCGCCAAAATACCAACTGCTCCCTCTGGATCGTATCCAACGAAGGGCCGCTCGAATTGTTGACTGCCAGTGTTTCAAACAGCTTGGACCCCTTGGAATTACGCCGAGATGTAGCTTTACTCTGCATCCTCTATCGGTTGTATCACGGGGAGTGCTCTGAGGAGTTGTTCGGAATCATACCACCTGCAACTTTTCGCCATCGTCCCACGCGAAAAACATACCATCCTCATCACCTTGATGACTGGCAGTCTTCCACAGTGCGTTTTTCGCGTAACTTTGTGCCGCGCACTGTAAAACTCTGAAACGAACTGTCACCAGCAGTATTTCCGGACCTATACGACCTGCAAACCTTCAAGAAAAGAGCGTATTCCCTCTTAAAAGGCCGGCAACGCACCTGCAGCTCTTCTGATGTTGCAAGTGTCCATGGGCGACGGTAGTTGCTTACCATCAGGTGACCCGTTTGCTCGTTTGCCCCCTTATTTAATAAAATTAAAAAATTAAAAAACACCTGCCAGTCTCCCTCCAGCCCACACCAAGGCTCTGGCAGCAGCAGCATCAGGCGCGGCGAGCTCACGACGCTCCGTCAGCTCCCGCGCCGCCCAGATACGAGCCGCACCGTCCACGCCCGCTGACGCCAGGAGACGACCACCCTGAATAGAGAATGGTTTGTACTGCAAGCATGTGGCATCTTACGAAACTTACGATTTACATGATCTACCTTTACAATGTCATGCAAATAATATAACACAAAAGAAGAACTTGGCTCATAATATGAACGTGTCGCTTTTACAACTATAGGAATCTGTACCATTCAACCTCAAAGGCAGTAAGACGATTAGGCTCTAAAACTCGAATCGCCGAAGACGCATACGTACAATGTACGTAAATGGGTACTGGGGGTACAGTCGTATTTAAAGGTAAATAGTTCTATTCGCAGTTGCCTCTTACTCTCTCACTTGTGTCATCATTACTTCATGTCAGGAAAAATGTGCGTGTTTTAATTACGCGAAAATTGGTCCCCAAATTGCCATTATAATAGGCAATTATTTTCGCACCTACAGCTACTATATTACTTATTTATATTTTTATTATTAAGACTATGATGATTTTAAATGTTTTAGAGCATTCCAAAAAAAATGTAATACGGCAAGAACAGTTGTGCTTTGTAATCTCAATAGTATCTGAAATGACTACTTAGCATACCACTTGGTTTGGTCAGAAGATCTTTATTTAGGGCAACCATACTTCCACATGTATGACCACGCCCCCAACGTCCACACATGGTGGGCTTCGACCTCACTTAGCATACCGCTTGGTCAGATCATGCCACCATTTATATTACCATGTATATTGTATAATACCCAGTTTCCTTCACCTCACAGAATTTTGCGCACGTGACGCCATATCTATGCGCACACGACGCTTTTCCATCCGTCCATCCGGCGCCGCGCTGCCCGCGCCATAGCCGTAGTTGCTCGTCGCCGCTGCCCGCAGCGAGTAGCTCCGCCCCAGGCCACGCCCCTGCGCTGCGTCCGCGTACGTCACCCTCCCCACGTCGATTTATTCCATCACCATATTACAAATTGCCCTCACCTCCGAGAATCTCGCGCACGTAACGCCATATCTATGCGCACGCGTCGCTTTCTCATTCGTCCATACTGCGCCGCGTTGCCAACGCCATAGCCGTAGTTGCCCGTCGCCGCTGCCCGCTGTCAGTAGCCCCGCCCCCGGCCACGTCCCCGCGTCCGCTCACCTCACCTCCCTCCGTATTGCCACAAGTATGCTGTATGTTACAAGTTTTCCTCACCTCCGAGAATCTCGCGCACGTAACGCCATATCTATGCGCACGGGTCGTTTTTTCATCCGTCCATCCTGCGCCGCGTTGCCAACGCCATAGCCGTAGTTGCCCGTCGCCGCTGCCCGCAGCCAGTAACCCCGCCCCTGGCCACGCCCCCGCGTCCGCGCACGTCACCTCCCCCCGCGTCACGCGCACCACCGACACTGCAGGTTCTAGGTCATTGGCTGTGCTGATGATGCATGCAATCAAACTCATGCGAAGCGAAACTCAGGCAAATAAAACACCTACCTTCATAATAAAAATACTAAAACATTAAAGCGGCGTATAAGAGCTATTAAAGGTCCGATGTGGCAGACGAAGACAAGCAGACCTTAATATTCACTGTTTAAATAAATAATTGTTTAAAATAGTTGTGTTTAAAAAGATGTGTCAGTCTTTCTGTCTGTCTGTCTGTCTGTCTGTTACCTCTTCACGCCCAAACCGCTGAACCGATTTTGCTGGGTTTGGAGATACATGAGTCGTAGGAAAGGACATAGGATACTTTTATCCTATAAAAAATTACGGAGTTGCGGGAGGTATTAATGCACTTTCTGATATCTTTTAAGAACATACTAGCTATTTGACCGAACTTTGCTCGGTATTCGATAAAATACGAATAAAATGACATTTTCTAAAAATGATTCCTAGCTAGATCGATTTATCGCCCCCGAAACCCCCTATATACTAAATTTCATGAAAATCGTTGGAGCCGATTCCGAGATTCTAATTATATATTTATATATATACAAGAATTGCTCGTTTAAAGATATAAGATAAAATGACATTTTCTAAAAATGATTCCTAGCTAGATCGATTTATCGCCCCCGAAAACCCCTATATACTAAATTTCATGAAAATCGTTGGAGTCGATTCCGAGATTTCAATTATATATTTATATACATATACAAGAATTGCTCGTTTAAAGATATAAGATAACAGATACTTTCATGGTATAATTATTATAATATCGAACTCCATTAGCAATTCAATCGTATTGTACGTTAATGTTAAAAGCTTGCTTTCCAATAACATTCAGTAAAAAATGATCGCGCAATTAGATAACAAATCAAACCACAATATGGATATTATACTTTAGTAATCATACTAGACCGGCGTAAAAGCCTCTATCAGGTAACATGAATTAGCTAAATAATGCAGTCACATACCTAAACGTAAAAATGCTCAACTTTCAAGCTCTTTATTGAGCAAGTTTCATTTTAAAGACACGACTGATGACTGAGACTCATATAAGTTAATCTATAATATATTTTATTACTGGGGTCATGCATTAATTTATACAACAGTTATCATTTAATTTTTATTATTTTTAGTCAATACCGTGGTCCGTGAGACGAAGCATAATCCATACAAATTACAAACACATATGAAACTAAGTTTCATGTCACACTTCGGTTAATGCTTCTACTTCGGTTAATGTAACAAAACAAAGTTATAATACTAAATAGGGTGTGGGTCCCTTGTATAAATTTACTCTTTCAGTGCTGCTACTTTCACAGTGAACTCTATACAAGGGACTCATAGACACCCTAAAGTATTATCACTTAGTTTTGTTACACCTGTAATGACCTGTTTATGAGTCAAAATTAAAGATTTATGAAGCATACTTGATGCTTCTTAAATCTTAGCCTTTTTTAACCGACTTCAAAAAACGTAGTATGTATCTAATATTCCCAGAGCTACCCAGTTTTCGTATATGTTAGTCTATATCAGCATCTGAACAAATGTGCCAAATTTCAAAAGTGTATGTATGTATGTATGTATGTTTTTGTTTGTGTTCACATATATCTCCGGAAATATAAGTCCGATTTAAGTGATGCTTTTATGTTGTACTAGATATTGTTCAAGTTCAACTTAGAAAATACTAAAGTTTAATCAAATCGGTTCAATAGTTTTTGAGATAGAGAATTTTAATTCTTAATTACGTACAACAATTTTGAAGTCGGTATGTTTTTACTATTATTTTATAACTCCTAATTTCGGCATAACAATAAACCTACCTTCCATCGGTGACGCTGATATGACAGCGCGCGCCACACTGGTACACGTGGTGTATCGTGGTATTTGTGGTAATAGTATGAGTTATGACGTGGTGGTATCGATTGCAACGACCTCGTACATAGTTGAGCTCAAAAGTAATTTGAACAAACAAACTTGTCACGGAATGCTATAATTGGAACTGATAACGAATATTGATGGATAATCGATGAACATTTAGGGTTTTGTTTTTATGAAACTTGACACCAAAACAACTCGGCGTACTCTATTACGCGGTTTCAGCCACATTCCTCTAAAAACAAAATTTCAGGATGTTCACAACCTGATCATTTTGGTTATCAAATCATCGTAGCCATTGGTAAGGAGACCAGCGACTAACAAATAGCTATGGGTCCCCAATATCCATCAACTCTAGAGCCGTGGATACATGAGTATAGTAGCTGACGCAGGAACTGTACATCTAAAGAATAGCAGTATCGATGTAAACTTGATTCCAATAGCTTTGGTGGTGGGTGTTACATATAGGGCCAACCCACACGTACCACAACCACACGACAACCGCAACCACACGACAACCGCAACCACACGACAACCGCAACCACACGACAACCGCAACCACACGACAACCGCAACCACACGACAAACACGCGACGTGGTCGGGCGTATATTTCGTATTGTAAATGAACTGGACCATTCACACGTACCACATTTTGCAGTCGTTGTCGACCACTTGTAAAATACCGACCACATCGGAACCACGTCGCAACCACATCGTAACCACAACGTTGCATCGATGCAACGACACGCCGCCCGCGCTTGACGAAATTGGCTTTGACTTTTGTTTACCAATAAAGGATACCTAAATATATCCTTTAATCCCAATAAATTCTATTTCGACGATTACGCTGACATCGCCGTCGTCTTCGTCTTATCAATAATACATATAGCAAGGATAGCAACAATAAAGTGTCCTCTTCGAAATCCATGACTTTGGGCAAGACGTGTTTCCGCTATAAAAGCCGGAGTCGAACTACAATAGTTCGAATTGCACACGACGCAACCACGTCGCAACCACATCGCAACCACGTCGCAACCACTGGCCGCCGTCATTTTGTCGGTACCACAACGCAACCACAAAATGCTGCAGCGACACCATTCACACGTAACCACAACTCGACGACATTTTGTCGTTGCGACGTCGTGTGGTTGTGGTACGTGTGGGTTGGCCCTAAATGCAACATGTTTCTTTGGCGCCACGGTCTAGTGGTTTAGAAATTGGTTCTCGACTTTCTAGGTCTAGATACGAATTTCACGTTTGAACTAAAATAAATTTTGTTTGACCAATTGGATGATTGAGGTTTCAGATAAGAAATATGATCCATGCATAGGATAGCCAATAGCCATGTGGAAATTCGGCCTGCGCGCTTGATCTCTCGTCAGTATATCCTACTGGGTTATGAGATAGACAAACCGGGAATGATCTTATGTATTAAACAATTAAAACAGCCACCGACGCTGAAATCAGCATTGATCTTGGAAGCTATTATCTTGCGCTAGCTACTGATCGATGTAAATCAGTAGTTAAGTCTAATCTGCCTTCGTTTTAAGAGAAAGGACAAAGAAAGTTTAATCCTACTTCTTAAAAAGTTCTTAAAATATTAGCTGCTAATGATCTCTGCTCATTACAATTAGAAATAAGATAAACAGAGTTCAAAACAGTTGACCCTTGTAGAGTAAACACGGATAATTTGAAGATAAAGATGTTAGTTACATTACAACATTATCATTGGAGTATATCGAACGTCTAAATGTTTACAAGCAATAGTGAAATTAATATTAAATTAATATAATGAAAATAGCAGTATTGGGAGCAGGTATAAACGGCATACCCTGTGCTGTTAAGATAAAGGAGAAATATCCAGATATACATGTAGGTAAACTTATCAAAGTTTTTAAGTTTTTGTAGTGTATATTGTTCTTTATTATCGTAAATGTGCATGCTCCTTAATGATGTCTTACGCAGCGTAATACAAACTTATTGTTCAAGTACGTTGTTTTCCATATTGTAATAATTACGTGTTTTTTTGAATTAATAATAAATTGGATCTTGACCTAACCAGTCGTTTCCATTGACCATTCCCCATCTCAAAGTGGCTGACCATCGCCACACCTCATGGCGACCCATGCCAGGATAGATTGACTGGAAAATCTACCATCGCACTATCAAGATCGTGATCCTGCCATCTAAGCGACCATTGGCGTCTGAATAATATTATGGGCAAAACGCAGAGCCGAGAGCAAGTTATGATTGCCCAGACTGCTGGAGGCGACAACACCGCGAGGGCTGCAGCGGAGCACATCAACACCAACAACATCCTCCTGTCCATCATATGCGCCTGTATGCTGCTGGCTGTCCTTGTGGGGTTCTTCTGGCTGTACAAGAGGCTGCACACTGGCTGGATGCAGAGGCAGATGCGGAATGAAGCCCTGGAGCGAGTGCTGTCCCGCCTGAGCTACCGTCGGCGTCGAGAAATTCAGGAAGGTGCGCTGGACGAGTCGAAGGTTTAAAACCAATCAGGTATAAAACTGTTATGAGTATAATAGTGTTATGGATTTAATAATAATATTTTTTTTAATTATTATTATTATTGTGGGTTTTTTTTGCGCTAATATGTACACTTAAATATAATGATTAATTCATTAATTTTGTAGACAGTTAATTAAGATTATGAGTATAGAATTAGAATTATCGGGGATTTATGAACAGTTAAATTATTATAAGGATTATATTACTAAACTAGGACCTTCCAGAAGAGTAGGTAAAAACTTTGAGAGTAAGGTTTCAGAATCTAAATGTTTGTATAGAGATTTTAAAAATATTTTGAGTAATTTGCCTGAAAATATTTCTAATGAATTGTTAATTTTGTGTTGCTCTATAGAAGAATGTTATTCTAAAATATTAAGTTTTGAAAGTAGTTCTAATTTAGTACCGGAAAATAGTTTGTCAACAAAAATGACGACTGAAAAGTTTGATTTGAAAACGGCTGTTAGCCTTCTACCAAAAATGAATAATGATGAAAATGTAACTCGAGAACTAATTGACTCGATCGAATTATACG
This sequence comes from Lysandra bellargus, assembly GCA_905333045.1. Lineage (NCBI taxonomy): Eukaryota > Metazoa > Arthropoda > Insecta > Lepidoptera > Lycaenidae > Lysandra > Lysandra bellargus. Next base: position 6,329,557 of record HG995361.1, on the reverse strand, counting down.
ATTCAATGCTCAATGATAATGGCAGGCAATTATTAATTAAATTTGTTTTAAAAAATAGGTTAACTTATGGTGCAAAGATGCGTTTAGCTTCTTCATATAATTCGGTCGAATTGTTGTTAAAAGATATGCGAACATATTTACTAACTCGCAAATCCGACACCGCTCTACAGTCTTGTTTACAAAAGGCTAGGCAAGGGGAAAAGTCTGTAAAGGAGTTTGGCGAAGAAATTGAGAAATTATTTGTAGACCTAACTATTTCACAGGCAAATGGAGATGAAAATGCATACAAGGTATTGAGTCCCCTCAATGAAAAAAACGCTATTAAGTGTTTTTCGGATGGTTTGAGAAGCCAACGGTTATCGACAATCATCGCAGCTCGTAACTTAACATCTTTAAAAGATGCTATCAGAGTAGCCGAAGATGAGACAGCCTCAACTTCGGAGCTCCAATTTATGTCGTATCGCCAACCTCCTCGTTTTAATAATAGAAATCGTTTTTATTTTAGAGGTCGTGGATTTCGGCGACAGAATTATTATAATTACTTTCCAAGCAATAGTAATAATATAGACGTGGCGCGGGCGCATCGAGTTACGATGCACAAGCAAGGTATGTACGGGGTAATCGAGTGCATTTCGCAATGCATTCTAATAATAACGAGCATTTAAATAATTGTTCGACTAATGATGAGTATCAGGGTTCGAATCCCGAGCCGGTAAATGAAAATGATCCGGAAATACCGGACGAGTTTTTTCGTTCCTAAACAAGTTTTAGTTTGTGATAGTATTAATTGGGTAAATTTATGTCTTAATACGTTACAGTTAGCATTTTTAGTTGATACAGTAGCCTCATTGTCGGCTATTAAGTATGAACTATTAGATTTGACTGCTTTAGAGTTACACTATTGCGATTTGAATATTCACGGTATAGGAGGAACTTTAAAATCATTAGGTTATGTTTATTTAAATTTAAGTTATGATGGTATATGTTTTAACCATAAATTTTACGTTTTTAAAAATTTACCATGTAAGTCGATAGGTATATTAGGTCAAGATTTTATTAAACGGTTCGGTGGCGTTATAGATTATGAAATGGACACCCTGTCGCTTAAAACCGCGCAGCGTAAAGTAACTTTACCTTTGAATTATTACGATAATTATACTTTTACTGTTGAACCGCGATGTGAAGTTATCAAATATATTCCTACACGTATTAATTACGATTGTGTAGTTTACCCTAGGGAAATTAAAAAGGGTATATTTTTAGCAAGTGTAGTCGCTCGGCCGAAGAACGGTAAGATTCCTGTGCGAATATTAAATACGACTGAGGAGGAAGTTTCTTTATACTTAAATCAGCTCGAGGTGGATAAATTAGAAAATTATAATTTTTGTAAATTTGACAGGCCGAACGTTAATGTAGATAGAGTGAAAACGATATTTTCTTTACTTAACTTAGGTTCATATTTAAATAAAGAGGAGCAATTATCAATCGAACAAATTTGTGCGAAATATCCGGACATTTTCCATCTACCTGGTGACAAGCTTAGCGTTACCAACGTGTACGAGCAGTCTATTCGCTTAAAAAATAACGCTACTCCTGTCTACAAAAAACAATATAGAATTCCGTTTGCACAAAAAGACGAACTTAATAGGCAAATTGATGGTATGTTAAAAGATGGGATTATTGAAAAAACTAGTAGCGAATGGTCTAGTCCTCTTTTACTAGTGCCAAAAAAATCAGATCGTAACGGTAAACCTCAGTGGAGAGTTGTTATAGATTACAGACAATTAAACGAAAGATTGCAGGACGACAAATTTCCTCTTCCTAATATTACTGACATATTAGAGTCCTTATCGGGTGCTATTTTGTTTAGTCATTGTGATTTAAGTCAAAGTTATTACCAGTGTAATTTATCAGAGGAGTCTAGACAGTATACTGCATTTACCACAGACAAAGGTCAATACCAAATGTGTAGATTGCCCATGGGACTAAAAATTAGTCCATCTGCTTTCAGTAGGCTGATGACTGTTGCCATGTCAGGACTCAATTATGAAAAATGTATAATTTATTTAGATGATTTAATAATATTTGGCAGAAATTTAGCAGAACACAATAAAAACCTAATGTCAGTTTTCGAGCGTTTGAGAAAAGTGAATTTAAAATTAAATCCTCTTAAATGTGAATTTTTAAAGCGACAAATTCTTTACTTAGGTCATACGATATCGGCGGACGGAATTTTACCGGACCCAGAAAAAATAAGAGTCATTGAAAGTTATCCGACACCGACATGTGCTGACGATGTCAAGCGTTTTGTTGCATTTAGTAACTATTATAGAAAATTTATAAATAACTTTGCAGCGATAGTTTTACCCCTAAATAAATTATGTAGGCAAAAAGTTCAATTTCAATGGACCGCAGAATGCCAAAATGCTTTTGATACTCTGAAAAACTTGCTTTCTAGTCCCCCTGTTTTAGATTATCCAAATTTTTCAAGTAATAATAAATTTATTTTATGTACAGACAGTTCTGGTTTCGCTATAGGCAGTGTGCTCAGTAATTCAAACGATAGACCGATTGCATACGCTAGCCGATGTTTAAACAAGTCTGAGTTGAATTATGCCACGATAGAAAAAGAATTACTAGCCATTGTGTGGTCCATAAAATATTTTAGGCCGTATTTGTACGGTAAAAAATTTGTTATAAGAACAGATCACAGACCTCTCCTTTATCTCTTTAATATGACAAATCCGTCGAGTCGTTTAACTAAATTTCGACTTTTGTTAGAGGAATATGATTTTACAGTTGAAGATAACGTAGTCGCTGATGCGTTGTCTCGTGTGTCAATTACATCAGACGATTTAAAAGAAATGAATAGTAAGCTAATGTGCGTTGTTACTCGCGCTCAATCGAAGAAAATGAACAAATTACCGGATTTGACCGACACCTTATTAGATAATACTAATATTAGGTCTCAACCTAAAATTGTAGAGGTATTAAAGAAAGTTGAAATGGATGTAGAGTTAATTATATTACCAGAAAAAAGTTTACGAACAATATTTAATAATAAAGATTTAAAGATTGTCTTATCACAAAATAATAATTTTGGTTACTGTGAAAATAAAAATAATTTATATGCAAGCTCATGTTCTTTATCGGGAAACTCGCGAGACGATTTTCTGAAAGAAATGGCATCATTTTGCAATAAATTAAATATAAAAGAAATCGTTATGGTTAAAACGAATAAAAATAAAAAAGTTATAGAGATTTTATCAAAATATATTGCCAAAAATCCACATGGCTTTCCGAGAATTTGTGTAGTAAAAGACGTTCAAAGAATTTATTCTGACGAGGAAAAGAAAATAATAATGAACGATTTTCATTTATTGCCTAGTAGTGGCCACGTTGGTGTTAGAAGAATGGTAAATAATATTAAGAAATGTTATTATTGGCCATCATTAGAAAAAGACGTTAGGTGCTATATCGAGAAGTGCAATAAATGTCAGACACAAAAATATACTAAAATTCATAAGCAACCCTTATCTATAACAACCACAGCATCATCGTCATTCGAAAAAGTTTTTTTGGATATAGTTGGCCCATTAGATAGAGACGATTTAGGGTTCATATACATTTTAACACTACAGTGCGAGCTAAGTAAATATGTCGAGGCGTATCCTTTAAAAACAAAAACAACCACGGAGGTCGCTAAAACGTTTGTCGAAAATTTTATTTTAAGATATGGCATTCCGAAAGAAATAGCCAGTGACAGAGGTACTGAATTTATTTCAAAAACAATGTCAGAAATGTGTAAACTTTTAAATATAACTCAAACTATTGCAACTGCTTATCATCATCAGAGCATTGGATCTTTAGAAAACTCACACAAAGTTTTAGGTGCCTATTTACGTATACAAACCAATAATAATCCTTCTAATTGGAGTTCCTGGTTACATTATTGGTGTTTTTCATATAATACTACAGTACATTCAGAAACTAAGTATACTCCTTTTGAGTTAGTGTTTGGCCACATATGTAGATTACCGAATAACTTATGCAATGATGTTGAACCATTATATAACTTTGAAAACTATGCTTTAGAATTAAAATACAGATTACAGAAAGCACAAAAGGACGCAAGGAACAATTTAATTTTAAGTAAATATCGCAGGAAGTGTAATTATGATACATCTAATAATCCTATTTTTTATAAACCAGGCGATACATTGTTATTAAAAAATGAAACAGGTAATAAGTTGGATACTTTATATACAGGTCCATAATTATATTGTAGTGGAAGATATGTCACCTAATGTTAAAATAAGTTTAAATGGTAAACATGTTATAGTACATAAAGATAGAACTAAGTTGTATAAGAAACCATAGTTTGTAAAAAAAAAATGATTTTTTTTTTGTTTTACTAAGGGGGGTGGTGTAGTGTATATTGTTCTTTATTATCGTAAATGTGCATGCTCCTTAATGATGTCTTACGCAGCGTAATACAAACTTATTGTTCAAGTACGTTGTTTTCCATATTGTAATAATTACGTGTTTTTTTGAATTAATAATAAATTGGATCTTGACCTAACCAGTCGTTTCCATTGACCATTCCCCATCTCAAAGTGGCTGACCATCGCCACACCTCAACCAATCGGCAATTTAAGTAAGCATTTTAATAGCTAGTTAGCAAGTAAAACTAGCTGGCATATCAAACTGCTAGCCTGAGGTTGTAAATTTTGTAAATAAGCATACCAACTGCTAATACTAAGCCTTATGACGAGGGCGACTAATAGGATATATATATATATTTTTTTTTTTTGGCCGACAACGCACCTGCGTGCGTTGCCGGCCTTTTAAGAGGGAATACGCTCTTTTCTTGAAGGTTTGCAGGTCATATAGGTCCGGAAATACTGTTGCTGACAGTTCGTTCCAGAGTTTTACAGTGCACGGCAGAAAGTTACGCGAAAAACGCACTGTGGAAGACTGCCACTCATCAAGGTGATGAGGATGGTATGTTTTTCGCGTTGGACGATGGCGAAAAGTTGCAGATGGTATGGTGATATAGTGGATGATTAGATTTCAACGAACAAAAGATTGTAGTAAGTCACATTTACACAGGTAACGGTACTGTCTGAGGCTTTTACACCTAACACAACTGGAGATGGGTCTGGAGGTCTGTGGAATCCATATCTATGCGGGAAAACACCAGAAACGTTGCTCAGGTATGAGATCTTATGCTTTGCTTCATTGATGAATTGAATACGAGTATTATTATTATTGATGCGAAAGTGCGCCTAGCTGCTAAATATTTACGTCTACATTTACCTCAGTAAACTATGAGACCGTGAGAAGGAAGTTAAGTTTTACTTTTTCCCCTGGCAAAATTTACGGTTCCCGAGTAGTGAAACGATTTTCTCTGTTCTAGTTTAATATAACGTTGCAATACAAGACATAGTCCTGCCTAGGTCCCGCAAATACATTTTCCACGATACGTCTATATCCACATGATTTCAACCAATCATTTTTCACAGTAAATGGGGCGATGAGACCTACAAACTCTACCACAAGTTATGGCTGGAAGGTGGTCTAGATCTGTGTCTGATACCGCTGTACGAGGTACATGAAGATGAGGGAAGCTACAGGGTTCCGCAATGGTCGAAACTGGTGTTCGGTTTCTCAGTCATGGATGAAAAGCTGTTGAGCCACTTGAATAGGGTGTATTCTAAGAATTATCGGTAAGTGGAAGAGTTAGCTATTTTAAACAATAAAGGGAACACTAGAGCGACACGACACGCCTTAGGTTAGAACTGACATAAAATGTAAAAAGTCAGATATGAGATTTCTTCGGCGTGCTGGTAGTGCTAAAAAAGGGGTGCCACAGGCGTCGCTTTTTGTTTGCCTTCGGGCTTCGGCGTCCCTTTTTCTCCAGCGCCCTGGGCGATCGCCCAGTGTCAACCCCTTCTGACGCTGATACTATATAATACTGAGTACGGGTATTGCGCATACTTTTATGGTTAGAAAAATCGTAGCTGAACTTGAAATTTAAATCCCACCACCGTTATGAAAATGAGCTTTAATTAATCGGTAATAAGACCGTACTTACATTTTCAGGGCCGGTCACACGTACACAACCTTCGTAGTATCCCCACAGTCAATCCTGGAGTACTTCTACAAGCGGTTTAAAGATGCTGGGGGAGAATTGAAGCAAGTTACCATTTCTTCCCTGAATGATGACCAGCTGAAGGAATATGATGTGGTGATCAACTGCCTCGGGCTTGGAGCGAAGGTGGTGGTCCCTGATGACAAGGTCACGCCGATTAGGGGGCAGATTTGTAAGGTAGGATATAGCATATTATTATATTATAAGCTACTACAAAGACGCTAAACATAGATTATATCCTTTTTTAGCAGCAAGTAAAAGCTGGTTAGGCACGAAAATATATCAATATTTTTGTGCCGGAAAGCAATTTAGAATATAGCAGCAATGAAGCATCAACATATATTTTATTAACTACTAGCTGTCCCGGTGAACTTCGTGTCAATTTAAAACCTTCCCTGGACTTCTACGAATATTTTAAGACTAAAATCAGCCCAATCCGTTCAGCCATTTTCGAGATTTAACGCGACTAGCACATTTGAAAATCCATTTTTAACCGACTTCCAAAAAGGAGGAGGTTATATGTTCGTCTGTATATTTTTTTTTTTATATATTAGACTAGCTGTCCCGGTGAACTTCGTGTCACACTAAAACCTTCCCTGGACTTCTACGAATATTTTAAGACTAAAATCAGCCCAATCCGTTCAGCCGTTTTTGAGATTTAGCGCGACTAACACATTTGAAAATCTATTTTTATATATGAGAAGAAGACTAGCTGTCCCGGTGAACTTCGTGTCACTTTAAAACCTTCCCTGGACTTCTACGAATATTTTAAGGCTAAAATCAGCCCAATCCGTTCAGCCGTTTTCGAGTCATAGCGCGACTAACACATTTGAAAATCCATTTTTATATATGAGACTAGCTGTCCCGGTGAACTTCGTGTCACTTTAGAACCTTCCCTGGACTTCTACGAATATTTTAAGACTAAAATCAGCCCAATCCGTTCAGCCGTTTTCGAATTTTAGCGCGACTAACACATTTGAAAATCCATTTTTATATATAAGAAAGATATGTATAGCAAGAAAGTAATAACATATCATATACATAGTAAAACAGCAATACAGCATAGCAACTTTGATATTTGCAGGTAAAAGCACCATGGGTATATCACACAGTCTTGGACGAGGCGACGGGTCACTACATCATACCGAAGTAAGTTTTACAAGTTACACTAACTATCTTAGTTCTTACTCATGCTTTAGAACGAATAAGCTGACTTGACTGGAGAACACAAGATACATAAACCCAGAGCTGTCTCTGAGGTGTTATGATTATTGATTTATGTAATTTAGAACCTAGTTTATTGTTTTTAGATGGTATATTTGATGGTGGTTTTAATATTTAATACTTAATACTTATATTTGATGGTAGTTTTAATATTTAATACTGGCCACACTGACACCGTGCAATCCCTTCTATGATCACCTGATTTGGAGTGGGGGTTGACGGGTAAAAATTGGGTATAAATACCCCAAGAGCTTAAGTGTATGGTGTGGAATTTGACGGAGGAACAATTGTAAGAGGAAACTCTGCCCGAAAGTGTAAAAATTGCATGATAATGTATAATAAAAGTAGATATTACAAATATGGAGTTTCTTATCATAGGCATGATCCAGGGTACGGGCAGGGGGGGGGGGGGGGGCAGCTGCCTCGGTTGCTAATGCTCACGAGTTTCATACCTAAACGTGGTGTGGAGAGTTGCGGGGTGAGAGGGGAGGAATTAAATTCCTCGCTCCCTCATATTTTCTTTTTAATTTTTACCTCACCTTGAATACTATTGTGATATACATATATTTGGATTTTCTTAGTGGCCTATGGCCGCCCTCTATATAGTATATAGAATCCTGGCTACGCCTATGTAACATCAATATACTATTCTCGCCTCTTTGCCGCGTGACATCAATATTATGTTACGCTACATCAATATCTATTCTCGCCTATTTGCCTATCAATTATTAATGGTGATTGTTGACTAACCAAAGTCTTGTCTCCCCCCTTCTCAAACTCAAACTGCGTCCCTGTAACTTCTCATTCACTTCTAGTGTGAACTTCTGCGTCCTCGGTGGTACTCACCAGGTGGGCAACTTTAGCACGGCGCTGGACCCAGCTGATACGGAGTTTGTGGTGAAAGGCTGTCAGAAGACCATGCCTGGATTGAAGGTAAACTATAGTTATAATGGTTTCGGTGACGGTGGCGAGTTTCATTGATACGTTGATCATCCAGTGATTTCAACTCCTTTCATTAACATCTTCATTTTTCATACATCCGTATTACCTTCGCATTAACAGCGAGTCATTAACAATATGAATTTATTGTGTCATCAAAGAAATTGATTCATTGGTAAATGGGGGACCTTCGTGATTTGGTCGGGTTGTTTAAGTAACTAGGTATCAGCCCCCCTAGACAAGCGGCAAGCGATTATCGTAAACGCTAACGCTAACGCCACAAAATGTATGGGGTTTGACATTAGTATTCGCTAGCGAAGCGATGACTTATGTCAAATCGCATACATTTTGTAGCGTTAGCGTTTACGATAATCGCTTGCCGCTTGTCTAGGGGGGCAGAAGTGAAAAAAGAAGCCTAATATTACAAAAGTCTTTTATTAAATGCGATTACAATTATTCTACCAGCCTAAACTAATGCACCAAATCTGAGCTCACGCACGCGCACGTCTATCCCGCACCGATTCCCTATGACGCTGCCCGCCGCAACCGAAGCCCGACGACGCCTGCCTCGGCTCTCCTTACTTGATAAAAATGATTCCTTATAGATCCCCGAAACGATCAAGTGCACTTGACAAATTTACGTGCTTGACGATTTCACTTGACGAGGGACTTGACACGACTTAAAAGGTGCCGTCAAGTCCACGCGTCGCAGTCGTTTATTGTCCTGTGCCCAGGAAAGTGGCCGTCGCAAAAATTAATAATGGTTTCCAACGCAGACAAGGCATTCCTTGCTATAACTCTAGCGGTATCGATCACAGAAAAAGAGAAAAGAAAGAGGCGATGGTGTAAGGAATGGTATAAATTAATGAGATATCGATTCACGCATGAACATTTGCAAAGAACTCTTCAAGCAACGGAGCCCGACGATTATAAAAATTTTCTACGAATGGACAACGAATCTTTTCCAGCAACACTATAAATTGATGCAATAATACAGGGCGTTTTTTTTTTGGGATTTTTTCTTACCCTCGTTAACTTTTTTCTCCCATGGTTTAAGAGATTTTATGTCATAAAATAAAATGTACAGATTTTCAAGCCCTTTAATGTCTGGATGTGCTACAGCTTGGGTACGGGTTCCATACAAAAAAAATGTTTTTATTTATTTATTTATTTATTTAAATCAGGCATCTTGGCCCATATATGCCCCCTGTTCTTAGATAGGTCCTCCATCTCCCTATGAATCAAGTTTTCTGATAGTAACAACCTTAAACCACTTTCAGCATGCAGAAACAATTTACCATTGGGCCGGTTTGAGGCCGGGCAGGGACGAGGTCAGACTTGAGTTCGAACGACGCAACGGCAGATCATTCATACATAACTACGGGCATGGTAAGTTCTGTGTTGCATAGTGTAGACTGTAGACAGTTTCTAAAATTAATGGCATATCCATAATAATTATAAGCCAACCGACCTTTAAGCCTTCCGACTACTCGGTAGACCTTTAATGCTGTATTAAAACATTCTTAATATCTATATGTTTCAGGTGGCAGTGGCTTCACGTTATTCTGGGGTTGCAGTACCGACGTTTTAACGCTTATAGAAAAACATGTTTTAGGCAAGAAAGAGACAAGTAAATTATAGAAAGAGACAAACATATAGATAAACGTACAATCCAACAGATCTTCTCTAGCAACTTGGAACTCTATCTTTGCGAAATAAGGTCGAAAGTGGCATGCCCAAAAGTGTTCTTATTTTAAAAATTTTGAATAAAGAAGGCCGAACAGTATAAAATTTGTATATTTTATAACAAATCTAAGAAAATAATATATTATATATACAACAAAATATATTACCTAACAAATATATTGCTTTTCACTTCTGTATGATATCGTAGATGTCTGTCCGTCTTTGTGTCCTTATGGGTATCTGGCTTCTCACTTCATCTATCAATTGCAGGTCTGAAAGTAAACAAATGTACTGTTATAATTTATCCTCCATAACTTTAAACATTTGGATAATAATAATAATGACTATTGCAATAAAACCTGCCTTACAAAGAACTAATTGTCGAAGAATATTCTTATTTGTTAAACTAAATACTATAATTAGCCATGCTTCGGCACGAATGGGCCGGCTCGACCGGAGAAATACTACGTTCTCACAGAAAACCGGCGTGAAACAGCGTTTGCGCTGTGTTTCGTCGAGTGAGTGGGTTTACCGGAGGCCCAATCCCCTACCCTATTCCCTTCCTTACCCTCCCCTATTCCCTTCCCTTCCCATCCCTACCCTCCCCTATTACCCTATTCCCTCTTAAAAGGCCGGCAACGTACCTTCAGCTCTTCTAATGCTGCGAGTGTCCATGGGCGACGGAAGTTGCTTTCCATCAGGTGACCCGTTTGCTCGTTTGCCCCTTATTACACAAAAAAAAAAATACAAATGAAAACTTGGCTGTATGTATGTGTGTGTATGTGTGTAAACTTAAAGAATAAAACTGATGATAATTATAGTGCAAACTTAACATATTTACTTGAAGTTCAATTTTAGTTTGGAACCTTTGTAATAAAATACTGACATATTACTTACTTACATTTTAGTAAGGGGAAAGGAGGGGTAAGCATTGTCTACTATGACTAAAAGTAGTGCTATAGGTATATTTTTATTTATTTATTTAACTCTTTATTGTACAGAAGAAACAATATAAAGATACAATTAACACGGAAAGACGACATAAAGGGACTGCTTATTTCTAAAGAAAACTCTTACAGCAGCCCTACGAAGAGATACAATATAAAAGGCAGCAGATAGGATGTACACAATCAATAGTTGTTAACTAATTAAACTAAATTAACTATATTATACAACAATATATTAAATTATAAGACGTTCACTCACCTATATCAGCAATTAACATCCCCGGCTTCTCATCCAACGTCCCAGCCACTTCGCCCCAGGGGTTAACCAGGGTACTATGTCCCCAGGCCACGTACCCCGCAGTGGTGTCACGCGCGGGGCTAACTAGCCCCACCCATAGCTGGTTGTCCGTAGCCCTGGCCCGGGAAAGTAGCTCCCAGTGTTTCGGCCCGGTCGTCATATTGAACGCGCCCGGGTAGATCAGGAGGGAGCAGCCTGAAAAGTAGTAGAAAATATAAAGTAGTAAAAATACTATCATTTAATGTTTTTTCTCAGAAGTCAAAGTATTTCTATTGCGAATACGAAGAGGCAGAAACACAGACACAATTTTGGCTTTTTATTAATTAAAATATTATACCCACAGACATAGATCAAGATAGAAGCTTTCCCAAACGACGAGCATTTCAAAAGTCTGTTCTTTAGTCTGCTATCGGAAGCGGACGTCAATCGGAATTTTAAAAATGCCTAAATGCCTAAAAGTGTCGTATTGAGCTGTAGAAATACAAATAAAAACGTGGGCCTTGATAATGCACATGTTTCTTATCATCGGTACGTCACAGTAAGTACCTACGAAAAAGTGGCACGCTTGTTTTCATACAAATGGAGCGACATGCGGCATCTATCTTGATCTATGTCTGTGATTATACCATACAATAATGGAAAAGTTGGTAGAGATCAACTACGATAACATGGCGCGCCCCTCCAAATGACTGTTTCAATGTGTGTAGTCACATCCTTATTTTCATAAGGATGTGACTACACACATTTGACATTGAGTTTGTATGTAGTAAGTATTCAACCAATCACAGTAGACGTAATATTTCAGTTAATGTCACTTATTACCAAGACTTTTTGGTCAACTAATCATAACTAGCCTACCGCGCAAGACAACGCACTTCAAACGTTTTGACAACGCACTTCAAACGTTTTGAATTTTGGAGGGGCGCGCCATGTTATCGTAGTTGATCTCTACAAAGTTATTGACTAGTAGCTAATAACTAGACATCGGATTATATGCACGATCAAAGTGCCGATATATGCATGCAAATATGCACGAAAAATGGCCGAAATATGCACAAAATATGCACAGTCAAAAGTCACTTAATATCAAAATTTTATTGCTTTTTCAAGAGTTTTCCGATGGTGCCGTTAATAAAAGCGCCATTTTTTATAATTTCATCAAATCCAGGATAGTTCATTTCTTATACAGCACCAATAATAATTTTCTACCAACATTTTCCGATTATTATCTTAGTGCCCATGGAAGTTTATTAAATAGTTTACTACTTTATTCAATTTTTTTTAATAATGTTGCCAACTACAAAGAAAAATTTTGTTTCTAGAAAGATTGATCTTACCTGAATGATGATGATGAAGATTGTACCTATTGGGTGTATTACATTCTTTAAATGGGGATGGAGCCACATATTTGAAGTGTTTTGATCTATCGTACCTCTGTTTTGTGGCCTCGGTGTGTGTCATGATAGCTAGTTTGGAGACTACGAGGGCATAAAACTACCGAAATATGCACTATCAACAAAAAATTGCCAAAATATGCACTATCGCCTAAAAAGTGCCATTATATGCATTTGCATATGCAAGTATGCAAATACATATAATCCGATGTCTACTAATAACTATGTATCAACTTTTTCCTTTAAAATATCGACGCCCCCACCGAATAATCGGACAATGTGCTATTGTAGGGTTTTTGCTGTTATGCGTTTTTTGGCATCTAGAAGTCAAAATACATCATTACAATTTTTTTCAGAATTTTCCTATGGATATTTACAAAGATATAAAAAAATATGTGTTTATTCCATGACAATACTTAAAATTGTATTTTACATCAAAAACTGGGCAATAGGCTATTGCGAAAAATTGTGTCAAAACGATTTGGCGATAAACGAATATTGCATGATTATTCCGGTAAATACATTGCTGCATACTGCACACTTCCACTCCTGCACATCTCACTTTCACACTCCTTCCACTCAGGTAGCCGCTGATCACCCGCCTCAGGTTTCCCAGACACCTAACTTCAGCTAACCAAACCTTTACAGCTGGCTACCAAGCATTTTGGAAGGCCTCCTCTGTCCAGCGATACCACAACATAAATTTTCTCCTTCTCTCTCTTCTTTCTGATGTAGTTCACTAACCTATAGAGGGTGTCTTCGGGGCAGCTTTGGGGCAAAAGGCATATTGGTTAGGTTTTATTTTGGACAACTTGTAGAATCTGTGTCGGACGACTGTATATCGCGGTGATCATCTCAGTCCACTCACCTCCAGCCTCCAGCCTCCAGTCTCAGACCAGCCAGATCAGTCATTGCAGGTTTACACAGGACCCAAGAGCCAGGAATAGTCAGACTTTCTTCATTAAAAAAAAGAATGTCTGACTGTCCCTGGCTAGCTTTTTTGAATGTCTTAATACTTCAGTCGGAATTTCCAGGAATTGCTATTGTATTCTATTGTTGTCGCGATCACCGGTGCTCGCGCGTGGCCTGAAGGATTAAGTCGTCATAGACGTAAGAACGACCAGTGGTCGTTTTGGAAGTGGTAAAGTCCTTCCTAACATTCGTTAAATTATGTACAGTGCTCATATTTTTATTTTATGCTTTATGGTAACAGTTACCATCAGTTACCACCAGGGATCCGTCTTCTTGTGCAGTTTTCGGGATATATATCATAATATGTTTCGATTTTTGTAATGCACATGCGGATTTTCTCACAAACAAGGATGTATGGGCATTGGGCAGTACTTGCTACAAAATAAACTAAACGTGATCTATAAGCAGCGAGATCTATTACAAATTAACGAGAACGTATTTAGATATTTTCTTCTTTCGAAAATACTCCTAAGAAGTGCTTAAAACTGCCACGACTCACGACAGCACTTGTTACAGTTTCACGAATGCAAGGCTGCTGTCAGACAGTCAAACATTATTCATGGTATTGTCCTGCAGGTCCATGGGACCCAATTCAGTATTTAATTAGGAATGCGATTGCTAGCTACTATAAGATGTGCTGTTATAGTGTGTTGTGTGAATATTGTATTGTATTGTAAATTGAGAAGTTTTTAACATAGTTTTGATCCTGATTACATTGAACTGTAGTATGATGTAGATAGAAGTCAACGATTAAACCACCGTCATATAAGAAAGGCCTACGATGCTCTCGGAACACTGTTTAAAGCAGTTTCCTTCCATTATCATTCATTTTATTAGAACATAATATGATATTGATTATTGTGACACCAACTCAGGTGGTGATGAGGGTTATGATTAACATTTTAATTAACTGCAATGATTATAAGTACTATAAAAATGATAGAGCCAGTCTCCAGAGTGTATTTTTTCGAACCTAGAGCTGTTTGGATTGCAAGAATGTTATTTATGACATCAAATAATGAATGTATTAAAACAAAAATACATATTTTTATTTTACCTATAGTAGAAAATCATTGGAATAAACGATAATGACTATAATAATTATAAAGTGTACAATATTTTTAATCACCGAATAGTAAAGTAATAGATGTTTACCAATATTCTTATCCTAAGCAATTTCCCCGAATAATATTGCAATGAGATATTATATGTGCATTTTATTACAGTCGAAACGCAAAATTACCCGAATAATCATGCAATAGACAATAATGATCAGAGCTTGACCTACTCCAGAACGATAAGTTGCGTTTTGCTAAATTATTAAAGAAAAACCTTTGGTAGCAATTAAATATTATTGAAATAGCAAGATGGGCAAAAAAAATAGCTTTCATTTGAGATATAAAAAGTCTTTGAAGCTTATTTTTTAACGAAGTTTACAAAAATCAGTTTTTTGGCTCTCCTGAACATTTTAATTTTTTCGATTGTCCGATTATTCAGTGGGGGCGTCGATATCTTGTCACATCTTTATGTTGTTTAGCAGCTGTATAACTAAATTAACATAATCTTATGTAACCACGTTTCAATCATGCTTTGCGAGCACACTTTAGTAGTTAACACAATTAAGACATGCAAAAACGTAATATCACCTTGGTTAGTCATAATCTGTGCAAGCTCAGGAAACCTCAAGTCGTAACATATGCCCAGACCAATTTTGACACCTTGGTACTCAAACACTGATATCTGATTCCCTGGTTTTAAAACATCAGACTCCTTGAATGTTATTTTGTTGGGAATGTCAATGTCGAATAAATGCATCTGTAAACAGAAAGTAAGTAATATTATATTACCTGAGACTTTAGTACTATCAATTGTAGTTGATTCATAGGCAGATGGTGGACCTATTTAATGTGGTCATGTTATGTCAAACGCAGCCGAGAGATCACCATTAATATTAAAAAGACATAATCCGACCAAATGACGTATCCACATTAACTGCCTATCTTTTTTTCTCTTTATATTTTATTCTCTGCTGTCATGGTACATACGAACAGCAATACAATTACTGCGCGGGAACCGTACAGCGACGATAAAATCTATTCTTAGTTTATTCCCAGGACTAAACAACTCAGAAACACTTTTTTTCTCTTCAACTTACCTTCCTATACTGCGCCAGCAGTTTTCCGCTACCGTCCCAAACGGTGCAAGTGTTGTACAGCTGATCACCGCACCTCTCCGGCACCGTGCCTCCAATAACACATATTCCTGCCTCCGCAGCAGCTTTGGACAGAGCTTTACAAGTCTCACCGGATGGCACCTCCTCAGCATACTGCTCAAAGAACTCTGGAAGACGTCATTAAATGAAACTAAATGACGCCCGCAACTCCTTGCGCCAAAGGTCGTTTATCGCGCGGGATCCGTACATTTTTCTGGGTTAAAAAGTATTCTATGTCCTTTCCCGGGACTCAAAGTATCTCCATGCAACAGCAAAATCGGTTTAGCGGTTTGTGAGTGAAAAAGTAACAGCCAGACAGACTCACTTTCGCATTTATAATATTAGTACAGAAGTATAAATATTTCAGAATTTTCAGTAATTTAAATTGGAACACAGTTTTCAATTCTAAATATTGTTAGATGAAATTTTTTCTTATTATCTTATGTTTTTAAACATTGTATTTTATGGGATCTGAAAAATCGACATGTAGAAATGTGTAACCTGCAGACTAATAGTAAGTACAAGACTTTTTTATCCATCCCATGATGATATCATTCATTTAAAAAAAACAAGTTTAGGCAGGATGCTTAGAAGGAAGTTACATGAAAGATTCAAGGGACTAAATAATAGGTGTTCAGAATGCCAAAACTCAAAATTCCTATAAATAAGAAAATTCTGAAACTTACTCGTGCCATAAGGTGAGTTGAAGCATTCCGGCAAGGCCACTAACTGTGCGCCTTTCGCTTTGGCCTGGTGTATCTCATGGACTGCGGCTGCGACATTCTTGGCCTTATCAGCACCAACAGACAACTGTACTAGTGCTATCTTCATTACTGAAATGGATAATTCATCATAATTAAGGTGTACCTAAATTAAGGATGAAAGAGAAAAGTAGTTGTAGGACTTACTTAGTACAAATTATACTTTCATTTGAGTAAGTTATGTGCCAAAGAAAAATCTTTATTTAGTTAAAGAAAGGCTTCACACAAACAGGAAAATTTGGTTTAATTTATACTCTCAGTCATGGAGTAAAGACAGTTAAAATAAAAATTAGCAACTTCAAACTTACCGATTTTGTTAACTAAGCGCTATTACAACATATTATAGCAAATAGATGTATGTATTATTATCATTTATCACTCTAGTTTACTGATAAGAACGAAGTTGCCGCCTTTTATTATATTTGTTTTAAATGTTTATTGAGATATCAGCAGTCGAGGTCTCAGTTCATGTAAAGCGAGTAGGGACATTTATGCATATTGTATTTGAGTTTTAAACGTTTCTAGAAACTTGTAAAATAGCTAAATTTGAAATATCATACAATACCATTCGAATAATGTAAAGGTCTCTTTTGAAATCTTGGGTGCACCGCATCACTTTCACACATTCTATTTATTTTAATTATTATCAGTAAAGATTACCTCTTTTTATCATATTTGTTGATGTTTACGAGAATAAAATAATATTTATAGGCAAATTTTGCGACCAAACTCAAAAATAAAATGACAGAACTCGGAACGAAGCAGCTGACCGCCGCGCTGACCGCTGACGCCTGACTTTGACAACGACATTACTATCAGTTAAGTGTCAAACGCCTTGATTTTTTTAGAGTGCGTTGCACCAACCACGGAATATATATGCATCCTCTATCAGTTATATCACGGAGAGTGCTCTGAGGACCATCCCATCACCTTGTGGCGGTTTTCCACGGTGCATTTTTCGTGTAATTTTCTTCCGCGCGCTGCAAAACTGTGGAACGAACTATCGCCAGAAGCATTTTAAGAAGAAGGCATATTCCCACGCATCTGCAGCTCTTCTGACGTTACGAATGCCCATGGGAGACGGTTGTTGCTTTCCATCAGGTGACCCGTTTGCCCCGTTATTTTATACTAAATGTTCCGCGCGGCTTCGCCCGCGTAATTTTAGAATGTCACGGAAGCCGTACATTTTTCCGCAAAAAAGAAACTTTTCTCCTTTTACGTGGTCTATTCTTCATGTGTGCCAAATAACATAAAATCGCTCCAGTGGTTCGTGAGATAAGCCCTATAAAATAATTTCCCCCGTTTTTTCACATTTTCCTCTATTTTTTCGCTCCTATTAGGTTTAGCGTGATAAAGTATAGCCTATAGCCTTTCTCAATAAATGGGCTATCTAACGCTGAAAGAATTTTTCAAATCGGACTAGTAGTTCCTGAGATAAGCGCGTTCAAATAATTCCCTCCCGTTTTTTACACAATTTCAACTATTTCTTCGCTCCTATTAGTTGTAGAGTAGAAAAATATTTCTTTTTTCTTCGTTCCTATTAGTTGTATAGTAGAAAAATATAGCCTATAGCCTTTCTCGATAAATGAACTATCTAACACTGACAGAATTTTTCAAATCGGACCAGTAGTTCCTGAGATTAGCGCGTTCAAATAAGCCCTTTCAAATATATTTCATTTTCCGAAAAAATACATGCATACATGCATACATGCATACATGCATACATGCATACATGCATACATGCATACATGCATACATGCATACATGCATACATGCATACATGCATACATGCATACATGCATACATGCATACATGCATACATGCATACATGCATACATGCATACATGCATACATGCATACATGCATACATGCATACACGCACACACACGCACACACACACACACACACACACACACACACACACACACACACACACACACACACACACACACACACACACACACACACACACACACACACACACACACACACACACACACACACACACACACACACACACACACACACACACACACACACACACACACACACACACACACACACACACACACACACACACACACATACACACATACACACATACACACATACATACATACATACATACATACATACATACATACATACATACATACATACACACTCTGAGCATAGGATGTTATGTGAGAGACACTTCAAAGAGACAGACTTCATTGATCTTAGTAAAAAGCTCATATCAAGGACAGCTATCCCATGTGACGTAAGTGACATTTTATTTCATCTGTTTTAAACATCATTCAAAACTACTGGTATGTGGTGGCTTTCAAAACTAATGCCACCATTTTATAAAGTGTCATGTACATGTGATACAATTAATTAAACAATTTATTTTGTAAATTACAAATATCTACACAGTAAATAGAAAGTCAATTATTTAATATATTGTATCCTTCAATTAAGCCTTGCAATAACAATAACGTAGCACCTCCAACCTGGATATTGCAGACACAATATATTTTCAAATTGTTATGTGGCAGCCGGCTGCCGCTTGTGGATTGATGGGTTACATCTTCTTAGCCAATTCATGTTTTTTTTTTCTATTTGTGTATCTTGTCATTTTGTCTGTCTACTTATCCATTGAAAATAAGTGTCGGTCACACACTATTAATTTATGTTTTTTTTAAGTATTTAATTTGTCTCTTGCAGTCTAAATATGAGTTGCCTGTGTGTCAACCTGGACCTTCTCAAACTCGAGAACCCCTTGGAGAGAAGAGCTTCAATCTTATTGAAATCAGGTTCAGCCCACAATATACTACTACAAAACCAACAGAAAGGGAGATAGATTTATCTAAAAAATGCAGCAAATATATGGGAAAAATATGTCTGCTGCAAAATCGTCTGAAGAAAATGAAATTAAAAATAAATATTTTAAAAGAAATTGAGGCAGACAATTCAGTAAAAAAATTGTCAAAAAAAATAAGTCCAGCATTTGCAATACTTTTACAAGGACAAATAAAAAACTAAATGCCATCTAAAAGGGAGAAGGTGGTCAAAAGAAGAGAAGATCCCTTCTTCCCTTAAGATCCCCAACATGCTACCGCCTGCTCAGGAGGCTATTTACCTTGCCTGCACCAAGCACATTGAAAAATCTTTTAAATAAAATCCCTTTTGGTGTAGGACATAATGAACAGGTGTTCAAAATCCTGAAAGAGTTTGTTAAAACTCAAAAGAATAGTGATAATGAATATGTATTAATGTTTGATGAAATATCAATAAAAAAACATTTAAATTATGACTGCAAAGCGAACTCGATAGAGGGTTTTCAAGATCATGGTGTGCAGGGGAGGTCAGGGCTAATTGATAGCTATGCCCTGGTTTTTATGATAGCAGGAATAAGAAAAAAGATTAAGCAGCCTCTAGCCCATTATTTTTCTAGTGGTTTTGTTACAGCAGATAGATTAGCTGTTATAATTAAAGAGGTAACTAAAGGTTATATTATTGTATGGTATTATTAATTATAATGTATTGATTATAATTTATCACACTTATATTTATTAATTACTAGAGATCGCCCAATGGTCGAAATTTGGCTTGTCACTCAAAAATCTGTCATTTTTCCTAGTGTGTGTGTTGTAGTGTGTGTAATGTTTTATTTGTTAAAAAAATGTATGATAAAAACATAATTTCAAAATAATATAAGCTGGATGCACTCCTTCACCATATAAACTAACTATGCAAAATTTCATTCACCTACCCATTTTTCATCAAAGGGATACAAAGTTTTTCTCTCGCGTATTAATATATATACTTATTACATTATTATGTTATGTATTGCCTAATATCGAATTTATATTATTTCAGGTACTACATCAGTGTCATGAAGCCGGTGTAAATATTTCAGCTACAGTATGTGACATGGATGGTGTCAACAGGAGAGCACTTTCAATCTTGGGGGCATCTATGGAACATCCTTATATAACTTTACAAAATAAAGAAATTGTGTCAATTTATGACACACCACATATCGAATGCAGTACAGACATAAACTCCAGCCTACAGACAGGAAGAGGTAAGTTAGGGCATTATTCTACACATCAATATTGCGTAGTTTTAATTTTAAAAATTTAAATTCAATATGGTTTTAAGGAAGCTAATATTTTCACATAATTTTTTATACTAGAGATCGCCCAATGGTCGAAATTCGACTCAGATATAAATTATAAGTTTCCAACGCTTTTCTATTGATATTCTATTGTCAAAAATTTACTTTATTATTTTTTAGACATAATTCCTGCGACAGTCTCAGATTAATAAAGTCAAATGATGACAGACTGGCCGTGCAGTAATAATTGTCTAACAGTATTTAAGACAAAGGTAATATACCTATAAGTATATTAACTTTATGATTTAAGATTTAATAAAAAAAACTAAATCTATTTTCAGTTTGACAACAACCTTCAACTATAAATCTAGACAATTCGTACGTAAAGGCTTGTCCCTAGTGTGTACGTTGTAGTGTGTGCAATGTTATATTTGTTAAAAAATGTATGTTAAAAGCATAAATCCAAAATAATATTAGCTCGATGCACTCCTTCACCATATAAACTATAACTGTGCGAAATGTCATGCACCTATGTTTCCCCATTTTTCATAAAAAAGGGTTACAAAGTTTTTCACTACGTATTAATAATATGATTTTCTTGTTTTGCTAATAATTTCTTATTTACAGGGATTGCTAAATGGGAGCACATAAAACAATTCTATGAAATGGACTCTAAGAACCCAAATTTTGTTTTTGCACCCTGCCTTAGAAAAGACCATTTGGACCCCAATACGAAGCAAAAAATGAAAGTAGTAGTAGTAGTAGATCACAGAAATGATTATAACTTTCTAAAGGATTTTGTAAATTATATTCAAAATCTTGAAATAAATCATTTGACATATTAAAGAACTTATCCCAGTTAGCTTTTTTGAATAAATACTTTTTTGTGTTATTGTTTGGTCTACTTACTGTAGTAGCACAACCTGCATTTAAAATACATAAATTATATTCATCTATAACTTCATACAAGTCTCGTCCTCTTGTATTATTTATTGTACAACCAAAAGCTATGTGATGGGCGTTACAATCACCCGATATGATAATAGGTTTAGGAAGATTGTTAATTATTGTTTTATAATTTTGTTATATTAATTTTGTTTCTAGGTGGACTGTAAATGCAAAGGATTGTAATGGAACCTATACCTGTTTCTATGGTTATAGCAATACAGACTGTATATCTTGATAATTTGGAGTCGGATGCTGCACATACTTTATAGAATTCCTAATAATTATTGCCACTCCTCAGTGTTCATTTGAAGCATTTTTAAAAATGAAATTATACCCAGGGAAATGAATCCGAGGACTTGAAGTTTTCAGCCATGTTTCATTTAATAAAGCTATATCTATTTCTTTATCTATTAAGAGTGATTGAAGTAAATGTTTTTTATTATTTAAACTCTGGATGTTATGCTGTACAATATTAATACTATCCATTACTTATTAAAGTTTTTAATGAATGTTTGTTTAATATGTGTTGTAGTATTAATCTCATTAGAATTTCCTATACTTACAAAGTGCTTATTATGGCTTCTAAAATTTTTTGATTATTAATAATCTCCTGGGCTGATATCTTTTCTGGTACAATTTTAACATTTTGAGGTTTAGTTTTTGTCAGAGGTGGGAAAGATGTTAAATTATTTGTTATGTCTGCATAAGTAGAATTATTATTTCTCAAAGATATGTTTTTCTTAATATTAGAAGCCTTAATTGGGCACTCCTTAGAAATAGCTAGATGATTACCTCCACAGTTTTTACATTTTAAAACTTCTGATGCACATTCTTTATAGGAATGATTCTCTGCACATTTAGAACATGCTTGTTCATTAAAACAATATTTTGCAGAGTGATTGAAAAGTAAGCATTTAAAACATTGTAGAACTGGAGGTATATAATTATGAACCTTATATCTCCATCCATCTAAGAAATAGGCTACTTGACATATATTTAATTTCATTGAAAAAATGCATATTTCTAGTAGAACTTGGCCTAGGAAACTGTATTTCACCCTTATCGTGAAATAAAAGCTTATGATTGATAAATAAAGTCGATTTGAAAATATGACTTTATGAAAATAGGAATTGTACTGACGAAAACGCTTTTGCGGTACTTCCGATCTGGATGTGACGTCATCCCATTTGTAATTTAATATCTTTTATTTATCGCGCTCGTTATATGTAAGTTTATTTGTACATAAATAATATGAATAAGCCTAGAAAGATTTATAAAATGTATTTTCTTGAATAATTCAAATAAAACATCAGTTTTATATATTATCTCCATTCATTGTAGTTAGGAAATGAAATGGCCAAAACTTTTCTACAAAAGTGTTCAACATTAGAAATGATTTCTAAATTATTTTTCAATTTTTTAAGCACTGTTAGACTCGTACATTTAGCACATAAAACTTTTTTTCAATAAAGAAAGTATAAAATACAAAAAACATGACGTCACACTATGGCGGTACAATGGCGGACAGTGTTTTCGGCGCCATATAAAAGGCATATTTTTCGATCAACATTTTTATGGGTTTCTACTGTTTAAAATATTAAAATATTAGTTTTTTTAGTAAAAATGAATGATTAGGAACCGATTAGAATGAAGAAAAAAAATAGGTCAAGTAGCCTATTGCATTGTGGTTATACAGTGCCAGAAAAGGTAACAGTAGGTTTTTAACGGTACAGTAGTATTTAACGGAACAAGTGTATTATTTTCTTTTTTCATAAATCTACTTATACCAGTTATGTCAATATCGCTACTTATTTTTTCAAATAAATCCGTATTACTAATTTCCTTAGGAATGTACCTAACTACCCCAACCCTTTCCACAGAGGCTGCTGGGATATATGCTCTTAGATTGTTTTCTTGAATAAATGATGCATTGAGGAAATCATTAGCCAATGCCGCTTGTTTGAAAGTTATTTTTATTTTGCGGGCGCTTATTCTAGCTCTTTCATAAACTCCTTTTGCGTTTTTGAAAATTTTCGAAAGGCTAAGGGGGTTCATGTTTCCTATTTTTGTATCATTACAATGTTCGACGAAGACAATAAATTCTCCGCTGCAATTATTGTCAGGATATTTTCTAGAATACGAAGGCTTACTAAAGGGTTTGTACTTATCGCCTGAGATATCATCTATTTTCCTTTTCGTCGATGACGAAGATTTATAGTTCGCTCTCGTCCTGCATATACTATATAAAAGTACTTTTAAAGTATTTTTAATGTATAAAAACTAATAAAGACAATTTTTCAAGCTAGCCACACACGTCTTTTACTTTAGTCTATACAAAAGAAGAAGGCTAAAAAATAATAAATAAAAAATGTTAGAGAATCACGCTACACTTCAAGTACACTTCATAGTTTATTTACAAAATATCACGTTTTATGTGATTTAGATCTAGTTTGCGTGTTTTATGATGATTCTAGATATATATTTGTGTGTTTGAAAGCATGAACAAGTTGTAAACTGTAATAGTTTACATAAAAATTCCAGTTCAAAGTTCAGTTTTCGGAACTACAAAAATGGCGAAATTTTGACTCATATGTGTAATTTTCAAAGTGTTGTTTATGAGTGATTTATTATTATAAATAGTGCCTTATTTATTCGGCAAGTCAATTAGGTAAGTAAGTTTTTATAAAAGTAAACAAAATAGAAATTGGTTCACTAATTTTATTGAAAATAATAAGTCTTCTTCAGGAAGGTATGTTCTTCCCTGGATGTCTGTCTTCAAAAGCCTGTGGAATAAAAACAAAACACATTTTAGCACAATAAAAACAGTCATAAAATCAATTATGTATCTAGTTCTAGTAAAATAATACAGTTTAGGCTGATGCCTAAAAATATTTTTATATTTTAGCTAAATACTAAGTTACGTCGCGCGAACCGTTGGTCGCCGCGAAATCTTCGCAAACGACGGGGTAGCGGGGTACGCCGGGTATGCTACCGAGAGGTTAATTAATTTTTTATTAATTATTAAGAGGCCGGGTGCCATCGAAATTCTCATACATACGTAATACCAAAATCATTTTCTCATACGAAAATAATTAACATGTTGGAGTTATTTTTCAGCTTAAAATTGTAATTACCTAGGTTCCTGCGTAAAAATTTACTACAAAATATAACACTAAAATATTTTTCAGTACTTTTTACTCTTAAAAATATTTTTAGTATCTAAATATTTTGTAATTACTATTACTATTATTTTTTTTACTATCTATTTATACATTTTTTAGTGTTTTACTATATTTTTAGTGTTCAAATATTTAGTAGTAAATTTACCTTAAATAATTATTTTAATTAATTTTTTATTAATTATTAAGAGGCCGGGTGCCATCGAAATTCTCATACATACGTAATACCAAAATCATTTTCTCATACGAAAATAATTAACATGTTGGAGTTATTTTTCAGCTTAAAATTGTAATTACCTAGGTTCCTGCGTAAAAATTTACTACAAAATATAACACTAAAATATTTTTCAGTACTTTTTACTCTTAAAAATATTTTTAGTATCTAAATATTTTGTAATTACTATTACTATTATTTTTTTTACTATCTATTTATACATTTTTTAGTGTTTTACTATATTTTTAGTGTTCAAATATTTAGTAGTAAATTTACCTTAAATAATTATTTTAATTAATTTTTTATTAATTATTAAGAGGCCGGGTGCCATCGAAATTCTCATACATACGTAATACCAAAATCATTTTCTCATACGAAAATAATTAACATGTTGGAGTTATTTTTCAGCTTAAAATTGTAATTACCTAGGTTCCTGCGTAAAAATTTACTACAAAATATAACACTAAAATATTTTTAGTATCTAAATATTTTGTAATTACTATTACTATTATTTTTTTTACTATCTATTTATACATTTTTTAGTGTTTTACTATATTTTTAGTGTTCAAATATTTAGTAGTAAATTTACCTTAAATAATTATTTTAATTAATTTTTTATTAATTATTAAGAGGCCGGGTGCCATCGAAATTCTCATACATACGTAATACCAAAATCATTTTCTCATACGAAAATAATTAACATGTTGGAGTTATTTTTCAGCTTAAAATTGTAATTACCTAGGTTCCTGCGTAAAAATTTACTACAAAATATAACACTAAAATATTTTTAGTATCTAAATATTTTGTAATTACTATTACTATTATTTTTTTTTACTATCTATTTATACATTTTTTAGTGTTTTACTATATTTTTAAGTGTTTAAATAATTTTGTAGTAAATTTTTATGTCCTTCTACTTTATATACGATGCTTTATTTTTTCAGAGTTATAATGGACGCTACCCCAAGCACGAGCACGCCTTTCGTCATCGTGAAGCAGGTGATCTCTACGCCGCAGGGAACCCGGCTCACCGAAGAAGGTGTGGTGATGCAAAGAACTGCATCAGGGCGCCTAATCGTACGTTATAAATAACACATTTTGAACATTTGTCCCTCAGCATAGGCTACATTTTTAAAACATAAGAAGTAATCATGATGATCACGGCCTTTTATAGGTTAACATTCAAGTATGTAAATATATTTTACAGGAATATCGCCCTGACCACATCAGCGTCTCAGACGACATAGAGCTGATTGACGCAATGCAGGAGGAGCCTTCGGAGGAACCCGTCAGTTATCGCCCTGACGACATCAGCGCCTTAGACGCTAATGTAGTCCGGGTGCTTTACGAAATGCAGGGGGAGCCTTCGGAGGAACCCGTGAGCATGTTTCTTTCATTACTAAATTGACTAATCTTATTGTCTTTATTTCGCATGATTGGGGATGTGGGTTACATTCAAGTATGTAAATGTATTTTACAGAGTTATCGCCTTGAACAGTTCACCGTCTCGGACGACTTGATGTTGTTTGACGAAATTCAGGAGGAGCCGTTCGTGGAACCTGTGAGCATGTTTCTTTCATTACTAAATTGACTAATCGTATTGTCTTTATTTCGCATGATTGGGGATGTGGGTTAATCCATACTAATATTATAAAATATCTCATTCCTACCAAAAAAAATTATGTAGTAGGAATGAAAATCAGCAATCATTTGAGTTGTGGGTTTAAGTTGTTATAAATGATTGTTAAGCAATTAACCGTTTTATGGGTGCTTTGGGATAATCTGGTTGCATGTTTTGCTAGGATGACGACGAGTCACTTGCTGCGGCTTTTGCGGATTCGGGCAGTGAGGCGGAGGATGAGGAGGAGGAGGAGGATATGCCCGAGGAGTTTGAGGACGCAGAATCCGTCCAATCAAATACAATATTTGATTGGACGGATGATTATTCCTTATTTAGGGGCACT
This sequence comes from Lysandra bellargus, assembly GCA_905333045.1. NCBI lineage: Eukaryota > Metazoa > Arthropoda > Insecta > Lepidoptera > Lycaenidae > Lysandra > Lysandra bellargus. Next base: position 6,302,563 of record HG995361.1, on the reverse strand, counting down.
CAAGAGGAGTTCCATGAGAGTGCTGGTCCCAAAATTGAGGGAACACGCCCTATAGAGCTGTTCACTAAATTATTTGACGAGCCTCTCATGGAACTCATCAAGGAGGAGACCAATAAGTTCGCCGAAAATAGTATTTCGGCTTATTTTGAGACAGCGGCAGATTTACCGCCGAAAAGCCGGCTACATCAGTGGTCCGAGACCACGGTAGCCGAGCTCTATAGATTAATCGCGGTAATGATAATGATGGGCATGTGTGTACGGGGTCGAGTAGACGAATACTGGAGCGCCGGAACCCTGGGCATGCCCGGATTCCGGACCATGATGAGAAAGGACCGCTTTCTGCTCCTGATGCGGTTCCTACATTTTGTAGACAACGACAGCATAAGCTGCCGTGGTCCCGAGCGCAAGATCGCAAAAATTAAGCCGGTTTTGGACCATTTAAACGTCGCGTTTAAAGCCGCTTACACGCCTCGCCGAGAAGTCAGCATAGACGAATCGTTGCTGCTTTGGAAGGGTCGCCTTAGTTGGGTCCAATGCATTCGCACCAAAGCAGCACGATTCGGCATTAAAAGCTACGAACTGTGCGAGGCGGTAACCGGATACGTATTAAATATGATTATATATACCGGGAAGGGTACGCTATCTACCACTGTTGACCATGGTTTCAGGTCATCAACTGCCAAAATAGTTCTTGAACTTTTCAAGGACTATCTTGGCAAGGGCCATAAGCTATTTATGGACAATTTTTATAATTCTATTACTTTAGCTAGATTTTTGAAATCCCAGAGGACCGACGTGGTCGGAACTTTGAACCGCCGGCGTGTCGACTGTCCTCGGGAAATCAAAGCCTTGCAAGAAAAACGGTTGCAAAGAGGCACTGTGGTAAGCCGACACTGTGGTGACGTTTCCGTTGTCGCGTGGAAAGACGTAAGGCTTGTTACCACAGTGTCGACATGCCACAACGCTAATATGGCTCCTGGCCGGCGAGCAGGTCGGAACGTCGACAAACCGGAGGTTATTCACGAGTACAACCGGTACATGGGCGGTGTTGACCTCAAGGACCAGAAACTGTCCATGTATTTATTAGAAAGAAAACGTGGGATGAAATGGTACATAAAAGTCTTTCGCCGGCTTATTAATATATCCGTTCTAAATTCTTATATTATATATTGCTCCAACATTGGCCAAAACAAAAAAATGACGCACAGGCAGTTTCGGTATAAGCTGGTAGAAGAGCTTTGTGCTCAGTTTGGGGAAAACTCGGTGAGTCGAGCAGGGCCTCGCCGTGCACAGCCCTGTGAGCGACTCGACAGATCGGTTGACCACTTTCCTGAGCAGAAAGCAGCTTCTAGAACATCTAGTACGCAGATTCGTTATCAACGAGGTCGTTGCGCTCGTTGCTCATCTAAAAACTTGAGAAAAGATTGTAATTCAATGTGTAGCCACTGCAAAGTTTTTCTCTGTCTTGGTAAATGTTGGAAAGAATTCCATACTTTAGACACCCTTTAATCTATTTTATTTATTATGTAGGTATTTCATATTATTATATATTATGTATATTTTTTTTATAAAATAAGGGGTGTCAAACGAGCAAACGGGAAAGCAACTACCGACGCCCATGGACACTCGCAACATCAGAAAAGCCACGCGAAGTTAGTAGTTACGCGAAAAACGCACGGTGGACCAAGGTGATGCTATGTAATATTCCACGTTTTTTATTTATATATTCAATTATTTATTACAGTGTTTCTGATTCTTGCGATCAACACCACCAATTGTAATTTTCCATCTTTTTAGTAATTTTGAATAAAAATATATTTTATTTATTGCCTCGGGAGCAGTCATTGTAATTTTCCATCTTTTTAGTAAAAGTGCGAGTTTCGCACCCGAACCGGACTTCGGGATAAGTAATTGTAATTTTTTATCTTTTTAGTAAAAGTGCGAGTTTCGTACCCGAACCGGACCTCGGGATCAGTAATTGTAATTTTCTATCTTTTTAGTAAAAGTGCGAGTTTCGTACCCGAACCGGTGGTCGTATTAGTTTCTTCGTTCTTTTTACCACGATTTTAATATATTTTATTTATTGCCTCGGGACCAGTAATTGTAATTTTTCATATTTTTTGTAAAAGTTCGAGTTTCGTACGCACATGCCCGTTACTATAGCTAAATTAATAATAGGCGAACTTGTTGTGTTTCACATTTAATAAGCAGCGGGGCTAAAATGGTCGCTTTGTAGAATCATGATATGAATCATAATAAAATGCAACTCTGCTTGCAATTAATTTCTGTATTTTTGTACTGATTTGACATATTTTGTTAGTTTGACAGTTTTGACAATTCATTTGCTACATTGATTGAGAGGAATTGCTAATTTTAGCCCCGCAGAGCTTGTTTCTATTTGTATCATTTATTTATATCACGTCCTCGAGTATCGAACATGTCTCACTCTCAGTCATGCTGTATTTTGTGAACTTTTCCTTTTTTTTTTTTCTTTTTTTTCTTTGCAGATATGGCGAGTCGTGGTGCCGCCTGGTTGACATGGCGAGTCGTGGTGCCGCCTGGTTGACCTGGCGAGACGATGCATCCTGTGCGACAAGATCGACAAGAGAGATCGTTGAATTTGGTAATATTTTGTTTATATTTAATTATGTCTTATTAATATAAACATGAATTCACAAATAATTTGATAAAATATTTTTATTTGTTGTCACAATTATTTATAAGATTTAACAATACAATGAATATATTACTATATGACATATCACTTTTCAGATCTCAAGATTAGAAAGAGTTTGTGCTGCTTGCTGGAGGTCAGCTGAAAGAGAAGTGCGACGTCATGATGAACAAGACTCAAGTGAATCTATTTAAATGTTTGTGTGATCATGTTCACATTTTGAAAAATGCAGCCCTTTGTGTTTCTGCCCATTTGTTTCTTTTCTTTAGAACTATGTATTCTTTTTCAAATATATCCCACATTATGCTGCTATACTGCAAAATGTGAATTACTGAATTAGGCACTTGTATGTATTAATTCACAGACTATTAAAGGCTTCATTAACATGTTATATTATGTAATTAATTATTATTGTTCTTAGAATTATGAAGCCCTTTGTGTTGTCATTTTATATGCACTGCAAAATGTAATCACTGAATTACATAATACTGTTTATGTAAATGCGTTGTTTTTAAAACATTATATTATTTTAATTGTACATACTTTAATTCTCATTTTTTATTTACAATTATGTAACTATTACCTTTTTTATAATTATTGTATTAGATGTTTATTGACATTGTAATTTTTCTTACATAGCTGTAAGCCATTGTAATTTTCCATCTTTTTAGTAAAAGATGGCCCCGCTGCGAGTTTCTTACGCCGGTTCTTCTCGCCGGGTTAGTTCCCGAACCGGTGGTAGGCAACGTAGGCAACAAAATTCTTATAAGTTTATGAAAAAAAAGATATTTTATTAAAAAAAAAGGTCCCGCTGCGAGTTTCTTACGCCGGTTCTTCTCGCCGGGCTAGTTCCCGAACCGGTGGTAGGCAACGTAGGCAACACAATTCTTATAAAGTTTATGAATAAAAAGATATTTTATTAATTTGTTTTGTTTTTTTTAATGATGAATACATCATACAACATACTCCAACTCTCGAATCATAACTTTTGATTAAAATAATAATTACCTAGGTTCCTGCGTAAAAATAGTATAAAATACTAAAAAATATTTTTAGTGTTACATTTTGTAGTAATTTTTTTACGCAGGAACCTAGGTAACTTCTATTTGAAGCTGAAAAATAACTCAAACATGTTAAATATTTTCATATGAAAAAATGATTTTCGTATTACGTATGTATGAGAATTTCGATGGCACCCGGCCTCTTAAGCAAACAAGTAGGTATCATTTTCTCATACGAAAATATTTAACGTGTTTCAGTTATTTTTCAGCTTAAAATAGTAATTACCTAGGTTCCTGCGTAAAAATAGTATAAAATACTAAAAAATATTTTATAGTGTTACATTTTGTAGTAATTTTTTTACGCAGGAACCTAGGTAACTTCTATTTGAAGCTGAAAAATAACTCAAACATGTTAAATATTTTCATATGAAAAAATGATTTTCGTATTACGTATGTATGAGAATTTCGATGGCACCCGGCCTCTTAAGCAAACAAGTAGGTATCATTTTCTCATACGAAAATATTTAACGTGTTTCAGTTATTTTTCAGCTTAAAATAGTAATTACCTAGGTTCCTGCGTAAAAATAGTATAAAATACTAAAAAATATTTTATAGTGTTACATTTTGTAGTAATTTTTTTACGCAGGAACCTAGGTAACTTCTATTTGAAGCTGAAAAATAACTCAAACATGTTAAATATTTTCATATGAAAAAATGATTTTCGTATTACGTATGTATGAGAATTTCGATGGCACCCGGCCTCTTAAGCAAACAAGTAGGTATCATTTTCTCATACGAAAATATTTAACGTGTTTCAGTTATTTTTCAGCTTAAAATAGTAATTACCTAGGTTCCTGCGTAAAAAAATTACTACAAAATATAACACTAAAAAATATTTTTTAGTATTTTATACTATTTTACGCAGGAACCTAGGTAATTTCGACCTCTAATGTTCGTAATCATTTACTCCTCCTAAAAATATACGATAAGTTTTCCATATACCGATAATTTACAGTAATATTATAATATTGTAAATAAAAAAATCCTACGAAATATATTTTATGAAATATGAACATTCTGTATACCGCGCAGATCTGCGCTTGCAGCTGAAGATCGCGTAGTATTGACCGCCATCTTGGTTGAGAAGCACACGCACACATACATAAAAACGGTTTATTTTTTTCCGATTTGTCCATTGATTCACAAGTATAAACTGTATGGAGGCAAAGGAGTGTAGTATACACAATAAATACGATTTTTCCAAATTGTTAAAAAAAGGCGCCTTCCTCTTCCCGCCAAAAACAGCAAGTCAAAGGAACAAATGTCAAAAGAGTGTTGCTATTGCTAAAATAAAAAGTTTCGCCTCCTAACTTTTTAATTTGATTGTCAAACAGTTTCCATTTAGTAACTAGATGGCGTATGGGTAGACAACTATCGGTAATACCACCAATAATTGCTACAAAACTGGGCAAAAGAATGTAAAACTTGATTTCAATTTGAAAACGACGCCATAATATTCCAATGACTAGGTTAACAAAGTTATTACAACGATGTTTTAGTTTCAACTCACGGAAGAAATAGCCCTATTTACCGATATTCACACCAAATATCACAGGAATAATACATTTTGGTTTTGACAACATTTTATCTGCACTTGTGCCAGTAAACGGGTATTTCATGGCTAATATTTTACCAATAATGAACATCAAAGACCCAAATAACAATTTGTGAAAAAATAATAAAAACCACACCAACAATAAAAAGTAGGAGTTTGAAAGTGACATGCCCATGACATGCCCGCCAAAACTCTATCAGTTGTCAGTTTGACAATTTGCGTGTTCCTAAACTGTTACCAGTATACTGACCTAATCGCTTAGGCCAATGATCGCTTAGGTTTAAGATATTTTGATTTATGCCACACTTGACAGTACACTGATATTTTTTAGAAACAACCAATATGTATCCGTGATGCCAACCACGGCTTCAAATAACGTTATTTTTTCATAACGTTACTGCTTCAAGGGCTTAAATAACGTTATGAAAATTTACCCGATATTAAAAATAACGTTAAAAATTGATATTAATAACGGTTAATGTTATAACGTTATATAGGATTTATAACGGTAAATATATGTTCTTTGATAACGTTATAGTCCGTCAAGAAAGTCATGACAGGCGGGAAAATTTTCTAAATTTTTTTCTTTGTATTTTCACACAAATCTCGCAAAAAAGTGGGCTGCGAGTGAGATTTAGTGCACCGTGCACGATCGCATACCTGGTACCAGAAAATAACGTTATTATTATAACGATATTTTTTCGTTTAAACATAACGAAAAAATATCGTTATAATAATAACGGTAAATATAACGTTATTTTACTAAATATCGTTAAAAAAATAACGTTATCTGGCTACCATTATGAAAATAACGGTACGTAACGATATTTTTTCTGTTATTCGATAACGTTATGAAGCCCTGATGCCAACCTACAGATAATTTCAGATCGGTGGGGAACCAATAGAAAATCTAGAAGTGTCTATCGTCGCGCCGTCTGGTGGAGATTAAAAATAAGAAAACCTCTCATTTAAGTTGAATGGACTGTATCTCGGGAATAAAGACGGGAAAAGCAGATAATTTCACCAACCTCAGTTTGGTTCCGTAGCTTCGCTTCGAGGGCCCTCTTCTCTTCTTTTCTTGACACAGATTTACACACACACACACTCATTCACACTTGGCTGATTAAATAGTTCTATAGGCTATCGCGCATAGTAACGACGTAGAAGTTGATTTTTTTTTTAGGCGGCGCGTTCGAGCAGAGATTCGTTCTGAGAGGCTCGTTTTTGAATACTGACACTCGCGAAGACGACACTGCTTTTTATATAGGTAGGGACGCTCTCGCCGCGTGATTCGTAAACTAGGATTTTTTATTTTTCTACCTTCATTCACAAAAAAGTATTAAATTTTTGAATTCGAGTTCGTTCATCGGTCATATAGCTAGTATAATATAATATGCAGATAATATACAGAATTCATAAATATAATTTTCATAATAAACATACTTAATAATGAGATAGAAATTTCTTGTAACAATAATAGGCTACTTGACATATATTTAATTTCATTGAAAAAATGCATATTTCTAGTAGAACTTGGCCTAGGAAACTGTATTTCACCCTTATCGTGAAATAAAAGCTTATGATTGATAAATAAAATCGATTTTAAAATATGATTTTATAAAAATAGGAAATGTACTGACGAAAACGCTTTTGCGGTACTTCCGATCTGGATGTGACGTCATCCCATTTATAATTTAATATCTTTTATTTATCGCGCTCGTTATATGTAAGTTTATTTGTACATAAATAATATGAATAAGCCTAGAAGGATTTATAAAATATATTTTCTTGAATAATTCAAATAAAACACCAGTTTTATATAATTATTATCTCCATTTATTGTAGTTAGGAAATGAAATGGCCAAAACTTTTCTACAAAAGTGTTCAACATTACAAATGATTTCTAAATTCTTTTTCAATTTTTTAAGCACTGTTAGACTCGTACGTTTAGCACATAAAACTTTTTTCAATAAAGAAAGTATAAAATACAAAAACATGACGTCACACTATGGCGGCACAATGGCGGACAGTGTTTTCGGCGTCATATATAGGGCATATTTTTCAATCAACATTTTAATGGGTTTCTACTGTTTAAAATATTAAAATATTAGTTTTTTTAGTGAAAATGAATGATTAAGAAGCGATTAGAATGAAGAAAAAAAATAGGTCAAGTAGCCTATTAGAGCTTGATGACCTCAAGGAGCTTATTCTTTTGTAAGAAACATGCCCATTTTTATGGAATCCGAAAGATAACAATAATCCGTCTTGTTTTGCATGCGTTAAGTTTTTAACGCGCATGTGAGTATTATTGCTTCTGCTGCTTTTCTCTTGTAAAAAAAAAAAACTTGTACGAGACGATCTTCCTTATATAAAAAAGTACTCTGTGGATGCCATAGTAGCTAGTGTATCTGCCTACTTAGGAGATTGCGGGTTCGATTCCCGTGTAAGTCAATCATTTGTAGGTGTTATGTTATTAATATACCTAGGTTTGTTGTCTGCGGTACCCAAATTACAAGCAAGGAATGCTTTGTTCGGGACAAGATTGCGTTGTGAGAATGTGTGAGGAATATTATTTATAATTTATTCTTATCTTATTTTTGCAGAAAAAGGAATAATCTCCCAAGATGCGCAAAACACCGCAGACGTCATCTTATTTTTTGACCAACTTTTTGACTCAATTAATAGAAGCTTCGGAAAAAGGAAGAAGCACAGTAAACCTCTTCTGGGACCTGCGACGCCAAACTCGCCACATCACAAAACATGGATGGAGGCTAAAATATTTTTAAAAAATATGAAGTTTGTGAATGTAAAAACCTTAAATGTGGAGCATGTTCCCACTTTAAATAACTGGGTATGGACACTAGAAGGAATAGAACTACTATTAAAAAAAATTGCTGTGAAGTACGGAGTGACATCGGTTTGGTTGCGGCATCTGAACCAGGATACAATCGAAATTTTTTTTGGATCGATAAGGAGCCAAGGATGCCGGAACGTAAACCCTACTCCAGATGGGTTTGAAGCAGCATTTAGCAGCCTTTTAATAAACAGCCTATCTAGTGTCCATGCCCCTGGGGCAAATTGTGAGGTGGATAATTGCCATGCTTTGCATGAAGTTCTCATCACAAGCGGGGCCTGCAAAGAACAAATAAACTGCGAGCTGTCTAAGATTCCGGACATAGAAATTATACCCCTTGAAGACAAAAGTGACCCCCGAATAGTTGGGGGGCTACAATATGTTAGCGGTTATTTTGTTAAAACCGCTAAGAAGAAAGTCTTCAATTCAAGGGTTGTAGTGAATGCAAAAAAAACTTAATGTCCGATCAGGAAGGAGAGTATTTAAAACGTAGAGAGTACGCTAATAAAAAATGGCTTTGCAGTCCCAGCGACTCTCTCTTGAATTGTGTTTTGAATCTGCAGGATATAAATTACACAATAATTAAAAAGTGCTTAGATAAAAAATATTTAAAAAAAATAATTAAAACAGTGATATTTATTCACATACAATTTGATTTCTTAAAATGTGAACTGCATAAAGAAAAATTAATCGATTTTTTAATCAATATATCCTGCAGATTCTTCATTTACAATTACTGTAAGAATATAAATAGAATATTAATGAATAGGAGAGTGTGATGATGATACGGATTTGTTTATGCTGAAAGCGAAAAAATTATATATGAAATGTTTTAAAAGAAAAAAATAAATTATATCAATTACGGTTGTCAGTGTTTTATTTATTGAAAAACATCCTATAAAAAGAAACAAAAAGCAACCTAAACCCAGTAACCAATGCTATATGTAGGTATATATATTGACAAAAAGTTGTCAAAACCTACTTCCAGAGAGCGCCACTTGTCTTACCCTATTTGGCCGTCGAGTTGTACGTCTATTCCTATATATAAAAAAGTACTCTGTGGTACTGACGGTGATAATATTGACCGTATAATAGCCTCTAAGTCGGTATACTCTATAATTCTGTCTACTCTGTCCGAGCGTTGTCTACTGATTAATAAATAATAATATACAATTGTACGCATTGCGTCATCGTAGTCAAAACAGTCTTGACTTGGTGTGCGCCACGTGATAGACACAACTGTCTTTAGACTGTCGTTAGCATAAACTTATAATATACTGTCGTATAGACCACCTGACAATCCGAAAATGCGTGACCATTTTTGATCTGTCAATGTGTGCGTGTGCTAGTGATGTATATTTTACTATCGATAGTATAGTCCGTTCGAGTTATTTTACCTGAGTTTCTATAAGAAATAAATAATATGCGACTTTGACAGATTTTGTATTTCAAATTAGGCATTATAAATTTTAATTGGCAAAAAAGGTGACGATTGAAAAGTAGATATACATTTTCGTTTAGAATGATTTTTCAATCGTCGGATATGTTGTGACATGAGGTGCTTATAGGGGTAAATAATATACACATAACACGTTATAAAGTTACTTATTTATTTCTCAGGTAAAATCTATCTGGTAAATCAGCCCTTACATTGAAAGTTTGCGTTGAAAGTAAACAACACACATAGTATATTATATTTTATTCTTAAATTAAATACATATAATAAAATATCATAATTCTTTTTATTACAATTATTTTAACCGACTTCCAAAAAGGCGGAGGTTAGACGTTCTGCTGTGGATATATTTTTTATGTATGTTCAACGATTACTCCGCCGTTTGTGAACCGATTTTCAAAATTTTTCTTTTGTTGTACATTGTATTGTTCCGAGTAGATACCATGTTCACAAAAGTGGTGGTCTGGTGATGGAAACCATGAGAAATCGAGGTGACTCTTTGATATTCAAATGGGAACATATGGTTATTTTGGATTTATATGATGTATTTTGATTATATGCTACCAAAAAGTAAGGTTTTTCCCCATGGTATACCACGGTTCTAAAGGTTCTGAACAGAACTCCGGATTCCTTATACATATATGTTTAGGAGTTTCAGCGTTGTTTAAAGAACCAAAAGCATAAGCTACTATGCTAATTACATTAATCTACATCACCATCGCTACACTATGCATCATAACATTATGATCCTATTATTGGTACTTTTCATAGTCTTGCCGGTGATCAGACTTAGTAAAGTCAGTAAATATTTTAAAGGTCAATGTATACGCCTTTAAAATAGAATCCCAGAAAACATTCAAAATCTTCCGTTTATAAATTTAAAAAAGTAGTAAAAAAGCCTATTATAAGGTCAATGATTTCCTAAACGATGGCACATCTTGGGAGTAGAATGCTGAATGACTGCCTGCAAGGCTACTTCTACATGACTTACAATAATTATTATGTACCTAATACCTATATATGTTTACATTGTTTAATTTTTAGTTACAGCATTGTAAATTTTATTTTAAAAGATTAATTTTTTCTCACTTTTTTTGGTAAAAAGTGGGCCCCGTGCGAGTTCTTACGCCGGTTCTTCTCATCGGGTTAGTTCCCGAACCGGTGGTAGGCACAATGTATTCTGAAAATATATTTTATTTTAGATTTATTCAGAAATAAAGCAATTTTGATTTCGATTTTTTAAAACACCAACTGTAAGTTAAGAAAACCTTAAGGGCAGCTAAAAAGAGCAAAATTATTATTTTTAAACAAAAAATTAAAACCGACTTCCAAGGTAAAGACAATAGTAATATTATACTTAAATGAACTAAAAAGTATTAAATAATTCTTATTCTGTACTCAGTATTTCTGCTCTCAATCTTCATAATTTTGAAGTCGATACCAGTCCTATTAATAAGTATATAAGTTGCAGTTATACCTATTCTGTCAGAGAACTGTCTATTATATTATTGAAAGCTGCATTCAATGGGTGTTTGCACACTGCACGATAACGACACGACACGATACCACAGAATAGAGGGCCACCGCACATATTATACAATTTCAAGTTGGCCGGCTATCGTACAAACTGGCTATCGTACTAATTCTAATATTCTGTCACTTAGTATTGAATGCACCCAAAATATTCTCCTTTCTTTTCGCCTTCGTTCTATTAGTGCCACAATAAAAGCGTGCTTTTTACGCATTTTAACACGCACGTCGCTAGGCTAGCAACACTGTTACCAAATAAATCTAAAAGTCTGCGACAGGCAGCGTACACGATGAAGTTGTCCAATTAAATTGTGACACTACGCAATTTAGTTTGTACGATAGTCGGCCAACTTGAAATTGTATTCTATGTGCGGTGGCCCTTATCTATTCTGTGGTATCGTGTCGTGTCGTTACCGTCGCAGTGTGAAAACACCCAATGAGTATCAGATACAAGTGACTGATCTGTGAAACCTTGATTTTATACTAGGTATGTCAAAAGATTATTATTATTTAAAAATAATCGCTAAAATAAGATAATATGTCCTTTTTAAGGTGATAAATATATAAAGGTAAATGATTTTTATTTTAGTTTTATGTTCTTGTAAAATATCGATAAGCATATCGATAAATTTGATTCAAGCACTAGCGTATATGTAAAAAATGTTGATGAAAAATTTTTCTTCAAAATTTGTGTAATACTTATAAGAACAATAATACCTTTAGTTAGGGAAAATATGAAAGTAAAAGGGAGGATTCACAATATTTTATTTGAAATAGAGAACTAAAGACAGAATATAGCAAAAATAAACACATCGTAGCAATTAGGACATGAAGATTAATTACCTGTGAACATTGAGATGTATGGAGTTGACACCGCAACGCAGTGCTTGGTCACATTCAAGAGACGCTATATAGCCGCAGTGCACTTAGTCGGCCGTGAGCTCTTCTGCGCACTTGACGTATGACAATTATAAAAAAACAAAATAAAAGTCACAAAAATGCCTTGGTGTGTCTTAGGATATTGTAAAAATAATTCCAAAAACACTTCCAAATGCGACGGCATAACATTTCATCGGTTAGTATTCTTATTTAATTATTTTCAATTAAAATACGAACATTCAATTACTAGGCGAAGACGCGCGCCATTTCGCATTGTCATAGAGTAGTAGATTCAGAGGGGAATGTAGGCAGAATACAGATATCTATGATGACACGACGATGAATGAAGTATTCACGTAGACGAGTTTGTATTTTGGTAATAATATAAATACGGTATTACGTATACATTATACATGCGTACATTATAATTGTATTTATAAATATTCCTTCAGGCCCCGCGCGAGCACCGGTGATCGCGACAACAATAGAATACAATAGCAATTCCTGGAAATTCCGACTGAAGTATTAAATAAGTAATTTGAATTTAGTAAGTATGTAATGGACTTTGGATCCATACTTATTATAATATAATTATTATAAATGCGAAAGTGTTTCTGTCTGTCTGTCTATCCGTCCGTCTGTCGGTTTGTCCGCCCATCTGTCTGTCTGTCCGTCTGTCTGACCGTCCGTCTATCTGTCTGTCTCTCTGTGTCTGTTACCTCTTCACGCCTAAGCCGCTGTAACGGCTTTGCAAAATTTTGGTATGTTATACTTTGGTTTTTGACCGACTTCCAAAAAAGGAGGTAATACGTTTGGCTATATGCATCCTCTATCAGTTATATCACGGAGAGTGCTCTGAGGACCATCCCATCACCTTGTGGCGGTTTTCCACGGTGCATTTTTCGTGTAATTTTCTTCCGCGCGCTGCAAAACTGTGGAACGAACTATCGCCAGAAGCATTTTAAGAAGAAGGCATATTCCCACGCATCTGCAGCTCTTCTGACGTTACGAATGCCCATGGGAGACGGTTGTTGCTTTCCATCAGGTGACCCGTTTGCCCCGTTATTTTATACTAAATGTTCCGCGCGGCTTCGCCCGCGTAATTTTAGAATGTCACGGAAGCCGTACATTTTTCCGCAAAAAAGAAACTTTTCTCCTTTTACGTGGTCTATTCTTCATGTGTGCCAAATAACATAAAATCGCTCCAGTGGTTCGTGAGATAAGCCCTATAAAATAATTTCCCCCGTTTTTTCACATTTTCCTCTATTTTTTCGCTCCTATTAGGTTTAGCGTGATAAAGTATAGCCTATAGCCTTTCTCAATAAATGGGCTATCTAACGCTGAAAGAATTTTTCAAATCGGACTAGTAGTTCCTGAGATAAGCGCGTTCAAATAATTCCCTCCCGTTTTTTACACAATTTCAACTATTTCTTCGCTCCTATTAGTTGTAGAGTAGAAAAATATTTCTTTTTTCTTCGTTCCTATTAGTTGTATAGTAGAAAAATATAGCCTATAGCCTTTCTCGATAAATGAACTATCTAACACTGACAGAATTTTTCAAATCGGACCAGTAGTTCCTGAGATTAGCGCGTTCAAATAAGCCCTTTCAAATATATTTCCGTTCCGTTTTTTCCACATTTTGCTCTATTTTTTCGCTTCTATTAGTCTTAGCGTGATTAAATATAGCCTTCCTCGATCAATGGGCTATATAAAACTGAAAGAATTTTTAAAATCGGATCAGTAATTCTTGAGATTAGCGCGTTCGAACAAACAAACAAACTCTTTCGCTTTATAATATTAGTATAGATAAAAAATCTAATATTAAAGGATGGCATAGAAAATAACTATTCCGCTATCTTGGATGGTCAGCCCTTTTATATTTTATTTATAGTGATGTCACATACTGTATTGTGCATTGTCATTCAAACCAAACGTGTATACAAAATTTCGGCTCAATCGGTTAAAATATTATATGTACATACAAGCTTACTTCGAAATTGAGTTCAAAAATTCCACCCGAACTTACATAATAATTTAAATAACTAAATAATAATCAAGTTAAATAAAAGCTTTTATTAATGTTTAGTAAAAATATTTCTTTTATTTTATCCACTTTCAAATAGAGTCTGCGTTCATTCGAGTGTAGGCACAAAACTTTGTCACTTCTGCGGTACTGATCTATAGCCATCACCGTCCCGCCTCTCACCCTGCTCATTCTTCAAGTGCGACATGTTTTTTGTTGGCAATAGCAACTCCATACATCTCAATGCCTGTGAAATGTATATTTTTCAGGATTATTCTTATGATTTACACTGCAATCACTCACACATCAAGTTATCATTTTTATATGTTATAGTATTTGATGAAAATAATAAAGGATTTAAACAATAAATTGCAAATACCGAAAGGGCATTAAAACGATTGACGACTTTTGACGACCTGTCAAATAAAAGTGGTTACAATTTACATTAGACTGCCGCTCTCTTTTTATCTTGTTATAATTCCATAAAGGATTTTCTTCTCTCTCGCACTCTTTGTTGGTCTTATGGTCGTTACTCGTTAGACTGACTTGTCTATGTGAAACAAGATTGTCCTACAGTCGTGTCTAAGATGTGCGCTCTCTATAAGAGTTCACATTGGAAAAAATGGCCACGCGGTGAGGGACAGAAATAATTATTATAATATGTCTTTTCTCCATAAGCAATACGTAATTAGTCATCTCTTTCTTTGTGTTAGTGAAAAAGAATTATCCAGCTGTCTATACATTTACTCTGTCTACGGAACATAGCGATTTACGACGCCACCTGTCAGCTGTCTGATGGAAACATAAATGTCACTGTCAATATTGTCAACAAATATGGCGGATATTGGCGTCTTGTGTATTTATAGACATTCTCAGCCAATTTATTGGATAAATAATTATTTATCCAATTGCTAATAATTTTCTGTGTTTAAGTTATATTATTTTTGTTCCGTATAATCGCCGAAAAAGCCTATGCTTACGCCTAAAATGTAGCTAAAATATTCAATACTTTTGCTCTAGTAGTTCTAATAATTTCTAACTCTATTGCTATAATTTGTTTGTTTATGCCGCGAATATACAAATGATAAGGTGTATAGAATTTTCATTGATCGCTTAATTAAAATTTAATACAAAATGAACGATTTAAGAGTGTGTAGAACTTGCCTCTCATTAGATCTAAAACTTGTGAATTTAAATTCTCAACCATTACATAATTATTATCAACTGTTATTGGGAAAGTCTGTGAGTATTCAAATCTCTGTACATATTGGAATTAATAATACAGCAGCTAAATATAATTTTTGCTTAAGCCTATCTTATTTGGTAACTTATACTATATTAAGGGCCTGTTTCACCACTTCCTGATAATGTGCCGGACATCCACAACTTATTTGACAGATTGTCCATACTTTATCTGTCAAGTTAAGTTGTGGATGGACTATCCTGCACTTATCAGGAAGTGGTGAAACAGGCCCTAAGTATACATTTAAGTATATTTCGGTAGCATATAATACATAATATAATAAAATTTAAATACTATTAAACATTTTGTTTAGCCAGAATTAAAATATTAATTTCTCATTATTTTAGGTATTCTGGGACCCAATACCAGTAACAATTTGTGTAAAATGCACTGCCATGTTTATGAAGTTCTGCAAATTCCGTGAGCAATGCATTAACAGTGAGGGCATACTGAATGCTCTTGTATGCTCCAATGCGAAGGTAATGGATCTCCACTTCCATACAGGGCCCCCGCTACCATATGTGCAATGTGTGCACACGGGCGCCACCCTTTAATGGCGCCAAATCGCCATCCTTTAGGGGCACCAAAACCATGGGCCAAAAAAAATGTTTTTAAAAACTTGATTTTTTGGCATATATTGCTATATTATATCGATAACGGCAAAAGATACACACTTGAAATTATATAAAATCCTAAATTATGTTATGTGCACTTTATTAATAAAATTAAAATTTTAAGGGCTCCCATACAAAAAACACAATATTTGCCTATTTTTACCCGACTACGGCGAAGCAAAAAGGAGGGTTATTACCCGACTACGGCAAAGCAAAAAGGAGGGTTATGATTTTGACCTGTATGTATGTATGTATGTATGTATGTATGTATGTATGTATGTATGTATGTATGTTTTTCTGTTCCCTCGTAACTTTAAAACTACTTAACCTATTTAGACAAATGAGGTGTTATTGGAAGCGTCTTGATTGTCCGCTGGTTATAGGCTACACGACTTTACGTAAAATTGACTATAGCGCCATCTAGGGCATTTAAAAGTATAGAACAAAAAAAAAAATTACCGGACTATGTTGTGTGGGGTATCAAATGAAAGAACTTTGTTAACACATTTCAAATATATAAATTTTATTGGCTATTTCCCACGGGTTTGCTTGCAATCACCTGATTATTGCATGAATTCATGATATCACTTCAATATAATATGAAACAATAATTATCTATACTCAACACTAATTCAAAATAACTCTAAAATCAGATAAAGGTGCTGTCGGGCACTACATTACTATATAATATGGTGTACGGCTTTGCTTGCAATTACTTGATATTTGCATGAACTAATAAAAATTACTCATCACTCTCACTGATATGAGAAGTCGTTAGTGTTGAGTTTTATTTCGTCTGTTTTAGGAACAAAGTTATAAATTGAAAGTGAAATTATTGTACCCTTAACTAAACATATACTTTTTGAGTATCATTTGATTACCATGTGGTAGAGATCAACTACGATAACATGGCGCGCCCCTCCAAATGACTGTTTCAATGTGTGTAGTCATATCCTAATGAAAGAGTTTGTATGTAGTAAGTATTCAACCTATTACAGTACACATACTGAATGTCACTTATTACCAAGATTTGTTGGTCAACTAATCATAACTAGCCTACCGCGCAAGACAACGCACTTCACGTTTTGAATTTTGGTGGGGCGCGCCATATTATCGTAGTTGATATCTACCTGCACTCTCGGCTCGTTAGTGTTGAGTTTTAATTTGCCTGTTTTAGGAACAAAGTTATAAATTGAAAGTGAAATTATTGTACCCTACACTCCACTGCACACTCGGCTGTAACGGACAGGGTGATATTTTATCTTTGTGATCGGGTCCCGTTTTTATCGGGTAAAGGACCATAGAGTTTGAGTAAGGGACCATAAAAAGGAGAAAATTAACCATCTCCGTTATTATGCTATGCTAACGCGGACGAAATTGCGGGCAACAGCTAGTAAAACAATAAATAACTATTCATTTGCTCACTAGAATCAAATAAATTGTAAAAAAATCCTTATCGATCGTAAATGTCGATCATTTGAGGAGTTGGGAAGGTTAAGAAATTTATCGAGCGAATCTTGGCCCCAAAATAATTGAAATAAAAATAAAACTAAAACCCGACTACTAAAACGCGCTCTAAAAAGTACGAAACAAGAAGATAGTTTATAGGGCTATGGAATTAATGTTTAAAGGATAGCCGTGGTCGTATGCCACCTACTATTATAGCAAAACAAATTCATTATAAATAATAAATGGGCATACATACGACCTGACGACCTCTGTGGCTCAATTGGTTGAGTGTGTGGCTCAAGCCGGGGGTCGCGGGTTCGAATCCCGCCGACGGAACAAAAAGTTTTTCAATGTTCCCGGGTCTGGATGTGTATTAAATATGTGTATAATATAATAAAAATCTTAAATATATGTATAGTATAAAAGTATTAAATATATTTCCGTTGTCTGGTACCTGTAACACAAGTCCTTCAGGTACTTAGCACGGGGCCAGACTGACGTGGTGTGAAGCGTCCATAGATATTATATATTATTATACATACGACCACGGCTATCCTTTAAACATTAATTCCATATCCCTATAAACTATTTTCTTGTTTCGTACTTTTTAGAGCGCGTTTTAGTAATTCATAATTCATTTATTGCCAGAATGAAGTACAGGTTGGTCTTAATTAGGTATTATACAATTGAATCTTTCATTCTACCATATTAAAACGGTGTGCAATATAAAATTAAGTCCTAATTAATAATATCTATAAAATATGAAATTAACAAAAAGTGCATTTTTTAAATAATGAGGCAATAATAGTATATAATAATAGTATATAAGGAAAAGAGTTTAGCTGTAGTCGAAAAGCACTGATTTTTATTGTCACTGTTTAAGCACAAACTTAACTTCATATTTCAATAATATTTTGAATCATATATTTACTATAAATATTTAAAATAAATAATATATTTAGGGAACTTTATGAACTATATGAACTGTCAACTGTCTGCTTCAAAAAAAAAAGTAGTCGACTCGCACTTGGCCAATTTTTATTTGCTTTATTTCACCTACCTTAACCATAAAAAAATTTCAAATGCCTAATGAGGGGCGCCAAAATCCTTTTTTGCACACAAGCGCCAGTAGCCCTTACGGGGGCCCTGCTACCATAACAAATATTATTATTAATATAAAATGTGTCTGTCTGTTTGTTATCACTTCATACTTGAGGACTCTGAGTGATGAGAAATAGCGCAAAATTTTTTTGGAAAAATGTATAGTTCTTTTATATTAATCCTTCAATCGTGGAGAAACTAGACACTAGCCTTTCTATTGTTATGTGCGGGGCTTGATGGGTTAAACACAAATTTTGGTGCAACAAAGTTGAGAACATATTATATCTACTTTTGTATAAAGTAGCTATCCCCAACCCGCGGCCCGTCGGAACTTTCTCTGCGGCCCGCGTGATGTTAAATTTGAAACGTGAAATTTTTTCCACTTTTAAATCGTTAATTTTAAAGAAAGTAATTTTTAACCCCAAAAAAATCAAGACATGTTTGTGGCCTGTATGAAAAAAAGGTTGGGGTTCACCGGTATAAAGACTACATGCTACAGAGATACACTCAGTCAATCAATGATTATTGATTTATTTGCAGCTTTTTAATAATAATATCTATGGACGCTTCACACCACGTCAGTCTGGCCCCGTGCTAAGTACCTAAAGGACTTGTGTTACAGGTACACAACGGAAATATATTTAATACTTTTATACTATACATATATTTAAGATTTTTATTATCTTATACACATATTTAATACATCCAGACCCGGGAACACTGAAAAATTTTTGTTCCGTCGGCGGGATTCAAACCCGCGACCCCCGGCTTGAGCTACCAACGCGCTCACCACTGAGCCACAAAGGTCGTCAAACTGACTTCCAAAAAATTAGTTTCTCAATTCAACCATTTACAACATTATTATTTCACTGCTAATTTATTACAGATAACAGACAAAGAGATCGAGAATAGAAGAAGCAATCTACGCCTGTCTGTAAACCTAAATATAGAAACGCAGCAGAATATAGATGTTTTGACTAATTCTGATGATTTTGATGTAGAAGCGAAGATAGAACCCCCCATTGATATAAAAGTAGAGGCAGACTACGATGACTACTATCCTCTGTCTAGTGATGATGAGCCGCTTTCAATACACAGAAGCTTAAAAGATGAACAAGAGGGTAAAAAAGAGAAGAAGAAAAAGAAGAAATCTGTAAAGATTAGGGAGGTTCCTGTGAGTATTTAACAGTTTGGGGTGTATTTAAAATTTGTTTTGGTGTGTATTTTTAGGTTCCATACCCAAAAGGTTAAAACGGGACCCTACTCCTAAGATTTCAATGTCTGTCTGTCTGTATGTCTTCAGCCTGAAGACATACTGACAGCCAGACAGTATTGCAGAAACCACATAATAAATAATCAAGAGGGCTTCCATACATATTTTTGCTCTATAGGTAACTGTATGGAACCCTTGGTGAGCGAGTCTGACTTGCACTTGGCCAATTCTTTTGTTATTATTTTTTTGTAGCAAAAGTTTGATTTTAAAAGAAAAAACCGGCCAAGTGCGAGTTGGACTCGCCCATGAAGGGTTCCGCAGCAGTAATAAGGTTTATTTCTATGAAATTAAAAGGTTTTTATTTTTTTAAAATATTTCAGTTGATTTAATGAAATTATTGAAAGTTTAATTAAGGTTTACCATTTATGACGTATAAAAAAACTACTTAGTAGATCTCGATCGAACCAATTTTCGTTGGTAGTTTTTATAGTAATGTACATCATATATTTTTTTAGAATTATAATAAATAGAATAAATATATACTTTAGAAGTTAAACGCACATTTTACCACTTTGGAAGAGTCTCTATCGCAAACTATTTCAGGTTAGAAAAAATTAAAAAATTATATTAGAAACCTCAATATGATTTTTGAAGACCTATTCATAGATATCCCACACGCATGGGTTAGATGATTTTTTTTTGTTTCAGTTATGCAAAAATGGAAAAATTATTAAAAATTTTAGGGGTCCCCCCCTAAAATTTTTAATAATTTTTCCATTTTTGTATCAAAATCTTAATACGGTTCACAGACTACATTTACTTACCAAGTTTCAACAGTATAGCTCTTATAGTTTCGGAGAAAAGTGGCTGTGACATACGGACGGACAGACAGACGGACAGACAGACATGACGAATCTATAAGGGTTCCGTTTTTTGCCATTTGGCTACGGAACCCTAAAAAAGGCCTGTACAAGGTGCTGAGTTTTGTATCGTATTGTGTACTATACTTGGATGCTAATAAAGTCTTTGAATTCTTACAAATATTTTCGTCCGATTTTGGCTAACTTTAGTTACGCACTTGATTTATTGAGATTGACTAAAATCTTTTCTAGATGGTGACAGTCGATTCAGGTCCACAGGATGACGTCGAGCCCAGAAAACAAAAACGTGGAAGACCAAAGAAGTCTAAAGAGGAATCAAAACCTAAGAAACCAGTGATTAGACGTACCCAGAATACAGGGGGAGTGTGTAACGACGATATGGATTTGGAGACATTCTGTACTATCACAAAGTTGACGGTAATCTTGTATTTCATACAACAATATGCCAATTTCTAGTATTAGCCCTAGAACAATTTTTTTTGATTACTAACAAGCTAATTTTTTGTGAATAGCTTCATTTTGATAAGACAAACAACATTTTTATTTTCGAAAAAGTCTCGAATGTGGTAGCTAACGGATTTCATACTTTGACTTGATGGTCCTAAAATATGGATTGTTCTATTTGTAGGACAAGAGTAACAACTCATAAATTATATAACTATTAACCTGTCAATATACAAAAAATCAGCTTGTTAGGGTTCCGTTTTAGGGTTCAGTAGTCAACCAAGTTTTTTTGATTAAAGAACCCTATAACGGAACCCTACCGAGCTGATTTTTTGTGTAGAGATCAACTACGATAACTTGGCGCGCCCCTCCAAATGACTGTTTCAATGTGTGTAGTCACATCCTTATGAAAGAGTTTGTATGTAGTAAGTATTCAACCAATCACAGTACACGTAATATGTCACTTAATGTCACTTATTACCAAGATTTGTTGGACAACTAATCATAACTAGCCTACCGCGCAAGACAACGCACTTCAAACGTTTTGACAACGCACATCAAACGTTTTGAATTTTGGAGGGGCGCGCCATGTTATCGTAGTTGATCTCTATTGATAGATTATTAGTCATATAATTTAAGAGTAACATTGTCCTACAAATAGAACTATCCATATTTTAGGAACATCAATTAGTCAAAGTATGAAATCCTTTCCATCTCTGTTAGCACTTTCGAGATTTTTGGAAAATAAAAAAGTTGTTCATCTTATCAAAATGAAGCGCATCACAAAAAAATTAGCTTGTTAGTAATTAAAAAAAAAAATGTTCTAGGGCTCCCATCCTATGTCTTGTTGCATAAATAAAAACTACTTACTTGTGGCACTCGGGGATTGCCACGGTAAAGCTATTGCATAGCATTTTTATCAACGCAATTATTATAATTCAGTATTCACATAGTTCCAGAGTCTAGAGCAGCGGTAGGCAACAGGCGGACCGCGAAAGGTCGTATCTCGAACCGCGAAACTCATATTGTAATGTATTTTGTACATTGTAATACATAGATAAAGTATACGTATACCTTATTAATTAAAATGATATTTTTAAGCTACATTTAGGACAAGTGGTTTTTTCTGGACCTTTCCCACAGTATCCGGACCGCGCATAAAATTACTTGCCGACCCCTGGTCTAGAGTCTAGACTCTAGTCGCACGCACACAAATAAAGTCTGGCAACGTCGCACCGATCGGCACAGCGGTGCGGCAACGTCGCACCGCTGTGCCGGTCGGTGCGGTGAACACCACACCCCGAGCCGAACCTGCCGAACTGAAACGACGTTAGACGAATGTTAGGTGTTTTTCGTTACGGAATTTCTTGATTCGGTCGCCGCGCTCAAAGCCCGCGATAACAGCTATCCAATAGCTTATATCATACTTTATCTTTTATTACAGCTCGAGGAACAAATAGCCGAGGTGGCTAAGCGGCAGAACTCGTCAAACTACAAGAACGCGTTATTCCAGTGTGAGCTCTGTTACAAGGGCTTCATAGACGATGAGGCGTGGAAGCACCATCTCAACAAACACAGTCCGGTAAATATGAAAATAATATCAACCAGCCCCGGATTTATGAATAGGCCGTATAGGCCGCGGCCTAGGGCGGCAGCGTCCTGGATGCCGACAGATTTCGTACACAGCAAAAAGGGATAGAATATAGCACCACACTCAATGATATTATATAAAAAACTCAAAGCAGATATGTTACTACCGCGCGCGTTGTGAAGACTCAGATACGACCCAATTGGGCATTTCGTATCTTTTGTTTCACTTATCCATGGTCGTAGCCACACTGGGGCAAGCTGGGGCGCTTGCCCTACCCTGGGCATGAAAAAAAGTGCGATCAAAACAAAAAGCGCGCACGATTTATTTTCTGTACCTGAAACAGATTCACAAATTGGCATAGGCGCAGAGGTCAAACGGCTTAATTTACAAAAAGCTGGCTACGCCCATGCACTTATCTGTCAAAGTCCAATTTTGAATTTGAAAATTGTTCGGAAGAGATTTAAGCCGGAAAATAGTATGAACGTAACATGTCTGTATAAGTAGAATATCATTGTCCACACTAATCACTTTCTGTGAGAAATTAACCAGAAATAGCGCTCGTAAGTCGCAGCTCGATTTCGCTCCGAGCGAACACTTATCCAAAAACCTGGTTAAAAAGCGTTTCAACCTGGTTAAATACTTTACGTTTAATTTTATACGTGGGAGAGCCATGCTTCGGCACGAATGGGCCGGCTTGACCGGAGAAATACCACGTTCTCACAGAAAGCCGGCGTGAAACAGCGCTTGCGCTGTGTTTCGCCGTGTGAGTGAGTTTACCGGAGGCCCAATTCCCTACCCTGTTCCCTTCCCTCCCCTATTCCCTTCCCTTCCCATCCCTACCCTTCCCTATTACCCTATTCCCTCTTAAAAGGCCGGCAACGCACCTGCAGCTCTTCTGATGCTGCGAGTGTCCACGGGCGACGGAAGTTGCTTTCCATCAGGTGACCCGTTTGCTCGTTTGCCCCCTTATTTCATTTAAAAAAACCGATTCCAAGGCCTTGTTTCGGGGGTGCTGCAGTATCAAAACGCTCTATTTTATTTATAAGAGTTCCGGTGACATGGAGTGTCCGGTGTGCAAGATGCGTTTCCGGACGAAGCGCACGCTGCAGAAGCACACGTCCAACCACGAGAAGAAGTATGAATGCAAGGCCTGCTGCTACGTGTCGCAGACCACGTGAGTTAACTAAGGGGTTAATGTTAACTTCTTACGGCACTGCAGTGGCGTAACTATAATATCTGGGGCCCGTCGCAAATTGATGGATCTCTATCAGTAAAAATCGTCAACTTGAATAATAAAACCCGTTCTCACGGCGCGTAATATCACGATTCACGAGCCGCTCGAGCCACGCCGAGCCGCACCTTTGAAGTTACCACTTACTGACTTAAATCGGATCGGACGCACCTGCTCGAGCCAGCCCGCGCCACCTCGAGCCACCCCCTTCACACGGCGCGTGGCTCGAGCAGGCGCGAGGCGCGGCGCGGCTCGTGATATTACACGCCGTGAAAAGCCAGCATTAGATATTTGAGGGGGGGAGAGGATCACTTTTTCCATTATAACCCCATTGATGATTTTTTAACTATATTCGCTGAAATTCTAGTAACTTTTAAGGAGGACCTCCTCCTTAAAAGGAGGAGGTGGTCATGTCTCCTGTGGTGATTCATCATCATCATTGTCACGAATATTGTGACAATACAAATAATATGTTGTAATAACTACCACACCGGTTTCGGTGATGGTGGCCGATTTCATTGAAACCAAGGCCAGTAATACAATATTCACATACCCAAGGAAAATTGATTCATACGCAGACGGCGGACTTTTACTTGGACTTTGGTTATATCAAGTTATCTTCTTTGAACTTTAATCTTTGATTAATTAACCCATCAACGGCACCCGGGCGCCCCATAACACTTGAAAATCTATTGTGTCTGGAATTCCCACGATCGAGTTATTGATAATATTTAGGGCCTGTTTCACCACTTCCTATAATAAGTGCCAGTCAAGATAGTATAGCCACAACTTAACTTGACAGATAAAGTATGGAGAATCTGTTAAATAAGTTGTGGATAGCCTATCCGGCACATTATGAGGAAGTGGTGAAACAGGCCCTTACTGATGTCATTATATTTGTAGAACTCAAGCCAAGCAGCACCAGCGCTGGCACAAGGGTGTGACTTACAAATGTCAGTACTGTGACGAAGTCTCTACGTAAGTTATTTATAGCGCATACTTAAACCCTACTTGAAATAAGAGGTTCTATTATAATAAGTGACCAATAGAAGCTTCGGCTTTGGTCATTTTCAACTATTTTGCTTCGGCCTGTAATCGCAACCGAAGGTTCCATATGAAAAAAAAAGCGATGAAATCGACCTTTTTAGCATCAAGACGTATTAGGGTCAATTCAGACGGCAACGCGACGCGTAGATGCATTTCTAAAGTATGGATTTGACAGAATTACATGAGAAGTGTGTCAATTCAGTACAAATTTAGAAATGCATCTACGGCACGCGTCGCGTTGCTATTGACCCAAGCTGGGAACAAATTATCGGACGAGCGTCCGCGGACGTTTTCATCGGATGCGGCTTGTTTCTATCTGATCAATACAAAATACACGAAACTGTGCACATTGTCTGACATAAGTCGCGGACGCGACCTTGAGCGTTCGGACGTCCGAGCAGAATCTGGCTGGCCGGATGTTTTTGCATCCGGGGACGTCTACCATTGACATATAGGTAACGGTCTTTGACGTTCGCGGATGAACCGTGCACATTGTTAAGCCGCATCCATCAGGCGCGACTTATGGATGCGTCCGATAGTTTGTTTCTAGCTTTAGTGTTGTACGAAATTCACTTATCTATTCAAGAAGGGAAACATCAAAGAACGTTATTTTACCCTTTTGGCCTGTTTATCCGTAAGGTAATTGGTAGGCTTAGGGCCTGTTTCACCGCTTACTGATAAAGTGCTGAATACGCTATTCACAGCTTTTTTGACAGATTCTCCATACTTCATCTGTCAAGTTAAGTGGTGGATAGCCTATTCGGCACTTATCAGGAAGTGGTGAAACAGGCCTTTATTATGAATTGATGATGAATAATGTTTTCAGAAAATGGACTTCCTACCTCAGCCACGTGCGTATCAAACATCCGTCTGAGCATATCTGTCCCACCTGCGGGTACTCCTTCGTCAGCCGACTCGGACTCACCATGCACAGGACCATGATGCACAAGGACCAGGTTAGTCCTTAACCAGGGGTTCCCAAACTTATTTTGTCTACTTTCCACTTTGAGAACAAATTATGTTTTAGCGCCCCCATTGTTTCAATTTAAAATGCACCCGAATGAAATAAATAATCTCTTTCTACACAACGCCCCCATTTTTTCTGCGTCCGCCCCCCTTCAGACCTTGATCGCCCACAAGGGCGTTATCGCCCACTTTGGAAAAGGCTGTCTTATACTGGCCATAGACGGAGCGCAAGTTGCAGTCGGGACTCGGGACCGACTACTCTATAGCGGTCGCGTTAAAGTCGTACACGGGTTACGACTGCAACACGACCGCATCATGCAGTCGACCATACATACCTTTGTTGTTCGACCACGCGGCGAAACACGACCGCTCAGAGCGACTGCCCCGACCGCTCAAGAACTGCTCGAGCGGTCCGTTTATTGCGGATATGAATTTAGTATGAAAATTGCAGATCGCCGCGCGGCAACCACATCTTGCAGTCGGTCTCGACTGCAAGATACACTCCGTCTATGGCCGGCCTCAATGATCCTTAAATCTTAATGGTACTCAAGTGTCTTCAAGAAAAAATATCATTTATTTATTTTTACCACCATTATCAAGGAAACAAAGAAGAATAACAATAAATAATTAAGCAAAACTTAGAAATAAAACCAAAAAAGCTTCTTCAGTCTTCAGGGTCTAAGATTGCTTCTCTTTGCTTCTTTTTATTGCATATTATTTCGTCTCTTTCACATCGATAGAAAACATTAACAGTTAACACTAAACGCATAATATTATGTAGCTGATTCTCATGTCTATCTCTCTCTATCCCGCAGGATCAGAAAGAGACAGACAACACAGACGGTACATACTGCGAACAGTGTGACGTGAAGTTCGAAACGCCTCAAGCTTGGAGGCGACACATGGTTACCTCCGTGAAACACACGCAGAGCCGGGATTTGAAACTAGTGTAAGTTTACTTAAATGGTACTAAATAATAACTACTTATGACTTAGAACCAGTCCACACGGTGCGTTGTGTTGCGTTGCGATGTCGCAACGTAAATATTTTGACCACACATGCGCTGCGCCATCACAGCGTTATTGCGAAGCAGTCTAAATGTCAATACCCTCTCCCGCTTCGTCTCGGGGGCTGCTGTCCATCATGTGTGCGTTGCGACGACGCAGCGCGCCGTGTGAATTTGGTTATTGATGTGGAAAATGTGAACCTTGGTTATTTGTATGTAAAACAACGCAACGGCAGCGCTACGTCGACACAAGTCGCAACGCTGACGCAACTCGCCGTGTGGACTGACTCTTATACTAGAAGCTACGATTTGTGGTTGTATTATGAACACCTCATACTCCATAGTAGTGGTGTTCCTAACGGCTATATTTTCATAGCGCGCTAGATGGAATACGCTACATTTTTCAAACGCGCTATTTTTGACGCTACGTTATAACGAATAAAATCTCGATTCGTTCAAGCGCGCTAGTTTTGATGCTACGTTATAACGAATTTTAAGCGCGCTAGTTTTGACGCTACGTTATAACGAATTTCAAGCGCGCTAGTTTTGACGCTACGTTATAACGAATTTCAAGCGGGCTAGTTTTGACGCTATGTTATAACGAATTTCAAGCGCGTTAGTTTTGACGCTACGTTATAACTTATAACAGTTATAACGAGTGAAATCTCGATTCTTTCAAGCGCGCTAGTTTTGACGCTACGTTATAACGAATGATATGTTATAACGATCGATTGGACACGTTGTAAAGTTACCGACGTTATTGAAATATTTCGCTAATAATAATTATAACGCGGTGGGTGAGTTAATATAATATAACGTGTTTGTATATAATATAATCGTTTGAAGGCATTATTATTTATTTGGTTAATTTCATTATGTTTGAAATATTCAAATTAAAATGATACAATATAATTATATAATAATATTATATTGAAATTGAAAGGAATCGGTTTATATAAGTACAATTCTTTTTTTTTATAAGTTATTTAAATGGTTTTTAATTACTTAATTTTTTTTTTTGGTAATATACTTAAATTATTTTTATGCCTTTTTTAACATTTTATTTACTTACATTTAAAAATATAATAGAGTATCCAGATTTAGAAAGAATACATTCACATGGAACGGAAGTTACCATTATATTATAGTACAGTGCTCTTCGGAGCAGGGGGTCAATTACTGATGATTTTAAAACATTATAATTTACCTATGCACGCAACGCAACACTGAAAAAAATATGACAGCCGAATTCACCCGATTTTGACCCGAACGACACGACAACGAAAGTCGCGCGCGATCGGCAGCGCGGGCGGCGCCGCGCTAGGTCAGTGACCGCGCGATACGTTATAACGTAGCGTCTTATGCATAGTTTTATAGCGCGCGCTATTCGTTGCGAAGAAATAGCGCGCTACTTTTTTCAGCTATACGTTATATTAACCACCACTACTCCATAGGCCATCCAGTGTTGATAATACTTAATTCTTTATAGGCCACAGACAACTGTCTGGACTCGTGGATTGTGATTGTAGATTTAATTTTATTTTCTTCTCATTTCGGTTAATCAAAATACTGATATAATATATTTAATTTTAATTTCTTATACGTGGGATAGCCATGCTTCGGCACGAGTGGGCTGGCTCGATCGGAGAAATACCACGTTCTCACAGAAAACCGGCGTGAAACAGTGCTTGCGCTGTGTTTCGCCGAGTGAGTGAGTTTACCGGAGGCCCAATACCCTACCCTATTCCCTTCCCTACCCTCCCCTATTCC
Organism: Lysandra bellargus; assembly: GCA_905333045.1. Lineage (NCBI taxonomy): Eukaryota > Metazoa > Arthropoda > Insecta > Lepidoptera > Lycaenidae > Lysandra > Lysandra bellargus. The sequence continues at coordinate 6,273,975 of HG995361.1, read as the reverse complement.
CTTCCCTTTCCATCCCTACCTTCCCCTATTATACCCTATTCCCTCTTAAAAGCAACGGCAACGCACCTGCAGCTCTTTTGATGCTGCGAGTGTCCATGGGCGATGGAAGTTGCTTTCCATCAGGTGACCCGTCTGCTCGTTTGCCCCCTTATTTCATCGAAAAAATGGCATTTCATACACACAAAGGTCGTAAAACAGCTGTCTTTCAAATGTCGTTTAACATTGTTTTGTATTTTGGGTGAAAAAGTCTTGTAAATCGGTTGCTATAACATAATAAAATAAACATGCCATAAACAGAATTGGTCGCGCCTAATAACGCTATCATTGTCTATACAAGTAAATTTTTCTGCATATCATATCATGAACAAACTCTATTACAGCAACGGCTGTCGTGTCTGCGGCGAACGATTCGCGGACAGCGAGCAACTGCGGATACATCACAGACGGTCCCACGCGCGCGCCCGCCCCAAGAACTACGGCAAACCGCGCAACGAGCGCACCTGGCCCGCCAAGTGCACCTATGTAAGTTTAAACTGCGCAGTTTGGTCGCATGAGTGCTACAGTATGGTGGTATAACAGTTACAGCAACGATTGCCGGGTCTGTGGCGAACAGTTCGCGCAACGATCGCACCTAGCCCGCCAAGTGCACATACGTAAGTCTAAACTGCACAGTTTGGTCGCATGACTGTTACAGCAACGATTGCTGGGTCTGTGGCGAACGGTTCGCGCAACGATCGCACCTAGCCCGCCAAGTGCACATACGTAAGTCTAAACTGCACAGTTTGGTCGCATGACTGTTACAGCAACGATTGCCGGATCTGTGGCGTACGGCTCGCGCAACAAGCGCACCTGGCCCGCCAAGTGCACATACGTAGGTAAGTCTAAACTGCACAGTTTGGTCGCATGACTGTTACAGCAACGATTGCTGGGTCTGTGGCGAACGGTTCGCGCAACGATCGCACGGTCTAGCCCGCCAAGTGCACATATGTAAGTGTCTAGTAGTTTGTGCACCTAAAACTGCTACAGCAACGGCTGTCGTTTCTGCGGCGAACGGTTCGCGTAACGAGCGCACCTGGCTCGCCAAGTGAACCTATGTAAGTCTAAACAAAAAAAAGTATGATGAATAATAAATATTCATCATTAATCACTATAAACTTATTTGACAGTGTCCGGAAGAAATCCCGAATGCGCGTGAGTACTGGACCCACTTCCGGCGCGAGCACCCCGACAAGAACTATCCTATACCGAAAGACTACGTGTGTGATATATGCGGGAAGAGTTTCAGGGTGAGTGTTTACATGATTTTTGATAGTAGTGGACAGTGCTGGAACATCGGTATAGAACAGTAAATAATGCCCATATTATCAGTGCCAAAATGCAAGCAAATGCGGGCGCGGATTGTTCATTGAGGATGTAGAAATAAATATCAAGTAACAGTGCAATGTAAAAATCGTTATAGTTTCCTAAAAGGGCCCATTCACTATCCTGCATAAGCCGGCGGACTGCACGGCGGCTTATGCAGGATAGTGAATGGTGTTGCAGGCCTGCACGGCGGACTGCAATGCAGGATAGTAAATGGGCCTTTTTAGTGCGACGCGAAAAACTCGTATACGAATGTATGGAGGTCAACCACTCGTCTTGAGCTGATCGCATATTTGTCAGCACCATACGCGTCGAACGCACCTCATAGTACACGAAATCACAGTGTCGCGTATGACAGTTGACAGCGCAGAGTGCAGACTCACGCGCTGCAATGTTGGCAACGTCGCGCTAGAGTTTGGCGCGAACAAAGTCTAAAGTCGATTCTTGGTTATAAACAGATTTATGAAAATACGAAGAAAACTAACATAGTTTTCCATGTAAACAGATTACAACCAAGTTATTGATACATATTACTTACAATTTGGCCCACCAACAACATGATAAAAAGTCTCAAAAAAAAAACACTAGAATGAGATTCTATAATATGCTATTTAAGGCCGTCTCCTGAGCGAACGACCTTGGCCATACATTTGCCGCGTTAACGAGATCACACCAAAACCCTATTTTTTTTACTTATCTTAGTTCAAATTTGACCTAAAAAAATTTAAAACGAGGAATATGTAGTTTATGATATTGTCGATCTATTGGTGTGTGTTTCAAATAAAAGTGATTTGTAAATACTAAGGAGATGCTGAATGTATGCTTGAATTTTAATAAATTGGCTTTACTTTGGAAGCTGATATCATGAGTATAATAAACGAAAATAGAAAATTTAAACCGCGGAAAGGAATGTTCAGATACTAAAGATTATTGCTGTATTTTTATTATAACTCTGTAGCTTTCAAATTATGAGTTTATAAGGCTCTAAATACGGTAAATTACGGATTCTCCGTAGGGAAGGCCCTTAATCGTGTTATCTACTTATAACAGGGTAACGCGTTCCTCGTCTACCACAAGCGGACTCACTCGAACGAGCGTGGGTTCAAGTGCCCGCTGTGTCCGAAGGCGTTCTTCAACCGATACAACCTGCAGATGCATGAAAAAACCCACTCCGAGAACAGACCGCATCCGTGTTCGGTGTGCTTCAAGGCGTTCAAGAGTAAGGGCGCGCTGGATAGACATTTCAGGGTAAGATGTTTACACCTTTACTAATAAACTAGAAATTGCACAGAAAAATTAGCCCACAAAAATAGCCTATGATCCTTTACGTGGTCTACTTTTTATCTGTGCCAAAAAAAACATAAAGATTACTCCTTACATAAACATTCCAATGCAACTGACAACGACATAACATTGTATAGACTATAGCTTATAATCTACACTAATATAATAAAGAGGTAAAGTTGTTTTTTTTTTTGTTTGAACGCGCTAATCTCAGGAACTACTGGTGCGATTTGAAAAATTATTTCAGTGTTAGAGAGCCCATTTATCGAGGGAGGCTGTAATATTATGTTATCACGCTAACGTGAAAGGGAGGCTATAATATTATGTTATCACGCTAACGTGATAACATAATATTATTGCCTCCCTCGATAAATGGGCTCTCTAACACTGAAATAATTTTTCAAATCGGACCAGTAGTTCCTGAGATTAGTGCGTTCAAACAAAAAAAAAAATCTTTACCTCTTTATTATATTAGTGTAGATTATAAGTGTTGTAACTTTTATATTATTTAAAAAGTAAACACAGTTTTTATATTATCTGTGTAGTTGTCTATGTTTTTGGTATGTGTCTATGGTTGCATGATGTTTTTCCGCTCTGTTCCATTTTAAAAGGTGAATAAAACGTCACGTTAAAAATTCCATACTATTTTATTTTCTGCTCCCATCTGCAAAACTCTACATATATTTAAACAATAAGCTATAGTCTATACAATGTTATGTCGTTGTCAGTTGCATTGGAAAAAGGCACTTGATAGACCAGGGCAAAACAGTGTCAGTTTACCAAATGCATACTGTAAAATATAGACACCACACAAAAGTACGTATACTCCGTGGTCTGTTGAATTTTAGTGCGTTGTCGCAGCGTGGACGTTTCGTGGTTGCGGCGACAATATGCTACAACAATTCGTTATCATACAGTCAAGACCAAGAGACGGTAAGAGCGCTTTCACAATATTACGTCGCAAGCAGTGTGGCAGCCGCACTGCTTGCGACGTAATGTGAAGGCAGCCTAAACGCGTAAACGGTAACGCGAGAGGGTAATCACGCTGCGCTGTCACTATCTTGTTTTGTGTTATTGAGCGTAACAGCAACGCTATATAATGCGTTATTCCAATCCTACCAGCTATCTAGCTTCGCTATAACGTGCCATAATATTAAAATTTACCTAAAGCAACTATTTATTTATTCGTAGAGTCACACTGGCGAGAAGCCGTACGCTTGCGAAGTATGCGGGAAGGCGTTCGCGCAGTCCAACAGTAGGAAGCTACACGTCAGGACCGTTCATCTCAAGCAGCCCTCTCCGTACCTCAGCCGCAGCCGCCAGGAGCGCCGCAAATGTGCCGCCGCCGCGCTGCAACTCAAAGACGCACACTACTGAGCTAGAGAGAGACGGAGATAGGTGTGGCGTGCGGTGCGATAGAGATAGAGTATCTTAGGAGCGCCGCCGCACTGCAGCTCAAGGTGGCACACTACTGTGCGCCGCGCTAGAGAGAGATGGAAAATACGTGCGGCGTGCGGTGTGACAGATGGAGCATCTCAGCCGCAGCCACTAGCAGCGTTGACGCTGCGTTTTAGGTCAAGGACGCGCACTACTGAGCGTCGCGCTAGAGAGAGACGGAGTACGGCCCCTATTTTTGGTCAGTACTTAAGATGCGATCCGGTCTCAAGACGCGGTTCGGCTCTGTGATTGGTCCAAAATTTGACAGCCAACCAATATAAATAACCAAAACCAGCCTGAACCGTGCCTTGAGACCGAGATGCGTCTCAGTACTGACCAAAAATACGGGCCTAAGTGGGACATGCGGTGTGACAGGGATAGAGTATCTCAAGAGCGCCGCACCGTAAGTGTGCCGCCACCGCGCAGTACCTCAAGGATGCGCACTACTGAGCTAGAGGGAGACGGACATAGGTGTGGCGTGCGGTGCGATAGGGATAGGGTATCTCAGTAACGCCGCAAATGCGCCGCCGCCACGCTGCAGCTCAAGGACGCACACTACTGAGCGCCGCGCTAGAGAGAGATACATGCGGCGCGTCATACACCCTTAGCTACTTTATTTAGTGTCTGTCGTTCCGTTACAATATTAATGTAGCATAATATCATAAAATATGTTTAAACGTTGCGCGTTGGAGAGCCCTTGCTGCACCAACGCACGGCAAAACAATAAATCATGTAAAAATTAAGAAGATTTATTTAAGAATCACAATGGTACACAATATGACAATTATTTGTAATTATCTGATAAAGTATTTATATAAATTAATTAGGGACGCTACTTGTGTCGACACACTCGCCTCGTCCCATGTTCAGGGCACCTCGAGCTGTGCGGGCGCAGCCGCCAACCAAGCAGAGAACCTCAAGCGGCGCAAATATGAGAACCTCAGCGGAGATCTCATATTTGAACCGTTTGGGGTAGAAACCCTAGGTGCATGGGGTCCGGGGGCACATAAGGTTTTTAGAGAAATATCTAAGAGGCGTATTGAAGCCACCCGAGAACCCAGAGCCGGGAGCTACCTGGCACAGCGGATAGCAATTGCAATCCAACGTGGCAATGCTGTCAGCTTGCTGGGCACTCTGCCAGATGGGGACGACATGGGGAAGTTTTTCTTTTTATAATTTTATATTCTAAGTTTGTATATTTTATTTTAGTTTGTATTTTTAGTAATTATTTCCCCACCTATTTGATTTTTGTGTTTAAGTTTTATCTTCTCATTAGGAAGTAGGAAGTGTATACGTACACTGTGGAAAGGTGTAACTAGATACAAACTTATTGTAAAGTAGGATACCTTTAAAACGGTCAACGAAGATTCTAATTGTTGTTGATACTATTGATGTAGAAAGTATTCATTAAATTAATTTTATTTTTTCAATAAACTTTATGTTCCAGCAGCTATCATGAAATGTATTTATACAAAAAAAAATCCAATATACAATAAGTAAATTTAAAATCTGTAAGACTGACCAAGTTATATTATTCAGTATAGGTATTATTATTTAAGAATAATATAATTATTTAGAATTGTAATGAATCTAACTCGCAATAAATTAACTATAAGTAATACATATAACAAGAAAATGGTTTGTTTTTTTTGTCTAAGATCAGCTAACGTAAATCTTTTGTATTCAAAATAGCAGTTAGTATTATTGTACAAAATGACTATCCTGCCGATTGTGCTTGTGTTAATGGAAATCACAGGTTTGTACTTTGTCCTAATAAATGACTTTTTGTAAAACTCTCGTCTCAAAAGCCTTGTTCGTTTGGTTTTTCAACTGCGCATGCACGGCTTTTGTGTGTCAGTGTGATTGTCTTAATCTAAAATACCGATCAATTTCTGTTAAAATCTGACAGGTATTTTAGAACATGACACTCACCTGACAGAAATTTATCGGTACTTTAGAATATGACATTCACACTGACAAACAAAAAAGCCGCGCATGCGTAGTTGAAAACTGAAAATTGAAATGAACAAGGCTAATATGGCTTGGTTCATTAAGAGTGGGTTGCACCAGAGGCGTGGTTAAAGTTAAGGTTAAAGTTACGGTTAAAGTTAAATATGGCGTCCTTTGGCTTTAACCTTAACTTTAACCTTAACTTTAAGCGGAAAAATTGACAGATGTATGAGCATATGGGGCGTTTGGACGCCATATTTAACTTTAACCAGAGATTTGACATTTTGCACTGTGTAATGACTAATGTCAAATCTCTGGTTAACGTTAAAGTTACAGTTAAAGTCAAAGTTAGTTGGTGCCACGGAATATATAACACTACATATAAATATACAACACACAGTCCCACATGCCCTTTCCTCTAGTGTTATATATAGCCAAACGTATTACCTCCTTTTTTGGAAGTCGGTCAAAAACCAAAGTATAACATACCAAAATTTTGCAAAGCCGTTACAGCGGCTTAGGCGTGAAGAGGTAACAGACACAGAGAGACAGACAGATAGACGGACGGTCAGACAGACGGACAGACAGACAGATGGGCGGACAAACCGACAGACGGACGGATAGACAGACAGACAGAAACACTTTCGCATTTATAATAATTATATTATAATAAGTATGGATCCAAAGTCCACTACATACTTACTAAATTCAAATTACTTATTTAATACTTCAGTCGGAATTTCCAGGAATTGCTATTGTATTCTATTGTTGTCGCGATCACCGGTGCTCGCGCGGGGCCTGAAGGAATATTTATAAATACAATTATAATGTACGCATGTATAATGTATACGTAATACCGTATTTATATTATTACCAAAATACAAACTCGTCTACGTGAATACTTCATTCATCGTCGTGTCATCATAGATATCTGTATTCTGCCTACATTCCCCTCTGAATCTACTACTCTATGACAATGCGAAATGGCGCGCGTCTTCGCCTAGTAATTGAATGTTCGTATTTTAATTGAAAATAATTAAATAAGAATACTAACCGATGAAATGTTATGCCGTCGCATTTGGAAGTGTTTTTGGAATTATTTTTACAATATCCTAAGACACACCAAGGCATTTTTGTGACTTTTATTTTGTTTTTTTATAATTGTCATACGTCAAGTGCGCAGAAGAGCTCACGGCCGACTAAGTGCACTGCGGCTATATAGCGTCTCTTGAATGTGACCAAGCACTGCGTTGCGGTGTCAACTCCATACATCTCAATGTTCACAGGTAATTAATCTTCATGTCCTAATTGCTACGATGTGTTTATTTTTGCTATATTCTGTCTTTAGTTCTCTATTTCAAATAAAATATTGTGAATCCTCCCTTTTACTTTCATATTTTCCCTAACTAAAGGTATTATTGTTCTTATAAGTATTACACAAATTTTGAAGAAAAATTTTTCATCAACATTTTTTACATATACGCTAGTGCTTGAATCAAATTTATCGATATGCTTATCGATATTTTACAAGAACATAAAACTAAAATAAAAATCATTTACCTTTATATATTTATCACCTTAAAAAGGACATATTATCTTATTTTAGCGATTATTTTTAAATAATAATAATCTTTTGACATACCTAGTATAAAATCAAGGTTTCACAGATCAGTCACTTGTATCTGATACTCATTGGGTGTTTTCACACTGCGACGGTAACGACACGACACGATACCACAGAATAGATAAGGGCCACCGCACATAGAATACAATTTCAAGTTGGCCGACTATCGTACAAACTAAATTGCGTAGTGTCACAATTTAATTGGACAACTTCATCGTGTACGCTGCCTGTCGCAGACTTTTAGATTTATTTGGTAACAGTGTTGCTAGCCTAGCGACGTGCGTGTTAAAATGCGTAAAAAGCACGCTTTTATTGTGGCACTAATAGAACGAAGGCGAAAAGAAAGGAGAATATTTTGGGTGCATTCAATACTAAGTGACAGAATATTAGAATTAGTACGATAGCCAGTTTGTACGATAGCCGGCCAACTTGAAATTGTATAATATGTGCGGTGGCCCTCTATTCTGTGGTATCGTGTCGTGTCGTTATCGTGCAGTGTGCAAACACCCATTGAATGCAGCTTTCAATAATATAATAGACAGTTCTCTGACAGAATAGGTATAACTGCAACTAATATACTTATTAATAGGACTGGTATCGACTTCAAAATTATGAAGATTGAGAGCAGAAATACTGAGTACAGAATAAGAATTATTTAATACTTTTTAGTTCATTTAAGTATAATATTACTATTGTCTTTACCTTGGAAGTCGGTTTTAATTTTTTGTTTAAAAATAATAATTTTGCTCTTTTTAGCTGCCCTTAAGGTTTTCTTAACTTACAGTTGGTGTTTTAAAAAATCGAAATCAAAATTGCTTTATTTCTGAATAAATCTAAAATAAAATATATTTTCAGAATACATTGTGCCTACCACCGGTTCGGGAACTAACCCGATGAGAAGAACCGGCGTAAGAACTCGCACGGGGCCCACTTTTTACGAAAAAAAGTGAGAAAAAATTAATCTTTTAAAATAAAATTTACAATGCTGTAACTAAAAATTAAACAATGTAAACATATATAGGTATTAGGTACATAATAATTATTGTAAGTCATGTAGAAGTAGCCTTGCAGGCAGTCATTCAGCATTCTACTCCCAAGATGTGCCATCGTTTAGGAAATCATTGACCTTATAATAGGCTTTTTTACTACTTTTTTAAATTTATAAACGGAAGATTTTGAATGTTTTCTGGGATTCTATTTTAAAGGCGTATACATTGACCTTTAAAATATTTACTGACTTTACTAAGTCTGATCACCGGCAAGACTATGAAAAGTACCAATAATAGGATCATAATGTTATGATGCATAGTGTAGCGATGGTGATGTAGATTAATGTAATTAGCATAGTAGCTTATGCTTTTGGTTCTTTAAACAACGCTGAAACTCCTAAACATATATGTATAAGGAATCCGGAGTTCTGTTCAGAACCTTTAGAACCGTGGTATACCATGGGGAAAAACCTTACTTTTTGGTAGCATATAATCAAAATACATCATATAAATCCAAAATAACCATATGTTCCCATTTGAATATCAAAGAGTCACCTCGATTTCTCATGGTTTCCATCACCAGACCACCACTTTTGTGAACATGGTATCTACTCGGAACAATACAATGTACAACAAAAGAAAAATTTTGAAAATCGGTTCACAAACGGCGGAGTAATCGTTGAACATACATAAAAAATATATCCACAGCAGAACGTCTAACCTCCGCCTTTTTGGAAGTCGGTTAAAATAATTGTAATAAAAAGAATTATGATATTTTATGATATGTATTTAATTTAAGAATAAAATATAATATACTATGTGTGTTGTTTACTTTCAACGCAAACTTTCAATGTAAGGGCTGATTTACCAGATAGATTTTACCTGAGAAATAAATAAGTAACTTTATAACGTGTTATGTGTATATTATTTACCCCTATAAGCACCTCATGTCACAACATATCCGACGATTGAAAAATCATTCTAAACGAAAATGTATATCTACTTTTCAATCGTCACCTTTTTTGCCAATTAAAATTTATAATGCCTAATTTGAAATACAAAATCTGTCAAAGTCGCATATTATTTATTTCTTATAGAAACTCAGGTAAAATAACTCGAACGGACTATACTATCGATAGTAAAATATACATCACTAGCACACGCACACATTGACAGATCAAAAATGGTCACGCATTTTCGGATTGTCAGGTGGTCTATACGACAGTATATTATAAGTTTATGCTAACGACAGTCTAAAGACAGTTGTGTCTATCACGTGGCGCACACCAAGTCAAGACTGTTTTGACTACGATGACGCAATGCGTACAATTGTATATTATTATTTATTAATCAGTAGACAACGCTCGGACAGAGTAGACAGAATTATAGAGTATACCGACTTAGAGGCTATTATACGGTCAATATTATCACCGTCAGTACCACAGAGTACTTTTTTATATATAGGAATAGACGTACAACTCGACGGCCAAATAGGGTAAGACAAGTGGCGCTCTCTGGAAGTAGGTTTTGACAACTTTTTGTCAATATATATACCTACATATAGCATTGGTTACTGGGTTTAGGTTGCTTTTTGTTTCTTTTTATAGGATGTTTTTCAATAAATAAAACACTGACAACCGTAATTGATATAATTTATTTTTTTCTTTTAAAACATTTCATATATAATTTTTTCGCTTTCAGCATAAACAAATCCGTATCATCATCACACTCTCCTATTCATTAATATTCTATTTATATTCTTACAGTAATTGTAAATGAAGAATCTGCAGGATATATTGATTAAAAAATCGATTAATTTTTCTTTATGCAGTTCACATTTTAAGAAATCAAATTGTATGTGAATAAATATCACTGTTTTAATTATTTTTTTTAAATATTTTTTATCTAAGCACTTTTTAATTATTGTGTAATTTATATCCTGCAGATTCGAAACACAATTCAAGAGAGAGTCGCTGGGACTGCAAAGCCATTTTTTATTAGCGTACTCTCTACGTTTTAAATACTCTCCTTCCTGATCGGACATTAAGTTTTTTTTTGCATTCACTACAACCCTTGAATTGAAGACTTTCTTCTTAGCGGTTTTAACAAAATAACCGCTAACATATTGTAGCCCCCCAACTATTCGGGGGTCACTTTTGTCTTCAAGGGGTATAATTTCTATGTCCGGAATCTTAGACAGCTCGCAGTTTATTTGTTCTTTGCAGGCCCCGCTTGTGATGAGAACTTCATGCAAAGCATGGCAATTATCCACCTCACAATTTGCCCCAGGGGCATGGACACTAGATAGGCTGTTTATTAAAAGGCTGCTAAATGCTGCTTCAAACCCATCTGGAGTAGGGTTTACGTTCCGGCATCCTTGGCTCCTTATCGATCCAAAAAAAATTTCGATTGGATCCTGGTTCAGATGCCGCAACCAAACCGATGTCACTCCGTACTTCACAGCAATTTTTTTTAATAGTAGTTCTATTCCTTCTAGTGTCCATACCCAGTTATTTAAAGTGGGAACATGCTCCACATTTAAGGTTTTTACATTCACAAACTTCATATTTTTTAAAAATATTTTAGCCTCCATCCATGTTTTGTGATGTGGCGAGTTTGGCGTCGCAGGTCCCAGAAGAGGTTTACTGTGCTTCTTCCTTTTTCCGAAGCTTCTATTAATTGAGTCAAAAAGTTGGTCAAAAAATAAGATGACGTCTGCGGTGTTTTGCGCATCTTGGGAGATTATTCCTTTTTCTGCAAAAATAAGATAAGAATAAATTATAAATAATATTCCTCACACATTCTCACAACGCAATCTTGTCCCGAACAAAGCATTCCTTGCTTGTAATTTGGGTACCGCAGACAACAAACCTAGGTATATTAATAACATAACACCTACAAATGATTGACTTACACGGGAATCGAACCCGCAATCTCCTAAGTAGGCAGATACACTAGCTACTATGGCATCCACAGAGTACTTTTTTATATAAGGAAGATCGTCTCGTACAAGTTTTTTTTTTTTACAAGAGAAAAGCAGCAGAAGCAATAATACTCACATGCGCGTTAAAAACTTAACGCATGCAAAACAAGACGGATTATTGTTATCTTTCGGATTCCATAAAAATGGGCATGTTTCTTACAAAAGAATAAGCTCCTTGAGGTCATCAAGCTCTAATAGGCTACTTGACCTATTTTTTTTCTTCATTCTAATCGCTTCTTAATCATTCATTTTCACTAAAAAAACTAATATTTTAATATTTTAAACAGTAGAAACCCATTAAAATGTTGATTGAAAAATATGCCCTATATATGACGCCGAAAACACTGTCCGCCATTGTGCCGCCATAGTGTGACGTCATGTTTTTGTATTTTATACTTTCTTTATTGAAAAAAGTTTTATGTGCTAAACGTACGAGTCTAACAGTGCTTAAAAAATTGAAAAAGAATTTAGAAATCATTTGTAATGTTGAACACTTTTGTAGAAAAGTTTTGGCCATTTCATTTCCTAACTACAATAAATGGAGATAATAATTATATAAAACTGGTGTTTTATTTGAATTATTCAAGAAAATATATTTTATAAATCCTTCTAGGCTTATTCATATTATTTATGTACAAATAAACTTACATATAACGAGCGCGATAAATAAAAGATATTAAATTATAAATGGGATGACGTCACATCCAGATCGGAAGTACCGCAAAAGCGTTTTCGTCAGTACATTTCCTATTTTTATAAAATCATATTTTAAAATCGATTTTATTTATCAATCATAAGCTTTTATTTCACGATAAGGGTGAAATACAGTTTCCTAGGCCAAGTTCTACTAGAAATATGCATTTTTTCAATGAAATTAAATATATGTCAAGTAGCCTATTATTGTTACAAGAAATTTCTATCTCATTATTAAGTATGTTTATTATGAAAATTATATTTATGAATTCTGTATATTATCTGCATATTATATTATACTAGCTATATGACCGATGAACGAACTCGAATTCAAAAATTTAATACTTTTTTGTGAATGAAGGTAGAAAAATAAAAAATCCTAGTTTACGAATCACGCGGCGAGAGCGTCCCTACCTATATAAAAAGCAGTGTCGTCTTCGCGAGTGTCAGTATTCAAAAACGAGCCTCTCAGAACGAATCTCTGCTCGAACGCGCCGCCTAAAAAAAAAATCAACTTCTACGTCGTTACTATGCGCGATAGCCTATAGAACTATTTAATCAGCCAAGTGTGAATGAGTGTGTGTGTGTGTAAATCTGTGTCAAGAAAAGAAGAGAAGAGGGCCCTCGAAGCGAAGCTACGGAACCAAACTGAGGTTGGTGAAATTATCTGCTTTTCCCGTCTTTATTCCCGAGATACAGTCCATTCAACTTAAATGAGAGGTTTTCTTATTTTTAATCTCCACCAGACGGCGCGACGATAGACACTTCTAGATTTTCTATTGGTTCCCCACCGATCTGAAATTATCTGTAGGTTGGCATCAGGGCTTCATAACGTTATCGAATAACAGAAAAAATATCGTTACGTACCGTTATTTTCATAATGGTAGCCAGATAACGTTATTTTTTTAACGATATTTAGTAAAATAACGTTATATTTACCGTTATTATTATAACGATATTTTTTCGTTATGTTTAAACGAAAAAATATCGTTATAATAATAACGTTATTTTCTGGTACCAGGTATGCGATCGTGCACGGTGCACTAAATCTCACTCGCAGCCCACTTTTTTGCGAGATTTGTGTGAAAATACAAAGAAAAAATACAAAGAAAAAAATTTAGAAAATTTTCCCGCCTGTCATGACTTTCTTGACGGACTATAACGTTATCAAAGAACATATATTTACCGTTATAAATCCTATATAACGTTATAACATTAACCGTTATTAATATCAATTTTTAACGTTATTTTTAATATCGGGTAAATTTTCATAACGTTATTTAAGCCCTTGAAGCAGTAACGTTATGAAAAAATAACGTTATTTGAAGCCGTGGTTGGCATCACGGATACATATTGGTTGTTTCTAAAAAATATCAGTGTACTGTCAAGTGTGGCATAAATCAAAATATCTTAAACCTAAGCGATCATTGGCCTAAGCGATTAGGTCAGTATACTGGTAACAGTTTAGGAACACGCAAATTGTCAAACTGACAACTGATAGAGTTTTGGCGGGCATGTCATGGGCATGTCACTTTCAAACTCCTACTTTTTATTGTTGGTGTGGTTTTTATTATTTTTTCCCAAATTGTGTTATTTGGGTCTTTGATGTTCATTATTGGTAAAATATTAGCCATGAAATACCCGTTTACTGGCACAAGTGCAGATAAAATGTTGTCAAAACCAAAATGTATAATTCCTGTGATATTTGGTGTGAATATCGGTAAATAGGGCTATTTCTTCCGTGAGTTGAAACTAAAACATCGTTGTAATAACTTTGTTAACCTAGTCATTGGAATATTATGGCGTCGTTTTCAAATTGAAATCAAGTTTTACATTCTTTTGCCCAGTTTTGTAGCAATTATTGGTGGTATTACCGATAGTTGTCTACCCATACGCCATCTAGTTACTAAATGGAAACTGTTTGACAATCAAATTAAAAAGTTAGGAGGCGAAACTTTTTATTTTAGCAATAGCAACACTCTTTTGACATTTGTTCCTTTGACCAAAGAGGATGTAAACTGTATACTACGTAACAAGAGGTCGGACTTAGAAGAAAAAAAATAAACATCCGTTATTTTTTTAATTTGAAACTGAAGTTAAATTTTTTAAGTGCAAAACCTTTCACTCTAAACATACCAAAAATTTAAAAAAATAAAATAAAAAATAAATAAGCCCAAATAAATGTTTTATTTCAATAAAAATTATTGTACACAGCTAAATAAATAGGCTAATAAGGTAAATTAAACAATAAAACAGATTTAATCCACAAGCTTTTGTTGATTTCTATTACTCAATATTATAATATTACAGTACAGTTTTATGTATTTTATTTATAAATATAATAGAATAGCTGTCTATGCTACTCTACTAACTACTTGATTGGCTTACACAGTAAACTCTATATAGGGAGGGGATTAAAGCTGCGCGTCCACCAGGTCAGAATCGGGGCGTACGGTGCGGACTGCGCGTCGTGTCGTCATATATATTTTGTTAGGCGCAGAATGACGTTCCAGTACTTCTAGTGCAGTTCACAGTAGTCAGTACCATACATACAAAGCAACAAATCCGTCCGCTGCATACCTACGCAGTATGCTCCGATCCCGATCCAGTAGACGCGCACCTTTATACATGTAACACACTTAAGTATCATAACTTTGTTTTGTTACACCCTGTATACGACAGCTGAAATCTATCGCGTGGGCTCAGGCCAGCTGCATACCACCTCACGTCTTGATCAGAGGATTTTTCCTTGGTGGCCGTACCACTCATAATCCCATACCTTCCTTCTCCAGCTATTGCTTGCAGATTTGCAAACTAGTATAGGGACCTAAAAATCTGAAATTAATGAAACATTTTTCATTTACTACATTTCCATACAGTTTACATAAATTATTAAGTATACTTATCAACCTTATGTATTATTACAATAAAATAATATACACATTTTAACATTTTCCAAATTAACTGCATACTGATATACATTATAACATTTTCTATGAAATAATAATCTTTTTCATATTAATATAGTTTATGTTGTAAATTATTGTACAAATATGCAAATAATACTGCGACATACTTTGTATTAGAACATGGTATGACATAGTTATGTTTTGCTTCAATTTATCAATTTACGGTTACATTTACATTTTACAATGGCTTACCTTTCGTTTTTCATTAATTAATCCACTTAATTTACAATTTTTGTATGAGTTGCTACAAAATAATTTTCACAAAATGAAAATCGAACTTTAAATTTTAAACTCCTTCTTCGTCTTTTTTCTCATGTAGTTTATATTCTCTATGGTCTTTTTTATCAGCCAATCACAGTCGACCTTGCACAGATTATCTGATTGGGTACAGTTGCTACGTTTAAATTTGGAACCCAAATTTTTTTTTGTTCGGGAATTTCGTCCACCTGCCTTTGACTTGCTGTTTTTGGCGGAAAGAGGAAGGCGCCTCTTTTTAACAATTTGGAAAAATCGTATTTAATAGTTTTTATACATTAAAAATACTTTAAAAGTACTTTTATATAGTATATGCAGGACGAGAGCGAACTATAAATCTTCGTCATCGACGAAAAGGAAAATAGATGATATCTCAGGCGATAAGTACAAACCCTTTAGTAAGCCTTCGTATTCTAGAAAATATCCTGACAATAATTGCAGCGGAGAATTTATTGTCTTCGTCGAACATTGTAATGATACAAAAATAGGAAACATGAACCCCCTTAGCCTTTCGAAAATTTTCAAAAACGCAAAAGGAGTTTATGAAAGAGCTAGAATAAGCGCCCGCAAAATAAAAATAACTTTCAAACAAGCGGCATTGGCTAATGATTTCCTCAATGCATCATTTATTCAAGAAAACAATCTAAGAGCATATATCCCAGCAGCCTCTGTGGAAAGGGTTGGGGTAGTTGGGTACATTCCTAAGGAAATTAGTAATACGGATTTATTTGAAAAAATAAGTAGCGATATTGACATAACTGGTATAAGTAGATTTATGAAAAAAGAAAATAATACACTTGTTCCGTTAAATACTACTGTACCGTTAAAAACCTACTGTTACCTTTTCTGGCACTGTATAACCACAATGCAATAGGCTACTTGACCTATTTTTTTTCTTCATTCTAATCGGTTCCTAATCATTCATTTTTACTAAAAAAACTAATATTTTAATATTTTAAACAGTAGAAACCCATAAAAATGTTGATCGAAAAATATGCCTTTTATATGGCGCCGAAAACACTGTCCGCCATTGTACCGCCATAGTGTGACGTCATGTTTTTTGTATTTTATACTTTCTTTATTGAAAAAAAGTTTTATGTGCTAAATGTACGAGTCTAACAGTGCTTAAAAAATTGAAAAATAATTTAGAAATCATTTCTAATGTTGAACACTTTTGTAGAAAAGTTTTGGCCATTTCATTTCCTAACTACAATGAATGGAGATAATATATAAAACTGATGTTTTATTTGAATTATTCAAGAAAATACATTTTATAAATCTTTCTAGGCTTATTCATATTATTTATGTACAAATAAACTTACATATAACGAGCGCGATAAATAAAAGATATTAAATTACAAATGGGATGACGTCACATCCAGATCGGAAGTACCGCAAAAGCGTTTTCGTCAGTACAATTCCTATTTTCATAAAGTCATATTTTCAAATCGACTTTATTTATCAATCATAAGCTTTTATTTCACGATAAGGGTGAAATACAGTTTCCTAGGCCAAGTTCTACTAGAAATGTGCATTTTTTCAATGAAATTAAATATATGTCAAGTAGCCTATTTCTTAGATGGATGGAGATATAAGGTTCATAATTATATACCTCCAGTTCTACAATGTTTTAAATGCTTACTTTTCAATCACTCTGCAAAATATTGTTTTAATGAACAAGCATGTTCTAAATGTGCAGAGAATCATTCCTATAAAGAATGTGCATCAGAAGTTTTAAAATGTAAAAACTGTGGAGGTAATCATCTAGCTATTTCTAAGGAGTGCCCAATTAAGGCTTCTAAAATTAAGAAAAACATATCTTTGAGAAATAATAATTCTACTTATGCAGACATAACAAATAATTTAACATCTTTCCCACCTCTGACAAAAACTAAACCTCAAAATGTTAAAATTGTACCAGAAAAGATATCAGCCCAGGAGATTATTAATAATCAAAAAATTTTAGAAGCCATAATAAGCACTTTGTAAGTATAGGAAATTCTAATGAGATTAATACTACAACACATATTAAACAAACATTCATTAAAAACTTTAATAAGTAATGGATAGTATTAATATTGTACAGCATAACATCCAGAGTTTAAATAATAAAAAACATTTACTTCAATCACTCTTAATAGATAAAGAAATAGATATAGCTTTATTAAATGAAACATGGCTGAAAACTTCAAGTCCTCGGATTCATTTCCCTGGGTATAATTTCATTTTTAAAAATGCTTCAAATGAACACTGAGGAGTGGCAATAATTATTAGGAATTCTATAAAGTATGTGCAGCATCCGACTCCAAATTATCAAGATATACAGTCTGTATTGCTATAACCATAGAAACAGGTATAGGTTCCATTACAATCCTTTGCATTTACAGTCCACCTAGAAACAAAATTAATATAACAAAATTATAAAACAATAATTAACAATCTTCCTAAACCTATTATCATATCGGGTGATTGTAACTCCCATCACATAGCTTTTGGTTGTACAATAAATAATACAAGAGGACGAGACTTGTATGAAGTTATAGATGAATATAATTTATGTATTTTAAATGCAGGTTGTGCTACTACAGTAAGTAGACCAAACAATAACACAAAAAAGTATTTATTCAAAAAAGCTAACTGGGATAAGTTCTTTAATATGTCAAATGATTTATTTCAAGATTTTGAATATAATTTACAAAATCCTTTAGAAAGTTATAATCATTTCTGTGATCTACTAAACACTTTAAGAGATGAATGTGTTCCAAAAATTATAATAACTAATTCATCTAAAAAAATTTAAAAAAGGGTACCTGCTCCGTGGTGGAATGATATTTGTGATAGGGCTGTAAAGGATTGTGGAGAAGCTTTGGAAAAATATAGAAATAATTTGAGTATGGAAAATTATATAAATTATAAGAGATTAGATGCATTCAAAAAAAGGATTATAAAAGAGGAAAAGAGAAAAAGTTGGCAAAATTTATGCTCTACATTTAATAGATCCACCCCAGTCACAAATATTTTGAATTTTATCAAAAAATATAAGCGTGTAGATTCTAGCATAAATAGTAAATGTGATAGTTTTGTACCAGAATTTTTAGACAAATTTACAAATTATGAAGTATGTGACAGTTCATTAGAAAATATATTTAAAAGTAATAATGATAGTGAATATTTCAACTTTTTCATGAAAGATTTTAGCTGGGATGAATTTCATAGTTCCTTAATGTCAAGAAGAGATTCTACTCCTGGACTGGATAATTTACCATATTTAATGATTAAAAATGTACACAAAAACGCACAAGTAGTTCTTCTTAATATCTACAATCACTTATGGTCCAAACAAGCTGTTCCCGACGAGTGGAAAACTCAGTGTGTTTTGCCCATTCTGAAAGAAGATAAGCCAATCCATGATCATAATTCTTACCGTCAAATATCACTCACTTCATGCATAGGAAAAGTTTTTGAAAATATGATAAAAGTTAGGTTAGACTACTTTACAGAAACTAATTCAATATTACCAGATTTTCAGCTAGGTTTCCGTAAAGGAAAAAGTACAGTTGACGGCTTTGTTTCATTTCTTAATGATATTAAGAATTCTTTAATGGCTCATTCAAATGCAATTTGTGTATTTTTAGATGTGCAAGGAGCATACGATAATGTTAATTTGTCTGTACTTATAAAGGTTTTAAGTGAATTGGGCATTCCTGGTAGATTTTTAAATTGGATATATAGATTCTTGAATCACCGTCTTGTCTATGTGAAATTTAATGATATACTACATGGTCCAAAATTTGCACATAAAGGCTTAATGCAAGGAGCAATATTGTCTCCAATCCTGTATAATTTATATACATCACAAATTTGTAAATATGTAAAAGTATTAGGTGTTAATGTTCTACAATATGCTGATGATATTGTTATATATTGTATTAATCGTCTACTACGCTCGGCCAATTGTAATATTAATTTAGCTCTTAAGCAACTGTTAAATTATTACAATAACGAACTAAAACTAAATATTAATTCTTCAAAAAGTTCAGTTATGACTTTTGGTAAAAGTCAATGTAATGTTCAAGTTAAATGTAATAATGAAGTAATCTCAATAGTAAATGAACATAAATTTCTAGGTATAGTTTTAGATGACAAACTCAAATTTAATAAACATATAGATTATATAATATGTAATAAAGCTTACCAGCGACTCAACATATTGAGATGCTTAGCAGGAGTTTTTTGGGGTGCTGATCCAAAAATTATCTCAATGTTGTATAAAAGTTTAGTTAGGAGCCACTTTGACTATAGTTGCTTAGCATATATTAATGCTAGCGCTAGTCTTCTAAAAAAGTTAGATATAATTCAAAATCAAGCGCTACGCATTATAACTGGTGCGATGAAATCCACCCCGATAAACTCAATGGAAGTTGGAACTTGTATACCTCCTTTATTCTTGAGACGACTCATGTTAGCTAAGAAATACTTTGTTAAGATGATTGCAATTAAGTCCTCACTTCCTGTAAGAAAACTGAAAGTATCTGAGGAAATAGCTCACAGAACACTTTTACTCCTATCGGAAAAGAATGACAACTCTATACAATCAGTTTTTACTACCGCCATCTATATGCAGCCCGTACCGTACTAATCGGAAAAAAATGAGCGCGGGAAATTTCAAATTATTAGTGCGGTAAATTTAAATTCTATAGTTTTAAATGGGGGTTCTTAAAGGGTATTTTTTTAGTTGTAAGAAAAACTAAATAGATAAACCTATTATTCGGACTGTCGTTTACCTATTTAGCTTTTCTTACAACTAAAAGTTTACATAATATGAAATAAAACAAATAGGTATATTAATAACATTTTGGTTTTATTGAAAGTTCACGTCTTACATTCTCCATTTATAAAATATATTACTTGAAGGAACAGACTCTTATAAAATAAAATATTACTGCTACTTACAGATATATTTAATAGAATCAGGCAATACTTTGCAAAATTTGAATACTTTAAAAAGTGTATTTATTTATACAAATATTACATACTAGATGACGCCCGCAACTCCGTTGCGCCAAAATAGTTTATCGCGAAGGAACCATACATTTTTCCGGGATAAAAAGTATCCTATGTCCTTTCCCGGGACTCAAAGTATCTCCATGCCAAATTTCAGCAAAATCGGTTTAGCGGTTTTAGCGTGAAGACAGACAGACACACTTTCGCATTTATAATATTAAGTATGGAAGTATGGAATAAAAACTATGTGTAGAACTTTGTGAATCAGTTTTTCTTACATTTTGTTCAACCATACATTTCACTCAACATTAAATTTAAAATGCTATACATAGCAAAATATAACATATTATTATATTTTCTGTGGAGAATGCTTACTTGGTATTTTGTATGCAATTACTGGTGTAAAATAATTTTCATTTTAAGTTTTAAAGAAGTCGAAGCTTCTTCAGCAAAAGAACGGTTTTTTAAAACGCAGAATCTCTTTATGCATATAAAAAACACACAGTTAATAATTGTTTCCAAATTGTTATCTTTGTGTAAATTGCATGGTTGAATAAAATCAAACTTGACAATACTATTTATGCGATCTAAAATTTTTATCTTTATCATTTTAACAAAGGCATTATCTTTTAAAAATTATTAATAACTGATGCACATAACTCTACACAGAAAATAAAATCTTTATGGGCATAATTTAAAGCTTGAGAATCCGTTCCATATTCCCTGTTTGCGACAAAATTGTGTGTTATATCTATGTTATCACTAACAAATATTTTTCTACATATTTCACAATCCTTCAATGGTAGTTTCTTTAATATAAATCCCGCCACATATGCACATGCCTGTATTTCAGGATTGTTTGTGTTTATTGCTTCATCAACTTCAAAATACAGAGCATATGACGTTGAAGATGATGAAGCAGTAACAACTGAGTCTTTTTTTTCCTGCGCAGACTGCGAAACTGACAAGAAGCTATCAAAATTATTAATTATAACATTGTTGTCAGTTTCGCAGTTTCCAGTAGTTCCCATATGTGATAAATTACTAATTATGGCAGCTTTGAGCCCAGCTACAAATTGTCTGCATGTAGGGTTTGTGTTTGAGCCACAGTTCCCACGAATACACCCAAAAAGATTTTCTAGGGCATCTTGTTGGAGTCTTCTTGTAGCTAGGCCTTTCACATTATATTTTTTACTTAAATTTCTCCATACCCTTTCTACAGCATTTAGAGTCCATATCCAGCCCTCTAGCGATGGAGGTTTACGTGGACTGCCTATAAATTTTAGTGTAGAAAAAAAAATTTTCATTTTTTGAAAGAAAATTAAATGGGGGCTGGTTGCTGTTAAGTTTGTGGCATGACATTTTCCTCTTCTTAAATCCGATGTTTCACTGTTTAAACAGTCAAATATTTTGTCCATATTGGCAACAACATTTGCTGTTGTTGTGGCTGCAGCTGTAAGGCTTCCTGTAAATGAAAATGAATGTATTAGAACGGAAATAGAACCTTATCTTTATTTAAATACATTTTTAAAATAGTAGGTAGTGTATTATTTGATATAAAAGTCCGCGACAAAATCCGTAATTGTTAAATCTTATAATATCATGAGTGATACTCGCGAAAACTTAAGAAATCATTAAAGTAAAAGTTGTTGATATTATTTATATAATGATTGTATCGAGTTATCTATATATATATTAATACGTGAGAGAAAAACTTTGTAACCCTTTTTACAAATTTTTACAAACTTTTAAAATGGGAAAACATACGTGCATGAAATTTCACACAGTTACAGTTTATATGGAGAAGGAGTGCATCGAGCCAATATTATTTTAAAATTGTTTTTATCATACATTTTTTTAACAATTAAAACGTTAAACACATTACAACATACACACTAGGAAAGATGACAGGTTTTTGAGTGACAAGCCTATACATTACGAATTATACTCTTTTATTTATGGTTGAAGTCTGTTGACAACAAGTTGACGAATTGAAAATGGATTATAGTTTTTTATTGAATCTAAGGGTATGCGCGCACGGGCAACTTAGTTGCTCGGCGATTTATTTGTCTCTTTCGTGAAATAAATGAAAAACCGAAGAAAGCGTCGAAAAATAGAATATTGGGTGCATCCATTATGGAGCGATCGGCTATGTATATGAAATTTAGAGCATACCCAAAGACTTGATCGAGAGACAAATAAATCGCCGAGCAACCAAGTTGCCCGTGCGCGCATACGCTTAGATACTACATATTAGACAATGCTTACACGGCCAGTCTGAGATCAGCTGAGTCCCAGAGACAAGAATTGAAGAAAAATATGATAAAATCAATATTTTCTTACAAAATATTGACTTTATCAAAAAGGTAAGGTAGTAGTCGTAATGTCGTTGAGAGTAAGGTCGAATTTCGACCATTGGGCGATCTCTAGTACATTTATGATTTAATTATACATACATACCATCAGATATTTTAGAGTACAATCCAGCTGCAACTGAATGGCTCAACACTTGAGCAGCTAAATTTACTTTCATTTTTTGCTTCGTATTGGGGTCCAAATGGTCTTTTCTAAGGCAGGGTGCAAAAACAAAATTTGGGTTCTTAGAGTCCATTTCATAGAATTGTTTTATGTGCTCCCATTTAGCAATCCCTGTAAATAAGAAATTATTAGCAAAACAAGAAAATCATATTATTAATACGTAGTGAAAAACTTTGTAACCCTTTTTTATGAAAAATGGGGAAACATAGGTGCATGACATTTCGCACAGTTATAGTTTATATGGTGAAGGAGTGCATCGAGCTAATATTATTTTGGATTTATGCTTTTAACATACATTTTTTAACAAATATAACATTGCACACACTACAACGTACACACTAGGGACAAGCCTTTACGTACGAATTGTCTAGATTTATAGTTGAAGGTTGTTGTCAAACTGAAAATAGATTTAGTTTTTTTTATTAAATCTTAAATCATAAAGTTAATATACTTATAGGTATATTACCTTTGTCTTAAATACTGTTAGACAATTATTACTGCACGGCCAGTCTGTCATCATTTGACTTTATTAATCTGAGACTGTCGCAGGAATTATGTCTAAAAAATAATAAAGTAAATTTTTGACAATAGAATATCAATAGAAAAGCGTTGGAAACTTATAATTTATATCTGAGTCGAATTTCGACCATTGGGCGATCTCTAGTATAAAAAATTATGTGAAAATATTAGCTTCCTTAAAACCATATTGAATTTAAATTTTTAAAATTAAAACTACGCAATATTGATGTGTAGAATAATGCCCTAACTTACCTCTTCCTGTCTGTAGGCTGGAGTTTATGTCTGTACTGCATTCGATATGTGGTGTGTCATAAATTGACACAATTTCTTTATTTTGTAAAGTTATATAAGGATGTTCCATAGATGCCCCCAAGATTGAAAGTGCTCTCCTGTTGACACCATCCATGTCACATACTGTAGCTGAAATATTTACACCGGCTTCATGACACTGATGTAGTACCTGAAATAATATAAATTCGATATTAGGCAATACATAACATAATAATGTAATAAGTATATATATTAATACGCGAGAGAAAAACTTTGTATCCCTTTGATGAAAAATGGGTAGGTGAATGAAATTTTGCATAGTTAGTTTATATGGTGAAGGAGTGCATCCAGCTTATATTATTTTGAAATTATGTTTTTATCATACATTTTTTTAACAAATAAAACATTACACACACTACAACACACACACTAGGAAAAATGACAGATTTTTGAGTGACAAGCCAAATTTCGACCATTGGGCGATCTCTAGTAATTAATAAATATAAGTGTGATAAATTATAATCAATACATTATAATTAATAATACCATACAATAATATAACCTTTAGTTACCTCTTTAATTATAACAGCTAATCTATCTGCTGTAACAAAACCACTAGAAAAATAATGGGCTAGAGGCTGCTTAATCTTTTTTCTTATTCCTGCTATCATAAAAACCAGGGCATAGCTATCAATTAGCCCTGACCTCCCCTGCACACCATGATCTTGAAAACCCTCTATCGAGTTCGCTTTGCAGTCATAATTTAAATGTTTTTTTATTGATATTTCATCAAACATTAATACATATTCATTATCACTATTCTTTTGAGTTTTAACAAACTCTTTCAGGATTTTGAACACCTGTTCATTATGTCCTACACCAAAAGGGATTTTATTTAAAAGATTTTTCAATGTGCTTGGTGCAGGCAAGGTAAATAGCCTCCTGAGCAGGCGGTAGCATGTTGGGGATCTTAAGGGAAGAAGGGATCTTCTCTTCTTTTGACCACCTTCTCCCTTTTAGATGGCATTTAGTTTTTTATTTGTCCTTGTAAAAGTATTGCAAATGCTGGACTTATTTTTTTTGACAATTTTTTTACTGAATTGTCTGCCTCAATTTCTTTTAAAATATTTATTTTTAATTTCATTTTCTTCAGACGATTTTGCAGCAGACATATTTTTCCCATATATTTGCTGCATTTTTTAGATAAATCTATCTCCCTTTCTGTTGGTTTTGTAGTAGTATATTGTGGGCTGAACCTGATTTCAATAAGATTGAAGCTCTTCTCTCCAAGGGGTTCTCGAGTTTGAGAAGGTCCAGGTTGACACACAGGCAACTCATATTTA